>CM068375.1:92554296-93261796 GCA_034769895.1 Magicicada septendecula | reverse complement strand
CCTAAATTAATCGGAATAATTTAATTTGTGAATAGCTATAAATCAACTGTCTTTACAGTGTCTTTATTTTATTCGCAGGTGCAGAGAGTACATATGTGTCCAAGTGGTTCTTTTGATGACTTTGCGTTCATGGCCGATAAGCGTACCAGCACAACTACTGATACATTTACTGAGGTACACATTTTTGTGCTAAGTCTACAACAAATGTATAAAGTGCTTATATTTATTTTTACATACGCATAGATTATTTTATGTAAAAAGTATATATAGAATATGTTTATCGTTGTGCCAAATATATAATGTTAAATTAATTTTATTCCTAATTTAATATTAGATTTCGCTTAAACTATTAAATAAGGAATAAATGAGTATAAAATAATAGTTACTCATAAGTATTTCCTAATTGAGTATGAAATTCGGGTGAATGCATGATGTTCCAAGTCGTATTTCTCACATCGCATATTTTCTTTAATTTCATTCAAAATATCAATATTTACTACATTTTATTATGATAATAGTTTTTACTTTACGTAACATTGGAGTATGTTGATATGTAATTTTCATGAAAATTTATCTAACATTTTTCGTCAATCATTACAAATTACGATAGTGTTACAATGCAAAAATTATGTTTTTACTGTCTACATTTTTCTTAATGCACATACATAAAAGAATAAAACAATACATAACCAATTTTAATAAAACAGAATCTCTACATAGCCATAGTGGAATCTACATTTTACAGTTTAATAATTATACTGCCAAGGTATTGCTCCATTTGTAATAAAATGTCTAGCAAGGTGCCAACGTATCTCCTTAGCGTATGATCCTCCTCTTCGTGGCACGTTGCGAATAGGTAACAAAGATGATTGCTCCCCATCGTGTCTCCACGTAGCTGGAATAATTTTTCCGTCTACTTCGATATCAAAAGATCCTTGAGGAGTATACACTTGTTGGGAGCAGGATTTCTTCCTCAGGGAATTATGTAAATTTACAGTAGTCAAAACAACTTTTTTGGCTTTCACCGGTTCGAGTAACATTGGTTTTCGTAACACTCGAAAAACAGAGCTCAATACTCCAAACGCATTTTCCACGACTCTATGTGCTCTTGAAAGACGATAGTTGAAGACTCTTTCAATAGAACCTCTCTCCGGATTGCCTTCGAAAGGTTTAAGGGTATATTCATTTAATGCAAAAGCTTTATCACCTAGAATGAAATACGGAACTTTAATATTATATGGTACTTGAAGTATTGATGGGGTTGGAATCTTCAACGATTTCTCTTCAAGTTTTTATATAATTTGCAGTTTTTTAAAACACCGCTATCTGATATCCGTCATTGACAACCGACATCAACGTATAAAAAGTTGTAGTCTGCATCAACTAAAGCAAAATAAAACAATGCTAAAAAAATGTTTATAATTATAATATTCGACCCCACTATTCATCGGTGCTTGTAACATCACATGCTTTCCATCCATGGCACCGATAGCATGTGGAAAATTCCATTTATCCTCAAAGCCTTTCGCAACCGCCAGCCACTCTTCTTCACAGTTCGGGATCTACAATCAAAATGTATAATAATGTACAGATTTTAGTAAACTAAAAAGTTGATGGCATGTGAAGCTATGAATAACTTCACATACAACTGTAATTAAGACGCATATAAGACAACTGTTTAATTAATTACATTTAAACATTAATAAATAACTAGATTAGCCAGCAAATACATTTACAGAATTGCACAATTCATCGACTTTTTAACTGGTTTTTAAATCCTATGTTCAATACTTTTATGTCAATGGCAACATTTAACTTAACTAACTGTTCGTGTCTAAACTTACGATTCTTTTTTGAGTTTCTTATAGCTAATATATATTATTATCGCAGATTTATATCAATTTAACTGCAATATAGTAAATTATGTTGAAAAAATCTCTCTCTACCTTCAGAAGCAAAAATTATGATTCTTGTACATTAATATTATTATACAAATATTGTTTCAGGAATCAGAAAAACATGTCAGTGAAGATGCTGAGAATGATTTAACACCAGAGCCAGTTACGGATATAGCACCACCTTCCTCAGACTCAGTTCCAATTAATATACAGCTACAAAAGCTCCAACCGCGCTTCCACGTAAAAAGCGTCGCTTAAATCCTGAGCAGAACGACAATGATGCAATGTTGCAAGAGGCTTTTAAAATATTAAAAGACTGTACAGGTTCTCAGAACACGGACCCATATTTTACCTTCGGGCAGCACATTGCTGATGAGCTGCGAAGGTACGACCAGCGTACATTAGCGCACGTCAAACAAGCTATAAACAACATAATATTTGAGGCCGATATGGGAAAATATAATTATGGTTATTACACCACAAGTCCATATTCCACCACGACGCCCAGTCCTGTGCAGTTCCAAACCAACCACAGACTACTACTACTTACGCTACTTGTTCCGATCATTTGTCATCAGATCGAGGAACGGAGGATGGAAACACAAATGCATTCTACTAGTGTTCTACACAGAAGTAGATTTCTACTTGACTAAACAGTATGTTTTAACATTTAAAATTAAATTTTTTTTACTGCATATTGTTACTTTTATAAAACTAAAATTTATATTACCCTTAAGAATTAAATTTGTTCAATAAATATTTTGACTTTTATCATTACATACCTTTACATAATCTGTTAAAGCTGTAACTATTGCCTCACAAACCTCTGGCACTGTTTTTGATATGGACTGCTTCGATACACGAAAAAGATATTGCAAACTTGTATACGAGTCCTCAGTGGCTAAGAATCTTAAAATTATAGCTAATCTTTCTCGTACTGTAAGCGCTTCTCGAAACACTGTCTCCACTTTTTTCACCATACTGAAAAGTCTATTACCATACTGGAGTCGGTTTCGATATAGCTCTTTGAGCCAGAATCGGTGTTTCCGTTTTTGCATGCGTTTTTCTTTAACGATATGGTGAATCAAAATAAACGCATGCAGCGGCACGTGCACTGTCCATGATTATCACACAGTACTGATCGAACACTGGATCGCTTGCCTCGCGCGGCACCCGCGCGCCCCATGAGTGTTCTGCCGCGCTCGAACATGCCGCGCATTGTGGATACGCAGCTAAGATTAACAGACTGTATCTCGTGTAGCCTATAAATTAAAAAGCGCAAAAAGATTAAGATAATTGCATCCTAAATATCACCATATGTTACGACGGTCTCACAGATCGCCGTGTTGTACAGTGAAAACAGAATAACTGACACCAATTAAGGCACTAATTACAAACTTTAATTATATACAAAAGGTAGAAGTCAACAAAGACAGCCATAATTCAAGTTTAATTTAGATATTTAAGTTTAGATATGGTTACAATTTTCATTCACTTGATATTCCACATGGAATTTGCAACATATCAAACTTTTCCTTTACTTTTTGGGCCCTACTGTCAAACAAAATTTTGAAATTTCCAAAACTCAATATTATATTCAGATTTTAGTTAAAACTTCGTGTAATTTGATGTGCCATATGAAGTTTTGCGATGTTATAAAAAATTTCACTCACTTTTTGGCCCCCGGCGCCCGAAATATAGAAATTTTTAAAAGGAAGATAAGTTCGTATTTTTGTTACCTTTAATTTGATACTTTACATGGACTTGACGTTTTCTTTCAAAATTTTAACACTCTCATATTTTTGTCTCCTGCTCACCTTTTTTAGGGGATCAATCTTTAAAACAGTAGGGTTCTATAGAGTAACACGTGTGCCACGTTTTGCGAAAATTGGTTGACTTGTTCAAAAGTTATCGTGGACCATACCTCAAATAGATAGGTAAACATACAAATGCTAAAGGGTCGAATACAACTGAGAACTCGTTCAGTTAAGTAGTAGCACAAACTCTCTGTCAGAAAAAAGACACGAAACAATTAACAAAAATCAATCAGAACGAGAAATGATAATTGAGTTCAAACATAAATTATAACCCAATTACTTACGTTCCAAGAATTTCGTCCCGGCTGAGTGTCAGAGGGATCATCAAAACTGCGTCAACAGTGACCGCTTGTGGAACTTTTGGTTAACGATGATATATTTTTAATTAATATATTCATAAATGCTCAAATTTTTCTTGTTTTATATATACAGTATTTACACGAACAGGCCAACCGTGAACCACGCGAATATCATTTCCTTTTCTTCTCCTGCCAGAAGGCCCTCATTCGCGGCCCTATGCGCCGCCATCCTTGCCTCTGTCCACCTCTTTCTCGTCTTCTTCTCACCGCAGAGAACCTCAAGATTTTGAATTTTGTTTCTGTATGTATTTCTGTCCACACAGTCGTTCAAAGAGTTACCCAGTTTCATCATTTTCTCCTTGAGTTGTTTGGTGTATCCGTTCACGCTGGAAAGTTGCCAAATATAGTTGAAAATTTGTTTATTTAATCTGGACCGATCCATCCGAACCGTATGTCCAAGGAATCTCAGTCTTTTCCTTCGGAAAGCCGTTTCCAGATCTTCCAGATCCTTGTACAGCTATTTTTTGGGTCTATGCCTGTACACCGTCTTAGGTTTTCTTGGGGCCATAAATTTTTCGAAGAATTCTTCGTTCAATATATGTTTTATATTATGATTAATAATAAAACTTTTTACAAGAATGTATTTTATTTTATAAATTAGATATAATTTGATAGTAATCCAAATATCATCATCAGATATAAATTAATAAAATAAAATAAAAAACTTTTTGTTTGAACAATTGATTTAAAACATTTTTTATTTTAATAGTTTATATCTGATG
The DNA here is from genome assembly GCA_034769895.1 of Magicicada septendecula. Classification (NCBI taxonomy): domain Eukaryota; kingdom Metazoa; phylum Arthropoda; class Insecta; order Hemiptera; family Cicadidae; genus Magicicada; species Magicicada septendecula. The sequence continues at coordinate 93,257,000 of CM068375.1, read as the reverse complement.
ATGATAGTTGAATTACTATCAAAAACATATGTAATTTACAAAATAAAATATATTATTGTACAAAATGTTATTATTAATAATAATATTTTAATTAATAGTAACCGTATTACTATATCTTTACTTACCTATCGTTTCAACGATAGATTTAAATTACTCACCTACAACTGACACCGGACAATCCACCGTGACCGCTACCATCTTCTTACATATGTGTATTTGTCCGATACGACTGTCGAACTGAACTGTCTGACTTACATGTACAAGAAAATCGCCTCAGCTCTAGGTGAAGGCCTGCAGTCTAAAGAGCCTCAGGTTGTACCACACAGAGCATTATACGACATAATACTGTCGGCAAAGGTGCAGGACCCTGTCATCTGTATCGTTTTATTGGGATTTTATGGAAATTAAAATCTAATTAGACGACATCATCCAATGATGCAGACAAGATATTGCCTCTGGAATTCGACTTACCCAGAACACGAGTTTAGACAATTAATTTCTCGTATCCTGGCAATAGCACCCCAAACATCATTCTTCCTAATATAACATTTAGGTCCACTCGGACCGGATCTCAACATTTTTTTGGTCCTCACGTGACGGATCATTCTTCTTATTACACATTTTTTTAAGAAGAAATGTTATTAAGACGTTGCAGTCTTAATACAGGAAACAGAGGATGAGTTGAAGTATCCTTTACATCGTCTAAATCATATTTGTAAACAATAATCGTGGGTTTTAGGGGGAAGTATCCAGTCAGATCAAAAATTGTTCTTGAGGGAATGGTTTTGGAACAAGCCTCTGACGTCAGATACCTGGGTTGCACTCTCAGTATTAGGAATGACACAGAACGAGATATCACTACAAAAATATAGAGTTTTCAGATGATGTGTGGCATCATACACAGTACGTTGAAGAAAAAGACAAGAAAAGAGGTAAGGCTTAAATTTTATAAAACAACAGCAGTGCCTGTTTTACTATATGGATGTGAAACATGGGTTTATACAAAGAAGATTAAAAACCAGATTCAAACTTCTGAAATGAAGTTTCTGAGAAGAACAAAGGACTGGACGAGATAGGATCGTTTGCGCAATGAGTATATTAGAGAAGAGCTACAGGTATTCTCCATAAATTATAAATCCAGACGTATCGCAGGGAATGGTTACAGCATCTGGTCAGAATGGAGGATGGGCGACTACCTAAGTTTGCGTTTCGATACAGACCCTTTGGTACAAGAGATGTGGGAAGACCGAATGCGAGATGGAGAGATACTCTGTGAAAACGGAACAGGCAAAGTGGTTACTCCGTGAGGTGCAGAAGAAGAAGAAGAAGAAAATCTAGTTAGGTAGAGGTAACTTTTTGTGTGACTGAAATACACAACAGCTTTTTATAAAAAATGGAATTATAAAATTTCTATAAAAACTTATATGATATTCTGTTGCAAGCCCCCAACAAGTGCTTAGGATGCGAACTGATAAATTTATATCTGAGGTTACTGCGTCGATAATTTTATACGCGTGTAGTAGAGCTTTGTATAAGTGTATTGGAAGATGATATTTACTTTATCATATACGGTTTTTGATCTACCTCCAGCATCACCGCACCTCCATCATCGTTACCATCTGCCGCTGATTAATCTTCGCATAAATCTTCTGCTCAACGGAACAACTCTTTCACGCGTTTTTGAATTCTGCCACATATTCCGTTTCTTCGCATTGAATATTCCAGACTGCACTAACAAATACATCTTTCAACGTCGCAAGACGCACGTTACGTATAACATTACGTGTAACCCCTTATAGATCTTATTATTTGTTTCTGATTAAATATTAAATGCTCTGGGTACAGGAAAAGACAATGAACGTAACAGTCACAGCAGTGTTGAGAACACTCACTATGTTCAGTAGTACGATAGCCCAGTTATATTCACTGACGTTTCCTGTACCCAGAGCATTAGTATTTCAATACAGTTGTGACGAATATAATTGTTCATGGTTCCACCGTCATCATGACAATCTTCTGTTCATATAAAAATTTATGAAGCGTGTATGTTTAAAATCTAAAACATTAAAATATATATGTTTTAATTGCTTTAATTTTCGTTTTTGCAATTTGCGAAAACCGTGTACTCTTGCCATTGGTTTTCATAGTAACTCAAATGCAATTTTGCAAATATTGTGCAACAATTGTTGGAAGTATAAAAACTACTAAGATTAGTTTTATATGTAAATTTTATACTAAAAGACCCACACAAAAAATACAATTTTCCTACAAACAAAACATCGAAAATGATTTCTAAAATGTTCTAATAATTTCTGTTTGTTCAGTATTTTGGAGCGCATAAATTATTACATAGTCGATCTCGATTATCGTGTATAAAGATCGACTCACGCGCCCTATAGACTGCTTCGCAATTGCGTTTTTGTGCGTGTTTCAATCAGGTTTCAAACTTAGACCAGACAGCGTGCGAATGGCTCTTCTCCAGGGCTAGTATTCATTTACTAGTATTCACGAGCAAACGAGCAATTGCACATTGGCTGCTTGTCATGTCAGGTGCACACGAGCTGTTTGTGGGTGTAGCGGCGAGCTACTTACGAGCAGGATGCCGCTCGCAGTTGCTTTCTGCCTGGAATGGAAAACAACAGCAGTTGCTCGTAAAAGAGTATGTATATACTTCGAAGAGCAGACGTGCGTGCTGTCAGACAAGCATGTCATCTCCTGTAGCAGTGGTGGTTCTCGTTTTTCACATTAACAAAACTAATTTTTTTTTATTATTGTCGACCTTTCATTATGTGTTATTAAGTAATTTAGAGCACAAGTTATCTTCCATTTTCTTTGTAGATACCGGATTGTCGGTTTTATGTTTTCTATTAACCTTAAGTGTCACTGTTGTTAAAAGTGTTTGTTATTTACAGAATACTGTTATATATGTAGAGCTGCAATTGGCTTTACTAATAATAATAATAATTTGTTTTCTCAAGAACTTTTTATAGACTGAATTTAAATTCGAATCGGGCTAAAGCCATAATAAGTTTGTGTTATGTTATGGTCATTGCACTCGCTTCCAAAGCGAGTCGATTTGAATGCATAGAACGGGCGGGTGGTTGATCCTTTTTACGACGTTAAAATGGATTCTACAGTGGAGTTGCATTTAGTTGATTTTTAGCAAGTAAGCTGATAATTTTTCCACCTCACATTTCTTTCACCTCCTAAGCTGTAGGAAATTATGGTTTTAGCCAGATACGAAAGTAATCAATAATCTACCGAAACCTTCTAAAAAAACACTTTTTTTAATTGGTGTCAGAACCTCTTAATAAAGCTAACGAAAAAATTCCAAGAATAAAAAATCTTAAAATTACATGTTCTTTATGAAAATACCATACAAAATACGGATTACCATTAAAAATATAGTTGGCCGCAACATCAGAAATTAGCGAAAATTGTATTTTTTCGAAAATTGTAAATCGCATTTTGGAAAGCCACAAAAAAATTGAGAATGTTGAAAAGATCCTTGATTCAATGTTTGTCGACCCTATTCCTGTTAAAAGATGCTAATTGTGACCTGACTGAGTTTTTTATATACATCTGTATACAAGTTCGCACTTCCCTTATGTGTTAAGACAGGCTACTAAACACGAGGGGCCAACTCCGATAGCCTGAACGCACTATAACTTTACAAGTTTACAATATGCTGTTCCGTATGGTTAATGATATTTATCGTTTGCTCTACATTTCATTTTAAGGTATTTGTTTGTTTCTCTATGCAACATCTCCGTTTCCTTGCGTTTCTCAAATTGTGAACGGATGCAACATTACGATAGGTTTGTACGAATACGACGCATACAGCCGCTGAACTTTTCATGTGTAATTAATTATTCTTATCAGTCTTGTTATTTGAATTACCAGTCCGGAGTATGACAGGCGGCAGTTCAGTAAGTAAGCGCGACAAAGTTGTAACTATTCATAAACTACGTAAGTTGATAGTTTAAACGGACAAGTTAAGGGTTGTGATAGCAAAGGAGACACTGCCAACAGCCTGGCAGAAGACAGTTATATGTCCGGTTTATAAAAACTGGGATCAGCTAGACTGTAACAATTACAGAGGCATTTTTCTTTTCCCTGTGGCGTAAAATGTCCCCCATATATTTTACCAAAAATTGCTTCCACATCAGGAATAGTCAGGTGACACCAAAAACTGCTGATCAGGTGATTGGTCGATATCAGTGCGGATTTAGAAGAGGGAAATTGACAAAAGACCAAGTTTTCACAATCCGACAAATTCTGAAGAAAGGTAGGGAACATAATCTATAAACCCATTACCTATTCATAGATTTCAGAAATCATTCGATAGCATTGATAGACAAGAAATTTACACAGCTTTAGAAAAACTAGGCATACCAAAGAAATTAATAAGATTGTGTAGGATGACAATGCTGACAGTGTAGGGCATGGTGAGGATCCAGAATGACTTATCAGGAGAGTATGACAATGGAAAGCGAGTCCTCCAAGGCGATGCTCTTCCTTGCCTCCTCATCATTCTTGTCTTAGAAAAGCTGTGAGAGATGCTGGAATAGATTCCTCCGGGACTGTATTCAACAGGTTGGTGCAGGTTATTGGATACGCCCATGACCTAGATGTAATCGAGAGGTCCCTTCGAGCAATCACTGAAGTCTTTCTTGCACTTGAAGGTCCCGCAAGGAGGCTGGGTGTCATAATAAGCGATAGCAAGACAAAATACATGGTCACAGGACAGAAAGCTAGAGAAGGAGAACCAACCAAAAGGACCAACCAAGAACTGAACACTCTTCTGAACGAACCAGATATTGTGAAAGTCATAAAACTTGGTAGATTCAGGTGGGCTGGACATGTGACCAGAATGGGGGAGAATGAAATACCCAGAAAGGCACTCACAGAACAGATCTATGGCACCAGGAGAGTTGGTAGACTCAAACTACGTTGAGAAGACGGTGTGAATATGATGCGCGCCATATCCTTGGGACCCGGAACTGGAGAGCAGCTACACTTGATCGGGACAACTGGCGGAGGCTGTTAAAGGTGGCCTTGACTCAGTAATGTGTTGTCGCGCCGCTGAAGAAGAAGAAGAAGAAGAAGAAGAAGAAGAAGAAGAAGAAGAAGAAGAAGAAGAAGAAGAAGAAGAAGAAGAAGAAGAAGAAGAAGAAGAAGAAGAAGAAGAAGAAGATGGCAAAGACTAAGGGTATGAGAGGTACAGCGAAACGTGTACAAAGATCAAGGAAATGTCATCTGTTTGACAACCTGATGATGAAAATAATGAGGAAACTGGAAAGAGAACTTGGTTTTGCTACTGTAAAAGATTATTCCATCTTTCACGCGTGTAAGGGCAATTAAAAAACGGTTTCCAATTTTGTTGAAATATTTTGAAGTTATCTGTTAATAGATGTATGTTTTCTAAACGTTGGATTCTGGAACCCCATAAATGCTTTGGACTTAACGTTTCATTCCACAAGAAACACCGATTCTAACGATTATTCTCAAAGCACTGTCTCCTTTGACGTTTCAGTTATGTACAATTTAGTACATAAAGGAATATCAAGATGGTGTATATTCTATCTGAGGAGAAAGCAAAGTTTATGCAAGAACTGTTAATGCTAGATCATGATGTAGGCCTACTGTTAAAATTACACGATTACAACAGAATTGTCATTTTGGTCTGTATCATTTAACATTTCACAATTTCTTTAATTGTTTAAGGCAGTGGCGGTTCTAAAGCTTGATTGTAGCTGACGCGTCATAGTGTGTAAAACTAACAATAATAATTAAACATATTGAACGGTTAAATAATTAATTAACTAAAACTAACATATAGTTATTTCTATATTAACAAAGAATTAACATATAGTTTTCCTAAATGAACTCATTCAGAATTATAGACATTGGCGGAATCAAAGATGATGATGATGATGATGATGATGATGATAATTATTATTTACTCTATAAACTTATTAATTTTTAATAATTAAAAATTTGAGCTTTCAATTAGACGTAAAAACAAACAGTACATATTTAAAAATTCCATAAGAAAACATTTAGGACTGCGTAGGACAAAGCTAAGAACGTCCACCACCGCCCCAAGCTAAAAACGCACTTATTTAAGGAAATTTACGTTGAAACTAAGTACATGGAGGAGGTGCGTAGAAAAACAGAGTTTCCTAATACCCGCTGATGGAAATTTGTTATGTAGGCATCTCTGTAGTAGGCAGCATTCATTTCAGTTGAAAAATCTCTTCTCATTGAATAACAGCTGATTTACGTTTATCTGTAGAAATTCCCTTTTGTGGTTAGAAACTCTCTTCATGTGATTAGGTGGTTATAACTAACTGCTGCCAACTACAGAGATGCCTACATAACAAATTTCCATCAGCGGTTATTAGGAAACGCTGTTTTTCTACGCACCTCCTCCATGTACTTAGTTTCATGTGATTCTTTGTTTAACATCATCTACTTAATCTTACTTTGTTTTATGTGTAGTTTATGAGCTAGTGTGAACTTTTAAAATGGTTTGAAGCATTTATTTTGTGCTATCATGAGTGGTGAAAGTAGTATTATAAAAGATAAAACTAGTGATGATAAGTTGCATGTTTTAAAAGTATCAGGTGAATCAAAATTATCCAACATTGGGCTCAAAAGTTTACCCTTCTTCACAAGAACATAATCTTCATAAGAAAATTCTCGACATATAGGAAAAGACCATAGAGAAACTTACGCAACAGCTAACATTGATCACGCTAAGGCTTTTAATAAATTAAATAAATGTTACAAAAATAACTGTTATAATCAAAAAAGTGGTGAAACCCAGATCAAAATTTTTAACGACTTTTGGAACTCTGAAATAAAGAAAAACAAGATACTCTAATTGTTTCTTGTTTCATATCAAAGAGAGAGCGTTTAACTGGCAGTATCAAGTACAGGTAGGTGACAGAATTTACAATGTTTGAAAAAGTTTTATAAATTTGCTTCAAATATCACCTAAGAGAGTAAAAACCGTTCAATGTAAAATGGTGGAGAATGTGTCACAGGATAAAACAGACCTGCCACAGGAAAACACCAAAATCGTCCAAGAAAATCCCCGAAAATGTCTGTACTCTGATCGATAAACATTAGGAGGAAATTCCCCATGTAGTATTTGCCATTACTGTGAAGAAAGAAACTTAACCGCCAATTCTTTGATCATCCTGATTCGACTACAAAGTTTTGTTTGAAAGGTTCCGATTTTTCTTTTAAGAAACAAGTTTTCTCTGGATGAAATCGTCAACATATTTTAAATACCACGGAAAACGCTGTTCATATGGTGTTAGGCATCTAAAAACTGATGAGCGTAATTTTGTATAAAGTCTAACATTGTGCTTAGAAGCAAACCTAACACTCCTGAGGAAGCAGCTTATAATGACTATTTTACCCGGTGCAAAAGACATAATGCAATAAAGAAGGAAACATTAGAGAAGTGAAAGAAAAATGATATGTTATTAGTGTGGGAGTTCGATTGTGGGTAAATTTTCCCTTTACCTAAATTAAACTACAATAGACACTAGTACAACTGTAGGTTATGACTTTACATATTACGTGTAGGCCTACATTGCCACAATGATGGTGACGGTACCCTTATTGGTTTTTGGAGTGTAACGGAAGCAAAAACAATAACAGTTTCGTGTCTTTTGTTTATGAGTTTATAAGTAAAAATTTACAGAGGAATAAGCTGGCTGAACTCAACATACAACAAGAATTCTCAATCAGAGATGAAGAGTTACTTCTTGAAGAGCAAATGGGTTTTAGAAAGGGTAGGTATATTGTGGATGCATTTTTTGTATTACGACAGATAATAGATAAAAGGCGGAAGTATAATCAGGAAACACATATATCGCTTTTGTTGATCTGGAAAAATCATTTGGTAATGCAGACCGTCAAAAGATATTAAATATTATAGATAGAAGAGTACATCCACAGCATTTAATAAATTCAGTTAAGATCCTTTACAAAAGTGCATCTGTAGTCCTGGATCTAAATGGTATGCTCTCAGGTGACATTCCAATTAATAAGGAAGTTAGGCAGGAATGCTGTGTTTCCCCTGCCTTGTCTAATACTGTTACGACGGTCTACTTGATCGTCGTAGGTGCAGTGGAAAACAAAATACAAGACACCAATTAAGTCACTAATCACCAGCTTTAATTTTCACAGTTAAACAGTTCGTAATTAACAAGAGTCTCTTACAACAAATCAAATAAAAATTGTTCACAAGCAATAAAATGTCAACTAATATTAAAACACGATTGTATTACAATATACCGCCCGATTATAAAACACTTCACTTTACTAATAACTACTTGAACGCACTGAGTAATATCACCCGATAATAACTCGACCGCACTGTAAATATATCGCGACTATAACCGAAAACTAAGGCCGCTGCCGCCACAGCGCTCACAGACCAGAAGATTCCAAACTGCGTGTTAGCCCCAGTGTGTACGACGTAATTAATTGCGGCCTTGACACAGTACGTGCGGCTGGCGGCTGGTTGAAATCACGTACGCCATAAGATTTAGCCGTATTCCACTGGATTAAGAGTTTGGCGAAGTGCGTTAAGAGCTAAACAGACATGGTGCACATATAGTGAACAACGTCCCAAATACAGTAATATTGTCCCTCTTTTACACAACTTCCGTCTAGCTGTGCATGTTAATATTTTGAGGTTATGAATCACATTTGCTTTTGTTTTGCAAGTTACCAGTCGTGTAATACATTATAGATAGACATTCAATTGACAGCATTAAGTCTACACTGATCAATAACTAGTATAGAAAATCCCAAATTGTATTTTAAATTATAGAATTACGAATAAAACAATAACTAATAATAGTGTTTTCAAGTTAAACAATCGTAATTAATCATTTGCCGTTTGAAAAGCGCAGAGAAATACTAAAAACCGTACACTCTCTTGCCGCGGTGTATGCACCAACTGTAACTGTTTTATATGCGGTAATACAATGGAGTAGTGCTATGGTTGGGTGGATTCGAGTGTTCCTGTTACAACGATATAGGCTCCCTTGGTGCGATTAGGGATTGCAAACCCCGCTTGTACGTCACGGCCCCACCAGTCAGTTTGTTGGTAAACAACACGTGGTGCGCCAGGTTGGAATTTGTAAAATTTTTGTGAACTTCGCTGTTAGTGTCAGTTAAGTCTTAGTGCAAATCATCTTTAAATGTAAATAATAGTACATATAAAGAAGTAACGTGTCATAGTGGAGGATATTTATTATATTCAACTGGGAGGACGCAATGAATTCTGTCGGAAACTTAACGAAAACGCTGTTCAGTTTACGTCCTATTGGAGAAAAAATTAAAATTAAGACAGTAGGTAGGCCTTTCAAAGTTTGATCAAAGTGTAAAATCAGAAAACAGAATATTTAATCGTAAATTTAAAAAAGATTTATACAATAAATATTTATGGTTATGTGAGTGTGACACTAAAATTGGATTATTTTGCTTTCCTTGTGTATTGTTTGGAGAGGAGAAGACTTGGAAATTTTCTATTTAGAGAATAAAACAATTTTATACCATCCAACTCAACTGCAACCCCCAAACGTTTGAACCACCAGCCGCCACTGCATGTCAGTGAAGTAACTAATGATTGTCGGCAAACATCACAGGCGGCGTTCAACGTCAATATCTAATTTTATACATCTGTTAACTAAACTAGTAGAGTACAACCGGTTTCAATTATATCGCGTAAACATAAAGGCAAATATACTGAAAAAAATTTAATGCTCCCATAGCCACAGTAAAATACATTTACTCGGATGACTCATGGTAGCTAGCTGCCGATCGACAAACAATACTGTACCTGTCGGTGTGCGGTGACACAATCCTTCCCTGGAATACATCTCTACATAACTTACATAATTTTAAAACAATATTGTTTATGACTGTTAATGGAATAGTGTACTAAGATTAGCGGAACAGAAGTTGTATTATTCAGCTAAAGTTTATTTCCGCATATAAAAGTATACGCGGGTTGTCGCAGATAATCCGCAACGCGGATAAACGTTTGTGCATAATTGGGAGATTACTGTAATTAATCAGATTGTCTTATGTCATTACGTTCTGTTACTATTAGTTACTACTGTCTCTAGTCTGTAATGCGACTATTCGCGTGATATTGATCCTGTTCTAGGTACATTGCACCCTGCATTACTGTTGATTACAAACGCATACACTGTGAATGATTAATGTGTCTGTGTGCGTTAATTAATCAACTACAACAATGACAAGTTATCAGTAAGATTAAAATGACATGATCCGGTTATATCGTGATTCTAGAGACCCGTGTTTAAAGAGTACAATTTACAAATCGGTTAGCGCTCAACCTTCCAATACACTGCTTTCTGAATTCACTGGACAGTTTTTGACACTATGTGCCCAGTCCTTGTCCAAGGATGACATAAACACTGCAATATAATATAACCTAGCCTAACCTAACGTAACGTAATCTACACACAACCAATCCTACGCGATGGCATACAAGTAATGCAGCTTAACCTAAAACTAACTTAAACGTTACCACGTTACCGGTATCGAGCCGTGAATTAAGAGATAATCCATCCTAACCAAATCTAACCTAACTTAACCTTAAATTGATCTGATCGCTACCCAATTCTGGACCAGGTGTGGCGTAACCATACTTCAATGCCTGTTGCTAAACAGATCAAGTACTTTCTTTGTTTCCTGGTCGAGTTCATTATCTTCACCTTGTCCATTTCGTTTGCATTTTCATCAACAGTACATCGTCTGCAACTCTTATGTCTTAAAAATATATTACCTCTACTTTTATTTCTGTGGCTTCACCTTCTGAACACGCTCTCCAACAGCATTCAGAACATCTTTTGTTAGTTGATAATGTGTGCGTTTGATTTGAGCTTACATAGCCTTTATTTTTCTGACGCCTTTAATAACATTCCTTTTTGTGCCGGCCGACAACCTATTGAATGGCTTGTGAAGTGTTTTTCATATTCTTTGAATCATTCTTGAAGCTAACAGACCACTTCATATAATCTAATCAATTGCTGTTATACATAAAATAGAAGCTTCTATATACACTTACTATATTGTAGGCCTAAGTGAATAATATGCCTGTTTATCCACTTAAGCAGTAGTGCTAAGTGAATAATGGGCTATTAGTCGCAATGTTAGGGAACCAACTTACACGATAAGCGTTCACACACGCGCATGCAGGCACACGCGTACGAAAGAAAGACGGAGTAAGGGTCAACAGGGTGAAAGACAAGGGAAACAGAAGAAGAACAAAAAGAGAGAGAGAGAAGAGTTACTAGCCTCCAAGCATGTCGCTCTACCTGGAAAATCGATAAGGTAATGTAAATTACCAGTCGTCATCCGAGCAACGACCAACAGTTTTCGCGTTTAATAAGAATCGATACCAGCTACCGTGCTAACAGTTGCGCATAATGAGCGGAACGTTCGTTCTGTTTGCCGCAGTCTGTGCTAAATTAATATATCTGCAGCAATATCAGCTTTGCAATAATAAAGTTTGCATTAAAATCGACTTTGTTTATCTCTTGAGATAAACGTGAACGCATTTCAGTAAATGTTAATACTCTCAGTGGCGTATCTCCAGACTCGCAATGCGGGGGAGCCTGCGGACTAGAGGGACCCTCACAAACATTTACCTTAATTTTTTAAGAATGGTTATAAGCCACTGAACTTAAGTAAAATCAAATTCCTCCGTCTATGTTTAATGTCAAAAACAAATATATTTGTTTTTAACTGTTTTTTACCAGCACCAAATGATGTAGACCTACTTTGAGAGCAGACATTAATTGATTAATTGCACAATAGGGCGGTGGATCCACTTAAGAATGCACCGAGGCCACCGACCGTCCCAGCGGCGATTCGTTATTCGTTATGAGCTAAGAAAAAAATTTATAAATGATCAAAAGTAATGTATCGCGTTGTAAATCTGACATTAGCAGCTTCAAATTTAGCCTTTAGAAACCACAAAAAAAAAAATAAACCATAGGCTAGCTCAATAACGAAAACGTTTCGCCAATTATCGATCTTTTGAATCAATATCATCTATTGTTGCAAGAAATAATTAGTGGTCCGAAGAATTGTGAAAAGTATGTGAGTCTCCAAATTCAAAGTGAACTCATTCAGTTTATCCAAAAAAGTTAAAAATATTATTTTTTAATAGAAATGAGCAGGTGAGTCAAACAATCAGATTTGTCTCAATTTCTGAAGATGAAGCAAGAATGCCACCAACCCTCATTTAAAGTTAATTAAAGGTTTATAGGATTATAAAATTAACCGATCAAACTGGCCTAGGCTTAGAAAAAGAGATTTTAAACATTCTTGAGGAGAATGTATTCTATTTACGTTATATAATGTAAGTAGTTGCCACAGCTATAAGGAGAGGTTAGTATTTAAGAGGGAACATATGAACATATTTAACCAAAATATGAAGAATTAAAATACTGTTACTGTTACTACTGTGTATATTTTGTAGACTCATCTAGTACTTCATTTTTATCGGTCGACGTTTTCAAGTCGCGTAATGGTAGAGAACGTAAACCCTATAAGCGCAATGTATTTCCCTCTCTCGCCCATTGTCTCCTCCGACTATGGAACCAAGAATAGGTCCGAGACTCGAATGTTCCAATATGTAGATACAACACTGGCAATAGTTTTTGAACAGTGACATGCGCAGAGCAAAATTGCCACCACTTTAAAATTATAACATACGGCGAACAGAGAGGAGAGTTGACGATAATAGTTTTCTGTCTAACTCATACACTATCTCTCTCTGTCACGCACTGCCGCTTCACGGCACTTGCATGGTTTCGCCAGTCTTGTTGCAGCCAATGTAAACACTACGAGACACTGAAATGCATGAAAATTTTGTTAGCCTCGCAACGAGATGTTTGTCCGCTATGCATCTCAGATTAACTGTTCAAAAAACGGTGGTCAGTTTTAGGTTTGTAATTAGTATTTCGAATGGTTACTTCTTTGGAACAGATGTTATAATTACATAAAAACTTAACTACTCCGCATGTGGTAAATGAAAATGTGTGTATTGAGTAGCACAATGGATAGCACTGCCGATCCCAAGCCCGGATGAAGGAGGAGGGTTGGTGGACAAGGTTAGCCACCAATCCGCTGGAAAAATGTGGATGGCTCAAAGAAGCAACGGACTGCCTCGGAACTGGACGGATGATACGGTAATGACCGTAGCGAGAACACCGAGAGGAGCATTAGTTGGGCAAGGAAGTGACAACATGTAGGTTATAAACGTTAATATTTAGAACAGGACAGATTCCTAGCTAGCAAGGAAGTTGAAGAAGAAGAAGAAGAAGAAGAAGAAGAAGAAGAAGAAGAAGAAGAAGAAGAAGAAGAAGAAACTAATATACCTGTTATAATGACTCGTGGAGCTCCCTTCGCTACTAACGAGTAAATGAGTACGAAAAATAACAGATAGAAACCTGAAAAATATTCTTGATGGTTGAAATGAAGCCAAAGAAAAATTTCCCCTCCCCCCTTGAACTTTAAAGTTTACCAACGATGACGGGACGAGAGAACGCGTAACAGTTTGCTGTCTCACTCATAGACTATGTCTCTCTGTCACATACTGTTGCTTTACACAACACTTGCATGCTTGCAATGTTCTTGTCAGACCTGTTGAAGTCGATCAGTGTACATAATATGAGACACTATACAATATTGATTTGCGCATGTGAGAAATTTTTTTTTTTTAACTATTTGCAATCAGTATAACATAAAAATAACATACTATAAGCAAATTGTTTGTATGAAAAAAATAGGTGTTGACCATGTGGAGCTGTAATCCTGTGATAGCAAACTCAGTTATTCCTTAAAAGTAAGTTACAAAAAGAATCAACAGTCACAAAGATTATGGTTGCTTAAATCTAGATGGTAGGTCTAGTATTTTTTGTCTCTTTAGTCTATGAGTGTCTTCACTATTGTCTAGCAAATTTATTGCAAGAGTATTAGGGTGTAGTTCTAGTTTACTTATATACTTTTCACTGCACTTACTCACTTCATCTTTAACAGATGACACTTTTAAGTCACAGAGTGGTATAAACCAGGTTGCATTTGTTATAATCCGTAGAATTTTTGTCTGGAATCGTTCTAGTATCTCTATATTAGACGTTGATGCCGACCCCCACAGCTGTATGCCGTAGGTCCAGATTGGTTTGAATGCACTTTGTAAAGTAGTAATTTATTGCTAAGGGACATAGTTGATGTACGCCCAATCAGCCAATAGTATTTGATAAGTTTATGGCCAAGTTGTTTTCTTTTCTTGAAAATATGCGTCTTCCATGTCAAGCCTTTATCCAAATGAATGCCCAGATATTTAACATTGTCCGCTTGTGGTAGGTAATGTCCATTAAAAGAGACTTGAGGTGTCGCTCCTCTGCACTTAGTGAAAGTGACATGGGCAGATTTTGTTTCATTGATCAGGATGCGCCATGATTTCGTCCAACGTTGAATTTGATCCAAGTGTTGTTGAAGCATTCTCGCAGCCATTACGTAAATTTTTGTTGTAGGGTTCCGTTAGTTAATCAATCTTATCGTCGAGTCTTTTTGTTTCTGCGGACATGTGATTGATAGTTTGCTGTTGACTCGTTACTATATTCTGAAGGAAATAGATAAAGTTACTGTTATTATACTCGGTTTGCTGTAGTGCTGTAGGTTGTTGTGGAACTTGCGAGTTCGTGCCTTGAAGAATCTGCGCGTAAGTTGATACATTGGGTTGTTGCTGAGTGGTGTTACAAACTGGCAGAGCATTGTCAAGCGGTTGCTGCACATTAGTTGAGTTGCTGAATTGATTATCTTGAGAGCCTTGATGGATTTGTAGAGGCTGACGGTGTTGTGTCTTTTGTAAAGTTGTGCCACTAGGGGACAGGAATCTTCTGTTTATTATTTCCAGGTAAACTCTGCATATTTCGGCATTTGCAGGGTGAGCACCACCACATAGGGTGCATTTAGGGTCTCGTCCATCTCCCTTTTTTTTGTACAGGATTTATAGTCATGATTTCCTGCACATTTGTAACAACGATAGGGCCTAGTGCAGTTTTTTCCAGTGTGTCCGTAGCACCAACATCTAGTACACTGGGGTAATTTGGTTTTCTTTATAGGTTCTTCGAATTGAACGACCGCATTTAATAGTCGTTTAATTTTGAAGATATCAGCATTATTTGTTTTTTTTGTAGGTCGATAAAGAAAAGATTTTTTGGTATGTTTTTTTGGTCATTCCACACCTGTATGTTTGTAATAGCTACAGCTGTATGACCTTCTTCGTTTAATGCTGCTGCTATGTCTTTTGTATCTGTAGTGTGATGAAGATTACGTAGGACTACTCTAAATTTTTTTTCTTCGTCCAGAGTGTATGTGTGTCGTATAACTTTATTGTCATCAAGAAGTTTCTTAACCAGCTTATAGTTTGCCAGAGAGTTTTCTTGTAGTTTTATCTTGTTTCCCTTCAGTACCTGATAATAGTAGTCTTTGTCAGTAACGACCGATTTTAGAATGTCTAATAGAGGCTGCACCTTATCAACAAAGTGAAGGATGAAGGGTGGAATATTTTCTGTGCTGTTACCAGTGGTAGTTTTTCTGTTGGTAAGTTGTTCATCGTTGAGACCTATAAGAGGGAGGAATCTGTTTTGCGTGTTAGTCACATTCATCTGAGCTTCACGTGGGGTTTGAGGACTGTCATCTGTCCTTTTTCTTTTGTTCTTCTAACGACTTGGAAATTGTTGGGTCTATAGGATTCTGACTTATCACTATAGACTGATTGTGAGTCGCTACGATCGGGGGGACGATTTTCTGTAATGTTAGTATATGTTTGGCTAGGCTGAACAGGAATATGGTGAGTCGTGGACAGATTTAGAGCGTGTTGCGTTGTATATGATGGTGTTTGCATAAACGTTTCTGTTTGAACAGGTTGCAAGTTTGGTTGAAGAGGCAGATACATATTGGGTGCAGACTGCATTTGCTGTGGTTGAGGAGTTTGCCAAATGATTGGTTGATGAGTTGTGTGGTTCAATTGCATAGGTTGAATTTGTTGATACGCTGCAGATTGTACAAAAGGGTACAGTTGCTGAGTTGGTAGTAAGGCTGTATTCATGTTTGACATTGCTAATCAGTTCACCGCTACACTTGACACACACATAGACGCACGGACACTCTGAGCATTCAGTGTCTGTTTAATGGTCCGATAATGATAACCAGTATAGTAGTATCTAGAAATACAATTACGACAACAAAAACATCAGATAACAGAGCACACAACATCGACCGCACCGCACGAAATCTCAAGGAGAACTGATGTGAGAAATAAATAAAAATGTTGTTAGCGTCATAACAAGTTGTTTGTCCACTGCGTGTCTCGTAGCCACCATCGTCAGGCTTGTATAAAATATAAACCTGACAATAGATTTAGAACGGTGGCTTAGAGATGGAAAAGACACATCGTTGTGAGGCAAAAAGAATTCAGTTATTTCGCACATTTGCACAGCAGTCTTGTACAGTCTTTCATAGCGTGAACATCGGCTGCAACAAAGCTGACGAGAACATTATAAGCATGTGTGTGAAAGAGAAAGGTAGTGCGTGAGTGAGACGGCGAACTGTTATTGCGTTGTCTCCCCTACCTCCTCACTGGACACTATACTTGTAAATGAGGGTAATTCTTTGGCTGGTTCGAGGTGATCCACGCTATAGAAAGGTTTGAAATCACGTATCCGTTCTTCCTTCGTAGCAATTGCAGGATCCATAGTTCCAAACGGCCAAATTTCCTAATGGACCCTTTGTTGGAGCTAGGTAATTAGAGGCCTGTTATGGGGGACAAACGGGACCGGACCTCTCCTCCGGAGAGTCAATAAAAATTAATCTCCCCGAGAGAGACGAATTTTGTTAATCTCTTAATTGTTAGGCTATTTTATTATTTTTTTCACTGTGTACGCTAATATATTACCAACTTTTTTAAATATACAAACAGGTTTGAAATATGAAATATAGGAAAATCAATTTAGTCAATAAGTATCTTCTAAACAGTGTTTCAATTCCAGAAGCCAAGACTTGAGAATGATCAAGACTAAATACATTCTCTTTGGTTGTTGTTTTATTTATTTGTTTGTATACTTTCTTAGATTATTCAGTGGCGTAACTTTTTTTCTGGGCCCCGCAGCATTCCTTGCCGGACCCCCTTCTACCCTTACATAATTCATGGCAAAACATTACAACAAAATTATTTCTAACAATTTCTGGAACAGTACAATGCGTTAGTTGAAACAGGTCATGATTATCACAGATGATAAACATGGGAACCAACGTGTGGCAGTACGGAGCGCGACCGCTGAAATACATTTGTACGATTCGCTCAGTAATTTGGAAAGCAATAAAGATAAAACATTGGAAGTTAAATCAAAATTAAATTTGAATATTTCTGTACAATTCACTTGCTTAATGTATTAGTCTGTCTTGAATAGGAAAAAAGTTTCTCGCAGGCTACTTTTTATGCCTCACGACTGCAAAAAATTAAAATTTGAAAGGATTTTTTTAAATTTTGTTATAACAAGAATATTATTAAATTTAAAAGGCTGTAGATCATGTACGTGATCTAGACTGCATGTACAAAAAAAATTATTGTTAAGGAGCAAGGTCATCTAGCGTAAGGATTATATTTTAATACGCGCTAAATTGAGCGTGTTGTTGTTTCATTAGCTTTTTTATTTTACCGACTTAATTTTGGGGATAAATTTATTCAAAATATACCAAAATATGAATAATTAAAATACTGTTACTACTGTGTACATTTTGTACTCATCTAGTATTTCAATTTTAGTGGTCGAGTTTTTCAAGTCGCTTTATAGTAACGAACGTAAAACAGGTGCAACGTGCTTTTGCTATAAAATAATAATCGTATATAACCGCTACCAACCTTGTGTTCAAACAACATTAATTCAAAGGCAGTGCGATCATCGTGTTCCGTCAGTGTATACTGTTAAGGTTTGTGTTCAGAATTATGAAACTGACTGCAATATATTCAAAAGGAAGGCAACGATCAACGAGGCACAAACTGCGTTCAGTGGTCTTGTTCTCTCCGTCCCTAAATTTTCATGTAGTGCATATGAATAAAGTTGTGCCAATGAGAGATTTATATACAACGCAGGAAGAGTAAAATTAAAAATATACTTTTGGTTCCGAATATGAAACTTTGTTATACGCTGCCTATACAGTTTTGTAAATCGAGGTCTTTAGTAGAAGCTAAACAGGAAAACCACTGTGTATACAACACACGCAATAACGTTAAGCTAGCGTCAGATAGTAAGTTCAATATTGTTGGATTGGAACGATTTTACCAGAGCTCTCGTCGCTTTGAAGACTGACGACAATGTAAAAACCATCTTGAAGTAATTATTGGTTATGATACTGGGCAATTCTGTTGCTCAGCATTTTTAAGTCAGTGAGTTAATAAGGAATGTAGACCTAACATAAAATTTTATCCAAATCAGTGAAACTATTAATAAGTTATCGTGAAACATATCGATTGAATTTAATAGTGTTTCGATGATAGCTTTTATAAAATACTTTTGTTCGTAGACCAAAGGCTTAAGAATAATTTATTTGAAAAGATTTTTTAAACCTATTTTTAAAAACGTTAATTATAATTATTATTACTATTATTTTATAAAATGTTTCTTAGTTGAATTAAAATTATTCTTAGGACAACAATTATTGCCTAATTATAGAAAAATAAATTGTTTGTCTGCGTGTTTATTAATAGTAACAAGAGGTCATGAGACAGAAAGACGTAATATTCCGGTAACCAAATAAGTATTTTTTACAACAAGAACTATTATAATGAGAACATATCTGATTAACAAAAAGCGATTGCTTATCAAACTAGTAAAAAGGATGGCACGATGCAAGATGGTAAAACTGAAAGAATGAACTAGTGGTTTTCTCTCGTTTTAATTTAATAATATTAATTTTTAAATAAAAATAATAAAGAATGCCGACTGTTGCCTGGATAACTGAGGCAAAAACGTAAAAACATTTAATTAAATAGAAATTAGAGAATAAAACGAACCGGTCTCACCGGTGGTTCAGTAGGAGGCAAACGACAGGTTAGAAAAATCGATTCGAAACACGTACATAGCGATTACATCAGGAACTTTCAACACTAACTCTTCTGTATGTAGCGTTAGAGTAGAGCTGATAAGCCGACGAAAATTCGATTTCCTCTGTTCGATGGAGGAAATTCACATTTTTTAAACCAGGTAGTCTACTCAGTCATACATGTATCTTCGCGTTCGTGACGTGTGTGTGTGTGTGTGTGTGTGTGTGTGTGTGTGTGTGTGTGTGTGTGTGTGTGTGTGTGTGTGTGTGTGTGTGCGCTTCTTCTTCTTCTTCTTCTTCTTCTTCTTCTTCTTCTTCTTCTTCTTCTTCTTCTTCTTCTTATCAATCTACTTTATTTTACACTAATTAGATTAATTATTATTATACTGATATTTAATTAGTCTGGTGCCAGAAATACTAGAAAAAAGATATTTTCTTTTGGGAAAACCCTATAGCCAAAACTGGAACTCTTATCTGAGGTTTGTTTAGATAAAACAGAATATCGTAACTGTTTACGTGCTCTACATTATAACAGCCCATCCACGGAAGATGTGCAGTGTACAAAGAAGTTTTCCAAGAAGTTCGTCAAGGAAACTCAAACAGGCAGTGATGGGTATCCTACTTACAGACGGAGAAGCCCTGCCAACGGAGGAGCCTCCTTCAAAATAGATGAGGGGCCATCACCAGATGACAGCCATTGGGTGGTATCTTACTCGCCACCGCTGTGCCGGACATCCAAGGCCCACATTAACGTGGAATACTGTAATTCAGTAAATTCCAAGAAATGTGTTTGTAAGTATGTTAGTGAAAGATCAGATCACACCACGTTGACTGTTCAAAATGAGAGGGACGAGATTTTGCAGTACCAGACTGGAAGGTATATCAGTATGTATGAAGCCGTGTACGTATTTTGCAGTACTAAACTGGAAGGTATATTAGTACGTATGAAGCCGTGTGGGGAATAATTTATTTCCCGATCCACGATAGAGAGCCGACTGTGGTCCATCTGGCAGTCTACTTGGAGAGTGGCCAACGTGTGTATTTCAACCCTAACAACGTCCACTACTTTCTTCAGTATTTTCAGTACTGATGACGATTTTGCTAAGCCTTTGTGGTATCCTGAGGATCACTTCTACTGCACATGCAATAATAGAAAGTTGTCACGATGAAAGTAAAGTGCTGTTGTGCAGGGATTCCCTGATGTGCGGTCCCTGTCAAATGTTATTGGTCGAGTCTACACAGACCACATGAATGACAGGGAATTCTTCTACTTGCGACTACCGCTTCATCACGTAAGAAGGCGTTAAGGCGTGACGACAATTACGGCCAACAGATTCTTAAAGAACCAACCTTCACAGACTCTTACAAAAAGCGAAAAATCTGTTTGTCGTGATCTTAGGTTTCTGTGAAGTATCCAATCCCCACAACTATGGCTGACATTCAGAGACAACCTATATCAAGGTTATCTGCATCAGGCCAAAATCACAGACACTATATCCAGTTTCAATCCCGGACTTTACAGCCGGATTGCTTTAGTATTGTGGAAAAACAGTAAACAGCTTAGGTCTGCCTGCTCCAGACCGCAGTACCACTGGAGATATTGGCAGGAAATACTGAGTGCAGCAGCAAAACTTCATCAGTGCCCATGAACCTTACACAGGGTGACACACGGGAATCAAACAGTTTTTAAATAACCAATACTCAGTAAACATTAAACTTCAACTGGGTTTATTGACACAAAATTACAGCCTAATACCATTTGAGTTATGTTAAGGTCTACCTTAATTGTGTGAAATAATGTCGGCGAGGTGACGCCCATCTTCTTGAATGCAGTTTTCAAGTCTCCGCTGGAAATCCTGCATCACACGGGCCAACATCTCTTGAAGGATGGCAGCAACTTCTTGAATGATGGAATTCTTCAACTCATCGAAATTGCGGGGTTCGTGAGCGTACACACGGCTTTTAAGGTACCCCCACACGAAAAAGTCACACATCGACAAGACGGGAGATCTTGAAGGCCACGGAACATCACCAAAATGTGAAAAGAGGCGTCCACGAAACATGCGTCGAAGAACATTCATTGAATCCTGGTGACTTCTTCTTCATAATGTTCCCAGTTGATCTAAAATTTACCACCTATCTAAGGATTATGTTCCCACTCGGAACGGTCCCTCATCGACCAACATTGAATTGACATCGAAAGAGTCGCTGCGTAGCTGTGATAGACTCAGCACTTTGAACAAAACTGTCATACGCGAACAGCCGATGTTCCAAGGTCCACTGCTCCATTGCTACTAAAATACAGTAGCGTCTCTTTGGGAGGAGAACGAGCCCCACCACAACCTTCTCCCACCACCGTGCAGTCAGTACTACGCAGTTCAAAAACGTCCTATTCCCGTGTGTCACCCTATATAAATGTATAGCAGAAGTATGCCTACAGCGTTATTTTAGAAAGCGTTAATAAAGGCTTCAGAAAGGTTTACTTTTTGGAAACGCCACGTGGTACAGGGAAAACGTTCTTGATTAGTCTAATTCTCTGAGACATAAGATTTCGCCGATAAATTGCTTTGGCGGTTGGTTCTTCAGAGGTATTGTAGCCATTATGCTGCCGGGTAGCCGACTTCTCACTTTGTCTTTAAGTTGCCGCTTAACTTTAACTAAATTATCATCCAGTGTGCAACATAAAAAAGGAGACTTTCAACCCCATAATGCTTAATAAATTGTTTTTATTGTCTTTGATAAAACCATCATGTCTTATAAAGGAGCCTTGAAGTGATTTACCATCTCTCCAATATCTGCGCCGAGCAGATGCTATATTTAGCATATCTCATACCAAGAGGTACACGCGCCGATAAAGTCAAGACATCCATGAAGAGCCTAAAGATAACCATAAAGATATCCGTCTTTCGTCCTGTATGAAATCCAGGCTCACAACGAAACATGAGAATCCAAAAATCAGCAGACCTTTATGCGCAAAAGTATGTCACATATGCTACAGCCTGGGAGCGAAGCTAGAGACCAACCGTGGAGATTGAGTTATCGAAGAAAGTGAGAATCAAAGTGTGCACGATGCAAGAATTATTTCGAAAGTGTATCCAAGCATTGATAACCTTCATGCCACATCTTCGGAGTGGTTCTGCGAGGGAGCATTCCTCGTTCCCAGGAATGAGAGAGTTGACAGCATCATTAATAAGTTAACCTTATCTCAACTGATGAAAGAACCTGTCAACTGAATACACAGTTGAAGACTGTGATGCTGTGACCTACTCTATAGATTTCCTCAATTCTCTGACTCCTCTCAGGAGGCCTCCAAATAAACTTACCCTGAAGGTTGGTTCTCCCATCATGTGGCTAAGGAACATGAAGTCCCCTCCTTTACCTTCTTTGTATAATGGTATAAGGCTGCAAGTCACCAAGCTAATGGATACCGTGATTGGGTCAATAATAGTAGCAGGCACCAGTAGGGATTAAAGCGTTTTCATCCCGCTTGTACGTTCAAACTACCACATACCTTTAAGGAGGACACAGTTCCCGGTGAAATTGTGCTCTGCGTTGATAAGTAATACGTCGCAAAGGTTTTTAAAAATATAAAAACACTTGGTACGTTTCACAGATTTGTGAAACGTACCAAGTGTTCATATATTTTTAAAAACCTTTGTATTAATTGTCACCGGACAAAAGGCTTGCCGCATGACAAATGGCGCCAATCGTACACTCTAGTGTTTTTGGTGGCCCTAAAAAGGACCGGGTGGCGAGAACGCTGATGTTGGTAGTGCCGCGCTGAGATGTTCGGCGGCTGCGCCCGCTGTTCGTGGCGTACTGCAGTCCTCCTCTTCTTTCGGCATCGCTTGTAGAGTCGGCTGCCGGCCCAGCGAAATCCATCGCTGGCACGGAACTGGAGGGCGAAGACGCAAGAACGCCGGTTCTATTCTTCGGACGTTCCTCCCGGCTGAATCCGCGTTGATGCCGTCCGAGAGAGAAGAGGAGATGAAGTGCGTCCGATGGCGTGGCGATGTAGCATGTAGCATGTAGCACTGTGGTAGCGGGGCGTCTTTGCACCCGGTGCATGACTGCAGCATCTGGGTCGAGCTCAATGGCTGCCTGTGGATACACGTAGTTCTGGTACATTCGACAGGTGCCTAAAACTGAAGTGGTCAACCGCCAACCAGTTAACTGAGAAGGCGGGGGAGAAAGGTTTCATTTTCATTTATTTTTAAAAATTTTTGCAATCGTTGGGCACTGCCGCATGAACGGGTTCAGATGACAGGTGTCACCCGCCCCCAGTCCAGCGTGCAGACGCCATGAGGCGGCGGTCGCTCCCCGCGAGGCGGAGAGCCTCCGTGCCAGTGATAGCGCGTAGCAGAGGCAATCAGCGCGGTCGGCGTACTAGGAAGGGAAGAAGGAAACAGCTTTGCAATTAAACTCTGGGGCAGGGTCAGATGTTAAAGATGGTGTGTGTTTTAAGTAATTTGTTTACACTTATGGCGGGTCATCAAGAATCGCCCGAGGGCGTTTGACCCAGTCAGGGGGGGGCGGTTGCGTGGTGCTGATGGTCCTTAGGTAAGGGAAGGAAGAGGTCTCGACTGTGGCAAAGAGAGTCGCAGCTAACGACCAGACAAAGGCAGAGAGAGTAGGAACTCGAAGACCTCCTCGAATTACACAAACCAAGGAGATCCCGACAAGGAATGGAGGGTTCTGGATTGGAAACTTTCCAGCCTACGCCTGTTAGTGGCGGAGATAAGTGACCACCAAATAGGTGCCGCATAGGTCAATTCAGACCGAAGAAACAAAAGATAGAGGGTGACTTTCGTGCGCAGCGCCAGAGGGCTGCGGCACGCGAGATATGGGTAAAGTTTGGTTCGGACGCCGCGAGGCTTGGAGAGGGTATCAGTCACGTGGGCGTTGAAGCAAGTCGCCGGTCGAGCCGAATGCCTAGATACTTCACCGACTCTTTGTAGGCGATAGGCCTCCCTTTCAGGGAGAGGAGCTGGCATCGGGAGATGGACTTACGAGTGAAACAGATCGCCTCGGATTTCTCCGTGTTGATCGTCACCCGCCATTTTCGTAGCCAGTCCGGAAGCTGGTCCAACTGACGCTGCAGCTGTGTACTCGCAAAACGCGGTGACACAGAGCTGTAATGATACATAGCATCGTCAGCGAACAAAGACAACGTGACACCGGGCAATACAGGCAGGTCGTTCGTGTACACAAGGTACAGAACAGGGCCGAGGACAGATCCCTGGGGTACGCCGGCGGCGACGGGAGAACTGCAGAGCAGGTTCCGTCGACGCTCACCCTTAAGATTCGATCGCTAAGATACGGCCGGAGGAAAAACACTATGGATGATGGTATGGGGGAATTGGCTAGTTTGAAGAGAAGACCCTTCGTACCAGACTTTATCGAAGGCCTTGCTCACGTCCAACAGTACGCCGGCCGTAGCCGTTCGCCTGTTGGTGGCGTCAGAGAGTTGCGTAACCACGCGGACTAGTTGAAGAGTGGTCGAGTGCTCTCTGTGAAACCCGAACTGTTCATTGCGGATAAAATTATCCATTAACGGCGAGATGCGGGCCAGCACGAGACGCTCGAACACCTTCTAGATAACTGGCAAGAGAGATATAGGCCTATAGCTTTCAGGAAGCATGCGCGGCTTGCGGGGTTTGGGTATCATTACGATGTTGGCAGTTTTCCACGGGCGGGGAAAGTACTGTAGCCGGAGACAGGAGTTGAACAGCTCGAGCACGAGGTCCACGCCTGAGGCCGGGAGATATTGTAGTGCAGCGGCCCCGATTCGGTCAGGACCGGGGGCGCGACGGCGGTTTAGTCGGCAGATAGACGAAACGAGTTCGTATCTGTCAAACGGGAGGTCTGGGCCAGCGGGAGGGTGAGAAAAATAACCAGATAGGAAGTCCCGGACTTCTGCCGAGTGGGCAGGGTCCGAGACGCCTCGACGAACAGTAAATTGCGACTCCATGCAGTTGGCGAAGACCTCAGCCTTGCCTTCTGCCGAAGACACAATCCCGTTCGGAGTTTCCAGCAGGTTGCGAGTTCTCTTCTCGCGGGTCAGTCTACTCACCGCTCTCCAGACGGAGGCGTGGTCGACTTTAAGGGACTCAAGATATGAGTCCCATCGATCAGAGTTTACGTCCCGCAGAAGCTGCTGGACGTAAAGGGACTGTTGTTGAAATCGTCGCTTAACAACTGGGTGACGTGTCCTTTGCCATCTGCGGTGGACCTTGCGCCGAAGCCAGATGGCGTGGAGTACTTCCGGAGGAAGGGCCGATTTACGATGGTTCACCTCGAGTGCGTAGGTGTGTCGATCCATGACACCTTGGACCAACTCCTGAAAATTTGTGGCGCGGAGATCCAGATCGTCACGAGTGACAACACGGTCCGCCGGGAGAGATGGTAACCGTCGAGAGAGCTCGTCATGATAGGAGAGCCAGTTGACTCTCCTAACAATCTGAGCAGGGGGTCGGGGTGACTCTACCGGCGCTGGTTTTATGCACTAACCGAGATCGCTGATTGGCTCGCTCCGAGCACGTTAGTTGGTCACGTCTCGGTTGCTGATCCCCGATTGGCTCGCCTCGTATCCGCTGGTACCGGAGAGCAGACGTAATGCCTGCGCTGTTGTCACATAACATGTTTCACTAGTGGTAAGCGAGCTTGGATATCGCCTAGGTAAAGAGGCCGGTGGACACCTCTCTTGGTAAGGGGAGGTATCTAACGAAGCCGGTCATTTGCCCAGCTCGTAGCAAGCCTGAGCGTTCCAGAAGCCCCGCAAGCGATCCGGCTCGGGCCGGACCCTAGGTCCCTGGTTACCGCCGGAGGCAGCCTGGCTGCCTCTGGTCGGCGAACCTCCCGCTCGATGGCGGAAATGCCCGCTTCGGGCGCGTCATCGAGCACGCAGTCGCTCGCCACTGCCCCGCCCCACACGAGCGACTCGCCGTGTTCTCCGCTGATGGATGCGGACCAAGTCGATCCCCGGTCGGTTCCGCTGCCCGGTGACGAGACCGACGCTTTCGTGGCGGTTGGACCACGGGGGCGCCCGGTTAAGAAACCGAGGCGGAACCGATCGTCCTCAACCTCTTCCTCGGCGTCCGCCATGGAAGTTGTCCCCGCCGATGGCGAATTCGGCCCGGGGCCGACTGTGTCCGGCGGTGCCCAAGCACCGTCGGCCGCTGTTCGCATCCCGCCCGTTTACGTTCATGGCGTGAACAACGTCACCGGTTTTTACCGGCGATTGATAGTGGCTCCCGGACTTTCCCCGGCCAACGTTGACCTGAAGCTCCTTGGGGGCGATACAGTCAAGATCGTTGTCCGCGGAATGGACGTGTACCGCAGTGTCTTGGCGTACGTGGAATCCCAGCAATTCCAGTACCATACCTTCTCGCCCAAACACGTGAAGCCTCTGTCGCTTGTCCTCAGAGGCTTGGACGTGGAATCCCCTCTAGAGGAAATACTCGATGAGCTGCGCGAGCTGGGTTATCCTGTTCGCGCGGTCCATCGGGTGTTTACTCCTGCCGGACCAAGGCGTCCAATTCCTCTGGTCCGCATCCTGGTGGAGAATAGCGAGGCAGGCACTAGCCTACTCTCACTTACGCGACTTTTTGGTTTCCGCGTAAAAGTGGAAAGAAGCCGCGCTCCCGGGGTTCTGCCTCAGTGTCACAGGTGCCAACGCTTCGGGCACCACTCCGACTCTTGTTCTAACGCTCCGGCGTGCGTGAGGTGTTCTCTCCCTCACGCCTCCAAACTTTGTGATGCACCTGCATTCAAAAGATGCATCAACTGCGGCGGGAGTCACCCCGCCAACTACCGGGCATGTCCGGTGTTTCAGCAGGAGCTCGAGCGGCGAAAGCCAAAAGGGCGCCTGCCACCACCGAGGCATCCGGTAGCTGGTTCAAGACCTGCAACCGAGCAGCCAGGCCCTGCGCCTCCTGCTACGGCTGCCGTGTCTTCCGCCCCAGTCACTACCAGGCAACAAAAACGTTCTAAAGGCCCGAAGCAAACACCTGCAGCACAGGCAACCCCAACTCAGGCTCCTTCTCAGGCCCCTGTCCCGCCTATGGCGAAAAAGCGCCGTAACCTCGTGGCATCTAAAAGTGAGACCACCCAGCTAACACAAACCATCTCGGTTGTGGAGCCTGAGACTTCTCAATCCCCCCCAGCAACGGAGAATCCTGCCCCTGCTTTAGAAGCAGCCTCGCCTGACCTCCCGCCCCCGCGGTTTCCCAACGCAGGCAAAAAGAAGCGGCAAAGAAAGCCCCGTGGCGCTAGATCCCGGGCTCCTGCCAACCCGGCCGCACAGTCCAGACAGCCTGCACAGCGCGCGAAGTCCGACGCAATCGCATCTGTCCCTCTTCCTAGCACCTCCGCTAGAGGCGCTACACCTGGCCCTAAGAAACCCCTGGCTTCCACCAATCCCCCGATTGACAAGCCTCGGCGCTCTTATGCGCACGCAGTCTCCAGGCAATCTGCCTCAAAAACCGTACCTGACGACTACCAGGTCGTCAAAGACTTCCTTGCTGAGTTCGATCTCAACAAAGTCGCCCAGACCTTCAGGTCCATCCGCTCCCGCTTGGAGACTGCCGACATAACCGAGAGATTCATGCTCTTGGTGGAAGCCGCCACTTGTGTAGGTCTTCTATGAGTCGGGTCCTCAAACGAGATCTCTCGATTCTTTCCTGGAACGCCAACGGGTTGTCCAACAAGATCCAGGAACTCCAAGAATTACTGGCCCGACTCAAACCCGATGTAGTGCTTCTCAATGAGACCCACTTGACTCCTGCGAGTCGGTTACGACTGGCCAACTATGTGTGC
The DNA here is from genome assembly GCA_034769895.1 of Magicicada septendecula. Taxonomy (NCBI): domain Eukaryota; kingdom Metazoa; phylum Arthropoda; class Insecta; order Hemiptera; family Cicadidae; genus Magicicada; species Magicicada septendecula. Next base: position 93,229,004 of record CM068375.1, on the reverse strand, counting down.
TACCGAAACGACAGGCCGGGCACTGCTGGTGGCGGTACTGCCGTCGCGGTGAGGCTCACTCTCGAGCATCACCGAGTCGTCTTGCCTGCAATGACTCACCTCGAAGGCACCGCTGTGGAGTTGTTAAACACTCTAGGCGGTGTACAGATGGTAGCGGCGTATAAACCGCCGCAAAAAGAGCTCCTTCACCCCGATCTAGCTGTCGCGTTCGATGCACACAGGAGGGTCATCATGGCCGGCGATCTGAACTGTAAACATCGCGATTGGAACAGTCGCTTGACTGCCCCAAACGGGAAACGTTTACGCAGGTTTGCCGATTCTCGCAGGATACAAGTGATTGGGCCTACCCAACCTACGTTCTACCCCTCACAACGCAACGCGGCTCCCGATGTCTTGGACATAGCGGTGATTCAAGGAATTGACTGTCCGGTCCATGTGTCCGCGCTAACGGAACTATCGTCCGATCATCTCCCCATCCTAATACACGTCGCTACCCAGCACGTCGTACGCAGAGATGTCAGGAAGGTGGTAGAATGGGATCGCTATGGCCCGGCGTTAAGTCGCCGATTGCCAGACGCGGGACCACTCGAAACCTTCCGCCAAGTCGACGAGGCAGTGGCCGCGTTTGACGAGGCAGTCGTATCTGCGATCGACGCGTCTTCCAGAATGAAGCCTGGCGTCACGCCCCACTGGCAGCGGATCCCAGAGGAGACGAGTGCTCTCGCTTGCGAGAGAAATCGCCTCCGGAGACGCTGGCAGCGGACCCGTGATCCGGCCGACAAGGCAGCGTACAACCGGGCGACCGGCATTTTACGTCGTGAAATGCAGGCCTACCGGAGACGCTGTTGGGAACTCGCCGTGGCCCAGGCAGGGGACGGATCGGACGAAAGTAGCCCTTACCGGATACCTTCGGCGTTGGTAGGGAAGAGGCGCCGGCCTCGCATCCCGGCCATTGCTGGACCTTTCGGTCAAATCCTGGCTCGCCCGGAGGCGAAGGCCGAGTACTTGGGCGCGTGTTTTGAGCGACAGTTCGCACCTAACCCGCCCATGGACTGGGACTTCGACGAAGAAGTCGAGAACGAAGTGGAAGACTTTCTGTCTCTTCCGATCACTACGGAGCCTGAACCCATTACTAGGGAAGAGGTCACAGATCGGCTCGTTGAACTCGTGCCAAGAAAAGCTCCTGGCCCGGACGGCGTCTCGAACGCCGCTCTTACTCGACTCCCGGAGCGAGGAGTACTTTTCTTGGTCGCGCTGTTCAACGCGTGTCTTAGACTGGCCTATTTTCCCCAGAAATGGCGTAAGGCGACGGTTATAGTGATCCCGAAGCAGGGAAAGGACGCTTCCCGTCCCGGCAACCTCCGGCCAATTAGTCTACTGTCAGCCACGTCAAAGGTCCTCGAACGTCTCGTACAACGGAGAGTACTAGATCATCTAAGAAACTTCGATGTACTGGTCCCCGAACAGTTCGGCTTTCGTGTGGGGCATTCCACCACTCATCAACTGATGAGACTGGTGGAATACATCACGGACGCCGGGTGTCGGAAAGAGCAGACTGTCGCCTGTTTCCTAGATGTGGAAAAGGCCTTTGATAGTGTCTGGCACGACGGGCTCTTGTTCAAGCTCCGGGAAATCCAGCTCCCAGATTGCTACCTTCGCTTGATTGCTAGCTTTCTGACGGAGAGGACTTTCTGCGTGCGAATAGACGACCACGTCTCTTCCGAGAGACGTATCACAGCCGGGGTACCTCAAGGTAGCGTGCTAGGGCCTCTCCTGTTCTCCGTGTATGTCAACGACGCACCCAGAGAGCCTGGAGTCCAGATGGCTTTGTTTGCCGACGACACGGCGGTCTATACCGCCGATCGGAACGCAGACTTTGCTATCCCACGACTTCAGCGCGCACTCGATGCGTATTCGACGTGGACGGAAAGCTGGAAAGTTGCCGTCAACGAAACCAAGAGCTCCGCGGTGCTATTCACTAAGCGCCGGAAAGAACCACGAGGCCGAGTGAGACTCGGTAGAACGTACCTGCCCTGGTCGAGGGAAGTTAAGTACCTCGGTGTCCACCTTGATCGTCGGCTCACCTGGCGTACCCACGCTGAGACGATGCGAAAGAAAGCGTCCGCTCGTCTCGGTCAACTGTTTCCGATACTTGCCAACAAGGCTATGACCCGCAAGCTGGGTAAGTTGATTGTCAACGCGTATCTGTTGCCGATCATTACCTACGCTCTTCCCGTCTGGGGTTACCTCGCAACCGTTCATAAAAGAAGGTTGCAAAGCGTTCTCGATAGAGGGCTTCGGCTAGCGGCCAAAGTCCCCTATCGGTTTTCTTCTCGTCTCCTGAGAAGAGGACTCGGTGTCCGCTCCTTGGATGACACCGCAAGGCGACTTGCACGTAAATTTTACGTCCGAGCTGCGAGGACCCAGACAAACCCACTCATAGCTGGCCTTGGCAAGTACCGAATACGTCCAGGTGAATCTTGGAAACGGCCTCGACAAATACTGTACTAGTCGACCTAGTACGAGCATGTCGTTGTAACGACCATTAAAAAAATTAAATTAATCAATATTCCGTCTGGACAGGACCACTAGGCAGGAGCCCCTCATAGGAGGCTCGGTACTAGGATACCATTGGGTCGTCTCACGACGCGCAACCCAACAGCTCTGATCTTGGAAACATGTTTCACCAAGTGCCCAATGAGTTTATCGTAATAAATCGCAAGGCTAGTCAGTAAAGTTACAGGGATTTATTTGACTTCGCCCTGCTTCTCCAACGGCCAGCTTTATGTAGGGTATTCATACGTGGTGCGATCCTCATGTGACCTATATTCTACTTACGCCCAACGGAAAACAGCATGAAGTGATTCCGTTAGTTGGCAGTTGGCTGTAGTAGTATTCAAACGATGACTTGAATATTACTGACTAACCTTTTCTCTGAATACTTCATTCGTGCGTTCTATTCTACTAGTATAGAATAGTGGTAACTAGTGGTGGTTCTAGTAGTATAGTGTAGTGGTGACGTACACTTACTGTTGAAGTCTTTGTTCTATAAAACCCGTTGCGATTGGTACGTGTACATTATAAAGTTGTTTGTAATGACCCGAGGCTAAAGGCGGCTGACTATAACATACTCTTAGTAACAGCCTAAAAAATGAAACGTGTCTTTAAAAACAAAATTAGAAAATATTAATGTATTGTTACGTTTTATCTTTATTTTAATTTCAATCTATATTTAAACTTTTTAAAAAAAGTTTACATTTTTTTAAAGTACGATTACGAAGATAACTTAGTTACTCTATGTTAAACTTATTCAAAATTAATTAGAAACAAAGACATAGTATATACGAATATATTGTTTACTTACACAATTTTGGTATTAGAATTGCTTCTTTCAGGTTATTGTAATTTACGCATAAATCACCGCTGCTATAATTTCCAGTTGTATTTTTATCACTTCGTGTCAATGACGGTCAATTTTTACCCCGTTGTAACGTGGTTATACCCTTGAACATCAAAGTCAATAAACTTAGTAATATGAGAATCAAAAGCGTGACGTACGTGGCTAAAATCCAATATAAACGGTGGCCAGTACGTTCTTACCGGCGGGTCGATAAGTAATTACACACCTCTGTGTTTGTTCTGCGCCAATGCTTCTTAAATCAGAACTTGTAAATTATATAGTCCATAAATCTACTTTACCTACTAACATCTGAAACGCGACAAAAAAAGAGGGTCGCTTAAATGTTTTATCTTTCTCGTATTTCACATTTGTTCATTCGAATCTTCCCATTTTAAATTATTTCGCCGATCGGAAGTCAACTGTAGAATATGTATTACGAAAGCACACCAATTTGAAGCAGAAAGGTACGTATGATTGAGCGAGTTGGTCCCTCAGTTTATCAGGTACTGTCACAGCAGCACCTTTGCTACCCAGCAAGGAATGTGGTGACCTATGTCATTCAACTGCACGCATCACTGTAATACTACACATTTAAAATACATTTAACACAGTTTCGGTGTGACTAGACCGTCTCTCTCATGGTATTACTTGTAGCTAATAAAAAAGATACTTTAACAAAATATTCAATAAATTACACTAACATATAATGTACGAACGCTCAATCTAATACTCACACAAAATCACAACTAAATACGTCTTCTGAACGTCTGAACAATGTTTTCAGAACCAGTAATACCTCACCAACACAAGCACGCACTATCAGTTAGTAGACCCCCCCACGCTCCTCAGGCGTCTCGGCAGCAAAACTGGTGTGCGTACAGTACTTGTTTACAATACTCAGTGAAGTAAAAAATTCTTCCCACTGCTAAAGCGGCCTACACATGATCATTTCGCTGCATCACTTTAGTGTGTTCAGTTTTATGTACCACATCGGATTGAAATGATACGATGTCTCCGCACAATCACATCTATGTGTTACAATCGGTATGTCATCGGTCTACCGATGACATACCGATTCTGTTGGATTCTGTTGGAACCCACTCGCCGTGTAGTCGCAATTGTGTGTTGTGCCGAAAGTTAGTTTTTGTAGTTTATCATGTCAACGGAAGAGGAATCGCTAAAGTGGGCTGCTGTAGCCTGTGCGCTTGTAGAAAGAAAGAAAGAAGAATAAACGAAAACGGTGGGTTAAATATTCTCTTTCAAAACGAGCAAAATATTTACACGTAAATGTTTTGATGGAGCTAAAGCTTTTTTTAGGCGATTTAATTACGGCTGGTACCGCCTTTCGCATCCTAGCTTCCACTGGCGCCGGTCTAAACAGTCCTGTTCTGCAAGTTCTCTTGCATTCATTGCATCTTCGATGTCCATTTTCCATAAATGTTTAGATCTTCCTTTTTTTCTTCTAGAGGGTGGAGTCCATTCCCATATCTTCCTTGGCCATCTCTCATCCGACGTTCTTTTTAGGTGTCCAAACCAATTCAGTCTTCTTGCTTCTATTGTTTCTATAATGTCAAGGTCGATTCCCATCGCTTGTCTTATCTCTACATTTCTCACTCTATCTAGTCTTGTTAGTTTACAGCACCTCCGTCAGTAATCCATCTCCATAGCTCTTATTTTGGATTTATTTCTTTTAATAATTTCCCAAAGTTCTGCTAAATATAGGCCTATACTTTCGACTAAGTCCAATTCTTAGTCGTCCAATATTTATTTGAAATTTTCTGTGCTGCTGCAGATTTTTGCGACTTTCTGCAGTAATTATTAATACTGCATTACACAAAGGCAATGACAGTTGTTCAGCAACTTCTACGACGTCTTGAGCGAATACAACTAATTGCCCTTAACATCAATTTTGGCTAAATATATTCTGTATCTTCATGACTTTTAAAAGTAGATCTTTCCAGCATTCGTTGTTCTATATCCGAATAAGTCTTCAATTCTGGCGGTATAGGCATGACGTCCATTTTTTTCAAAACGCTTGAGAAGGAACTTTACTTTTCTTGATATTGCTAGAGCAACGAGTACATACCACCTCATTGGACAAATTAACTACATCATTCCATAGAAGAGCAAAAGGGACCGACGTTTCCAGTTTACAACGCTGCCATGGGTATAATAATTTTCTACGCACAGCACACGAAACATCAGCAAACTCAAGTATTGATGACTCAAAATTATCTTTATTAATACAATTATGTCGTTTATAATTTTTACGCGTGTTTTTTAAGCGTTGTGTTCTTTGCTGCTGTGTTTCGTTTGTCTTGTTTTCCGACTACGTTCTCGTGCTGCCGTGAAACGTTTGTTTCGTTCGTGAGAAAGAATACCATCTAGACGTTGGTGAATCAAATTAAGGCGATCTTAGCTCTGTTAATTTTCTAGTCAATCACGAAGCTGAGTCTATTTTCACTCTGATCGCTTCATTCGTTGCTCAAAGGTTCACGGATATAAATGGGGCAGGATCAGGTTTCTTGAAAGAATCGATTCTTGAGAGAATTTAGAACGCATATACTCTCTCATTTGCGACAACCTAGCTTGTGGAACAGCAGAGGTCTCTTTCACAATGTGATTTAATAGATTTAATAATGTCTTAATAGACGAGTTTTTCTCTGTTTTTCAGATTCCTTAGGCTGATATTTTCTAATACTTGATGTATCTTCCGTTTGTTTGCCCATAATTTAAAAAATTTGTTTTACTAGATACAAATCTTACTTATGCAAAAAATAATTTAATCAATTATGTAAGCAAAATTATCAGATTAATTCTAAAAAGAGAAAAATGAAAAATTTCTGAAAAAATAAACCAACTTCAAAAGGAGAAAAGTATGTTAACACACCTGAAATTATTATACTAAAAGCTTTAGAAAGTGAAAAAATTTTACATTCAATGCTATACAAAATGGAAATTATGAAACATTAAAACCCCTGTACTGCAACATTTCTTATGAATTTATGTACTCAGTATCTCATGCTACGTGGCTGAAAAATAAGCTTTCACCATTACTTCATCTAACACACTTATTGAAGTCGGTGCAAAGTCACTTTTTTTTAACCTTACTAACTCATCAAACCTAACACCAAATAACGTTTTACACCAAGTCATAGTCACGTTAGGCCGGCCACACACCGCATCGAACAAAACGCCTTACTACCAAACGTTTTGTCGGACGGCGTCTGATGTGATCCGTTTAGCATGCGTTGAAATGGGCCTGCCGCACACCGCATCGAACACGACGTCAGACGCCTTGAGGCGTTTTTCTTGTCTGGCGAAGGTACCAAAAGTTTCGTCTCGCGTCAAAACACTATCGAACAAATCGATCAGCGCATGCGCAACGGAGTGACGTGTTAACTTATATCCCGTACTAACTCCAGGATATAATCAAAGGTTGCTATACTCATTCTACAATAATTGTAAAATTTAGCTGGGTCAGCTCTAGTTTGGCAACAAACCCAATAATATCCCTATTTGGTCGATAGGGTGAACCCAAAGTTTTCTGTGTTTACCGTAGTCTAGTAATTGTAGAAAATTCCACAATATGATAACTGTCTCTTGTTCCTCACCATCCATAGCTCCTCACCTTCATTTCGAAATATATAATTAACACTGAAACTAGGAAACACTCAAACTAGATATCACTGACCGTGTGTATGTTTAAACTGAACACTGAACATGAGCGGGAAAATGAAGGAGTTTCTTCTTCCACACCCCGTCGTGTCGTGAGCGCCTCTAGACCACATCCGATGAGTTAAAACGTTTTGTCTCAAGACGTTTTCGCTTAAGACACATGTTCGACGCGGTGTGTGGCCGGCCTTAGGAACTGCTAGAAGTGGCTTTGAGTGTGAAGAGTTTAGCGAGAAGGGATTTCGCGCACCCGCAAGAGAATAATGACCGGTACGGCACACAACGGCACACATATGAGAACCTACAAATGTAAATTCGTCTTTTATACCTTCTGTTTAACGTAATTTTTATGAGGATGAAATATTGTGGCACTCAATGATCGATTGGCTTTTAATTTCGTAAAACGTTATTTCGTGTTACGTTTCACGAGTTAACAAGTTTAAAAAGCGACTTCAGACTTCAAAAAGTGTACTGGGATAAATTTATGTGAAAGCTTATTTTTTCTGCCATGTACGTAAATTGATTAGGAATGTTGCGGTACTGAGTTTTTTTACAAAATTTCATAATTTCCATATTCCATAGCATTGAATGAAAACATTATTTTTCACTTTTTAGAGCTTCAATTAAAATAATTTCACGTGTTTTAAAATACATTTCTCCTTTTTGAAATCGGTTTAATTTTTTGTTTCAATTTTTGTTATTAATAGTTTCTGTTTCAAACACAGTGACGTTTGAACTGTTCCATGTCAACCGAATCGTGTGATTCAAAGTCAGACCACGTTTGGTCGTACTTAGCTCCATTAATCATGCAACGTGTACGTGACTACTTCATCCACTCCCGTATAATTGATCCTGTTCTGCACACAAGGCGTATGTTAATCATATTACGGCATCAATGCCGCATGCTATTATGTTTTGTATTAACTATGTTACCTAGTATTAATGATTACCAGCATACTGTCAGCCATACTAGTAATGATTGCGTGTAGCCTATACATTGGTGTATTAAGGTCTACTTAGTGGTGATGTAGATCCGTTTGTTGGTATGAGGATTGATCAATAGAAACACGTATAGAGGCTGTAAAGCATTTCTTATTCAACGATTTTAAAAGAAGTTTCCATTAACATTAAGGCATGAGTCCCACTGTTGCACTAATCTGTAGATTCCCTGCTGGTAAAATTCTTGCGGCTGGGAACCATTCGCTAACAGCAAACTCTACCTCAGCGTCCGATTTGAACCGCCGCCCTTTTAGTGATTTGTTTAATAGGCCAAAAACATGATAATTGCACGGGGACAAGTCGGAACTGTAAGGTGGGTGTTGTAAGACTTCCCATTTAATACCACCAAGCAGATTTTGAATCGTCTGGGCTACATGGGGTCGAGCATTATCATGCAGAAGAACACCATTTGTGACCTTCCCGGGACGTTTATTCTTGATGCTGACCCATAAGCGTTTTAAGCTGTCTGCATACCGCTCAGCGTTGATGTTGACACCAGGTTCTTTAAAATTTAAGAGCAGCACACCCTGATAATCAAAAACTATGATCACCATTACTTTTCCTGGCGAAGGTTGGGACCTACATTTTTTTGGCTTCGGAGTTTTGCATGCTTCCACTCCATACTCTGATGTTTGGATTCTGGTTCGTAGTGATAACACCAAGACTCATCACCGGCAATAATTTGGTGTAGAAAGGCATTACCTTGTTGTTGATAGTGCATCAAATGGTGTAATGATAAGGCCGAACGTAAATTTTTCTGCTCATCAGTAAGCAGTTGTGGACTCCACTGAGGAGCAACTTTGTGATAGCCAAGATTGTGAATGATGCAATGAACAGTTCCCACGCTGATGCTCAACATTTCAGAAAGTTTTCTAACTTTTATGCGCCTATTTGCGCGTAAAGCAGTTTCCAGCTGTCTCACATTTTCATCTGACGCTGCAACACGTGCATGTCCGGGCCGGGTCAAATCATTAGTGGATTCTCTTAGTTGTCGAAATTTTTTGCACCATTCAACCACTGCCGTATGAGAATAACTACAGTCACAATTTTCAGCTTTCATTCTCGTATAAATTTCCAATGGCTGACGCCTCTCAGCGGAAAAACCGAATGACGGCACGCAGATTATCTTTGGACGGATTTTCTATCATAGATGCCATTTTACAACCCAGTCACAACGCTTAGAAAAGAGCAAACTGCAAATATTTAGACAGACGCGTCACTAGTACTTAAACAGACAATATAAACAAATGAATTCCGTTGCCGTGGCGACGAAGTCACAGCTGCGCAGATCAAACGTGTTTCTATTGAACAATCCTCGTAAATACTGGCTTCACCAGTAATCAAGCCGTGTGCTCAGCTATGGCACAACGCGTCGATGTATTCTCATACAAACCATAGAGAAATTTATTACAGAGGTAGACGAAGTGAACCAAACGTTGAATCTGTTCAGTCTGACATATAAAGCTCTGACATTTATAGAAATAAACGAGGGCACGGACAGGGAAATAGCAGTCACGCTTACTACAAACCTTTATAAATTATTTAATTAAACAAACTATATTTACGGACTGTAAATATAAATATCGGTATGGAGAACCATACATGACTTCCATGTTCTAAGATTTATATTTAAAATCATATTCGAAATGAAATATTTCCATAGAAACAACGTCTTTCTACTTATTGCTTCAGCATTAACCACAGTACTGTGGTTACTAACGTATACCGCCTCACGTTTTCGCACTCGATTTTCACCGATGATGGCAGTCGATGGCACTGCCGAAAAGTCTGGTTTTGCAGAAAACATTGGACTACGGCTAAAGAGCCCGGGAAGCAATTTTAACAAAAAACTACTTCTTTGTTGCCGATAACGTAGTACACATATAAAAAATTCTCCCCTCCACCTTCAACTATAATTTTAATAATAGAAAAATAACCCCCACCCCGTTCACCTAACTTCTTCATTTATAGATATTTCATCTACGTTTCTACAGTGGATTACTATGAGCTTATCAGGATACTTTATTTATAAAAATTAAGTACTTTACTCTTGTTAAATCATAAAATGTTTCAGGTAAACTAACCGATCTTCTCCAAAATCAACAGACCTTCCGTCCTCTACAATTCAGCGAAGCATGCAAAAAAATATTTGATTCTGTTTGAATGTGCGGCAGTTATCGTTCGTCATGGAAACATTTCTCTTGTTACAACATAAAATGTTGCAGGTAAACTACCCCTTTCCCTTAACCGATCTTCACCAAAATCAATATACCTTGAGCTCTCTGCAACTCAGGGGGTGCAAAAAATTATTTGATTCTCATTGAATTTTCGGCAGTTATCGTTCGTCATAAAAAAAATACTCATTTTAAAACATAAAACGTTGCTGATAAACTACCCCTTCCCTTAACCAATCTTCAACAAAATCAACAGACCTTGAGTTCTCTTTAGTTCAAAAAGGTATGCAAAAACCTACTTGATTCTGTTTTAATTTACGGCAGTTATCGTTCGTCATATAAAAAATTACCCTTGTTAAAACATAAAATGTTGCTGGTAAACTACCCCTTTCCCTTAACCGATCTTCACCAACACCAATACGTATTGAGAACTCTACAATACAGGGCTGTATGCAAAACAACATTTGATTCTGTTTGAATTTGCGGCTGTTATCGTTTACTATAGAAAATATCGGTATGGAGAACCATACATGACTTCCATATTCTAAGATTTATATTTAAAATCATTTTCACCCAAACAGCCAGGCTGTGTCTTACCTGCCTTTTTATTGCTGTATTAAATGAAAAATATTATATTACATTAAAATGAAAAAATTTTAATTTTATTGCCTGGCAACAAAATTATTTTATTTTTAACAATTACCATTGTTTCAAAAAGTTTAAATAAATTTTCAAGTACTTTACTCTTGTTAAAACGTAAAAGGTTGCAGGTAAACTACCCCTTCCCCTTAACCGATCTTCACCAAAATCGAAAGTCATTGAGACCTCTACAATTCAGGGACGAATACAAAAAATTATTTGATTCTGTTTGAATTTGCGGCTGTTATCGTTTGCCATAGAAAATAAGCTTGATAAAAAAACGTTGCAGGTAAACTACCCCTTCCCCTTAACCGATCTTCACCAAAAACAATAGGTCTTGAGAACTCTACAAATCAGGGCTGTATGCAAAAACTTATTTGATTCTGTTTGAATTTGCGGCTGTTATCGTTTGCCATAGTAAATACCCTTGTTAAAAAAACGTTGTTGGTAAACTACCCCTTTCCCTCAAACGATCTTCACCAAAAACAATAGGTCTTTAGTACTCAAGAAACCAGGGATGTATGCAAAAACGTATTTGATTCTGTTTGAATTTGCGGCTTTTATCGTTTGCCATATAAAATACCCTTTTAAAACATAAAACGTTGCAGGTAAACTACCCCTTTTCCTTAACCGATCTTCACCAAAACCAAAAGGTCTTGAGAACTCTACAATTCAGGGCAGTATGCAAAACATTATTTGATTATGTTTGAATTTGCGGCTGTTATCGTTTGCCATATGAAATACCCTTGTTAAAACATAAAACGTTGCTGGTAAACTACCCCTTTCCCTTAACCGATCTGTACCAAAATCAATAGATCTTGAAAACTCTACAATTCAGGGCTGTATGCGAAACATTATTTGATTCTGTTTGAATTTGCGGCTGTTATCGTTTGCCAAACAAACAAAATTACCCTTGATAAAAAAAAACCGTTGCCAGTAAAATACGCCTTTCCCTCAACCGATCTTCACCAAAAACAATAGCTCGCGAGTACTCTACAAATCAGGCTGTATACAAAAAATTATTTGATTCTGTTTGAATTTGCGGCTGTTATCGTTTGCCATAGAAAAAAATCTACAGACACACAGACACACACACACACACACACACACACACACTTTTAGAAAAACGACTTTTTTTCATGTTTTGAGTGTAGTACAATCAGAATCTGCAATAATCTCGAACACGATTTTTTTTTGCCATCACCATACTTCCATTTCCTTAAGGAACATGGAAGTAAAAAAAGTGTTTTGATGTAGACCTGAAACGAATATTTTCATTATTTCTATAAGTCGTATACGTGCTTATATTGCATGTCTCGTATTAGGCCTACCCTAAACAGCAGTCTCGTATATAGCCTACAGCTTGTGTGACAAGCAGTCCCTATTTACGTATACCTCGATCAAGTTAGTCGGTAGCTGGACACCGCAAACCGGTCGAACCATTGTGCAAGATTGTATAGTGTCAGCAAAACTGCAGGAAATGCTCTCTGCAATCGTTGCTCTTCTAATTGACTGAAGATAGAGGCTAGACCGACGGATGGTATTCCCATTATCATGCTAGAGAAAGACAGCTGTACGGCGTGTTGAGCTCTTCAGTAGACTGAATCCCGGATTCGACAGGAATCTCTAACACCAGGAAAATTAAAAAAATCACCTATTTTCAATAATATAAAATTCTAACTTTTCAAAGACGTTTACAAACTTTTAAGTACATTTTTAATTAATTTGAACGACTTTGTATACATGATCATAATTAAAAGATAATAATTTTAATTTCTATATGTTGTCTTTGGTATTGACGAGCGCTTTCGGCAGTCAAGCCATCTTCAGGTCATTTACCAACCTTTCAGGTCATTTACCAATTTCAGGTTGGTAAATGACCTGAAGATGGCTTGACTGCCGAAAGCGCTCGTCAGTACCAAAGACAACATAGTGGTTTGTACAAAATTACTATAGAAATATTTGAGACCACTAACACTCTAATACAACAATAAAATAATTTTAATATAAATTATTTTACGCATGTCAATTCAGTAATAGCCTACGTTTTTATTTTAATAATATGTTTCAACACAATATTTGTAAAGAAGGCTACTTCAGATTATTTCAATGAAAATTTCATCAAGTTAATTACAGTAAAGAATTCTCAATTTTGCTATTTTGCGCGTATTTTGAAGCAAATGTATATTAATTCCAGATTAAATTCTGAAGAAAATTTTATTTATTTAAAGAATGGTAAATATTTTTATGAGTAAAGTGTTGCCAATAAACGTATTAATTGAGCGCTCTAAAACATGTGTGGTGTTTTATGCGGATGCCACAAATAGCTACATACAAGACAGAGTCACAGTTAGCTGAGTGTATTGGTTATATGAATTGTGTTGGTTGATAAAAGGCTGCTCGCGTGACACTACAGTTGTCGTTTCCTGAATAGCAGCTGTGCATACCCAGCAAAAGACCCACGTCTCTGACCACAAGCAGGAAAATGGCATATTATTGTCGACTTTCTACTGAAGAAGGAGTTAATGTGTGCGCAGTCAAATGTCTACCAGAAATGTAGTGGTTAGCACGTCTGGTGGTTACTGAGAACCTAGTTTAGTACATCTAGCGTTTAGTGATTATAGATGTGAGGGAATTTACTTCTTCACCTGGTGTTATACTTAGTCTTTGCATCGAGATGACAAGGAGTAATCCGTCATCTGGCGTGTGACATATTATAGTTGACAACAAAGTACTGAAAAAGAACTATATAGAAGTTTTTAGATAATACATTGTCACGTAGGCTTCCCCGGCCTGTGTCAATTCTGTTTCTTAAGTCTTACAGGACCGCGTCAAAAATGATTGTACGACAACGTTTCACCCATATTACAATGAGTATCCTAAAGTCTACATGACGATGAGGGTGGCAAGCGAACTCAGTTATATTGTGTAGAAGTGACGGTGAGTGGTCCCTGCCCTGTAGTGTTAGGCCGCTTGCATTGTTTGTGAGGTCAGTCAACTCCCGTACAGTCAAGACAGAAAGCAAAGGATACCCAGTCGTTCTGAGCGTTGCTGCTTCTCTGTTGATGTTCTTTCATGTTTATTAATTTTTAAGGCCTTTAGGGCTATTCTGTCATAATACCTATGCACGACCTTATAACAGAAGCGTCTTTAAAGTTCATGTGATTAGTTGTGGCTGAATGCTCAATAACTGCCGACTTTCCGCTGCTAAGTTGTCTGACATGTTCTTGGACTCTTCTAGAAATATTTAGAAATATATCCTTTAATTACTTCAATACGTACAAACCAGAATGAAATTGTTTGGAATGAAGACATTGAGGAATATTTCCAGTCGTCTAGGAAAACGGAGCGTTCTTTGTTAGTCTTAAATGTAATCAGGAATTCGAGTAAAAACAGATAGAGGGGACAGTGATAGTAGGCTGAGTACAGTCAGAGCAGACTAGAACGCGTTTATCTGCGACCAATTTGTACCAACACCGAGAACTAGGTCCATCCACTTTTCAGAAATAGATTTTATTCAATTAATTTGATATTTCGACTGTGTCACTTGTGGCAGTTTGTATCGTATTTGTGTAGAAAATATGTTTATATAACAGGCCTACCTAAATTAAACTAAAAGTCCCTCTCGGGATAAAAGTGCTCGCTAAAAATTAATCAGTATAAAAAAATATTTTTCTCACTTATCGTTTATTCACGGGTTACTAGCGGTTCCTTGTTCATATGAAAATGTGGTTGCCATATGTCAATAATAAACTGTAAGTTGTAATCGGTTCCGTTATAAGTGGCTTACAATAATGTAAGGACGTGTACATGTCAAATACGAGGGAGATATAAAACAGAGAGAGAGAGAGAGAGAGAGAGAGAGGGAGAGAGAGAGAGAGAGAGAGAGAGAGAGAACAACCGTTGAATGAAGTTTGTAGGCTCACTTGGATAACCGGTTTTGATATAGATGTCCGAAATAGAAATTACTGATCTTCACGCAAATAGTTCTATCAGTTGGCCGTAACACGTGTGTAGTTTGCTAGCGCAATCTCTGGTAAATATATTTTTAGTACTATCGGCTATCAAAATATTACATTATAAATAATTCAACTAACCGCTCTATTTCCAGTACAGCGGTGTGCACCAAAAATAGCTATAGGTAAAAATAAGTAAGCTGAACAAACACCGAAGTAACCAAACAAAGAAACGCAAATAAAGAAATACGAATTTGCCAAAATTCTTTTAAGATTTTACTACTACGTTTTCAGTCTAAAATAGAAAACGGTTGTTTTTAAATATACATTTCTAAGGTAGCAGTAATAAAATTATGCTAAGGAGCAATAAAAGCTTCTTTTAATGACCTTTAAAAAATTATAAACGGAAGGTGTGTAATTTTTCTTTTTCTTGTTTTATAAATTTTTCTTGTCGCTGACTGACATTTTTGTACACTTAAAGAGTCTGAACGTAGAATAGAAAATCTTAAACTAAAAACTTACCAGCAACTTACTAGTGTTATTTTGAAATAAAAACAAACGTTTTTTTTCAACTTGCCAAACAAATATTTTTCAAACCGTTTTCTGGATTATACGTCATCAACAGCGGTCAACTGAGACAAATTGGAAGAACGACATAATTACGGGGCATACTTTAATTAGAACATATTGTTACGACGGCACGAATCGTTGTGTTGTACAGTGGAAACACATTAACTGACACACAGGAAGTCGCTAATTACAAAAACTATAATTAGACATTAATAACAATTAAAAATCAACAAAGGCAGTCTTATACAATAATTCAAGTTGAATTAGTCCAACACACAACAATAAATGTCACCTAATTACGTTTCCGCAGTAATTAACACAATCGCCACTTTCCACTAAACCGCAACAATCACTGGGAACCGCACTAGAATAGTAATATCGCCAGGCCTAATCGAATTGAAGTTGGCCGCCGCCGGATGCTTATATTTATACCCTCTGAGATTAAACAGTTAGCTGTCACTTTCCCGATGACGTGTGGAGACATACTTGTGTAGTTACAGGCGCTCTGGAAATCGCTAAAAACTGTGTCAATGTCTGTCCTTGAAAACACTGCGCCGACCGAGTGCCGGCAGAATCAGCGCCAGACTCCTGTAAGGGCCTCAAATGTTGCCGCGTGTTAAGTGTCACATAATTGTCTTTCATCTCAACGTAACAATATCGTTTATTTTCTGGAATGTACGTTCTAAAGACGGTGACTTTTCGTATTTAGGTGTTATAAATCTAGGCATACGACATACAAATTTAAGTTTAAAATTTAAATATATAAAATAATGTAGTTATTAGTACTCATTAATTTGCTTAGAATCTTCATAATATGATGATCAAAATAATCTAAATGACTTAAAGAAAGGAGAAAATATATTTCTAGTAGATAATACATAACAATATGTATGTAATGTAATATAATAATATAATGTAATACATTATATTTTAGAAAATTGTATGTTATATTATACTATATTATATTATAATAAATGAGTACTAGATATGTGTACCCGTTCTTTGTGTATTAAACATATGAATTTACTAAATGTCTGCAGATTCAAGATTATTCAATCTTATTGGAATTGCGTGCGATGGCGCCCCATGCCATATATATTATTATTCCCTTTTGTCCTTTTACACAAAAAATCTCTCAAGATTATTATAAACGATTGTATAATAAATAGATATTTAATCAACAGATTATTATTAATTCTAGTCTAACCAGAAGATTACATTCATGAGCTCAACAAGGTAAAACGCGCTTCAAACGTTAGTGGCTTTATTGATAAAATAGTATCAAGTCATAATTTTAAGATTCTAGTTCAAAACATAAAAGTGTATTAACTCTTTGCGTGCCAAGCCCGAGCCCGCCTCAGGGGAAGGTGTTTTAGTCAGCTGTGCCGCGCCCGTATCACATCGGGCTGTCATTTGCGATCTTGTATAAGTCCCGCTGGTAACTTATATACGTCCCGAAAGCATTTTATTCACTTACTTTGAATGTTAGGTTGATAAGTATGTAAAATGTTAGGTCCAGATATATGGACAGGTTCAAATCCCAGACTGGTGGACATGAAATAAAAGAGTCAACAGGTAGTGCCCTGAATGTGAAGTTGGACATTGTTTGCCCGACTTCTTCAAAGTGTATTGCACAGTAATCAGATGTTAGTAGAACAATGTACAACACTGAATTTTGCTCTATTTTCTTGTTAATATCTTCTACGTAAACAAATTATATTTGTATATATTGAAAAAAGTAATTTATATTTACAAACATTTTCGAATTTGTAAAAAATATATACCTTAGACTTTTTAAAATAAAAAACATGTTTGGTAATGATAACAATAATAAATTATTTGTACATGTTTAATATTGTTTCAAAGAGACAACTCTGATTGTCATAATGATGCTTAGATCATTAACATTAACCAAAGATTAATTTAATTATGATTTTTAAAATAGTATAAAAATACTCGGTTTGCTAGTATTAGCAGCCTTGTTATAGGCTGGCACTTTAAGTGTTACCAATTAGAGATACATAGCAGTAAAATTTATAAATCTTTTACCATGTGTCAAAAAAAAAATTATTACTATTTTACTTTTTCATTTGGAATATCTTGAAAGCATTTAGATCAATAGCTAAAAATCAAGGGAAAGGTCCTCGTATGTATTTAATAAAAATAGAATGTGGTTATTACAGTAGATTTTATATATGACTAATTGGTTGGAATAGGAATGACTGATTGGTACGTTAGGAATGACTAAGGTAGATACAGGAAAAATATACTACGGGCGACATCAGGAATTTTAAGTCAAAATCTGAGTTACATATTGTCAATTCTAAACAAAATTATTTGGAATGATCAAACGTTACAACACGACATTTAAAGAGTATTTGCGGAAGGCAGTACCGTCAAGTGAACGAGACTGAAATGTAAAGACGCCGATACTGCCACTAGCATATCGGTCCACTATTCATCGGCTGAAGTCTATGAGAAATGGTGTACGTAACAGAGCTTCAACTCCCTAACGGGGGTTGGCGCACGTCAGGACAAGCGTAGAATGCGTTGGTCAAATTTGAAGACAGACTAAAACCACATACGAAGTACCTCGAAAAATGGTAAACTAAAATCATCATCATCACTTCATGGATATCATTTTTCCTGTTACGGTCTCATGACTCCTGCCATCTTGTGATTCGCCTGCCTACAGATTGTCGTCCAACCGGCTCATACTCATAAGCCAACTTCGGAAAGCGAGTATTGTCCATTATTTCCAGATGTTCTATAATTCTGAATGAGTCCATTTAGGGAAACTATATCAACTTCTCGTCTAATATACTCGTGTCTTATAAGACCAAGTCGCGTATATCCCTTTACCTATCTCAAATAGTTCATTTCGTAAACTAAAATAATTTCTAAAATGAAAATCCCGTATGTTTGACAGAACGGCAGATACGTTTAACATCGCAGAGTGTCATTGGTCATATTAGGCGTACAGATCCGAGGATTTTACATAAAACTAGAACAGGATTGGAAAAAAAACGTGTAATGTGGTACAGAAGATAAACGTATGCAGACATATAAATGTGACGTGGTATACAGAAATCGAAAACCTGATGGATGAAGCAAACCAAAGACGGTTCATGAGAATCATGTGGGTCCGTACCGTGTGATGCTGGATGTAGGAGACTAACGACTAACGCTCTTAAGGGAGGGATAATAGAATAAACAGAAAGAAGAACAAATATTGTATTGGATACCAAGTGTTAAAATATGTAATGCAGTTTTCTTTATGTATGCGTACATAATCATAGAATCGTATGATTAGCCTAATAATATCCCGGGGGAAAAAATAAAACGAAAATAGATTGGCAATGGTATGTTCACGTTTTTTGTGCTTTATGTTCTAGCGTTTTACTTCCATGTTCCATAAGGAAATATCGGTATGGAGAACCATACATGACTTCCATATTCTAAGATTTATTTTTAAAATCATTTTCGAAATGAAATATTACCATAGAAACTACTTCTTTCTACTTACTGCTTCAGCCTTAACCACAGTACTGTGGTCACTAACATATACCACCTCACGTTATCGCACTCGATTTTCACTGATGATGGAAGTCAATGGCATTGCCGAAACGTCTGGTTTTGTAGAAAACATTGGACTACGGCCAAATATCCCGGGAAGGAATTTTAACAAAAACTACTTCTTTGTTGCCGATAACGTTGTACACATATATATAAAAAATATGCATAAAATTAATGGCTTGTATAAGTTAATGATTGATCTCCATTAAGTAGTGCTCAAGTTTTCAAAGTTTTAATATTATGATGTCCGTAATTAAAACATCAGAGCAGGTTTAGTGTGTATGAGGGTTCACCGTGGACAAAAATTTTCAACATTTCCTATTGAGCGTTGCTTAGAATAAATCTGCGAATCTACAGTGTACGTTTCACAGAACAAACACGCGGAAAAGAAGGAGCGCTCCGAAGTCACTCATGGACCCTCAGCATCTTGCAGAGGGTTCATTCCCTAAAGACGAAAAGTCTGTCTATGAATCGTTCCTCTGTAAACACGTGCAGTTACACTGCCCAGCGATCCACAGGAAGCAAATCACTATCCACGCTGGACACTTTTTCGGCTTGCATGCGTTATGTTGGTATGGGTTCGGCACTTTCCATTTAAAAACCGTGCAAACGTAAGAAAATAAACATGAATGAGGCCAGAAATAACGCGAATTGTGTGTGTGTGTCTTCCCTGCCTTTTTATTGCGGTAGTGATAATAATAAAATGGAAACGTAAACAGTACATAACAGAGATATGCTTGCCTGCCACGCACGATGTATTTTCTCTTATACATGACTAGCAGAATACCCGTGCTTCGCTACGGAGTTTCACGTTGTACGTAATGAAAATGTTAGTTTAATTAATAAAGTTTAATTAAAGTAGGCTTCTTAAAAATAAATAGCTGTTGCCCACAACTTCGTTCGCGTGGTCTTCAATTTAATGCGATAATATATTTAGAACAGAATCCATTCTATTGGGTTGCCATAGTAACCAGATCTAATAGTTTTTTTAAGACCGCTAAGGACCCCCCCAGAGGATCGTATCGAAAAAACACCTGTCCTATGTTGGTTCTCCCGTTGCGTAAAATATTTGTGCCAAGTTTGGTTGAAATCGGTCCAATGGCTTAGGTGGAGACGTGGAAGACCCCAAAGGATCGTATCGAAAAAAACACTTGTCCTATGTTGGTTCTTCCTTTGCGTAAAATATTTGTGCCAAGTTTGGTTGAAATCGGTCCAGTGGTTTAGGAGGCGATGTGGAAGACCCCAAAGAACCCCCAAAAGGACCCCATCGAAAAAACACCTATCCTATGTTGGTTCTCCCGTTGCGTAAAATATTTGTGCCAAGTTTGGTTGAAATCGGTACAGTGGTTTAGGAGGAGATGTGGAAGAAACCTTCGCGGACGTGCGCACAACAACTCACCGAAGTTTCATCGCAATCGGATGAATGGTATAGGAACGCATACGGGACAAACAAAGAAACATTCATTTTTATATATAAGATGTAAACTATACCACTTACTTGACATAAACCGTGATAGCTAAGCTAATGTACAACATATGTGTATTAATTATACACATAAATGTTCCTCCATAGACACTCTATCTATTGGCGAAAACTTGAATAAAATCCGTTCAGTACTTCCTGAGATTAGCGATTTCAAACACAGAGAGAAAACGGACCGACTTTACTTTATACTATGTACAGATTTACATTAAAATGAAAAAATTATAATTTTATTGCCTGGGAACAAAATTATTTTATTTTTAACAATTACCATTGTTTGAAAAAGTTTAAATGAATTTTCAAGTACTTTACTCTTGTTAAAACGTAAAAGGTTGCAGGTAAACTACCCCTTCCCCTTAACCGATCTTCACCAAAATCAAAAGGCCTTGAGTCCTCTACAATTCAGGGACGTATGCAAAAAATTATTTGATTCTGTTTGAATTTGCGGCTGTTATCGTTTGCCATAGAAAATACCCTTGATAAAAAAACGCTGCAGGTAAACTACCCCTTTCCCTTAACCGATCTTCAAGAAAAACAATAGGTCTTGAGAACTCTACAATTTAGTGCTGTATGCAAATAATCTTTTGATTCTGTTTGAATTTGCGGCTGTTATCGTTTGCCATAGGAAATACCCTTGTTAAAACATAAAACGTTACAGGTAAACTACCCCTTTCCCTTAACTGATCTTCACCAAAAACAATAGGTCTTGAGAACTCTACAATTTAGGGCTGTATGCGAAACATTATTTGATTCTGTTTGAATTTGCGGCTGTTATCGTTTGCCAAAATAAAAAAATTTCCCTTGATAAAAAAAACCGTTGCAGGTAAACTACCCCTTTCCCTCAACCGATCTTCACCAAAAACAATAGGTCGTAAGTACTCTACAAATCAGGGCTGTATGCAAACAATTATTTGATTCTGTTTGAATTTGCGGCAGTTATCGTTTGCCATAGAAAAAAAATCTACACACACAGACACACAGACAGACACACACACAGACACTTTTCGGAAAACGACTTTTTTTCATGTTTTGAGTGTAGTACAATCAGAATCTGGAATAATCTCGAACACGATTTTTTTTGCCATCACCATACTTCCATTCCTTAAGGAATATGGAAGTAAAATATCGGTATGGAGAACCATACATGACTTCCATATTCTAAGATTTATATTTAAAATCATTTTCAGCCAAACAGCCAGGCTGTGTCTTACCTGCCTTTTTATTGCTGTATTAAATGAAAAATATTATATTACATTAAAATGAAAAAATTATAATTTTATTGCCTGGCAACAAAATTATTTTATTTTTAACAATTACCATTGTTTCAAAAAGTTTAAATAAATTTTCAAGTACTTTACTCTTGTTAAAACGTAAAAGGTTGCAGGTAAACTACCCCTTCCCCTTAACCGATCTTCACCAAAATCGAAAGTCATTGAGACCTCTACAATTCAGGGACGTATGCAAAAAATTATTTGATTCTGTTTGAATTTGCGGCTTTATCGTTTGCCATAGAAAATACGCTTGATAAAAAAACGTTGCAGGTAAACTACCCCTTCCCCTTAACCGATCTTCACCAAAAACAATAGGTCTTGAGTACTCTACAAATCAGGGCTGTATGCAAAACATTATTTGATTCTGTTTGAATTTGCGGCTGTTATCGTTTGCCAAACAAACAAAATTACCCTTGCTAAAAAAAACCGTTGCTGGTAAACTACCCCTTTCCCTCAACCGATCTTCACCAAAAACAACAGGTCGCGAGTACTCTGCAAATCAGGGCTGTATGCAAAAAATTATTTGATTCTGTTTGAATTTGCGGCAGTTAGCGTTTGCCATAGAAAAAAAATCTACAGATAGACACACAGACACACACAAAGACACTTTTCAGAAAACGACTTTTTTTCATGTTTTGAGTGTAGTAGAATCAGAATCTGCAATAATCTCGAACACGTTTTTTTTTGCCATCACCATACTTCCATTCCTTAAGGAATATGGAAGTAAAAAGTGTCTGTGTATCTGTGTGTCTATGTGTAGAATTTTTTCTATGGCGGACGATAAGTGCCGCAAATTCAAACAGAATCAAATAATTTTATCCATGTGCACCCGAGTTGTAGAGGACTCAAGCCTATTGATCTTGATGAAGATCGGTTAAGGGGAAGGGGTAGTTTACCTGCAACGTTTTATGTTTAACAAGAGTAAAGTACTTAATTACTTCCATATTCCTTAAGGAATGGAAGTATGGTGATGGCAAAAAAAATCGTGTTCGAGATTATTGCAGATTCTGATTGTACTACACTCAAAACATGAAAAAAAGTCGTTTTCCTAAAAGTGTCTGTGTGTGTGTGTGTGTGTGTGTGTGTGTGTGTGTGTGTGTGTGTGTGTGTGTGTGTGTGTGTGTGTGTGTGTGTGTGTGTGTGTGTGTGTGTGTGTCTGAGTGTCTGTGTGTCTGTCTGTAGATTTTTTTTCTATGGCAAACGATAACTACCGCAAATTCAAACAGAATCAAATAATTTTTTGCATACACCCCTGATTTATAGAGTACTCACGACCTATTGTTTTTGGTGAAGATCGGTTGAGGGAAAGGGGTAGTTTACCGGCAACGGTTTTTTTTTATCAAGGGAATTTTTTTTTGGCAATCGATAACAGCCGCAAATTCAAACAGAATTAAATAATGTTTCGTATACAGCCCTCAATTGTAGAGTTTTCAAGACCTATTGTTTTTGGTGAAGATCGGTTAAGGGAAAGGGGTAGTTTACCTGTAACGTTTTATGTTTTAACAAGGGTATTTCCTATGGCAAACGATAACAGCCGCAAATTCAAACACAATCAAACGATTATTTGCATACAGCCCTAAATTGTAGAGTTCTCAAGATCTTTTGTTTTTGGTGAAGATCGGTTGAGGGGAAGGGGTAGTTTACCTGCAACGTTTTTTTAACAAGGGTATTTTCTATGGCAAACGATAACAGCCGCAAATTCAAACAGAATCAAATAATTTTTTGCATACGTCCCTGAATTGTAGAGGTCTCAAGGACTTTCGATTTTGGTGAAGATCGGTTAAGGGGAAGGGGTAGTTTACCACCCACGTTTTACGTTTTAACAAGAGTAAAGTACTTGAAAATTTATTTAAACTTTTTGAAACAGTGGTAATTGTTAAAAATAAAATAATTTTGTTGCCAGGCAATAAAATTAAAATTTTTTCATTTTAATGTAATATAATATTTTTCATTTAATACGGCAATAAAAAGGCAGGTAAGACACAAACACACAATTCACGTTATTTCTGGCCTCACTCATGTTTGTTTTCTTACGTTTGCACGCTTTTTAAATGGAAAGTGCCGAAACCCACACCAACATAACGCGTGCAAGCCGAAAAAATGGACATCAATTTGCTTACTGGCGAAGCTAGTAGTTAATGAATGGGTAGGCAAAAATCTTATCTTAAATTTTTTTTAAGGAATCACTAAAAGGACGGTGGGTCAAGTCGGACGCTGAGGTAGAGTTTGCTGTAACCGAATGGTTCCACAAACAGCCGTAAGAATTTTACTAGAAGGGAATCTACAGGTTAGCGCAACAGTGGAACTCATGTCTTAATGTTATTGGAGACTTCTTTTAAAATCGTTGAATAAAAAATGCTTTACAGCTCTATACGTGTGTCTATTGAACAATCCTTGTATTAGTCATACACAATAATACAACTGATTGAACTTCAAATTTTTAAACTTGATTAGTTTCTATATATATGTTTAATGTTACAAATAATTCAAATAACAATCTTGATCATCTGTTAGTTCAGCGGAATAACAGTGACACTTTTAATAACCGCATAAAATAAACACTTAGAAACAACACAGACGCTTTAACTTAACTGTTTGGACCACAGAAGTGAGGCATGCCTCAACGCTCTATGTGTACAGCGCGGGACAATCCCCCCTCCCTACACTTCCCTATCACACCACTACATTGCTTACATACGATGTATACAAAAAACGTTGAGGCAAGTTCAGGTTGCCTCATTTGCTTTAAACGAACTATGCCGAATCTCACCTGTCACCATCTAGCGGTCGCTCAATAAAGCACGTTTCGGTTTAATAAATTTGACAGTCGCAGTAACAATGTATAATCTTTACGTTATGTAGTTCATACGCATTTATAATTTTATTCTACAGAATTTTTTAGGGTAGGCATTGCCTCAATTGCCTCCATGTAACTTCGCCACTGATATATATGTGTACAACGTTATCGGCAACAAAGAAGTAGTTTTTGTTAAAATTCCTTCCCGGGATATTTGGCCGTAGTCCAATGTTTTCTACAAAACCAGACATTTCGGCAATGCCATCGACTTCCATCATCAGTGAAAATCGAGTGCGATAACGTGAGATGGTATACATTAGTGACCACAGTACTGTGGTTAAGGCTGAAGCAGTAAGTAGAAAGAAGTAGTTTCTATGGTAATATTTCATTTCGAAAATGATTTTAAATATAAATCTTAGAATATGGAAGTCATGTATGGTTCTCCATACCGATATTTTTGATAAATAAAGTATCCTGAAAAGAAGGTCATAATAATCCACTGTAGAAAGGTGATGAAATATCTATAAATATAAAGGGTAGTTGAATGGGGAGGGGGTAATTTTTTATGTGTCCTACGTTGTCGGCAAAAAAGAAGTAGTTTGTTGTTAAAATTCCTTCCCGGGCTGTTTGGCCGTGGTCCAATGTTTTCTGCAAAACCAGACGTTTCGGCAGAGCCATCGACTCCCATCATCAGTGAAAATCGAGTGCGTTAACGTGAGGTGGTATACGTTAGTGACCACAGTACTTCTGAAGAAATAAGTAGTTTCTATGGAAATATTTCATTTCGAAAATGATTTTAAGTATAAATTTTAGAACATGGAAGTCATGTATGGTTCTCCATATCGCTTATCGTTTTATGAATAAAGATGAAAAAATTGTGACCAAAAATGTATTGTTTATTTACTACCATATCGTTACTATATTATTGGAACGTTTAGTTTATTTTTATTGAAATCTTAATATATATAAAACACCATTACTTATTATTCAAAAATTATATTACATGGTCAGAATTCAACAAGAGAGAGTATGTTCGCTAACACAATACAGTCGCTCGTACAGTCGTTTGTCTCGGCGACTACAAACAGCTGTTGTTAAGTAAATCTATTTAGTAAATTTAATATAAAAGTTTGCACACGAGTTCGCTAAAGTTTGTCAAGAATGGTTTACTAGGAATTTGGAATACGATGGCTAGTCACCCTAGTGGAAATAAAAACTCACTTCAAACTCACTGTGTCAAACATATTTCATTTTACACAAAGTTGTAACAAATCACATTAAATGGAGGAATTAAACTTTTTGTAAAGTTTTAAATAAAAAAAAGAAAATTATTTCACTGACATCTAAACAACCAGAACAATTAACACTTGACTCTTTTTTCAAGGAATAATTTATTGTAACTGTCAATAAATTATAAACACTTGAACGGATGTAGGCATAGGTTGTACTTACAAGTAGAATACACAAGGCCTTGGAAGTATATAACGCCATCTACTTGGTTATAGAGGTATTTTTTGTTGTCTTTATTTGATTTATTTTATCACGGTAACTCAAGAAACTTTTAAAACGTCTATTGACACGAGTTCGTTGTTTCCACAATAGACAGTGGTGATGTATGATCCACTTTCAACTAACAATATCATTAGTACTGAGCTTTGCTCTCCTTCTTCACATTACAGCATAACCAAGAAGCTAACTGTTCTCCATTCAACGTCATCCAGCCAAGATTTCCGGGTGTACTTCTTTGACCGCTCTTGAAGCTGAAAATTTTCTGACTTGTCTTTCCATGGCGTTTAGAATCACTTAATGTGGCTGTGGCTCAAGTTACAAACCCATAATTCTTCCCTTATACCTTTATACTTCATTTGGCAGAATTGTGATTTCAACTTCTCTTAAGAATGGATTTGGAAAGCCTGTATTTTCCTGTTTTGTAGGTATGACGGATCTTTTAATTTCATAGTTGCTCCCGACAAATGCCTGTCATAAATTCATTTTATGCCACTTTACCAAGAAATTAAAAATTATTTGGAAGTTACATTAGGTTTCCACTTCCAAATTTTGCAATTTTAAAATGACGCTTTTGGTTCCCAAACACTGCACAGCTTTCTATTATAATTTCATACACTTTAAAATTTTTAGTAATCTATTGAGCTGAATACATAATTTTGGAACATTTTGTACATATTTATAGCATAATAAATTATTTTAAAGGCAACATTAAAAAATTCGCGTTTTTTTTTATTCACCATTTTCTTTCTGTAACATTAAGCCTTATGGCTTGGAACGCTCTCATCCGTGCCACAACTCACACCTTACCCCCCCCCCACCAAACGTGAGCAGTGGCGAGCTGCACAATGGAGAGTGGTATTTGTATTTATTCATGTGTAGATGTCGCGATTGTCACTACCGAGTTTTGCGGTTCCAGTCAGACTGGTGTATTGCCCCAACAGTGGACAGACGCGGGTTGGATTGACTTGTTCTAGAGCTGAGTCCACACCACAGCACGACAAATAAACGTCAAATTAAGTCAGTCTGCGCTTCAACTGCGCCATCCCGCCGTCTTTAGATAGTTATTTGTGAGATTTTAAAAGAAAAAAAAGTTGTACAATCCATTAAGAATTGAGGCCTGTAGAGAATTATGAACAAAACGGTTTCTCTTAAACGCTGAGCCACATCGATGTAGTAATTCACAACACAGAGCACTTCACTGCAAATGATTCAAGATGATGGCTGATGAGTATCCTGACGATGAATGCGGGAAGACATGCTTATTAGTCGACTTTTACACGATAGAGGTAATAATCAGTTTACCGAAAAGTTACGTTACTGAAGCAAAAGTAGAAGTAACCACAGTTAGGGTCTACATGAAACATGAAACATAAGCCACGTGAAACGCTATTCGATCACTAATATCGTGTGATATTCGTTTGTGTCCGTGGTTGATAAATTATCTGCGGATCTCGTTTCCTGGGGGATTAGTTATCAAGAGTCACTAGTAATTTGTCACACACACGCAGTAAAGTGATTAAGCGATTGTTGTATTACATTCGAGTGATTCATCGAATCAAATCATTTAGTTTATATGATGACATATCAAGGACGTTACGCTCCGTTAATAAATTAATTCCAATCGATCTTAATAACGTTACGCATTCGATACTGTTGAGGTTGAACAGTCGATAATATAGAGCTGAGGGGGGGGGCAGCTAAATCAAAATTACGACGAGTTTGTGACCTCGATGTTCCATAAGTAGCATGTAATTTATGTATAGTAAGTACACGAGGATAAGCCAACGAGTAAAAGGTACTTTTAAATTGTATTATTTTAATTTGAACTACATAAATGAAGCTTGCATTATTTACATACGCAATCCTCTCCTACTTCTATCTAAGTAGACGCGCGTTCACAAGTAGTAGCTACTTCTATCAGTATAGAAGAGCGCGTTGGATTTGAACGACACCATATCGTTCAAAAGGCACTCTTTCTGTGTCCTAGTAGCTTTATATATCTCAAACTCTTCTGACATGAGGCACAGACTCTTCTCAAAACTGGCACAGACATGAGGAATTCTACCAACTTATCATATTGCATCGTCCCCTCGTGCAGTATGGTTATACTCTGAAGTTATGGTTCATAACAAAGAAATCAGTGTTGCCCTCTTGATGATCGGGAGGGAAGAAGAATTTCATTTATTTTTTGTTTTCTCCCTTACATCATTATCGTCTTCGTCATTATAACCAGGAGCGTATTTACGTGGGGAGGAGAACGAACGGTACCAGATCTACCCTAAAGGGACGAAAAAAATTGACGAGGAGTCTTGTTAATTTCTTAATTTTTAAGCTCTTTTATTAGTATTCAGCTTTTTACGCTAATTTACTTAGTAGTTACGCTTTTTCAAATACAGTATACAGACAGGTTTATAACACAGATTGTGCATATACATTTGAAATATAAAACATAGGAATGTCACTTCAATGAAGAAGTTGTTAATGAAGTGGTCATAAAATCAAGGTGAACAAACACTAAACTCAAAAAACGTTGTCAAATAGTATATCTTTTTAGATGTATAAAAGTTTCTTTGTTTATCTTTTTTTAATTAAAACTGTAATTATCATTTTTAAATGTAAAATGTGAATAAATATTGTAATAAAACGGGGATACTCTCCTTTAAGCCCCACTGTTGGGCTAGCCAATTTGTAATATAACTAGCTTCTTATTAATTTAAAACTGGTTTATAAAATATTTAAAATGTGGTAGTATTTAAAGTTATAAGTGTGTTTACAATCGAAAATTAAAGCTACAAGTTATGGTGAATCAAAAAAATTATAATTGTCTTAAAAGAACTCCTTTAGATAAAAATAAAATAATTGCAGTAATGTTGTTTGAACAATAACGTTGCTTAATTCAATAAATAAAGCGTACTAGCTGGTTACTTGATGAAGGTAGCCGTCGTGTTGATTCTGGCAGCGAAACTCCTCCTCCAGGTTGACAGTCGTCTAAGTACGTAAAGTCTAGTCACGTCTGGACAATAAAATTAATAAAATACACTTCCACGTACCTGGTCGTGATTCTGGAAGTTCCGAAGTTCACTTTTTTTTTAATAAATTAATAAGCTGCCAAGACGGTTTACAAAACCAGCTTACTTTATTTACAAGGTTAGGTTACCTCGTTTAATAATGGGCGCCACACAGGTTTATTTCGGGAAAATCCCGTGTAAAACCCATTAATAGAATCAACTAATTATTTAAAAAAAAAAAACTGAAATTGTGTTTATTGCCCTTATGGCAATTCAAATTCAACAACGTATGATCTCTACTAAAAATTACTTTGATTATTTTGAATTAATTCTTTATTTATTTTTAGAAATAAATTAAGTCAAGTTATGCTGCTAATAACTGGGTTTTATTTGTACCCTTGATAATGAAGTCAAACAAACATAATTAAGAAAATACATTGATACACAATTGAAATTAGTTCGTTCACTTACCCTATTCTACTAGCTCAGAGCATAAACAACAGTTCTGGTTATGTCCAGATAAACTTTACTTTAAACATTAATTTTAATTATATCTCGGGCGTAAATTCTTTGAAACACAAGAAAGAATGCTCATGCCTACACAAAAGTTAATTATTTTATAATACAATATTGACTAGTAATGCCGTGTTGTTTACTAACAAAAAAATCAAACCTATTTAGGTTAGGCGTTCGTCACGCTTGCTTAATTATTCACAAAGTTATGTAGTGAGACCACTTAAGACTAACATCATTCTTAAACAGGATTGACAAATCCACTAAATAAATTCAGTCCTTGTGTAATACAGAAAATGTTTTGGTGTTATGCGTCAGTACAAATTTTGTTTACAAAACATATAGGTTAGTGCACTCAGAGTAATGGAATAAATTGTCACGCTGTTACCTCTTTATTTTAATCTTTTCGATTAAAATTTAATTAAACACTCCAGGTCGGATTATAATGACACTGGCTTTACACTACAAACGCACTTGAATAGAGAATATTGGTCCGCTTCTGACTAAAAAGGACCTTTTAAAATACTATTTAATTATTTTCTCCTGTTCGATATCTCCCGCACTAAATAAAACAAATACTTCACATCGATGCACTGATTCTATGTAGACTGTATAGTACTTACTTTTTGTTGCCGAAATAATTCAGTGGACGCACTATTACATGAAGCTATCAGTTAATAAAAATTTTGATGCGTGGAGCGGTACCTGCTTGCTCGTGATGAATGTCAAAAGTGTCTAACGGTAATTATCCGCATTCCTTTATATACCCTCTGTTTTGATAAGGCTTAGGCGATTGTTTCATTTAGTAAACTATTTTCTGATTGGCTTAACCAGACGTTACGAAAATGACGCATTGTTTTCCAACTGTCACTAACGGTTTTTTTGCTAAGATGATTGACAGCTATCGTTGTTGTTGTTATTAATAAACAGATTTTTTACTTTCTATTTACAAATGATGCTAACGCATGTCACGCACTTATTATAGTTGCGATCGGGGTTGTATCGCTATCAAATTAAAGGATATTTTTACTCTTCAATTTGATATAGTTTGACACTGGTTTATTTACACTTTCACTGACATTTTTTAATAAATAATGTTCAGGTATATGGCTTCGCGCTGTCGTCTGCTAATGAAGCCAGCTATGATTCTCTCTTATCAATACATTATTTGTGTTCCACATCGCATTTTCACTTAAACGTCTGTGTTGGAACACTAACATATCCGTCTTTATACTTATTTAACGACTATAATAATTAAATCTTAACTTATTGATGTAATACATAGCTATGAACTATCCTTACTTCCTAATGACATTTTGGTTTACACTATTTTGCTCTATGCTATTCATTAATAA
The DNA here is from genome assembly GCA_034769895.1 of Magicicada septendecula. Taxonomy (NCBI): domain Eukaryota; kingdom Metazoa; phylum Arthropoda; class Insecta; order Hemiptera; family Cicadidae; genus Magicicada; species Magicicada septendecula. Next base: position 93,198,079 of record CM068375.1, on the reverse strand, counting down.
TTGAGTTATTACTTGTATAATACATTAACAATGCTTATTGCTACGTTTGGTATAAAGATTGTTCAGTGTATGTGATTTACACTCGTAGTACTTTCTACTTATCACCTTGCTGACAATTGTTCGTTTTAGGCTTTGCCTAGGCATACCGTTTGCATCGGATTTATGCCTGAATAATGTTTATTAGTCACATTTGGTACCTCGGTGAGGTAACTTACTTATATAAGGTTCCCTCTTACAATTATTTTTACTTATTATGATTACCTTTGAGATTGTAATACAGTTTCAATTTGATTGTGGCCATAGCTAATCTTAGTTATAGGCATTAATAGTTACTAGTCATAGTTGATTTATTCTCAGCCACATACTGTTGCTGATATCATATTATTCGGGTCGTTACTTAATTATTTTTATTAACATGTGAGATTACATTCAAGTTATTCACTGACTCGTTTGACAGCTTAAAGTGAATTTAATTTGTCCATTAGTTTGTGTCAGTTATAGTATTGGTTGTAGTGTCAAGCAGTGTCTTGCTTACTGCTTCTTGTGGCACTTCTTCTTCTTTCTTCTTCAATGGTTCTTCTCTTCTTTGCTACTTTTATCATCATATTATCTACTTACATTCCCTTCATGTATTTATTAATTCTATGGGCATATGTCTAGGTTATGTAATTATGTAACACCTGGTCGTGTTACAATATTTGCAAAACAATGTTACAATAGCACATTGTAACAGAACGTATTTTTATTGTGTTACTATCCTGATTGAATCAGGATGGTATCACACGTTTCTAAGCCACTTTGAAGAAGATTGTAATACTGTAATTAACTTGTAATTGTAATTGTATTAACTTGTTTTCTGATCTTTATGACCGGACACCCACCAAGCCACATTCTAGGTACCCCGCTAATTCTAGCCATACCACTGTAAGTACGTAGTTGTCTGGTCTCCATATCGTCATAGTCGATACTCCAATCACATGTTGGCGTAGGTAATTTTACACTTACCAATATGTTGTACGTTGTAAGAGGGCAGTTGAGACGTTTGCGGAGCGACATCTATAGTTTAGCGGTGGAACTAAAATTTTCGGTGTTGTAACATTCTAATGACATACAAACACCCGTTAGTTTCCAAATGTATTTGTAAATTTATTCACTCTATACCAACTGTTTGAAATTTACGTGTCAGACTTGTTTTTAAAAATAGACATAATCAGGAATTCTTTTTTAAAAATGTTCTCACGCCAATGGAAGTTCACAACAAAGTGGTATATGTGTTAGCAGATGCTGTACGTTCAAACAATGGTTTGTTCGATGCACTCTAACTTAAACATGGTCCTACTCTACGAGATCAGAAGATGATCCCCGCACGGACGCCCAAAAATTGCAACAACTCAAAATGCGGCACCCAGCTTGCACACCAAGTTCTATACTTAAAATACGACACACGCGCTGACGTGGGATGTCTGTGATCTCGAAAATGTCGTCCGCTCTCAATTGCAGGTCTTCCAACACCGTTTACGAAATTTTTTAAATTATATCTGGAGTGGTTCCACTTTTTGGGCGTCCACTGCAAAGATCAGTGCTCCCATGACTACGTTCAAATTCAAGTTCTCACTTACAAAATATTTTTTTTTTTTTTTTTTTTTTTAGGACGCAGCATCTCCTAAAATAGGTATTTACTATTTTTTGTGAATTTTTGTTTGGCGCTAAAGCCCGTCTCAGATTTAGTTTTCAGTATTGGCTCTTATGGGGTCTGTCACGCTCTCTCAGCTACGTGTTTCGCCCATACATTCTCTCCTTTCCTGTGTTTGTAATGTTGCCATTCGTACTAAATGTGAAGTACAAATTTCAATGCACGGAATGCACTATCGTCTCACACGAAACCTGGCAACCGTGCAGTTCATTTAACCAATACTGATTAAAATTAAATCTGGTATGGCATATAGAACTTTTTTTTAACAAACCATGCAATCACAGTATGATGTTTGATTGTCCATTTTTCAAAACACGCATGACACGTAAGTTTCGAACAGCTGGTAAGCAATGAATAAATTGGCAGACAGATTTGCAAACTAACGATGTTTACAAGAAATACGTATGAGTCTTACGACACTCGGAAAGTTATAGTTCTACCGCTAACATGTAGATGCCGCTCCGCAAACTTTTCAACTGACCCTCGTACTTCAACCTTCTCCATCTCTGTTCTCCTCTCTCCTTCCACTACTCCCTCAAGGACCGTTCTTAGTAACCCATTTACCCTCTGAGTCTGTTCAGTCCGGTTTCTCTTCATCCTGTTTAAGGTCCCTTAGAAGTTCTCTCCCCTCCTTGACTCTTTTGAGCACTTCCGTGGTTAATTTTATCCAGTAACATTACTGCATTCGTCAGCCTCCCAGTAAACATTTCCAGAGCTCACATAGTATCTCTACCTTCATACCATATGCTATCTCTATCTCCATACGCATAAACATTATTATCCCTTACTAGTAAACTATTTGAGCTATAGAACTCGCACGCTACTTTTAAGAAACACATTTATTACTAGGAATATTTTAGTATTAGATCATTTTTAGATTATCGAAAAACTGTAAATCCCGATTATTCTACTACCTTTTTAGTAAAATAACAATTGTAAAGCAAATAATCATACAATAAACACTAAACATTTGAAACTACTGCACTGGTGATTTTGTTAAATTTATAACCATAATGCCAAAATAACAAATAATTAAGTTCTAGCTTTCATCTTTATGTATGTTTCCGTGGATACCTGTAGGCCTGTGTCTAACAGATTTCCCAAATACATATAATTGATAACAATAAATAACGTTTTTCTTCTAAACATAGTTCAGAAACCTTATTATAAAGATAAGTTAATTATATATGTACTACTACGTGTAGGCTAATTAAAATTTTAAATATATAAGAAGTATGCAATATGCTCAAAGGAAAGGGCATATTATTAATCGGTCTCTATCACACTGAAAAGTATTTTTATGTCCTTGAGAGGAAAGTACAATGTAAGTTGAATGTACAGCTCAATAAATGGGAAATTTGCTTTCAGGGATGGAATAATGGAAACTAGCAAAACATATTCTCAGTGTGATATTAAACGCGTCTGTCCCTGATGACTTACTAAAATAAAATTTCAAAAGTTATATTTGCATCCGTCGTTACACAGTACGAAAAACAATTATAGTGTTGAATAATACATTAAATTAATGTATTAAATTTTGTTTGTTTAAGGAACGTAACGGTGACATGTCACTTGGCGATCTCCTTTAATTATACGACGTTTGATCAAAAAGTTCATGTAATGCTTGTTTATTTTAAAAATTATGCCTTAATTTAACGACACTTATACTGCCTACCTTCAAAAATGATTAATCCAGCGTTTTGCAGCCTTCAAAATATTTCAGGCATGCACTGTTTGGTACATCCTTTAGCTCGCTTAGCTATTTTCGTTTTACGTCTTGAACGGTCGCGAAAGTTGTTCTTTCGTGGAAATTATCACTATTGAGAGGAGGAAAGATCGCGTTGGGATACATCTGGTGGATATGGTAGTTGCCGTGTCATCAATATGGCGTTTTCCTTTTGCCTAGCCTGGCAAAATTCTTAACAAGCAATGACGTGCGTCCAGGTGCGTTATTGGGTTGCAATTTTCATAAATTATTCTTCCGTAAATATGACCGTTTTCTACGAATAGCTTCATACAAATGGCGTAAAGTGTCCGAATAGTACTCTTTATTTACCACTCGGCTAGCGATGAAATTTCGTGGAACACAAAAACATAATCTTCATCTGACAATTACGATCTTCAACTCATTTACGGCAGTCTTTGAAGCTTGTAAACCTCTTGTTCACGCAAAGCAGTCTCGCCAGAAGCCTTCTGAATACGTTTACTAGAACTGAGCAGTTTATCTCACAGTTTACACAAATCCATGTTCTTTAATCTTGCATTGTAGAATGAAGAAAAATGTCTAATACACCTAAGCACGACTAACTCACTTAGCTGTGAAATCTAAACTATGCATCAAATAGGGCTAAAATTTTAGACGATTGTCGCTGGCATGTGTACCAACATCACATAGGTTTTTAATCGGACACTTGTAGCGGTGGCAATTGCAATATTGCACCATGTTTTTGATCAAACCTCGTATAATGATATCCACTACTGGTGTAGGCCTACATAAAAAGTATCCACATTTTAACAAGCTAAATAAACTGATTGAGCCTCCAGGTGGTCTGGTGGCTAGCGCGGGCGATTGATGTGCTCGTGGTCCAGGGCTAAATTCCCGACGGATGCGCCGTACGGCGTGCACTCAGCGTCGTGAGGCAGAACTAGTAACAGCGACGCCTCCTGGCTGCGGATACCGCAACTAGCGGCTGGCGACGTGTTGTACTAGCCATGCAACCGTCCCGCTAAACACAAAAGGCGCGCGGTGTGCCTTGCTCCTTAACGGACTGTTGAACGGGGTTTTTTTTTTAACTGATTGACAGTGTCCCCCAAAGTACTGAAGAGTATGAGTAATGCCTTATATTATCATTCCTTGATGAAGGGAAATATCCAGCCGCACCTCCAAGTGGTGGGAGATGGGCGGATGGGCAACACCTATGGGTGGCTAATACGGCTCTGGAGACCGAGTGACAGCCGGTATAAGCTGTACCTCCTCTTCTTGTCATTGTCGAGTGGCACCCTCTTGCCCTTGGGGTAAAAAAAATTGCCGCTAAAGACGGATGACCTTCCATTGGTCAACGACGTAAGATGTAGGAGGCAAGGAGAAACCACCACATTAAAGATCCTTACGGATATCTCAACAGGGAAAACTGGTCTCTTTAGTCTGGTAAGACAGCCAGTTTATCGGAGAACACCCAGACAGAAAATCGGGCTGGACGTTAAGCCTGAAGGTGGCAGCCCCACCATACGTCTACCCTGCGATATGCTAGTAACATATCCAGGGGACATATTCGCTACTAAATTGTCTCAAATAATTAATAGGCCTTTGATTGCCGCATTCCCAAACAACTATGGAACTATAAGCCGAGGGGACGGAGAGGTGTGGGACATCCGAGGAAGCGCTGGAGTGACCAGCTGTAATATTTGCCTATTTGAGACCGGAACAAACCATTCTTGGTTTAAACCTTGAGAATGATGATGATTGACAGTGGAAAAATGTGCTTTTAACGATGAACATAACATAATTCAATAAAGTTTTGTTAGTATACGATATGTTGCACTAAAGTATTATAGGCCAAATCGCCATTGGTCGTCAATAGCTGAGTTGTCAACAGCAGACGACGACTATCGTAGGCTACATCAGTCGTGTAAATACAGTTGACACTTTCCTACGTTTCCGATATCACATCAGTTGACATTTTACATCAATTCCAAAATCACATCGAATGTGAGGATCTGTTGTCTACTGACAGTGAACGCAACTGAAGTGGGCAACTTTCCAATTGGCTTTGGGGAAAATCACTCACTTCACTAATTTGTTAACATAAAAATAAGTCAGTTTCTCTGATGTGAAAATCATGTACATTTTTGGTCGTAAAGCATCATCTAAAACGAGGAGTACAGTCGCCATACGGGTAACATCACGTGCGCCCAATAAAATTACATTGCACAGGTTTGTATTATTTGCCAGTGCTAGCGGTTGTGTTATACCTAATTGTGGATCGTATGATTGAGTACATCCGTATACAAATGTGTAGGGTATGTGTGGGGGGCCATATGGCTAAACTTATTACCCAACTTATAAAAAGCCTCTCTGACAGTGAAATTACCAATCTACTTTATTAACTGAATAAGTACTTGGATTTCGTTGTCCATAACATGTCCGTTACTTAACTAAATGTAATTAATTCGCTACCGACTCGGAACACAAAGTTTTTTATGAGTAAAAACGTTATCTTAGAGCCTAAACCGGTTTCGCTTTTAAAAACCTTCTTTAGAGGCTGCCGTTGGGAGCACTGTCCGTCTTGTTCTTGGCGACGGTATCGACTTTTGAAAGATCGATGTTGTGTGTGTGGGGTGTGATATGTTCGAATAATGCGTGTGATTTGAATTGTGTCTGTTGGTTCAGGATGTCATTTTTATGTGTTTTCGTGTGTTTGTATATTTTCAAATTGTTCTAGAGTGTCTAGAGTGTTTTCGGCCTTTTGTGTGTACGTGTAGAATGTCCATGTGCTACATGTACACACAAAAGGCCGAAAACTAGACACAATTCAAATCACACGCATTATTCGAACATATCACACCCCACACACACAACATCGATCTTTCAAAAGTCGATACCGTCGCCAAGAACAAGACGGACAGTGCTCCCAACGGCAGCCTCTAAAGAAGTTTTTAAAAGCGAAAACCGCTTCAGGCTATAAGGTAAAACTTTTACGTTTTTACCCATAAAAATCTTTGTGTTCCGAGTCGGTAGTGAATTAATTATATTTAAATAAGTATTGTAAGCTTTTATACGTAATGTATATTGAGAATATTATTCATGCATATGGTAAAATAAGGATTTGCTTCACATAACAGTGCAACAGGAAAACAAACTTGTGGGGTAAGCATCAGTGGATACTATTGATAACTTTTTCTTTAAGAAAATATTTGTTACATACACGCATCTATCTATACGTATCTTATACGTTTTAGTAGAAGCGCGTAACAATATACGACTAAGCTACACAAACAGCTTAGTTCTGATCAAAATAATAAATATTACCTGATACTGACGTAACAAAAATATTTTAAAGTTGTACTTTTTATAACAGACGAGGATACGTTGTCTCTCTTCTGAAGGCAGTCCCTCCTTTCTGCGACCTGTCCAACTTTCTTAACAATCAATTTTTCATTTCTTCATAACCTTCATAACCGTTTAAACCTGTAAAATCTCTGCAATTATACATTTTAAAGTTCTGTCCTTCTCACCTTTTAGGAATATAACACGATAAATATCTGTAAAATGTCTTTCTTACACATCGAAATACAAACTATGGTTACATGAAATCTAAAGTTTGGAGTTTCTTCAAATAAATTGCTACGTACACGGTGTAAGCTACACAAATAAAGACTAGGAATCGATAAAAAGTGTAGCTCGGTTTATTAGTTTAGTTTATACTAGACATAAGGAAGAGCTTAAAAAATTTTCTGAATTTCCTTCCAATTTCATCACTAATGAAACCCGATAGCTATTTTTTCAGATAACTAGTTTACTTTTCACTCTACAATAAACAGTTAAGTTTAAAAAATACTCCATTATTGTGTGTAATAATGATACACTATGCTTAATGTGCAAAATTCTTCCCAAGGCACAGAAATTAATTAAATCTGTGTAAAGGAATTTTATATTCACTTTACGAAAAATAAAAAATAAATTATTACATTTCATTTTCTTTCCTTTCATACTATTTTCTTTTGTGTATTGTAAACAGACAACTTTATATTCTTTACCTTTGAGATTTTATTAAATCTACTAACGTTGATAATAAACTCTCTTCTTAATATTATAAGAACATCACAGTCATCTCTTATGTCTTTACGTTCTCTTTTTTACCAATATTTATGAGAAAATCTTGAAACAGTTGCTGTCTTTAAAGGAGTATTTAATTAACACATACTTTAATGGAATGCAGCTTGATAAACATTTCTCTGAATTCTGTTTTCTTTTAAAAGTACCCTATTCCTGTTTGAATTGACGTCTACAACAAGAAAAGTGATTTATTACATTCCTTGTTTTCTAAAGTTTCTCGCGTAATTTTACTTTTTATACGCTACCTCTTTTTAGAACTTCTACAAAACGTTGTATGAGAATAATACAAGTATTGACTTATTCTAAAGTTTTAATAACTGGACTAACACAAAAAGCATAAGCTTCTGTAAAAACAATCACTCCCTTAAATTGCAGTCACAGTAAATTCAGTACACCCTGAACTCCAGTTTTTAACAATTAATATACATTTTTTTGTATATAACAGAAAACAAGATTGTGGGAACATCAAATGCAAATGAAAGAATATTTTTTACAAAGGCATAAATAATTTATTTAATTTTATTATTAGAAAAAGGGTACATAATCTTTTCAAACATAGCTTTTCGTAGCCATTCTTACTTAATTTATGACTAATATAACGTGTCGGCTACGTTATAACCTAGGGAACCCGTGATAATTGACTCTGGCCAATTATACAGGCTGCCTTCGTTGTAACAAACTGAAAATTAATCAAATCACTATCAATAATTATAAGTACTCTAATAAAAGGAAACTGGGGAGGGAGGTTTGCTGATTTATGCACTCAATTTAGTATGTAACCAAGATGACATCTCTTTATTTACGTGTGATTAATAATACATTACAAATAAAAATTTTAGCTTACACTGAAATGGTAAGGGGGTTTTCTATATTTGAAATGATAATACAGTTAGTGTATTTACCTCGGATCCGAGTCTCTTTAAACTAGTTAGGAATTTTCAAATTTACTCTACTTCTTTAGTCAATTACATTATTACTTAAAATACCATTAGAAGAATGGTTTCGTTTAGTTGTGCGATGTTCCAAAGCTACATCACAAGAGTTATATTACAAAGTATGATTTCTGAAATTTCTTGTTACAACATTGTTATTCTTAACGCTTAGAGATTGTCATTTAAAGTCTTTTTCTTTTAACATTACTTATATTTAAAAGATACATTATTCACGGAAGACGAGCTTCCGCGTCGCCTCTAGTTAATCGTTTCAGTCCATGTCCTGCCGCGTGATTCTTCTGTACTCTCTTAATAGTGGGTCGTCATCGTGGTAGTCTTTCCGGTGGAGGTCCTCGGAGTCAACTAATGATGAAGTGGATGTTACGGTGTCATCTAGAATGAAGTCGTCCTGTTTCTCAGTGGTAGTGTAAATGCAGTTGAGGTCTTAGTCTTCACTTTTCACAGTTATTCCCATCACATTTGTAATAACACAGTAGTATTTGAGTTTACATATTCGTTACACATTATGACGGAACCCCAAAATAACTTGAACTATATTTTTAATAGGAGATGTCACCTTACACACTTATTTCATTCATTTACATCTTTGTGTTAAAACACACTACATTTTAGTTACATAGATCTCCACACTGTTAGTTGAAGCTAATAACAAAATTTAAAAAAACATTTTGTGCAGCGCTCCGCTTGGAGCTGTTTACAGATTGAACGTCGCATCTCAAGTCCTACATTGTTACAACAGGAAAATTGTAACGACGCGGAGTGAATACTCCCCCATAACATAGTTCCAACTTTTAATTAGTAATACAGTCTTACAGTTCGACATAATAAACAATCAAGACTTTGCTTGTCTACAGAATTTATTACAACTACTGCTAGTGACTTTGAATTATTTATTATTTACATTATAGTTTACAGGTATTTTTATTTAATGCCGGGTAGGTATGCAAGTTGGATCCGGTATATACAGGTCATAGCATGCTAACTTAATAAGGGTTAACAGTTTTTTTAACTCTTTCTTTCTCAGTTTTAGTTAATTATTTTAGTTAAATTCCCTTTTTAATACTCATTACTATTACGAGTTTGTTCAGGGGTATACTTCGGTTTAATAGTGCGATTTAATGGTTTTAACTAACTACCCATTTTATTTTTTTATTATTATTTATTTTTTACTTCCATGTTCCTTAAGGAAATGGAAGTATGGTGATGGCAAAAAAAATCGTGTTCGAGATTATTGCAGATTCTGATTGTACTACACTCAAAACATGAAAAAAAGTCGTTTTCCGAAAAGTGTCTGTGTGTGTGTCTGTGTGTCTGTGTGTCTGTGTGTCTGTCTATCTGTGTGTAGATTTTTTTTCTATGGCAAACGATAACTGCCGCAAATTCAAACAGAATCAAATAATTTTTTGCATACAGCCCTGATTTGTAGAGTACTCACGACCTATTGTTTTTGGTGAAGATCGGTTGAGGGAAAGGGGTAGTTTACCAGCAACGTTTTTTATCAAGCGTATTTTCTATGGCAAACGATAACTGCCGCAAATTCAAACAGAATCAAATAATCTTTCGCATACCGCCCTGATTTTTAGAGAGCTCAAGGTCTTTTGATTTTGGTAAAGATCGGTTAAGGGGAAGGGGTAGTTTACCGGCAACCTTTTACGTTTTAACAAGAGTAAAGTACTTGAAAATTCATTTAAACTTTTTCAAACAATGGTAATTATATTAGAAAATATATCGTGCTTGGCAGGCAAGCATATTTCAGTTATGTACTGTTTACGTTTCCATTTTATTATTATGACTACTGCAGTAAAAAGGCAGGGAAGACACACACACACACACACACACACACACACACACACACACACACACACACACACACACACACACACACACACACACACACACACACACACACACACACACAATTCGCGTTATTTCTGGCCTCATTCATGTTTATTTTCTTACATTTGCACGCTTTTTAAATGGAAAGGCTGAACCCATACCAACATAACGCATGCAAGCCGAAAAAGTGTCCAGCGTGGATAGCGATTTGCTTCCTGTGGATCGCTGGGCAGTGTAACTGCACGTGTTTACAGAGGAACGATTCATAGACAGACTTTTCGTCTTTAGGGAATGAACCCTCTGCAAGATGCTGAGGGTCCATGAGTGACTTCGGAGCGCTCCTTCTTTTCCGCGTGTTTGTTCTGTGAAACGTACACTGTAGATTCGCAGCTTTATTCTAAGCAACGCTCAATAGGAAATGTTGAAAATTTTTGTCCACAGTGTACCCTCATACACACTAAACCTGCTCTGATGTTTTAATTACGGACGTCATAATATTAAAACTTTGGAAACTTGAGCACTACTTAATGGAGATCAATCATTAACTTATACAAGCCATTAATTTTATGCATATTTTTTATATATATATATGTGTACAACGTTATTGCCAACAAAGAAGTAGTTTTTGTTAAAATTCCTTCCCGGGATATTTGGCTGTAGTCCAATGTTTTCTAGAAAACCAGACGTTTCGGCAATGCCATCGACTTCCATCATCAGTGAAAATCGAGTGCGAAAACGTGACGTGGTATATGTTAGTGACCCCAGTACTGTGGTTAAGGCTGAAGCAGTAAGTAGAAAGAATTAGTTTCTATGGTAATATTTCATTTCGAAAATTATTTTAATTATAAATCTTAGAATATGGAAGCCATGTATGGTTCTCCATACCAATATTTTACTTCCATGTTCCTTAAGGAAATGGAAGTATGGTGATGGCAAAAAAATCGTGTTCGAGATTATTGCAGATTCTGATTGTACTACACTCAAAACATGAAAAAAGTCGTTTTTCGAAAAGTGTCTGTGTGTGTTTGTCTGTAGATTTTTTTCTTATGGCAAACGATAACAGCCGCAAATTCAAACAGAATCAAAGAATTTTTTGCATACAGCCCTGATTTGTAGAGTACTCAAGACCTATTGATTTTGGTAAAGATCGGTTAAGGGAAAGGGGTAGTTTACCGGCAACGTTTTATGTTTGAAAAGGGTATTTTCTATGGCAAACGATAACATCCGCAAATTCAAACATAATCAAATAATATTTTGCATACTGCCCTGAATTCTAGAGTTTTCAAGACCTGTTGATTTTGGTGAAGATCGGTTAAGGGAATAGGGTAGTTTACCAGCAACATTTTATGTTTTAACAAGGGTAAATTTTTTTATGACGAACGATAACTGCCGCACATTAAAACAGAATCAACTACTCTTCTGCATACCTTTTTGAATTATAAAGAACTCAAGGTCTGTTGATTTTGTTGAAGATCGGTTAAGGGAAAGGGGTAGTTTACCAGCAACGTTTTATGTTCTAACAAGGGTATTTTATATGGCAAACGATAACAGCCGCAAATTCAAACAGAATCAAACGATTATTTACATATAACCCTAAATTGTAGTGTTCTCAAGGTCTGTTGATTTTGTTGAAAATCGGTTAAGGGAAAGGGGTAGTTTACCAGCAACATTTTATGTTTTAACAAGGGTATTTTCTATGGCAAACGATAACAGCCGAAAATTCAAAAACAGAATCAAATAATTTTTTGCATACAGCCCTGATATGTAGAGTAGTCAAGACCTGTTGTTTTTGGTGAAGATCGGTTGAGGGAAAGGGGAAGTTTACCGGCAACCGTTATTTTTTAAGCAAGGGTAATTGTTTTCTATGGCAAACGATAACAGCCGCAGATTCAAACAGAATCATCTACTCTTTTGCATACAGCCCAGAATTGTAGAGTTCTCAAGACCTGTTGTTTTTGGTGAAGATCGGTTAAGGGGAAGGGGTAGTTTACCAGTCACGTTTTTTTGTTTTATCAAGGGTATTTTATATGGCAAACGATAACAGCCGCAAATTCAAACAGAATCATATAATATTTTGCATACAGCCCTGAAATGTAGAGTTCTCAAGACCTGTTAGTTTTGGTGAAGATCGGTTAAGGGAATAGGGTTGTTTACCAGCAACATTTTATGTTTTAACAAGGGTAATTTTTTATATGACGAACGATAACTGCCGTAAATTCAAACAGAATCAAATTATGTTTTGCATACAACCCTGTATTGTAGAGTTCTCAATACCTATTGCAGGTGCTGAAGATCGGTTAAGGGAAAGGGGTAGTTTACCAGCAACGTTTCATGTTTTAAAAGGGTATTTTATATGGCAAACGATAAGAGCCGCAAATTCAAACAGAATCAAATACGTTTTTGCATACACCCCTGTCCTGTTCACTACTAAAGACCTATTGTTTTTGGTGAAGATCGGTTAAGGGAAAGGGGTAGTTTACCAGACACGTTTTTTGTTTTATCAAGGGTATTTTATATGGCAAACGATAACAGCCGCAAATTCAAACAGAATCATATAATATTTTGCATACAGCCCTGAAATATAGAGTTCTCAAGACCTGTTTGTTTTGGTGAAGATCGGTTAAGGGAATAGGGTTGTTTACCAGCTGCATGTTATGTTTTATCAAGGGTAATTTTTTTTTGACGAACTATAACTGCCTTACATTAAAACAGAATCAACTACTTTTCTGCATAACTTTTTGAATTATAAAGAACTCAAGGTCTGTTGATTTTGTTGGAGATCGGTTAAGGGAAAGGGGTAGTTTACCGGCAACGTTTTATGTTTTAACAAGGCTATTTTTCTATGACAAACGATAACTGCCGTAAATTCAAAGAGAATTAACTAATGTTTTGCATACAGCCCTGAATTGTAGAGTTCTCAAGACCTATTGTTTTTGGTGGAGATCGGTTAATGGGCTAGGGTAGTTTACCAGCAACGTTTTATGTTTTATCAAGGGTGTTTTCTATGGCAAACGATAACAGCCGCAAATTCAAACAGAATCAAGTAATTGTTTGCATACAGGCCTGAATTGTAGAGTACCGAAGATCTGTCGTTTTTGGTAAAGATCGGTTAAGGGAAATGGGTAGTTTACCTGCAACGGTTTTTTATCAAGGGTAATTTTTACTTCCATATTCCTTAAGGAATGGAAGTATGGTGATGGCAAAAAAAATCGTGTTCGAGATTATTGCAGATTCTGATTCTACTACACTCAAAACATGAAAAAAAGTCGTTTTCCGAAAAGTGTCTGTGTGTGTGTCTGTGTGTCTGTCTGTCTGTCTGTAGATTTTTTTTTTCTATGGCAAACGATAACTGCCGCAAATTCAAACAGAATCAAATAATTTTTTGCATACAGTCCTGATTTGTAGAGTACTCGCGACCTGTTGTTTTTGGTGAAGATCGGTTGAGGGAAAGGGGTAGTTTACCTGCAACGGTTTTTTTTTATCAAGGGAAATTTTTTTTTTGGCAAACGATAACAGCCGCAAATTCAAACAGAATTAAATAATGTTTCGTATACAGCCCTGAATTGTAGAGTTCTCAAGACCTATTGTTTTTGGTGAAGATCGGTTTAGGGAAAGGGGTAGTTTACCTGTAACATTTTATGTTTTAACAAGGGTATTTCTTATGGCAAACGATAACAGCCGCAAATTCAAACAGAATCAAAAGATTATTTGCATACAGCCCTAAATTGTAGAGTTCTCAAGACCTATTGTTTTTGGTGAAGATCGGTTAAGGGAAAGGGGTAGTTTACCAGCAACATTTTTTTAACAAGGGTATTTTCTATGGCAAACGATAACAGCCGCAAATTCAAACAGAATCAAATAATATTTTGCATACAGCCCTGATTTGTAGAGTACTCAAGACCTATTGTTTTTGGTGAAGATCGGTTGAGGGAAAGGGGTAGTTTACCGGCAACGTTTTCTTAACAAGGGTATTTTCTATGGCAAACGATAACAGCCGTAAATTCTAACAGAATCAAACAATTTTTGCATACGTCCCTGAATTGTAGAGGTCTCAAGGACTTTCGATTTTGGTCAAGATCAGTTAAGGGGAAGGGGTAGTTTACCTGCAAAATTTACGTTTTAACAAGAGTAAAGTACTTGAAAATTTATTTAAACTTTTTCAAACAATGGTAATTGTTAAAAATAAAATAATTTTGTTGCCAAGCAATAAAATTAAAATTTTTTCAATATAATGTAAATCATGTATAAGAGAAAATATATCGCGCTTGTTTACTTCCATATTCCTTAAGGAAATGGAAGTATGGTGATGGCAAAAAAAATCGTGTTCGAGATTATTGCAGATTCTGATTGTACTACACTCAAAACATGAAAAAAAGTCGTTTTCCGAAAAGTGTCTGTGTGTCTGTCTGTCTATCTATCATTCTGTCTGTCTGTGTGTCTATCTGTCTGTGTGTAGATTTTTCTATGGCAAACGATAACAGCCGCAAATTCAAACAGAATCAAATAATTTTTTGCATACAGCCCTGATTTGTAGAGTACTCACGACCTATTGTTTTTGGTGAATATCGGTTGAGGGAAAGGGGTAGTTTACCGGCAACGGTTTTTTTATCATGGGAAATTTTTTTTTTTGGCAAACGATAACAGCCGCAAATTCAAACAGAATCAAATAATGTTTCGCATACAGCCCTGAATTGTATAGTTATCAAGACCTATTGTTTTTGGTGAAGATCGGTTAAGGCAAAGGGGTAGTTTACGTGTAACGTTTCATGTTTTAACAAGGGTATTTCCTATGGCAAACGATAACAGCCGCAAATTCAAACAGAATCAAAAGATTATTTGCATACAGCCCTAAATTGCAGAGTTCTCAAGACTTATTATTTTGGTGAAGATCGGTTAAGGGAAAGGGGTAGTTTACCGGCAGCGTTTTTTTATCAACGGTATTTTATATGGCAAACGATAACAGCCGCAAATTCAAACAGAATCAAATAATTTTTTGCATACAGCCGTGATTTGTAGAGTACTCAAGACCTATTGTTTTTGGTAAAGATCGGTTGAGGGGAAGGGGTAGTTTACCAGCAACGTTTTTTATCAAGCGTATGGCAAACGATAACAGCCGCAAATTCAAACAGAATCAAAAGATTATTTGCATACAGCCCTAAATTGCAGAGTACTTAAGACCTATTGTTTTTGGTGAAGATCGGTTAAGGGAAAGGGGTAGTTTGCCTGCAGCGTTTTTTTATCAACGGTATTTTCTATGGCAAACGATAACAGCCGCAAATTCAATCAGAATCAAATAATTTTTTGCATACAGCCGTGATTTGTAGAGGACTCAAGGCTTTTTGATTTTGGTGAACATCGGTTAAGGGGAAGGGTTAGTTTACCTGCAACCTTTTACGTTTTAACAACAGTAAAGTACTTGAAAATTCATTTAAACTTTTTCAAACAATGGTAATTGTTAAAAATAAAATAATTTTGTTGTCAGGCAATAAAATTATAATTTTTTCATTTTAATGTAAATCTGTACATAGTATAAAGTAAAGTCGGTCCGTTTTCTCTCTGTGTTTGAAATCGCTAATCTCAGGAAGTACTGAACGGATTTTATTCAAGTTTTCGCCAATAGATAGTGTCTATCGAGGAACATTTATGAGTATAATTAATACATAATATATTGTATATATACATAATATAATATGTTGTACATTAGCTTAGCTATCACGGTTTATGTCAAGTAAGTGGTATAGTTTAGATCTTATATATAAAAATGAATGTTTACTTTGTTTGTCCCGTATGCGTTCCTATACCATTCATCCGATTGCGATGAAACTTCGGTGAGTTGTTGTGCGCACGTCCGCGAAGATTTCTTCCACATCTCCTCCTAAACCACTGTACCGATTTCAACCAAACTTGGCACAAATATTTTACGCAACGGGAGAACCAACATAGGATAGGTGTTTTTTCGATGGGGTCCTTTTGGGGGTTCTTTGGGGTCTTCCACTTCGCCTCCTAAACCACTGGACCGATTTCAACCAAACTTGGCACAAATATTTTACGCAAAGGAAGAACCAACATAGGACAAGTGTTTTTTTCGATACGATCCTTTGGGGTCTTCCACGTCTCCACCTAAGCCATTGGACCGATTTCAACCAAACTTGGCACAAATATTTTACGCAAAGGGAGAACCAACTTAGGACAAGTGTTTTTTTCGATACGATCCTCTGGGGGGTCCTTTGAGGTCTTAAAAAACTATTAGATCTGGTTACTATGGCAACCCAATAGAATAGATTCTGTTCTAAATATATTATCGCATTAAATTGAAGACCACGCGAACGAAGTTTTGGGCAACAGCTATTTATTTTTAAGAAGCCTACTTTAATTAAACTTTATTAATTAAACTAACATTTTCATTACGTACAACGTGAAACTCCGTAGCGAAGCACGGGTATTCTGCTAGTCATGTATAAGAGAAAATATATCGTGCGTGGCAGGCAAGCATATCTCAGTTATGTACTGTTTACGTTTCCATTTTATTATTATCACTACCGCAATAAAAAGGCAGGGAAGACACACACACACACACACACACAATTCGCGTTATTTCTGGCCTCATTCATGTTTATTTTCTTACATTTGCACGCTTTTTAAATGGAAAGGCTGAACCCATACCAACATAACGCATGCAAGCCGAAAAAGTGTCCAGCGTGGATAGCGATTTGCTTCCTGTGGATCGCTGGGCAGTGTAACTGCACGTGTTTACAGAGGAACGATTCATAGACAGACTTTTCGCCTTTAGGGAATGAACCCTCTGCAAGATGCTGAGGGTCCATGAGTGAAATCGGAGCGCTCCTTCTTTTTCGCGTGTTTGTTCTGTGAAACATACACTGTAGATTCGCAGCTTTATTCTAAGCAACGCTCAATAGGAAATGTTGAAAATTTTTGTCCACGGTGTACCCTCATACACACTAAACCTGCTCTGATGTTTTAATTACGGACATCATAATATTAAAACTTTGGAAACTTGAGCACTACTTAATGGAGATCAATCATTAACTTATACAAGCCATTAATTTTATGCATATTTTTTATATATATGTGTACAACGTTATCGGCAACAAAGAAGTAGTTTTTGTTAAAATTCCTTCCCGGGATATTTGGCCGTAGTCCAATGTTTTCTACAAAACCAGACGTTTCGGCAATGCCATTGACTTCCATCATCAGTGAAAATCGAGTGCGATAACGTGAGGTGGTATATGTTAGTGACCACAGTACTGTGGTTAAGGCTGAAGCAGTAAGTAGAAAGAAGTAGTTTCTATGGTAATATTTCATTTTTTTCTATAGTAAACGATAACAGCCGCAAATTCAATCAGAATCAAATGATGTTTTGCATACAGCCCTGTATTGTAGAGTTCTCAATACCTATTGGTGTTGGTGAAGATCGGTTAAGGGAAAGGGGTAGTTTACCAGCAACATTTTATGTTTTAACAAGGGTAATTTTTTATATTACGAACGATAACTGCCGTAAATTCAAACAGAATCAACTAGGTTTTTGCATACCTTTTTGAACTAAATAGAACTCAAGGTCTGTTGATCTTGTTGAAGATCGGTTAAGGGAAGGGGTAGTTTATCAGCAACGTTTTATGTTTTAAAAAGGGTTTTTTTTTATGACGAACGATAACTGCCGAAAATTCAATGAGAATCAAATACTTTTTTGCACCCTTTCCTGAGTTGCAGAGAGCTCAAGGTCTATTGATTTTCGTGAAGATCAGTTAAGGGAAAGGGGTAGTTTACCTGCAACATTTTATGTTGTAACAAGAGAAATGTTTCCATGACGAACGATAACTGCCGCACATTCAAACAGAATCAAATATTTTTTTGCATGCTTCCCTGAATTGTAGAGGACGGAAGGTCTGTTGATTTTGGAGAAGATCGGTTAAGAGAAAGGGGTAGTTTACCTGAAACATTTTATGATTTAACTAGAGTAAAGTACTTAATTTTTATAAATAAAGTATCCTGATAAGAAGCTCATAGTAATCCACTGTAGAAACGTAGATGAAATATCTATAAATGAAGAGGTTAGGTGAACAGGGTGGGGGTAATTTTCTATTATTAAAAATTATAGTTGAAGGTGGAGGGGAGAATTTTTTATATGTGTACTACGTTATCGGCAACAAAGAAGTAGTTTTTTGTTAAAATTGCTTCCCGGGCTCTTTAGCCGTAGTCCAATGTTCTCTGCAAAATCAGACTTTTCGGCAGTGCCATCGACTGCCATCATCGGTGAAAATCGAGTGCGAAAACGTGAGGTGGTATACGTTAGTGACCACAGTACTGTGGTTAATGCTGAAGCAATAAGTAGAAAGGCGTAGTTTCTATGGAAATATTTCATTTCGAATATGATTTTAAATATAAATCTTAGAACATGGAAGTCATGTATGGTTCTCCATACCGATATTTTTATTTTAAATTTAAATTGTCACACTAAGGAACGAATTTTTATGTGCTAAAAAACTGAAAATAATTATTTTTTGTCCTAAATAGGAAAAAAATATTTTCTCTTAGTTTGACATAATCAAGCAGGTTGTAACCGGAAAAATGTTTACAAGTACTTACCAAACTTGCTGGTCAACTCGTCAGTTCCTTCTTGAAAATGTAATTGGAGTTGCAGTACACAATAAACATAATCTATAAATGACCATGACAAATCTCTGCCGATTATCACAGGACAAATCCAGATATCGGGAAAATGGCCATTCTTCGACACATGAAGTGAGTCTGGCATACATAAAAAGAGGAACACTTACACTGTATCTATTTGCTGACATTCTAGAACTTGGGCAACTTTACTTACGATTTCATATCAAGTTTTTTCAAAAACAACTTTGAATTTATAGTTTAAGGTTTCAAATTTTGATTTTATGAGAGAACTGATTTTGCTTTCAACAAAACTTTTTCGTTAACACTTTCTGTTAAGAGAGCTGTTGTTTTTCGAGTTTTTTATCGAATCGCACAAGAAACTCAAATTAGCAGAAATATGTGCCAACTCATTTCTTACACTTCTGTTTTTTAACAGATTTTGAAGGATCTCTATTGATCAAGTATCATCTTTGTCCAATTTCTCGTCAACTGATTTAACACTATTAAAATTATGTGCACAATAAAACACTGCAGAATTCCAAGTCCCCCAGCGAGTGACAATGGGTGCTGGTGGTAATGGAAGGTTAGGATTTTTGTTTTTGAAAAGATCAGTTCTCATAGGTGCTCTTTCTTTCCATTTGATACTAATCTGCCTACATTAAGATACAAGGATCGGATAGTTTCACACACTCTGTGTAGTGCATGCAGAACACAGGTAACGTGTATCATTTTCAGATAGCTGACACAAAGGATTTCTGCAGCTTTCTTTATCTACGACACTGCATCGGTAATAAAAAACAATTCATTATCGTACTGAATACCATGTGCCCACAACGATGCATATGCAATATTTCTTTACAAGCAATTTAGTCATCTTTAAGCACACCAGTGACTACATTTCCCACTTTCTTCCCGTCGAGTCCGTAGTTTCATCAACGCGTGCCTATATTTTCTAATGTTTCTGCATAGCAGTTTGGAAGAAAGTGTTTTCTTAAAGTTGACTCATCCTAAGTTCGTGTTCTTTACGAGAAAATGTTTAAGCCCTGGATTGTTTACTTTGTGTAGAAAAATTTCTGCTGAAACTACAGTTCTGCACAAATTAGAAAAAAATTCACGACACTTCGTAGGTCCCAAATGTGAGGAAATGGATGGTCCTGTTTAACCTAAAAGCACCATTATTATTGTGTTGAATACTGCATAGGAACATGATTGTTTTATGAGTATAAAAGTTAGTAAAATGTGTATAGAAAAAATATGACTGCGTTGATATCTCTTGTATTTAATTATTCCACTGTAGTAAAGACTTCTATCACGCAAAAATATACGATGTCTGTTCGGAAAGTATCCGAACACGTGCAGATCTACAATTTAGCATATACGAGTAAATTATATTATCCGTGTACGATGAACACCCAAATTTCTGAGAAGAAAATGTGGGAGAAAAGTGTGCATTATACACGAAAAATACGGTATGGTTACATTACAGTACTGTATTAACATTACGCTAATATGTTTTCGGTATTACTAATTCTATCATTCATAATAAATGTATATTGAAGAAAGGTGTCGTTAAGAAATAAAAAAAATGTTAAATCGTAAGATTTGTAACGGCGAGTAAAAAAAACGCCGATAACGAGGGATCACTGTATTTCTAAAGAAGAAATAGATTTGTTAAGTTTTAACAATGAAGTTAATTACGGACCACAAGAAAGAAAGAGGGAATTATCAAAATTAATTAATCAAGATGTTTGTTATTACTGTGCAGTAAGTGTTCATTACAACGCGGTACTCATTCATACGTTTGTCATTCACTATCGCATTTCTGCTTGTAGAATATTTGTCGTTTTTATTTTGTAGGATTGTAAAGAGGTTTTCTTTTCTTATTTATTTATTTTAATAGTTCAGCACATGGTTCTTTTGTTTCTTATTTTATCCATATTCATATTTTTGGTGGGTACTGATACTTGTAAACGTCAGCTAAAGTATGATGGGCCTGAGGCAAGAGCTCGAATGTATCCTTAAAGATAAGTTAATACTCATGACTGTAGTATAACTTTACCTTAAAAATATCGGTATGGAGAACCATACATGACTTCCGTGTTCTAAGATTTATATTAAAAATCATTTTCGAAATAAAATATTTCCATAGAAACTACTTCATTCTACAGCCTCAACCACAGTACTGTCGTCACAAACGTATACCACCTTACGTTAGCGCACTCGATTTTCAATGATGATGGTAGTCGATAGCACTGCCAAAACGTCTGGTTTTGCAGGAAACATCGGACCACGCCAAACAGCCCGGGAAGGAATTTTAACAACAAACCACTTCTTTGTTGCCAATAACTTGCTACACATATAAAAATTTATCCCCTCCCCTTCAACTATCATTTTCAATTATAAAAATTTACCCCCTCCGCTTTTTATTTATAGATATTTCATCTACCTTTCTACAGTGGATTATTATGACCTTCTTTTCAGGATACTTTATTTATTAAAATTAAGTACTTTACTCTTGTTAAAACGTAAAACGTTGCAGGTAAACTACCCCTTTCCCTTAATCGATCTTCACCAAAATCAATAGGCATAGAGTCCTCTATAATTCAAGCGTGTATCCCAAACATTATTTGAATCTGTGTGAATTTACGGCAGCTGTCGGTCGCCGTAGAAAAATTCTACACACAGACACACATACACGCACACACGCACACACACACACGCACGCGCGCGCACACACACACACACACACACATACACACAGCTTTTCGCAAAATGACTTTTCTTCATGTTTTGAGGGTAGTAAAATCAAAATCTGCCATTATCTCGAACACGATTTTTTTCGCCATCACCATACTTCCATTTCCTTATGGAACATGGAAGTAAAATGACAAACAAGTATATTGATTATATTAAAATCGGGTACAAATGTACGCCAATCGAAGATATGTAGTAAGTGAGAAGAGATGTTAACAGAAGTAATATTTGATAGAAAATACGACAGTGCCATAGCTCGAAACGTGAACAACATCTACACCGCAAAGCTGATGGGACCGACTTGCTCGAATTACGTTCCTGCGCCTTTCACAATCCACAAGTTCAGCTGGCAACGTATTTGGAAATGTTTTTGGTGCATGTAATATTCTTTTAACTAAATGTTTGTTATTTATCAGTAAACGACAGTAATACCAATGGCAACAACTACGGATTTTCCTAAATATATTCTCTTAACAAATATTATTTCTCTAAATTTCCAACATTGAAAGACTGATAACTTTTGAACTTGAAGTGGAGAGAGACCTGGAATCCCCCTCCCATAAAAAGCACGAATTCATGCCAGGACCTTTAGAATGATACTAAACATGTCCAATTTTGGTAACACGGCCAGGGCGATTGGTTGTCGCAAAACTTTCCTTACTGTTTTAAGTATACGTTTTGTCGAAGCTAAGAAATAGTAAAATAAACATGAAACATGTTCCATTGTTTCGAGTTTCTTTTAAACAGATTATAACGTTGCATAGATTTAATTTCATTCTTTTTCTTCTTCTTCTTGTTTGTATGTGTGTATTGAGTTTCCTCCATGAGTATACAAGACTTATAGTTTAATGCCTCTTTGAACAGCTAAATAAAAACGTACTGAACACATTCCAACTTACGAAAAAAGTAAAGTAAGGGAGAAACAAAAACAGTTGTATGAATATACAGTATTTGGAATTAAGTAACAACTTCCTATAAAACTGTAGAATGTACCTGTAAACTGTTAGTGTGTGTCAGTGTGTGAGCATGTGAGTCAGATTCACTTCGCGTCTGTTGTCAGCTGATCTGCTAATTTGTCATGTAGGCCTACGTGCGGGAGAGACTCGTTACGAACACGTAGGAGAGTGACTCAACTGGTTGATTACATTTACTGCCGTGATTCATAGAGCCGTATAATTTAGTTTAGTTATCTGACGGTCTAACGACAGCATGTCAAGGACATATGGCCCCGTTTAATAAATAAATTCCTATCGATCTAACGCTGTTGCCCATTAGTCAATGTAATTACTATTACTTTTACTGTGTTCTCGACGCTACGTACTACATAAGCTCGTACATTCGAAACATATGTATTCGGAATGCTCTGATGGAAAAAAGTGTTTTTAGAAGTTTGCACTGCATGTGTACGCCAAAGAGATTGCACCGTTAGTAAGAAGATATCGTCGCATCGAGCTACGTGGACGCGGTGTCGGCACAATTAGCATTCGTTAACTGCAGCTTATCATATCCAATGCAGCCAATCGATCGTGTCGTCATCATTCTGCTATCGGCGTAGCCCGTTGTTCAAGTGATACAGAAACATGTCTACATCCCAACTACATGGGTCAAACTACAAAATCGTACACGACTGAACAACTCGCTTTGACTGAGATTGAGAACGTTAATGCTTAAAAGGTAGATAATATTAGGCTATACAGGCGCCCTTATCAATTTATTTCCATACTTTCTGTAGATTGTGGTTCCTTAATTTTACGGTGGAAGGTTAAACCTATAATACTGCTAGAAGCGTTCCGCATAAAATATATATTACAATGACAAACGGTTACAACCAAAAAGATACAATTCTATAACATAAACCAGTAAATTAATACCCTTCTAATAATTTAATTAAATTCTACACGATGTTCACTAAACAAAAACTATCGAAATCGACTACTCGCGTAACCGAAATATCGAAAAATAGTGTAGGTACGGTTATTGGAAAAGGTTTTGTACGGTGTAAGTACCGGGTAGTTTTTCCGCTCCACCCTATGTGTAGAAGTATAGGGCGTTTTTCTTACACTAGACGATTAAAACGGAAACAAAAATTACAATAATCGACTTTGTTTTGAGCCATTCTGATGGATTAGTAGCTTATGTTGTGTACCTTGAGGCGTACTGTGGCAGCCGCCAGTTAATACCTTACGTGTTAACCTAGGTGCTCATTTCCTCGCGGCTGGAAAATACACCTCGATATTATGGAACAGGTCGGGAAGTCAAACCTATAGATGAGTAGCCAAGTTTTATTAAATATAATATAATATAATAATATAAATTAATATAACAAAGCGCTCAACATATACGTATAACAATAGTCATAACATATTGTTACGTAATGCGGAAAAAGTGTTACACCATTACAGAGCATTCTCGACTATTCCAGTGAAATCCGGCTCTAATGCTGTGTGCGTACGTGATCTCAACATGCGGTAGCCAGACTGTTCCAGATTTTCAGCCCGCGCGCAGTGTGTCAAGGTGAAACCCCTACTTCATCTTGAGTAGTTAAAACAAAAAGAATATTTCTTTTTGTAAAGAGGGGCCACAAGTTAATTAAAACTAGGCTAAGGCCTAGAGAAGCTAAAAATTGCGCTGGATCCAGTGAGACGGGACTTGCAATGAAAACTCAAGAATTAAATAATTAACAATCCCATTTTATTATTCTATCTCATAATAAAAATATAATGAACAAATAAATACAACAGTGATTTATAATTCCCCTTTAAATGGTTAAATAAAGAAGTATACCCTCTCAACAAGGCCACCTGAAAAATATTAACTGAATCCAAGAAAATAATTGCTATGTCACCATCAATGAATTGAAATTTTAAAATAAACATTAACCTCAAAATAAGCTCCCACTAAACTATTTAATAAAATATAAAATTTATATCATGTGTTCCTTTTTAAAATGCAGTATATAAATTAGTGAAGATAAATGATTTCATTCCCAGTTACTATTAATAATTAAAATAATTACTCAACCAATTAAATGAACTTTAAAGGTGACACTTCCTATACTTGTTAAATAAAATAATTAATTTCCTTAAAGAAATGATCAGCCACGATTATTGAGATAGAATACCTCCCTTAAAAAGAAAATGAAAAGGATATATCCACATGACTACATGTGTTAACTTTCTGTTGTAAAAGACCCTGAATAATAAATCCCTATATCCCAAGTTCCCACCAAAAGTACAGTAATGCATAATATTTATATATATATATATATATATATATATATATCCCCCAAAATGTACACAGAAATATACAGACATAACATGTTCCACAAGACAAATTACATTATACAATAGTATACAAATACATAAAGGTCTCTTGCCACGCCCCTTTTTATATTACCCTTCTGGTGTATATAAATTCTAACTTCTTCTTTATAGGAATCCCAATTAGGATTAAAGATTTATTTCTATAAATGTACCCCCATGGTGTGGGTTAATTGCACGTCATGTGTATCATAAAGTATTGCATACAAATGTCCCCAGGACATTACAAATTTAAAACCAAGTGCCTCAGTGGCTAAGTGCTAAAATACTTAATTAAGGTGAGAAATAAAAATTGTTTAAAATAATTAACGCCCCCCAGTTATCAGAATTAGTATAAAGAATTTATATAGACTAAAATAGGGCCAATTAATGAAAAGAGAAAAATTGCACAATATTAGCACCTTATATAAAAAAAATACATTTGTGTGTCAGAGACGGACATGTTCCTTCAACTTATGACCAGTCTCAACAAATTTGTCTCAACAACCTTGTTTCGACAAACAAGTTGAAAAGTGTTTCGACATGCATAGCTTGGTTGAAACTAATTAAAAAATTCACCTACCTCCCCAGTAATCTTTTTATACAAATGACATAACCTGATTTTAAAAATAAGAGAAAATATATGTTTTATGCATAGTAAATTAACTTGAGAAAATTACTAATAACAAAACTGACTTTAAATCTGTAGCGAAAGCCCTATAAAGAAATGAGTGGAAATCTAAGTTGGATGCTGTGTTGTAGACATGTCAGTCTCTGAACTGACAATTTACTATACATATATTGAAATTTTACAATTAATTCTTAGTGTTCACACTAAACTGTCCCATCAATTGGGGATCCAAATGAATGTTTAACTTGAAGGGTAAAACTGATGATTATGTATAACTGGTGCCATGTTGATTCTACGTGTTAATTATAAATGGTTGTTTTTCACCTGCTTATGTCCAGAAGGATGATCTCTTATTTGTAACGTGGCGATCTTATGATTGGCATGTTGTTGTGGTTGTTGTGGTCTTATTCTCTTCGGTGTCGAGTGTGGAGCTTTTAAGATGTCATTCTTTCAGTCATGTAGCAGGACTTGTCTCTGTTCGGCGAACCCTGATCACATATTATATTTTTAGTGAGAGACCACACACAAATGCCCCCACTGTTTGGACACCCTCCAAAATCATATATAAAAACAACACCTAGTTATGTGCTACATAATAAAACTTGGTAATATTATTTTGGCCAACATGCCTTACTTAAAAAAACTCTCTAACAATGATTCTTTATAACCCTTTATAACCTGAACCTCACTGAATGTGAGTTGCTTTTGCAATATAATAATTTATCTTGGCTATGTAACATCTTATGAACTTATTACTTTGAGTGAAATTGAGGTTACCACGTGGTGCAGAATTTATTTAAAACACATAGTTTTTTACTCCATAGAATCTGAGAATACTATTACTTTGAATGAGACATGATTTACGTTTAAAACGTGCCTGAGTAAGTTCCCAATTATATATGTATAAAGTTTTACAGATATTGTAGCAAAACCTTATACCACTTAATAACGACACATTGTGTAATAGGTTAAGTGCTCAACAGAATCTCGTTACATCAATGTTAATGAAAGTTCAAACTTAATTATTTTGTGGTTATTGTACTTTAGGTATTAAGGCCGAGATTCTGACACTCCAATAATCAAGTTTTATTGGTTTATAAAAACTTTACAACTATTACGTATCTCGGAACGCATGATTCGACAAGTGGGGGCTTACTCAAGCTTACTAAAAAAACGTTTTCTCCCGTGAAATTTAGTATATAATTAATATAATGAAATCAAAACTCACCGCAGTCGTTTAAGAAACTATCTAACCATAGTTATAAGAAGTAGAAGCTGGAATTCACACTTCTCTCCACCGAAGGAATTTAATGTCGATCGTCACCCACGCGGTACGTAGCCAGACAGACCTTAACAAAAATTTTCGTTCCTTGTTCGTTTGTAAGGAAAATCTCACCAGGACGCAGCACTGTTTTAAAACTGCTGCAAAAACTCAGCAGATGCCGACACCGATCAAAAGGCGAAGTGACGAAAACTGTAGTTTCTGCTCTTCCGGGTAGGGAGCAGCACTCATTATTACTTTAATTTTTGTACTGTCAATAACGTCAAACTGCCAATAAAATGACTGAACTAGCGCTGAATCTTTTGACTCAGCACAAAGGTCGCAATCAATTACGTTGTGGTGTTTCCTAGTAGCGTTCTTGACGCGTAGTATAGAATTTGCTGGAATTTTAGCGGGGTATAAATACAAGTACTCTGCGATGTTAGTTCAGTTATTGTCGGGCGATTATTCTGTGCGTTCAAGTGGTCATTAGTGCAACGTAATTATTGTGGCGAAGTGCTATGTGTTTTATAATCGTGCGGGACAATTGTAATACAATTGTGTTTTATATTAGTTGACATTTTATTGCGTGTGGATTCCGCTTCTTTATTTTTATTTGAATTGTTGTAAGAGACTATCTTGTTGATTACAAACTGTTTAATTGTGATAATTAAAGCTGGTGATTAGTGACTTAATTGGCCTCTTGTATTTTGTTTTCCACTGTACCATACGGCGATCAGTTAGACCGTCGTAACAATACAGTATATGACTGTTGAACTCAAAATATGCGCTCATACAATATATAACTATTAAAGTATCAGTTCAGATGACAAAAGCCCACCCATTTTCACATTACACTTATTTGTGTAACTTTAAAAATCGCTACTGAAAAACTTCATTGTAGATTTGCATACTCTTTCGAAATTTCCAGGTACGCAGAGACAGGCGCTATTCAGTTTCGTCTATCTTCTGTAGTATTAATGCGTAACCCATTCTTAATTTCAACACCACGCAAAAAATTAGCACAAGTACATTTTAAATACTGTACATATGACAAAATATGTACAGTGAACGACAGTGTTCAACTCAAAATTTGGTAGTGTGTGCATGCCTAGTTTTATTGCATTTGCCCTAGCACCATACCACCGTTCTACAATCCCAAAAATTATTATTAAATTACATAGATTTCTAATAAAGGTCAAGCAAACAAGAGGAAGTGGTAGAATGGCAGTTAACAGGAATTGAAGACGTTAGTAATGAGTAGCAAGTTCTGAGGACACTAGAGTAGTAATTCACTAATCTCTTATGGCTGAGGGCCAACGTAGATAAATTTCTTTATAAACACAGACCTACTAAAAGGTTTTATTAAATTATCTCTTTGTTGTATTTGCAATAAGAACGTTGAAAATCAATAGTTAGTTGCAGCATAAAATGACCTTCCTTTAGCGGATAATTGAACCCGCGCGCGCGCGCGCACACACACACACACGTATTGCCTTTGAGTGTAATTCTTGATGTTTTCAGTTTCTAGCAGTAACTGAATTTTATATATTATAAGTAGCAAACAAACTGCTAATATGCATCTGGTGAATGTATAGTAAATAAAATATACTTGCAGAAGAAATTTCTTTTTTGCTGATATTCTATAGCCTACATACATCTATTTATATTATTTACATGCTAGGTATTTTATCCTTGTACATTACCAGTAATGGTATTTATATACAACGTTATACTGTAGCGTATAACAGAAAGAAGCATAATCGATAAAATAAATGATTATATTGACGGGAGGCTGAAACTTTACAGAGCGTGACGCAGGTGGTACACTAATCCAGGATGTGCTATATTTTAGGTACTGGTAGAAAATAAAAACTTGTAGCACGGCTACCTTATTATCCTAATACAGCCAAGTAGTCACACTTTGCTTAGCGTAAGTGATTATGTGACAGAAGGTTTCCGAACGACTGTAAAATCGGATTTCCAAATTTTAAATAACGAAGTCTTCTGCATAGATTGGAGCTCAAGTTAAAACGCTGTATTTGTGAGACTAAAAATATTTTTAAGACGGATAGTGCGATGACAAGATTGGTGTAATCGACGACAATGGCATTACAATGAAGTTTGATGACGGTGATAATGATGACGATAATCATTAGAGCACCATGATATTCCCAAATTGCTATTAAGAGCCTTTTCACACGAGGAAGACTTGTGCGGCACTTGTCTGCGGCACACGTCTGCTAGGGACAAAAATCCCATTAAAGTAAATGGGAGCTTTTCACACGAAGGTGCGAATGAGTCCCCAAGAGGTAGAGGTCTGCCGCTTCGTTCTCTCCCCAAGGGCCGTTTCACACGAGTAAACCAGTCTGCAGCATCTGTCTACGGCAGCTTGCTCTCGACACGCTTCGCACCTACGTGTGAAAAGCTCCCATTTACTTTGGACCCGGGTGCCTCGCATCAAACGATCCAGCCTCAGTTCAGTCAGTGCAGAGTAAATAAGCTAATTCAACTTATTTGTTTAAATTGCTTTTTTATACAGTATTTCAAAATTATGAATGAACAGGAAGAAGTAGTTGTAATATTGGCTCAAGCACTAATTCACTAATTGAAAATAGAAAAAGAAGAAAGAAGGAACAGGAAAATGTTGATTGACCCACTAATAAACAACAGATTTACCACTTTCTAGTAAGTAGGCCTACTTAATGTAACGAATATAACAAAGTGATTTTTAAATTAAATATTTACTTTGTTGTTATCAATAAGACTTCCATTAAAATCATTTTTATGCTTTAAACTGTTGAACATTCTAAAATCAATGACAATAGAAGACTGAAAAAACAACGATACATTTTGAAGGTTCATAGATGCCTACTGCAGAAATTGTATAGATAAAATTTAATGTTATTTAAAGTAAAAAACCTTTTTAAAATCTTACGAGTATCACACAGTTGTTCTGGTTTTGTAAGATAGTGTAATGTAAGGTTAACTTGCGTTTTACTGTATTTTTTTAAGTAAAATTTTACAGGGAGAAAGTTTCTAATACATACATTAGAATACATTGTCAATAATTCTTAATAATAATTACATCACAATTAATACATTGTTAATAATTAATTAACAATGAATTTCCGTAACTTATACATAACATTCAATGCGATGCGTCAGCTATATTTTGTTTGAACGAATTTTCATACGCATCCTGAGTCTTAAGCTTGCCCCATTTAATTATTGAAGAGACACAGCACTATTCGTGACTCTGAAAATATTCTATTTTTATTTCCTGCACTGCTTATTAATAATTAAGTAAAAAAATTAGAACTGTACTATAAGACGTTACATGCACAAGTAGCATAAAAATAATCGTATGTATAAACGTGAAACGAGTTGGATGCTTAAGAAAATAAGGATAATTTTATAAACAACAAATACAAATGCGTCATGAAATAAATTTAAAATTCCTTATTCATATATTAATATATTATAAATCTTTAAATATAGAATTTAAATTTATAATTCTATATTTTATGAATTGTCCTTACAAATTTTATAATTAAAATTTTCCTTATTTTATAAACTATAGAATTCCTTATGAGTATTATAAATAATAGTCAGTACTGTAACTGAAATGGGATTGGCTTTTGCCACAACAGCGACAAATTTGTTTACAGAAATTGCTCAGTCCTATTTAACTTTGTGCAACGGAAGAAAGGTAGTAGCGCGGCCAGTAAACATACACATTTTTGAGGGGAGTGTAAAATGACAAAGGCATTCATAAAAGTGTCAGACACCAATATTTACTGAAAAGACATGCCGACAGGGTATACGCAATTTGCATACCAAATGTGTATATATACCTAACAGAACTTCCGAACCATATGGCTTAGGAACGACCGTGCAGAGAACAAAAATAGATTCATTTACAAAAGCGAAAAGACCGTGAGTATGAAAAAATTAAAGCGACAACAGCAGGCAAGGTCAGCGTTCTCAGACAACTGTCAGTCTGTAGGATAACCACCCATGAAGAAAACAGTAAAACTTTAAATAAGTAAGTTCACTGTACGGAAAACACAAAATGACTGACCTAATGGTACTTCGTAAAGTTAGGGTGTGTATTGCTAAAAGCTTTAGATTCCAACATAAGAAAAACCAGCGCAGTATAAATCGTAGATTCAGAGAACTGCAAATCGTAACAAAAGAAGCCAAAGAAAGAGAAGAAACGCAAAGATAGAAATTCTGTAGATATTTACGCGACAACAAAAAATATGTTGCCGACTCACACAAATTTTTATAGCTCAAATACTGGCGCCCAGAATTTAACTGAGTAATGTTACCCACAACTAACTAATGCTACCCACAATTCCTGATAAAAAAATTCATTTACGCGATACGCATAAATAAATTTGAAACGCGCAATATAAGGTGGATGTATGAAATTTGCTTTCGTAACACTGCTAAAATGCTACACACTGTACTAGCCGGCAACAACGCTGGGCGAGGGGCGTGGAGGTGACAGGGAGAAGCAGTGAAAGGAGTGATCTTGACTTTACTACTTCCATGCAGTTAACTCTAGTAGTTTTGCACATATTTTTTTACTCCAAAACTCGAAAAATATGTGTCTGCGTGTTTTTAATTCAAAACAGTATTGATGAGTTTTACTGTTCTTAATTTTCTTCATTTGTAGTTGTGGCCCTGTGTCTATTTAAAAGTTTTCCTGAATTTCCGTGAATTGTTTCTCAGCTGACCAGATAGTATCAACGATAATAAATAGTAAACATAATTGTTGTAATTTGTTTCTGATGGCATCAACAATTAACTTTCCAAAAGGTTGAAACTGAGCTTTTTTCGATTTACTGAATCAATTTTGGGTTAACAAAAATGTACCCAATCTATCGTAAAACCAATATTGAAAAAAGGCAGCGGATTAAAATGTGGAACCTATATAAGTTTATGAATATTGAATAGTGTAAAGAAAATACTCTAAAGTCATAATAGCAAGACTGAAAACAATATTAGAACACTATTGCTTGAAGGTCAAGAAGGTTATAGAGTTGGAGGTTCTGCGAAAATAATACTTTTATAGTGCAACAAATTATTGAATATCATAGATAATTATCTGACAAACATACGGATTTTGATAGATTAAGCAGACATCAGATGTGTGAAATTATAATTAAAAGAGTCATCCCGCTTCTTTTAAACCAATTAGTTACAAATATAAACGATAACTCCAAATGACATTAATAGGATTGAAGAAATAAATTTAGTTGTAAGACAAGGCTGGGGCATGTCGCCATTTCATTTTAATATATACTGACGAAATTACAGACAATGGACAGTAACTTCAAAATTTTACTTACTTAATTTCAATCAGCGGAATTTTGTAATGACATATCTTTGATGATGACCATATGACGGTCTCAAATTTTTAGGGATCACTATACGAAATAAGTAACACCGCTATGAAATTTTGATCAAGTAGGTAAAAATAGAGAGATTCAATTATAGGCCTATAGGCTATATGGTGTTTTGAGAGCCTCCAAAAATTAAACTTAGAAATGAGGCAATATTAAGGTAATATACCTTACAAGGTAAGGTAAGGTATCTTATAAGATAATATAAGGTGCACAATTAACGTGCAAAGTAAAAGAGATGTGCTTCCGCCTGAAACTGTCAAGTGTGAATAGGCTATATTAATATTTTAGCTTGCCATATTAACAAAAGTAAGTTGTTAATATGTCTTTAAAATAAATTTTTATAGTATGTTTAATACGATCCTTAAAACTAAGGATCGGTAATGTAAGATTATTATTAAGCGCTTTAGAGCACCTGCAGGGCATTTTCTCTTCCTCCATTTCTGTATCTATGATTTTCTCCACGTCTCAGTTATTGCAATTTCTTTGAAGATGTCCGCCAGAATACAAGCGAATTAAATAAAATTTTTTAAGAATTGTAATAGGCTATATGAAATTGACGAAAAAACACAGATATCCAAGAAAAATTAAAAGAATTTAACAAACGGATATCCCACTTAAAGACAAAGAAACCAGAAAGACCTAAATTTTTAAACATTACAGATAATTGGGATAACGAACTATTGGAAGTTCAATCAAACGTTAAGCGGACCAACTGTAGAACAAATGTAAATGATACGAGTAGAAATGCTTCAAACACGAATAATGACGATGATGACGAATTCGTTCCTTAATATAATCGACTGCAATTGTCAATTTACATTTTTCGTAGGCTAATATTCTTTAAGGTTTAATCAAATCGGTAGGTTCACATAAGTACGTGTGTACAAAGTAAATGTCTCCTTGATGTCCACCGGAGATATGAGAAATACGAACTGAGAAATTACAATGAAAAGTTTTTTAATTATTTTCGTATGTCGATTTCTTCTTTCAATGAATTCCATAGTTTTTTGGAGAATAACATTCAAA
Organism: Magicicada septendecula; assembly: GCA_034769895.1. Lineage (NCBI taxonomy): Eukaryota > Metazoa > Arthropoda > Insecta > Hemiptera > Cicadidae > Magicicada > Magicicada septendecula. The sequence goes on along the minus strand of CM068375.1, from coordinate 93,164,745 downwards.
AACAGAACAATAACATGAGGAATTCCGTTGCAACAGTTGAAAAGTTTGCGATTACATTAAAAAATGTATACACTTTAAATTTACAATACACATTGTTTTTTATTCAATTTGTGTTTTTATTAGTAAAATTTTTAAGTACATTAATAAGACAAAACTGTAATGACTATTTACTTATCTAATGCAATTTTTGTTTTTTCTTGACATTTCTTCGTAATCTTCATAGGCAATTAAAAATATTTCGCTCCAGGACTGTTGTTTTCTTATTTTATTACTCTTATCTTTTCAAGAACAATCCCATATAGCTGGATGATTGCGAATTTCTTCAATAAAGGATTCGACATCGAAAGTATGATGACTTTTCCATTCGGAAGAGGGAGACGTCTGCCTCGTGTGAAAAGGTTCTAAGGATTTGCACTTGTTAACTTAGCAACTGGGCTGCCCGCCGAGTTGAATTCAACTGTGGAGGGAGAACGAGACGGCAGACGTATGCCTCTCGTGGGCTCACTCGCACCCTCATGTGAAAAGCTATGCATTGTTTAAATGGGATTTTTGTCCCTAGAACAGGTCTGCCGCACTGTGTGCCTCGTGTGAAAGGGCTCCAACAGTTGAATTTAACTCCCCGGGCAGGCCAGTTACTAGTTAACAAGTGTAAAAACGTGGAACCTTTTCACACGAAGCAGACGTCTGCCTCTTCGAAATGGAAGAAGTTATTAATACGTTTGATGTTGAAACGTTCATTGAAGAAATCCGCAATCGACCTGCAATATGGGACCTTTCATCAGAAGACTATAACAACAATATTCGAAAACAACAGTCCTGGAATGAGATATTTTCAATAGCGTACAAAGATTACGAGGAAATGCCGAGAGAAAAGAAAATTGCAGTAGGTAAGTAAATAGTCACTGATGTTATTAATTTTATTTATTTATGCCTACAACATTTACATTTGTAATTATTAAACATACAAAAATTCTAGTTATGGTTACATGATTACTTAACATGGGTATGTCTTACAATACATAATTCAATAAACGAACATGGAAAGCAAGGACATTATATTACTTTAGAATACATAACGATTAAAAGTAATAATGAACTTTTTTATGTTTTTGTGTATTGCCAGTCTAATTCACCTGCAACTACAAAATAATCTGCAAAAACATTTCTAAAATTTTTAATATTTTTGGGTGTTTGCTCACGACAGTGATTATTACTATTGTATATTGGTAAATTAAACAGCCTGTCACAGTAAAAAGTATCCTCAAATATGAAACCGTCGCGAATGCGTACAAAATTATGTAAAACAACGCATGCCTTAACAATATTTTCGGAAAATTCTATTGATACATTTAACGGACTTGTTAGTGAATATTCTCCACTTGTTAGCAAATATGCCGAAAGTACACTCTACATAACGCCTTGACCTGCTTAATCTATAATTGAATACTTTTTGCTTTGTCGATAAACATTTGCCTGCAAAAGAACGCATTATATGTTTTGATAATCCAAACGCCTCGTCTCCTACAAATACATAATTTACTCTTGTTTCTGCTCCTTCACTTAGTGCCCGAGCAGGTGGCATGTTGAAATTTCCAGTTGAAATGTTTTCCCATATCTTAGACGGCATGAAAATTGCAGAATCAGAATTTTTACCATACGCTCCAATTTCAACTGCAGTGAATAAATACTGTGAATCACATATAGCAAACAATACTAATGAAAAGTAGTTCTTAAAATTATAATACATCGAACCACTGTCCGTAGGTTTAACGATTCGTATATGCTTTCCATCAACGGCGCCGATGCAGTTGGGGAAATTAGCATTTTTACCAAACCCAGAAGCTATTTCCAACCACTGGTCCTCTGTTGTAATTTGTACGAATAAACTTTTCAAATAGATCCACACAGCAACACATACTTCTTGTACAATCGAACAAAGAGTAGAAATACCAAGTTTAAAGGAGTAATGTAGGTCAGTCAAAGTATATAGCCCGTGGCTAAGTATCTGGAAAGAAAACAGAATGTTAGGCTACATATCAATAATAATTAATATTTTAATTATCTGATTAATTTTACCTAAGTTGTTACTTCAATGAACATTTTAATTTTCAGCAAAAGAATTATCCAATAAATGGAAAAATTTTCGTCAGTGTTTCCGACGGGAGTTGGAGAAAAGAAAATCGATGAAGTCGGGACCAGGTCGATCAGATCAGAAAGGTTACGTTTATTTCGATGGTCTATCATTTCCGACACCAGTTGTCTCTAGTAAATCGTAAGTTCCTTCTATATAAAATAAATAGTAATGTGTTATATATCGATATGTATTGTGTGTGTGTGTGTGTGTGTGTGTGTGTGTGTGTGTGTGTGTGTGTGTGTGTGTGTGTGTGTGTGTGTGTTCTCGAAGAGTAGATTATTTCTGCAAGTATATTTTAATTTAAATCAGTGTAAATCAGTGTATATAAAAAACTGACGTATTTTTCATAGAAAAATTTGTATCATCAAGGTTTTGATGTGAATTAAAACATTATTTTAATTAAAAAATTCCTTATTAAAACCTCTGATGTGAATAAAATTTTTAATGTGTTAATAAAAAATTTAATGAGAATTAAAATATTATTTTCATTAAAAAATTACTTATTAAAAACTTTGATGGTACAGAACGTAAGTTTATGTGAAACTTACGTGAGGGTTTTATATATACTGATTAAAATTAAAATATACTTGCAGAAGTAATCTACTCTTAAAGAATAACATACTGCAAGAAACGAAAATAACAAGAGTATGTGTGTGTGTTATTATTCAATAACATAATATATGTGTCATCAGAGGTTTTAATATGAATTAACGAATAATCGATTTTATTTCTATTAAATTTTCTTTTATTTTAATAAATTTATAATTTCAAATAATTCTTCATGTTTTGTTTTTATTTGTACGTGTTCTTCAAATAGCGCATTATTGTTATAGTGTTACTATACATTGATATTTTCCCTGATATTTATTTTGTGACATTTAAAATTTATTCTTTAATTGATATTATAATAGAAACAAAATCGATAATTCGTTAACTCACAATGAAACATTTGATGATACAGATTTTTCTGTGAAACGTACGTCAGGTTTTTATATTTAATGATTAAAATAAAAAATATATTATTAATTACAATATATATTAAAATAATTAAATATGAATATATAAAAAACATAATTATAAATAAATAAACAGTGTATAAAGTGTTAGACTAATATAAATAAATAAGTAACCTACTCTTGAAGAAGAACATTAAAATACTGCAAAAAACGAAAATAAGAGTTACTTGAAAAGAAATTATGAATATAGGCTATATAGAAAACACAAAATTGACACCTTATTTATATTGAATAATAGTTTGTATCACTGTCTTCGAATCACAATTAATGATCTACAATGGACTTAGCCTATAAAGAAATAGTCAAGTCATTATGCTTTACTGAATGGACATATTGCATTTTACATGTTTGTACTATGTAGTGGACATAAACCTTTCTGTTGCCTAACACAATGTGGACATGTCTCCTTTTCCAGCATTACAAAGATTTTGTATTTCAATTCAATCGGTTTTCACTGCCTTTTGTCACTTTTCCAAAATAGCCCATATTCTGATGTTCTGTATTCACAGAACAACATGACTGTTTAGCTCACAAAAAACGTGTTTTGGACATGGGCAACGTTTTTTGCCCTTTTGAAAATGAGCAACATATATTTAATATTGCAATATGTTTTTAAATACATATTATTGAATATATTCAATGTACATATTACATTGAATTTTTATTTTATTTATTCCATTTAATATTGTGTTACATAAAATATTATACATATTTAGTTTATTTAGTATAGTGTACTATACTTACATTGGCATACATTTTTGTTAATTTTTATTTTAACAGAACTGCATCCAGCCTAGAAAATGAGCAAGAAGATGAGGATTTAGACGCATCTCAGTCGGAGAATGTGATGAGCGAAAATGTTCACATAATGAAAACTTCAGGATCAAAGAAAAGGAACATACGTGAAGTTGATCATATGGGCGAACTGTTTGACGTCCTAAAGGAAAGTCTCACACAAAGAAGAAATCTAGAAACAGATGTTCTGGACGACGACAAACATTTCCTGTTGTCACTTCTCCCATCGATGAAATCGGTACCAAAGGAAATGAAATTACAGATGCGTGCCGATGTTCTTCAGTTGGTAGCCAGGTACTGCAATGCAAGTTCCGGCTCTCCCAAACCACCTTTTCCTTCTTTACAGCCCCTCAATTATCCGCCATCTTATCCTAGTTCTTATCCTCATCGGTCCAACAATTCTGGTCCTCATTCTAAGTATCAACAATACCCTCAACAGTCAATTTCTTTCCCTCAACAATACCCTCAACAGTCAATTTCTTTCCCTCAACAATACCCTCAAAAATCAATTCCGTACCCTCAACAGTACCCCCGGTTTACTCAATTACCCTCATCCAGTAATACTTTACCCACATTAAAATCAAATCATTTCAAGAATCCAGCCACTCCATCAGTTATTCCATATAATTCAGCTCTGTCTGACTCATGCCCCATGTCTAATACAGACAGATACAGTACATCTACTATGATAGACTTAGAAATAAATTAATATGATAGACTATGAAATAAATTAAGATTAATGTATAGTAGTAACTATTGTGTAGTGGCTATAGTAAATAGTAAGTGACTACAGTAAGGTGTTTATTGTTTAGTTATTGTTATTTGTAGTTCCAGTTTTGTGCTGTTACTTATACTCAAAAAGAAATTGTTTTAATTAATTGCATATTAATATTTTTATTAATATTAATATTTTCATTATATGTAATTGTATTTCATTATTTATTGCTTTGTAATAAATAGTGACTATTGTAAGTATTGTATAGTGACTACTGTAATTAGTAACTAACCATTGTTAACCTATTTATTGCTTAGGTAATGCTATTTGTAATTGTATTGGTATTAGTAATAGTATTTCATTTTTAAACAAACAAATTGAATGAAAAACAATTTTTATTGTAAACATAAAGTGTACACATTTTTTCATTACTTACCTTAATGTAACCACTAACTTTTCAACTGTTCCAACGGAATTCCTCATGTTGCTGTTTTGTTTTTGAATTTTATTCTCCAACAAACTATCCAGTTCATCGAAAGAAGCAATCGACATACGAAAAAAATTTTTAAACTTTTCACTGTCATTTCTCAGTTCGTGATACAAAACTGCAAAACTACCAGTGGTAACTCTGTCGGTTATTAGTGGGTAAATCCACATTTTCCTGTTCATTCGTTTCTTCTTTTCCTTATTTTCAATTAATGCTAGAGCCAATATTGCAACTGCTTCTTCGGGTTCAATCGTAATTTTGAATTACTGTATAAAAAAAGCAACTTAAAAAAATATACTGAACGAGAGTGCTTTACTCTTCGCTGACTAAAAAGACTTAACTGACTTCTATACTTAACTGACTAACTAGACCGTTTGGTGCCAGGTAAAAGACAGGCACAGTGTGTCGAGTGCAAGCTCGCGTGAGATTACAGTGGAAGACGTCTGCCGCAGACACGTGCCGCAGACTGGTTTACCCATGTGAAAGGGCCCTGGCAGTCCAGGGACACATTCACTAAACTGATATTTTGCCATGCTACTGATAATTGCCAAAACTTCATGGCTACCAGAATCAGCAACAAATATTCTAAATTAAAACGTTGAAGAAAATTAACAACAAACAAAATTAAATATAGCCTACTAGTGTAAATTCAGAAAGGCTTTGCCCAGTACGAAGCGGTTGGCAATTAGAAGTGTAGAAATTGAGACTGTTAACAAAATGTATCCGTTTTTTAAATTAAAATTATTTTTCTTCATTGTCTTGACGTATATATTTTACAGAAACAAACTAGGCATATTTTATGGTTTTGAATTTATACGAAACGTAGACTATAGTATTTATCATCATCATCTTCATGGATTAAACCAAGAATAGTTTGTTCCGGTCTCAAATAGGCGAAGATAAGAGCTGGTCACTGCAGCGTTTCCTCGGACGCCCCACACCTCACACCTCTCCTTCCCCTCGGCTTACAGTTCCAGAGTTGTTTGGGGATGCAGCAGTCAACCATTCGGCAAAGATGCTCCCACCAATTCAGCCGATACTGGGCAATCCTGTCGAGTAGATACATAATATTCAATTCCTGCCGTATATCTCTGTTTCTTCTATGATCGTGGAGAGTATACCCACCCACGTGCCTGAGAAATCTCATTTCAGCCGCTTGGATACGACTGGCCTGGCCTTTCGTCAAACTTAAATTCTCAGACCCATAAAGAAGTGTGGGAAGCGCCATCACGTTGTAGAATTTTAGGCGTGTTCCTTTACTTGCTGACTTAAAGGTTCGTCTAATGGTCCCGCACATAAGGTTGAAGTTCTGCAATTTATTCACAACGTCGTTGCTGGCATTATAAGACACACTGTAGCCCAGGTATTCAAAATTGCTAACTTGTTCAAGGACAGAACCATCTAGCCTATAACAATCTTTACCCGTACGGGATCAGTTCCACAAAAAGCCATCACCTTGGTTTCAAGTGTCGATATTTGCAATCCAGAGTCTTTCCAGATTCGATTTAACAAATGTATACCCACCTGCAATCTGTTTTCAGAGTCCGACAAAATACCCTGATCGTCGACAAACAACAAAGTGTCAATTGTAGAATGACCAATCATAAAATGTTCTGGAAGACACATCTGCCAGTTTTGTGTGACATCGTCAATATATAAATTAAAAAGAGAATGTGATAATGGTCACACTTGTTGTACTCCACAATTAATCAGGCCAACTCTAGGAGCTGTCCTCGCTCTCCCTGTTTCTATTAGGATACTATAGTATTTATATATCTGTTAAATAATCTGTAACTTTATTCTTTGTAAGTAATATTTCTATAGCAATTAAAAGAGCTGTTCCTCGACTACTCAGGAATGTAATTCTACTCTCAAAACATCACGGCCATATAAAATTTATTTTAGTCAGATATGTGACGAAAACAGTACTTACTTAATAACAAATATTACGTAAAACTAAATGGTAAGAAAGTTTAATTTCCTAATTGGAAGCTACTTTTTATGAAAAAAATACAGCATTTATTGTGTCGTGCGTGCAGCTCTTCTGTTTACAAATAATGTATTGTAAGAAAACATATTTTTCTAATTCCTTTCTGCTTGAGTAGACACGTAATCCTGACATTTTCTAAATGACTGAATAAACCTTTTACGCAATAACGTCTATCCGAAACTAAGAGATTTAACTGTATAATAAATAGATATAAAGCCAATACGGCTTTACTGAAAGTCAACACAGTTTACTGAAAGTCAATACGGCTTTCTGTAACGATGTGATGGTCATTTTTCATCAACAGTCAGGTTGAGAACGTCAGAGCTTATATTAGACTTAGCAGTACCGCCGTTTTGCAACTTGAGACACAACGTTTTCTCTTGTGTACAATATTGCGATAAGCTCCTCCATAAATCAAATAGTATTTGCCGTGCTCTATTTATGTTATAATTTTCCACTTTAGTGAAGAAAACCTGCTCTCTTTTCTATTGTGCTCTAAGAAAAGAAGTCAAGCTGTTGGTAAAAGTATGTAGCTTATCAACGTAAAAACAAGGCCACGCGTTTCACGTCTGCCAGCAAAGATAGATAAAAACAAAGATATAATATAAAAGTTTGGAAATTTATACGGCCAAGATTGCAACAAATGTTCGCGGTTTACGAGCAAATTCATTAATTACACATACTACTAATTACTACTGAGCTGGTAGCCGAACACGCTTACTTCACATTACATTGATGACTTATCAGACCGTCTAGATCACGGTCCCCATGCAGACTGTTGTTTGGAGCAGTCTCTGTATTAGTGCAAGAGGTTCGTACAAGAGAATACGTTACCAAGAAATGGGTTACACAAGAGCTCCCAATGTGTGACCAATGACACCAGGATAAGTGAGAGTCCACGTGACTGTAACGTGCCTTCCCATTGTTTCAAATACAACATCACTGCGAATTATGTTTTATAAAGTTATTAATCGTGTTTCCTTTATTTTCCTCCGTTGCGTTTTCTATGATCCTCGTTCCATTTATTTTCGTGGCAATACAGTGTCATATTGCATTACTATCTGTTATCGTTATTATGTTATAGACATATTCAAAATTCGTTATTTGAAAGTGAACGTTATTCAGTACACAAGAAGAAGATAAAATATTACTTAATTTAGAAAAATACAAAAATTATTTTTTCTGAATTTATATTTTTCAAAAGTAATTAATCAATTACTAACTAATTTAAGAATTAATATTATTATTATTAATTTAAGAATACTAACTAATCACTAATTAGTGTAGAACATGAAGATAAAACGTTTGAGTCGTAGCAGTAACCTTAGCTTTCGCTATACCTGTTATACTATGCGTTAGAAAATCGTATTAACCTAAAGAGCAGAAGGATGGTCGTCAAATCCGTGACTGTTACTTTACTTCTTGGGTTCTACTTGGGTAAACATGCGCGTACTTTGCTACTAATGACGACATTCTATACGTTAAATTTTTACTTATCTAATACCACACTTGTACACAATATTCACAAACTGAACAAAAACAAAGACAAAGCAACAACATGAATAATAATAATAATAATGATAACAATCACAAAAATAAAATAAAAAATGACAATAATAATAATAATTATTATTATTATTATTATTATTATTATTATTACACACATGGAAATAATGACCGACACTTAGTCTGCCCGTGATGTTGTAAAGGAAAATGTTCTGTAAGATATGACCTTATTAACCTAAACGAAATAATTAATATTATCCTTCTTAATAGTTGCTAGGGATAGGAGAGATGCGTAGGTAGTGGAATAGCTTTCTGGCGGAGAGTTAGTGCAGCCATCCTTACAGAAGCAATACTGGTATATCTGCTATTTGGGAGAAGGGGCTAGGTTTACAATTTGCACAGAACATCAAACGCGGACCTTCGTCTGTCGTATGCCTTGTATATCGCTCGAGTAGTAGAAGAGGGGAGTTTAACGGAAGGCCATTGAAGTGACCAACGCATAATCAGGAAATGCAAATTTACCTAAAAATTCCCATCACCAACCTCCCACAAAAAAAAAATGTGGAAAGTGACCCTAAATAGAAAGCAAACGATCTATGCAACAGGCAAACTACACACAATTTCTAGTAACCGTCATGGAGATAACTGTTTGTGAACAGACTCCGTGTCGGAATAAGAGGTTCGTGAAACGGAAAGGATCTCCCAAAACGGTTATTCGAGATGAAATAAACTCTAATAAGGTGACTTCAGGATAGGATATGGCTTACGTAATGGTTACTCTTTTAGGGAAGAATACCCTCCCTAACCAATTCTGACAAGTCTGTTATTTGGAAAGAGGCATATTACAAAATAGAAAGATACACGAGTGCGCACATTCTCTCTCTCTCTCTCTCACTCTCTCTCTCTCTCTCTCTCTCTCTATATATATATATATATATACATATACATATATATCTTGTCGGGCAGCTTTCCTTTCCTTCTGTGTAGAGTCGGACGGTTTACCCCTCTGGTCAGCTTCGACCAGCTTCCCTACGTGCATTGTCGACTCGGTAACTCTCCTCCTGTAACTTTCGAGTTTCTTTAACGGCAGCATCACGTACAAGCGACGGCTCCAGCATCGACAAGAACGTTATTGGTGTAACAGCAGCAGCCTAATCCAATGTATTAGTAGTGCCATGGAAGTAAGATTTGATAAGGTATCTTCCATAAAATCTCGATGTGTGGGAAAAGGTTGTCCAGTTACAAACGTCAATCAAACCATCAGAAATACATCACTGTAGAATGTAGGCCTATAGTAGAAATTTCTGGTGTCAACAAAACTAAAACGTGTGGCAATTCTCCCAAATGAAATCTACGAGCAAAATCGGTTACTGACTTTCAGGTAATCACGCAAATGACTTTCATTGGCTACTTATCACGTTTGTAAATGAAATATCCTGTACACATATAACAAAAACATGAATAACTAAAGTATCAGTGCCAGACATTTGTGGCCTGTCTCATCGATTTCAAAAATAAAATTAATAAAACTGAGTTTGTATCCATAGTTACGTTGCATGAAATATAACGTATTGTTGCTTAGTAGTAATAAGTGATATTTATTTATTTTGTATAAGTTTGTAATACACTTCTTGATAGGCCTTTGTAAAAGAGTTAAATTATTTATTTGAAAATTATGTTGGCCTACGAGCATGTGAGAAATAAGATTACAAACTACCTTGATCAATAATAATATTAATAATTTTATTACTTCCATGTTCCTTAAGGAAATGGAAGTATGGTGATGGCAAAAAAAATCGTGTTCGAGATTATTGCAGATTCTGATTGTACTACACTCAAAACATGAAAAAAAGTCGTTTTTCGAAAAGTGTCTGTGTGTCTCTCTGTCTGTCTGTCTATCTGTGTGTCTGTAGATTTTTTTCTATGGCAAACGATAACAGCCGCAAATTCAAACAGAATCAAATAATTTTTTGCATACAGCCCTGATTTGAACAGTACTCGCGACCTATTGTTTTTGGTGAAGATCGGTTGAGGGAAAGGGGTAGTTTACCAGCAACGGTTTTTTTTTAATCAAGGGTATTACTTCCATGTTCCTTAAGGAAATGGAAGTATGGTGATGGCAAAAAAAAATCGTGTTCGAGATTATTGCAGATTCTGATTGTACTACACTCAAAACATGAAAAAAAGTCGTTTTTCGAAAAGTGTCTGTGTGTGTGTCTGTGTGTGTGTCTGTGTGTCTGTAGATTTTTTTTAAGCAAACGATAACAGCCGCAAATTCAAACAGAATCAAATAATTTTTTGCATACAGCCCTGACTTGTAGAGTACTCGCGACCTATTGTTTTTGGTGAAAATCGGTTAAGGGAAAGGGGTAGTTTACCAGCAACGGTTTTTTTTATCAAGGGTACCTTTGTTTGTTTGGCAAACGATAACAGCCGCAAATTCAAACAGAATCAAGTAATGTTTCGCATACAGCCCTAAATTGTAGAGATCTCAAGATCTGTTGATTTTGGTACAGATCGGTTGAGGGAAAGGGGTAGTTTACCAGCAACGTTTTATGTTTTAACAAGGGTATTTCCTATGGCAAACGATAACAGCCGCAAATTCAAACATAATCAAATAATGTTTAGTATACTGCCCTGAATTGTAGAGTTCTCAAGATATTTTGGTTTTGGTGAAGATCGGTTAAGGAAAAGGGGTAGTTTACCTGCAACGTTTTATGTTTTAAAAGGGTATTTCCTATGGCAAACGATAAGAGCCGCAAATTCAAACAGAATCAAATAAGTTTTTGCATACAGCCCTGATTTCCTGAGTACTAAAGACCTATTGTTTTTGGTGAAGATCGTTTGAGGGAAAGGGGTAGTTTACCGGCCACGTTTTTGTTTTATCAAGGGTATTTTGTATGGCAAACGATAACAGCCGCAAATTCAAACAAAATCATATAATATTTTACATACAACCCTGAATTGTAGAGTTCTCAAGACCTGTCGTTTTTGGTGAAGATCGGTTAAGGGGAAGGGGTAGTTTACCTGCAACGGTTTCTTATCAAGGGTAATTTTTTTCTATGGTAAACGGGTAAACGATAACAGCCGCAAATTCAAACAGAATCAAATGATGTTTTGCATACAGCCCTGTATTGTAGAGTTCTTAATACTTATTGGTGTTGGTGAAGATCGGTTAAGGGAAAGGGGTAGTTTACCGGCAACGTTTTGATGTTTTAAAAGGGTATTTTCTATGGCAAACGATAAAATCCGCAAATTCAAACAGAATCAAATACGTTTTTGCATACAGCCCTGTTTTGTTGAGTACTAAAGACCTATTGTTTTTGGTGAAGATCGGTTAAGGGGAAGGGGTAGTTTACCAGACTCGTTTTTTGTTTTATCAAGGGTATTTTATATGGCAAACGATAACAGCCGCAAATTCAAACAGAATCATATAATATTTTGCATACAGCCCTGAAATGTAGAGTTCTCAAGACCTGTTGGTTTTGGTGAAGATCGGTTAAGGGAATAGGGTTGTTTACCAGCAACATTTTATGTTTTATCAAGGGTAATTTTTTTTTTGACGAACGATAACTGCCGTACATTAAAACAGAATCAACTACTCTTCTGCATACCTTTTTGAATTATACAGAACTCAAGGTCTGTTGATTTTGTTGAAGATCGGTTAAGGGAATAGGGTAGTTTACCTGCAACATTTTATGTTTTATCAAGGGTAATTTTTTTTATGACGAATGATAACTGCCGTACATTAAAACAGAATCAACTACTCTTCTGCATACCTTTTTGAATTATACAGAACTCAAGGTCTGTTGATTTTGTTGAAGATCGGTTAAGGGAAGGGGTAGTTTATCAGCAACGTTTTATGTTTTAAAAAGGGTAATTTTTTTATGACAAACGATAACTGCCGAAAATTCAATGAGAATCAAATAATTTTTTGCACCCCGTGAGTTGCAGAGAGCTCAAGGTCTATTGATTTTGGTGAAGATCGGTTAAGGGAAAGGGGTAGTTTACCTGCAACATTTTATGTTGTAACAAGAGAAATGTTTCCATGACGAACGATAACTGCCGCACATTCAAACAGAATCAAATATTTTTTTGCATGCTTCGCTGAATTGTAGAGGACGGAAGGTCTGTTGATTTTGGAGAAGATCGGTTAAGAGAAAGGGGTAGTTTACCTGAAACATTTTATGATTTAACAAGAGTAAAGTACTTAATTTTTATAAATAAAGTATCCTGATAAGAAGCTCATAGTAATCCACTGTAGAAACGTAGATGAAATATCTATAAATGAAGAAGTTAGGTGAACGGGGTGGGGGTAATTTTCTATTATTAAAAATTATAGTTGAAGGTGGAGGGGAGAAGTTTTTATATGTGTACTACGTTATCGGCAACAAAGAAGTAGTTTTTTGTTAAAATTGCTTCCCGGGCTCTTTAGCCGTAGTCCAATGTTTTCTGCAAAACCAGACTTTTCGGCAGTGCCATCGACTGCCATCATCGGTGAAAATCGAGTGCGAAAACGTGAGGTGGTATACGTTAGTGACCACAGTACTGTGGTTAATGCTGAAGCAATAAGTAGAAAGACGTAGTTTCTATGGAAATATTTCATTTCGAATATGATTTTAAATATAAATCTTAGAAGATGGAAGTCATGTATGGTCCTCCATACCGATATTTTAATAGTCTATAACACTTATTCCAGTGTACCGACTCTTGATTATACCTCAGGGCGCCAGTAATAATAAACACAAATTAGAGTATATTAATTAACTTTTAATGAACCATTTGCATTTATACATTATAAAATTTCTTTGTATGACTTGAATCGTTTTATCTTACAAATTGAATATTATTAAATAGCAATGAGTCCTTTTCTGACAGATTGAGTCACTATATTGAATACAAACATATATATTTATCAAACAACATAGAATTAAATGTTCATTATTCGTTACTTGCGTAAGATTCCTTCCAAAGTGCGTGGTCCTGAAGATGTTGTAGATCGGTGTGTCGTCAGCAGCTGTTGTTGTGTGTTAATCCTGGTTAAAACTGCACTAATTCACTTTATCACAGAGGTACACTGCACTTGACATATGGATTATACACATAACTATGTCGTATAATTATACACTCTGGACACAAAGATTATTGAATTGACCTTAAATGCATCTAACACAGTCGCGTCGCGTATGGCTCGACTATCTTACACCGTCGTGACTTTACTCCGAACTCATTCGCCTTCTTCCGCGATTTACCACAACGTATTGAATTAATAGAACTTCATATGTATTATTACTTCTTGTTGTTTGTATAACTCCGATCAACCACTCAATTACTTATTACGGTTTATGAAACTTTATTTATAACTTTAGTATTAGTAATTATCGCGTTCCCGTACTCTGTTACTTCTGCGAATTTACTTATTCTTTACATTACTTATTAAAATAAATATAATTAACACAAAACAGCGTACGCGAGTCTCTTCGTGTAATTCCGCCGATATAAAGAAGACTAACTTATTTCTCTCTAAGTTCATAATATATACTTGCTTCCAGTGTCCCTTACCTACGATCTACAGCAAAACGTTCCTATAGGTTTAAACTACCGCTAAATACAAATTCGCCCAATCTGCTTAACTAAAACCTCCCGCGCAATACATGACGCTTTTTCTGATTCGCCCAACGTTTTTCCGTGTTCCACGTGCTTAAAAAACTAGCGTCTATCGTTATCTCTCTCACACAACGCTCTCTCTCGTCTAACGGTATCTATTGTTATATGCACTTAAGTTTACAACGTTTGGCAAACACCCTTACTATCTTAGCAAATAATACATTTTATGACAGTTGTGTCCCAAAACGTGACTTAGCCTAAAAGTGCATTCATTATATTCGTCAGCCCCAGCGCCGGCGTTATTAACCTACCGCTTTACTCTACAGATTTTCTACAAGTTAATTTTCTTTCAATAATGCCGCCTTACGGTTCTGGCGTCTCAATACATCTCCGCTTTCTAAAACACACCCATTTCTTTGCGTTCAGCATAGTTGATTGCGTAAAATTAGCAATTGCTCAAATTTTCCGTTATAAGTTTTTGGAATGTATGTTCAGTGTATTCATTATAAAGTTAAAAATGCTTTGCGGTCACCAAGTCAGAACGCCTCTATAAAAAAATGTAAGTTGTGTAAACAAAATGAGTTTGTTTCTGATTATTTCTGAAAAAAAAAACTTTTAACATGAGGTTTTATCACAATTTCTCTTGTTAAAAAAGAAACCAACGCTTAATTGGTAGGAGAAGGAAAATTTAACGAGAAAGTCATACAACCACGACTTTGTTATACGTAAATACTGAATGCTGCTGAAATTTTCAAGTTTTCATAATGTGGTCAGTTTGTCGGTGTGAATTGTAGAGCACGGCAACAGAGCCACTTGGGTAGCAACTCGATACTCTTACTGTTGCGGTTTGGAAGCTCTTGAATAATCGTGAGTTATTCCAAAGACGCTAATGAGGAAGGCTGGATTGTTTGTTAGAAAGAAGTGGACTGTATTAAAGATGTTGAACATTCGTTTATTGAAAAAATCTGATTGTTAATTACGATCGGCACGTGCGGATGCATTTGAGGCAATAACGCCCGAAATTAATTTTGAATAAAATCGTGGTCCATTGTAGATGGACGCAGGTAGTTGAATGAAATGAAATATTATAAATGCATGCTAAAAAATAGCCAGAAGCCGCGGCTGTAAGAGAAGTGTTTTACGAGAGTTGCGCTCGGAGTCGTGTTATAAACTGAACTAAACTTGCTTGTAGCCGGCGGTGATTGCCAGCTGCCGCGTTTGATAAACGCGTGACGTCATCCGTGCGTGGCGTGTAATGGTAGTAGACCGCTTACAGCTGATAAACCAGTACAAAGTTTAAACATACTGCCCGCCAAAATCGGGCCGATTTTTACATTAAAGGTTAAATTGAACAATATAATAATTAGACTTACATGTCGTAAGCGATACAATAATTGGCGCACTGGCCAGAGAGTATGACATAATAAACATAATATGAATTCAATTAACAATCACCAGGCATAAAATAAATTGACCCTCACGCCAATAGCAAGGGCTTACTGACGTTAAAATTACTCAAAACACAATAGTAATACAATACGCACAATAATACAATAATTAAGTGGATATTGATCTTTCCCAAATAATACCCCTTGATATTTGCCAAGCATTACAATAACAAGTGATAGCACCATAAAAAATACAATAATTTCCCCATGATATTGACATAACAACCCCAATGAATTTCATAATGTTTGACCCTTAGAAAATACAATACATATATAGAATAATTGACACTATAAATGACACTTGTGGTTCTCAGAATTTGAATCACACAAACATATCGACAATACACAACATCCATAATGATTGATAGTACATATGAAACACAGTCACTATTGCTGTAATAGCTAGCGGCACGTAAACAATATTACAATGCTTATGATACAATTGACTTGTATGCTCGCCCCGGGGAATGTCCCGGGCGTGGTTCATGTAATGTGACACGCACACACTCACACACACACACACCTCATATGGCACGCATACGATTAGTTTGTAGCCACCGGAAGGGGGCATAATTTGTGGATGGGTCGGCGTAAGATACCTAGCGCGGTGCGAACTTCTGCGACGCGTACTAAGGAATCTTGACCCGGAAAAACATTGGTAATTACCCCACGCTTCCATTCTAGAGGGGGGGAATTGTCATCCAAAATGAGGACAAGTTGTCCGACGTTCAAATTCTTTAATGGGGTGCGCCATTTATTGCGCTGCTGCAGCTGGTGCAGATAATCCCTAGACCACCGTTTCCAGATGGTCTGCGTAAATTTTTGGAGCAGAAGC
Organism: Magicicada septendecula; assembly: GCA_034769895.1. Taxonomy (NCBI): domain Eukaryota; kingdom Metazoa; phylum Arthropoda; class Insecta; order Hemiptera; family Cicadidae; genus Magicicada; species Magicicada septendecula. The sequence goes on along the minus strand of CM068375.1, from coordinate 93,148,212 downwards.
CATCTGCCCAAATGAGTATTATTGCCTTGTGTATAATCGGGTTCCGGAAGTGCCGTCAGTGGAGCACCGACCAAAAAATGAGCGGGTGTTAAGGGTTCAGGGTCTCTAGCATCGTCGGACACCGCGCATAACGGGCGTGAATTAAGGCAAGCCTCAATTTGAGAAAGAAGAGTAGAATATTCCTCAAAATTCAAGATCGTACCGCCAATTACGCGACGTAAATGGAATTTAACACTCCTTACACCACTTTCCCACAAACCACCGAAATGAGGGGCTGAAGGGGGGATAAAGGACCATTTGATGCCGTGGAGACCGCAAAACTCCAGAGAAGATTGCTCAACTTCCTTGGAGGTTAAAAATTTGTACCAATCATGCAACGTGTGGTTGGCACGACGAAAATTCGTGCCATTATCCGAAAATATTTGCGCGGGAATACCTCTGCGCGATATGAACCTTTTTAAAGCCGCTATAAAGGCGTTGGAAGTGAGATCCGACACCAATTCTAAATGGATGGCCCTAGTACACATGCATATAAATAGAGCGATATATGCCTTGGTCGTGGACTTAGAGCGCTGCCCGCCATGGCGCAAATGTACGGGACCGGCGTAATCCACGGCCGACTGTGAGAATGGCCTTGACGGCGTGACCCTAGAAGAGGGTAATTGACCGAGTAATTGATTCGCGCCTTTAGCACGGAAACGAAAACAAGTGACACACTTATGTATCACTGAGCGGATATAGGATTTATCGTGTATGATCCAATACTTACGCCTAAGCGAAGCTTGAGTTGATTGCACTCCAGCGTGCAACAAACGGATGTGTTCGTATTCAATTATTAATCTCGTGAGATGAGAGTGCGGGTGCAAAATTATTTGGTGTTTAGTCTCGTAGCTAAGTGGGGAGAATTGCAAGCGTCCACCCACTCTTAAAATGCCTGATTTATCCAGGAATGGGTTGAGAGCAAGAATTTTACTACTGCGTGGAAGGCACCGGTGTGCCTCAAGTTCCTTAACCTCCACGTCGAAATGCAACTTCTGTGATTGCCGGACAAAAATCAAGAGCGTGTCAGACAATTCTTGAGCCGACAAAAAGGACGTGTCTCTATCAACCACCGCGAGCCTAGAATTGCGAAAAAATCGACGGCAATATGCGAAGACGCGAATAAGCCTCGTAAGAGATGAATAATTTTCAATGTAACTATGTGTTGAGGACGCGACAATTAGTGAGGTTTGAGCCTGCTTGCGACGTTCCTCTTCAATGTCGGGAAAAGTACAGGGAGTATTAATGTCGAACGCGCTGACCGGCCATGAGGCCGCATCACGAGCCAACCAGGAGGGACCATGCCACCATTGAGTATGACAGTGCAAACTACGAGGGAGGCAACCGCGCGATAAAACGTCGGCAGGGTTGTCATTTGATACTACATGACGCCAAATTCCCCTGCTGCTAACAAGACGCTGTATTTCCGCGACACGGTTGGCCACAAATACCTTCCAGCGGGAAGATTGCTGATGTATCCAGTACAACGCTATCATCGAATCCGAATAAAGATATAGTCCGTCAAAATTGTAATCGACGGCATTTAAAACCTTGGAGGTTAATTGAGCCAACAATAAACAAGCACAAAGTTCAAGTCTAGGAAGCGTTATCTGTTTCAGCGGAGCGACCCTAGATTTAGCACACAACAAGTTTGATGATATGGCGCCGTTCGAATAGACCGCCCGCACGTAAATGCAACACGCGTAACCTTTAGCCGAAGCGTCGGCGAATCCGTGCAGCTGCAATGAACTAACTGGGTAACTGTTCGAACTCTTAACCGACCTCGTAATCTCAAAATGAGTGTCGGAGACTAATTGGGCGTATAATTCCAACCATTGATTGGCTAATGATCCGGACAAGGGTTCGTCCCAATCAGTGCCCGCCAACCACAACTGCTGCACGAAATGCTTGCAGCAAAATGTGATGGGAGCGATTAAACCTAGTGGATCATAGATCCCGGCGATGATTGACAACACGCTTCTCTTGTTGAAAACGGTTAAATTGTCATCACCCCTAACGGTGTATAAAAAGTTATCCCCCTCAACATTCCATTGTATGCCCAAGTTACGCACGTTTTGACCCTTGCTGAAGTCACGGGTTACTTGGGCGCGAAGAGTCATAATCTTATGGTGGTTAGAGAACCATTTATGTAACGAAAAACCATACCTCCTCAACAACTTCTCGATCTCGCATTTCATTTCAGCTAAGCCGTTCGGATCATCCGAACCCGTTATGAGATCGTCTACGTAAAAGTCATTTGCTATGGCCTTAGCAGCTGTAGGGTAGTCGGATTTATTTTCATATGCTATTTGAGCCAGACAACGCGTAGCAAGGAAGGAGGCACTAGCAGTGCCATATGTAACCGCCCTTAACGCGTAATGTCGCAATTCCTTATGCGGTGCATCACGCCAAACAATGCGTTGCAAGTTTGAATCCTTAGGATTAACAATGATCTGGCGATACATCTTTTCAATGTCCGCAATAAGTACGTATCGGTGGGTGCGGAACCGAACCATTATCGAAAACAGATCCTGCTGGATCGTAGGACCGACCATTAAAGTATCGTTAAGGGACAAATTATTGGTTGTTTTAGCGGATGCGTCAAATACCACGCGCAATTTAGTGGTTAAGCTAGAGTCTTTGAAGACTGCGTGATGGGGCAGATAAAAGATCTCTGACCTGTCAAGCGACAGATCGTATTCATTAAGCGGCGACATGTGGCCAAGTCTTAAGTAGTCACTCATGAACTCACTATAATCCTTATAAAGGGTAGGGTTCTGCTTGAATTTGAATTCTAACGATTGGAATCTGCGTATGGCTCCGCGGAGCGAATCTCCCAAATAAGATTTATCAGATCTGCGGGGCAGGGCTACCACGAATCTCCCGTCGCGATTGCGGCTAGTGTTTTCCACGAAATGCCTTTCACACGGTGAGTCCTCAGATCGGGCTTCGCGACTAGAGATCTCCTCCAACTTCCAAAATTCCTTTAGTTGCGAGGAAACCTGATTATCGTCCCTACAGACCATAAATGAAGAAACCGTTTTAGTCATATCGACGTTGAATGGTAAGTCACCGGCCAAAATAAATCCTAACTTGGTTTCCTGAATTATAGGAAAGTGTGGTCCGCGCGTATATTTCACAGGTTCAATTAATTGGAGAAAATATTGAGCGCCGATTAATATATCGACTTGCGACGAGCAATGTAGGTGAGGATCCGCCAAGAATATGCGCTTGGGTAAATTTAAAGAGGCAAGATTGAACGACTCCGCCGGTAAATTATTAGTTATACTGGGTAATACGGCGCAATGTACGTTTAACGTGAAGGGTTTATAGCGCGAATATAGCCTTACATTAGTACTGAAGTCAGCCTGGGAAAGCGAGTTGTTTATACCCGTGATGGGCAGTTGCGATTTAACCACTTGGAGGCCCATCCTGCGGGCGAAATCCATTGTGCAAAAGTTCGCTTGAGAACCGGAATCCAGTAATATCCTAACGGGAAATTTTTTGCCGACTTTTTTGTATGTCATACGGACGGCGGAAGATAACAATACCGATTTATTGGTCTGTGATTTCAGTGAACACTGGTTGTTAACAGAAGTTACGTCCCTGTTGGGGACATGAATCGTTGTGTGGTGACGCCTAGAACATTTTTTACATGAGAATTTTGAGGGACATTTTGAACCCTCGTGTCCCGAACGGAGGCAGTTTAAGCAAAGTTTGTTTTTTATTAACGCGTTTTTTCTATCAGGGATAGACAGCGATGTAAATTGTGGGCAATCGCTAAGTCTATGTCCACCGTTACACAGCCTGCATAAATTGTTTCTAATATGTGAGTGGAATGCGCCCTTTGGAGTGCTTATCTGTTTAACTGCCTTGCGATAAGGAGACTTATCGCTTTTGTTCAACCTGCTCGTTGGGCTAGTCGCGTTATCGAGATTTTGCAATAATTTCCTACGTGAATTTAGAAAATTTATAAAATTATTAAAATCAGGGAATTTATGCTCCGATAAACTCTCTTTCCACAAACGTAAAGTGTAATTGTCAAGTTTTTTGGCTAAATAATATACGACAATAATTTCAAACGTGTTGACTGGCAGTTTGAGATTATTTAAAGCGTTTATATTTGCAGAGATTTGATCAATAAATTGCGATATGCTAACTTGGGATTCCTGTTGAACTAATGGTACGTCTAGGACATTCCACACGTGGTGAGCGGAAACAATCAGCTTACTATCATATCTATTCCTCAACAGATCGATAGCCACCGCGTAATTCTCATGTGTTATGGGCAACGATTTTATTACGTTAAGCGCCTCGCCATGTAATGACGAGTGCAAATAATGAAGTTTCTGTATATCTGTCAGATCTGCTCTGACATGAATTAGTTCCAGAAAAATATGGTAATAATGTTGCCATTCCACAATACTACCCTCAAACCGTGGTAATTTTATTGGTTCCAATTGAATGGGGGGTGTTTTAGGCTGTTTACCTTCAGCATTAATTACTGGTTTTTGGTTCATATGCTCAGCTTGCTCTAGCAGGTGTTGCAATTTACATTCTATAGTACAGAGATCGTCCTCCGTTTGCACTCTATCACTCGTTAAAGCAACGTCTGCTTCCTCAGCCTCGATGTGTGACTGAATCTCGTCATATTTGGTGGATAATTCCATCAAATGACGCAGTTTTATTTTGAGCGCATGAGGATCGCTGTTTAACAAATCGAAGTTATCCGCGAAGGTATTTACTCGGGATATTGAGGCCTTAATTGTGCCTCGTTTTTTTATTAGAGCCCTTACATCGGCCATTATTATAGTTTAAGATAAAAAGGGAAAAATATTTAGAAAGCAATTGAGCATAGAGCATGTGAACCACAAACTTGATTTTGAATGAGTTTAAATACGTTTCGGTAGCTAGCGATCGTTGTTTTGAACATAAACTTACTCTCTCTAACTAATCAAACTTGTTGGCAGTTAAATTATTGAAATTATGAATCTAAATGGTTACAAAGTATATCTTTATCTTTAAAGTTCTGACTGATAATGAGCTGCCAACCATTTATTAATTTGTATTGTGTAATGAGGTATTTGTTTATATAAATGTGTCAAAAAATACCCACTGAGTGAAATATTATTAAAAATCAAATATAAGTAAAGTTTATAGTCACGTGGCCGTCGATCCATTCGTGATGAAGCTGGCTTCGATCCCGTTTGGAGCTGCTACACCTCCTGTCTCTGCCGGTCAGCCGATGCCTCATGTTGTACCCTCCATCAATTAAAGCTGTGGAATCTCGAAAATGTTGTCCTGTTTCGTCCCGTCGTCTCTGGTCTACTGCTTGGCTGAATCTTGTCGAGATGACTGCGACGTGATTCACAATAATAGTGTCGCTCAGGACGAAAATGATGCACGTAGGGCGTGATTAACTTCAGATTGGTTTTTCCAGAAATGATGTGTATAAATAAATGCTGTCGCTTGTGTACTCAGATATGAGAAATCTGTGCCGTGGGGACCAAAAATGATGTAGTTTTTTTGGGCCCGAAAATATGAAATCCTGCCTGGTTGGACCAAAAATGATGTCGTTTTTGGCCCGAAAATATGAAATCCGGCCCGGAGGACCAAAAATGTTGCGGTTTGGAAGCTCTTGAATAATCGTGAGTTATTCCAAAGACGCTAATGAGGAAGGCTGGATTGTTTGTTAGAAAGAAGTGGACTGTATTAAAGATGTTGAACATTCGTTTATTGAAAAAATCTGATTGTTAATTACGATCGGCACGTGCGGATGCATTTGAGGCAATAACGCCCGAAATTAATTTTGAATAAAATCGTGGTCCATTGTAGATGGACGCAGGTAGTTGAATGAAATGAAATATTATAAATGCATGCTAAAAAATAGCCAGAAGCCGCGGCTGTAAGAGAAGTGTTTTACGAGAGTTGCGCTCGGAGTCGTGTTATAAACTGAACTAAACTTGCTTGTAGCCGGCGGTGATTGCCAGCTGCCGCGTTTGATAAACGCGTGACGTCATCCGTGCGTGCCGTGTAATGGTAGTAGACCGCTTACAGCTGATAAACCAGTACAAAGTTTAAACACTTACCCTCCCAGAAAGAGTTTGGGGCTGTCTACTCTCAGCATGTGAAACCACAACCGTTCACGATCCCGTGGTACCATTTTTGAGTACGTCGCTGATCAACACGAAGACCCCCGATGCCCAGAATGGTCGCGGGCCCGACCGCCGGGTTCGATCCAAAGGATCTCCCTCGGATGGTCTACGACTTTTTTTTCTCCACTTTCCAGCGCGATAGGGGAACATTATCCACCGGGCATAGTGGAGGCAGGATACCGTTTCTCCCTCTCTCGCTCGAACCAACTCGGAACTCCACCGACTCTACGGACGTCAGTCCGCCATGACGGGAGAACGAGTGGTCCGAGCCCGAAGCTACTAGGGCTCAACTGTGTTTTAAAAGGACATCACGGACTGGCGCGAGAGGTCTGACACAGCTACTGACCACGGACCGGCCACCCTGGCTCCCGTTCGCTATGCGCTACTGGGACTAGGGACCATCCTCACCCATTCGCGCGGGCGACACGCACATTTCCCAACCATCGGTGCCGATACCACCGAAGGAAGGGGTACCCCCTGCGCTCGTAAGCAGTTAATAATGTGGTCAGTGGAAGGTCCGTGATACCGTGGAGAGCATCGATACCTAACATTAACTCTATTACGTCGAAACAAAAATTATATTTTTAGCAGCTGCCAGTTAGTCATTCTGTGTTGTGACTGGCCAATAGGTGGTCAATAACAGACGGGCGCTCTCTCAGAGAGTTTGAAGGAGGACATCGCACAGTACACGAACATCCATTATTTGGCGACTGTCGCTATGTTTACACTTTACCCAGGGTGTGAAGGAATACCGCATTTGAGGCATTACCTTCTGAAGTTCCATCCAAAGCAAATCGTTATCCAGTACTAAATACATTGGCCGGGAATTTAAAAGTGACGTCAATAAAGCTACAGCTAGAGTTATATAAATTATAACTCTAGCCGTAAATTTAAAAATGCCGTAAATAAATTATAAAAGTTTCAAAGATATTATTACGACGGTCTCACTGATCGTCGTATGGTAAAGTGAAAACAAAATACAGACACCAATGAAGTCACTAATTACCAGCTTTAATTAAATAACATTTCGTAATCAACAAGGTACTCTCGTACAACTATTCAAGTTAAATCTGTCCACACGCAATAATAATGCCAAGAAGTAGAGTTCTGCACTAACTATAACACAATAATCACTTTACACTAATCCTCAACAACCACTCGATCCGCACTAAAGAAATCGCTTACCGTACTATAACTAACTGACAAAGCCAGCCGCTGTTGCTTATGTAGGTCCCCGCAGAGGTTCCAGAATAACTTTCCATCTTTTCGGCGGCGTGCCAGCATAATTTACGTATTTACAAGTGCTCTCGAACTTTAGTTACAAGTCTGGAAGTTACTTTAGTGCTACGTGAGTGTACGGTTTTAACTCAGACGAGCAGCTGGGCTAGTCAAGAAGCGTGTAGAACGACACTCGCCTTTTTGAAAGCGCTCCGTAATTGTCGTAACAATATGATACAAAGTCTTACATTACGCTATTCCATCTCTGATTAGTAAATATAACTATAGCTACATACATGAACTAAATTGTATCTAGTTATGCGTGTCATGCAAAGTTGTAATCAAATATGCGGATGACCTGGTCCTGCTGGCGAAGAACGAAGAAACTCTTCAAGACATCATGCACAGATTAGTAAAAACAGCTTGAAAGGAACTACGAAATGGAAATCAATATAATCAAGTAAAATGTGATGAAAGTGTCCAGGAATGAAGAACTTCTGCCAATCGTAGCGAGAAACAAAAACTGAAAAACGTTAATCAGTTCAGATATTTAGCAAGTGTGTTTATGAAGGACGCCAACAGTAACAGGAAAATGAGATCACGGATTACCGTGGTCAAAGCCAGAACACCATTATTAACCGGCAATTTGAACTCGGATTTGCGGAAGAAATGAATAAAGTGTTACGAGCATTGGTCCATACGGATCGGAAGCGTGGGCACTAAGAAAAAAGACGTACTTTCAAATCTTTGAACCGTAATACCAGACAAGAATGAAAAAGGGGAAAATGATCAGACAAGATGACTAAGTGTAGAAGACTGGAAAAGAAAGAGACTAATCCTGAGTAGTTACATTCGTCATAGGAAGCAAACTAAATCGGACACTTGCTGAGAAGTAACTTGCACGCTGCATGACATCATCAAAGATGGTTAGAAGCAAATCCAACTTTTGGAGTAAGACGATACAATTCAGTTGTTGGACGATGTAACGAAGGAAGGAAAATACTATAAGGAGGAAAGGAATAAGGAGGAAGCCAAACGATAGGGCAAAATAGAAAGCGAAATACAAGGATCAAATCAGGTGGACTGCTATTAGGCAGAAAACTTTATAATAATGACAACAATAATCGTAAATCGTCAGAAAGTAAAGGAACACGCCTAAAATTCTACAAGGTGATGGTTCTTCCCACACTTCTTTATGGGTCTGAGAATTGGACTTTAACGAAAGGCCAGGCCAGTCGTATCCAAGCGGCTGAAATGAGATTTCTCAGGCACGTGGGAGGGTATACTCTCCATGATCATAGAAGAAACACAGATATACGGCAGGAATTGAATATTATGAGTAAACTCGACAGGATCGCCCAGTATCGGCTGAATTGGTGGGAACATCTTTGCCGAATGGATGACTGCCGCATCCCCAAACAACTCTGACACTATTAGCCGAGGGGCGGAGAGGTGCTGGACGTCCGAAGAAGCGCTGGAGTGACCAGCTCTAATCTTTTCTATTTGAGACCAGATTAAACCATTTTTGGTTAAATCCGTGGAGACGATGATGATCGTAAATACGAATACCAATAATAATAGTAAATAATTGTCGCTGCGAAACTCCATGTCAGAGGTACCGAATCTACGGTTTCCCCTCGTGTTTAACCAAAATAACTTAGAAACGTACTGGCGTGGCCGTAGGACGTCGGTCACATTCAGTGGGTGTCGTGGTCAGCTTACCCTGTGTGGCCTTACAATTTCCGGTCTCGTTCTTCAGCCAAGCGTATATGTTGCCTAGACGATTCTCCAGACAGTTCCAGACGGAATTAGGTCCGAACGTCTTAGCGTAGTTCGCAGCGAGATTTTAGAAAACGATGATCTATCAGAAATTGTCAAGTAGCGCCTGAGGGATTTTGATGCGTATGGGTATTGACCAGCTGTCGGTGGAGTGGTGCGGGAAGGGTCTTTCCCCGACTTTAGTGAACAGATTGCTGGCCAGGGCGATATACTATATACGTATCGGGCGACGTGGAGCGTTGACTCAGCAACTAGATCTGCCGTCAGGATTAACAGACACGAGCGAATGAATCTCGCCCTCTCGTATCACGACTGTCCAATACAAAGTACGCCTCTCGTCAACCTGAACTTGAGATTTACGCTCTGTTCCGACTTAATTAAACTTTATTTGTAACCGAAACCTTTACCTTGAACAGATCTAATTCTGTAACATGATATTTGTGTAAAATAATTCGTTTTATTTTTCTGTCAATGTTAGTGGACCTTCCAGTGAACGTTAAAAGGGTTTTAAACCTACAGCCAACACCTCGTACTTTACACACACACACACACACACACACACACACACACACACACACACACACACACACACACACACACACACACACACACACACACACACACATTCCCTAGCTTGACACTTTCCAGTTCAGTTCACTCATGGATAATGGAGCCATTATTTTCGTTGTATTGTTGTGTTTGTTGAATTGGGTAACATTTGTTGTTTGTGAGTGAATTATGTAACTGAACTTCACATGAAATGTGAGCCGAATTGTCTGATTACATACATTATCAGTTATATTCTATAATATAGTATACTGTATATAATACGTGTATTCCATAAGGCTTGATACCTTGTAGCCTGAACCAGTTTTCGCTTATTATAAGCTTCGTCAGAGGCTGCCACTGGGAGCGCTGTCCGTCTTGTTCTTGGCGACGGCGTCGACTTATGAAGATCGATGTTGTGTGTGTGGGGTGTGATATGTTCGAATAATGCGTGTGATTTGAATGGTGTCTGTCCGTTAAGGATGTCGTTTGTATGTGTTTTTGTGTGTTTGTATGTTTCCAATTGTTCAAGAGTGTCTAGTTTTCGGTCTTTTGTGTATACGTGTAGAATATCCATGTTATGTCGATGATTTTGTATGTGTGGTTTGCTTCAACCACTTGTTCAGGCTATAAGGTAAAACTTTTACGTTTTTACCCATAACAACTTTGTGTTCCGAGTCGGTAGTGATTTAGTTATATTTAGTTAATCAACGGATACGTTATGGACAACGAAATCCAAGGATAAAATCTCTTTAAGTCACTGAACAGCCATAGAATGTGCAACTTGAATGTTTTGATTTTAGCTGACAGTGCAGCTGAAAAATTTCGTCTCATTAACTCACCGCATAGTGTAATTTGTATACATGAAATAAACGAACAACGAGAAAGTTATAGGGAAGTTCGTCATTTAGCCTATATGAGGAACTTCCAACTAAATTTGTTGAATATTCAAGGATGTCAATAAATACATTAAATGTTTTATTATCTTAACTGGAATATCGATTATCGAAAGAAACCACTCGCTGCAGAAGACCAAATTTACCAACAGAACGACCATTGTGACCATTGATTTGTGATTCATACTATGAATAGTGTATAAGTAAGAGTATCTATATGTACAGTTAGTACATTCTATTAATTTCAATTGACAAAAACTAATTTTTCTAAATTTTGTATTAACCATAAAAAGTATTTAATTTTGTAAGCACTACAAATTTGATTTAGTGGACTGCATTGTAATAGGATGGACGTATCTATATTTATTTGTTAAGAACAAGGTGGAATTAGTTGTGCACTACACAGAATACACCCTCACGGAGCCGTACCAAACACAAACTGATTTGTACGTTCAGCAACCAGCTTTATTTCTCGTATCTAGCCCGCTACCAGGCCCACTCGCCACGAGCCCGTTTACGCTCCTTTTGCATTGTACGAGATGCTTTTGTCGTTTGTTTGAATAGTAATCTCCGCTTTCAGCTCCGCTACCAGTGCTGTGTGTGGCCGTATACTTACGTTCTTGTGCGCGTAGAAATTCGGAAAATATCCTGATGAGTTATCATTGCGTTTTACTGCGAAGACCACAAAGACTAGGTATTCCTAGTATAGTCCAGTTCACTAGGAATGTTCACGGACAAATTAATAAATTGCCGAGGCGGTATAATAATTTTATTTTGATCAAAAACAGAAGGGCAAAAACTGCTAAAATGATGTATGTAAAAGGAAGTAAATCTCCCACATCGGGTTTCTGCGTTCAACCACGTATAAGGCGCCGTCCATATATTACGTCACCACAAAATTCGGCATTTTGGACCCCCTCCCCCCCATTGTCACCATTTGTCACACTCGGCGAATCCCCCCCCATAATATTATGTCACCACGGTGGGTCAGACCCCCCCTTATTTTCCCTTCTTTGTTGGAAGTCGGCGATCTTCAATGAAAAATTACGTACCAGCAATTATAAGTTATTTCTTTATTACAACTACTTTTAAACACATTAAATTAAATTAAGTACCGTATTTAATTTAATTAAAACTATTAAACAAATTAAATAGTTATTAAATTTAAATATTATAATTTAAAACACTTTTGAACAAATTACAAACAAATTAAATACAACAAAATCCGCATATTTTCTAATTTAACAGTACATAAGTTTGAGGACTTACCTTCCAATGTGTCAGAATGACGGGGATGCAGTCGCAAATATAGCCCGACTTAAATGAAATCCGGCTTTCTCCAAAGCATCTTTTAAATCGTGGAGCGTCTTGCAGCTTCGCACCTGTTCAGATTGTCGTCTTACCTGGGCTCCCCCGCCGAACATCGCGGATCACAGATTGCCTTTAGAAGGCCCGGTTGTTCCTCTTCGGTACGTGGTCTACCGGAAGCGTCTCTAGATTTTAGCTGTTTTGAAATGTCAGGATGCTCGCGGCAAATTTCGTCCAATTTGTTTTTTTGTTTGTTTTTTTCTTACGATACGTTTTTTGACGCGCTGCGTTCGACTGCTTCCTTTTTAAAGCATTTTTTCGCTGTTCAGTTCCTTCTTGAGAGATTCCAGCTCTTTAGAAGAGTCGTCGCATGCAAGACCACTATCAGTTTCATTACGTAAAGTACAAATTTTGGCTTGCAAATTCACAATCATCGTCTGATATACGTCCTGGGAAGGTGTACGTCTTTTTTCATTTTCAGAGTCTCCGATCTCACATTTTTTAAGTGTATCACTAACTGTGAGGTGACTGGTCGGCGCAGCCGGAGCCGTGATTGTTGCAGGTGCGTGTGTTGCGGTTTTCACATTCGCAGAATGTATAGTAAAATACGAAAACAAACCCTTGACTTTCTTATTAGTCCCTCTCACCAAAAGCTCTTTCACTTTCGCACTAATCTTAGCGTCAAAAGACGAATCATCCTTGCCGCACTCCTTTTTTGCTTCCGCCCAGAAGGTATTGCAGTCATTTTGGAGATTCACTTTCGGCCTGTCGGGGTAGGCGTTCTTATACGCGTCAAAAAGAGACTCGTAAAGCTTGCCGCGATTCATGTTACGAACGACCACAATGATGGTATGTATGATGGGAGTGAAGGCGTAGCAAAACGCGCGATAGGAGGACTCGAGACACGAAATCAAGAGAAGACTAAACAGACACGCTCGAAATCAAGAGAAGACTAAACAAAGAGCGTGCTCACAGCGAAGAACGTATGATGTGAGTAAACACGTGGTGGCCGAATTTGGAGAAATCGAGACACCGACAACACAGTGCTAGCAGCGAAGAATGTATGATGTGAGTAAACACGTGGTAGCCGAGTTCGGGGAAATCGAACTTTTGTGTGCGTGTGTTCTACGCCCCAGTACAAATTAGCGAAGAAAATGTAAATATTTAAGTGCCTGTCTGCATAAAAAAGCGTTTTCTTTACAAAACTCATCCTCATAAAACGGAGAATAAAAAAGTGGTTACGTCACAACTGCTGAAACCCCCTCCCTCCCCCTTGTCACTATTTGTCACACTTAGCCGAACCCCCCCTCCCCCCAAAGTGGTGACGTAATATATGGACGGCGCCCAACCGATAGAACTAGCGATACACATTAATTGTAAAAGTATGTTAATATAAAAGTAAAGCAATTTAAATGTCAAATACCTATTGAAACTGATGTTGTTTAGTACAAATAGATCTGCTGAGACCGAACTGACAACGTCGTTATTTTCACTACAATACTGGATGATACAGGAAATATTATTGTGCTCCTAAAATTTGATGAAGTAAAAAGTCCTGACATTCAGTTTCGTATGTTAGTGCCACTCCAATAGGTGGGGCGAATGCAGACACCGACTATCTCTCGAAATTAGGAGATCCCCTCTATAGAGTACCACGTGTACTCATTCTGTACTTCACACTTAAAACTCTACTACTCATTCATACATTCATTTGAGGATATGTGACAGCATAGTAATATGTTTTGATGTTTAGTGTCTCTGCAATAAATTCAACCCTGGTTGTATTTGCCCAATGTGAAAATGCTCAGGTTGGAAAGTTTTACTACTCTGAGTGCCACGATCAAAACAACAAAGCATGTGTGTGCACCGCGAGCGCAACATGCTCTCGCGCGTGTCAGAGTGCGTGCTGGAGTCAATGCAAGCCACGCGCGCTCGCACTGAACCCCAATACGCAGACTGCAACGCGGGACATGTCGGCTCAAGCGGTGCGGTGTGAGTCTGTACGCGTGGGCGACACATGCTTGCGCGTACCAGAGTACATGTTGGAATCAATGCAAGCCGCGCGCGCTCGCACTGACCCCCAACACCCAGACTGCAACGCAGGCCGTGTGTCCGCCAAACGGGTGTGTGTGAGTGTGATGCCCGTGCCCTAATCGCAGCAATCAGAACAGCAAAAAACCCCGTATACATCGAGTATTTCACAATGGGTAAACATTTCACGAGATGGATTTATTTACAGAGACACCAGCGGAATACGTCTGTAGTCGTTGACAATTTGAATTAAAGTAAATAAATACTTTAGTTTTGTTCAATTGCTTAGAAACAGACAATTTATTGTTAACAATTACAACAATTAAAATTTAATAGTAAATTTTTGGAAGTCGTAAAAGTCAAAAATCGTGTTAAATACTCTCAACACGAATTTGTTTGAAAACGTTTTTGAAGAAAACGAGAGGTAAAATTTATTTTATCTAAAATTCTTTAGATTTCAGAATTTACATTAACAAAAAGAATTTAGATACCAAAATTCTACTTTCTGTTAGATAATCTAAAATATTAGATCGTCTTTGCCAGCACAACGTCAAATCCGCCTCGGATGTATCTCCAGCTCCAATTATTTTTTAACGTCAACTTGTAGAAAAATAAAAAAGTTTCTTGGATTTCATTGTCCATGAATGACGTGTCCGTTGATTACCTAATTATAAGTATAATACTACTGATACGGAACACTAAGTTTTTACTGGTAAACATGTACAATTTTTACCTTATAGCCTGAACCAGTTTCGCTTTTTTCAAGCTTTGTCAGAGGCTGCCGCTAGGACCACTGTCCGTCTTGTTCTTGGTGACGGCGCCGTCCTTTGAAATATCTATGTTGTGTGTGTGTGTGTGTGTGTGTGTGTGAGAGAGAGAGAGAGAGAGAGAGAGAGAGAGAGAGAGAGAGAGAGAGAGAGAGAGAGAGAGAGAGGGGTGTGATATGTTCGAATAGTACGTGTGATTAGAATTGTGTCTGTTCATTTAGGATGTCGTTTTTATGTGTTTTTGTGTGTTTGTCTATTTCTAATTGTTCGAGAGTGTCTAGTTTTCGGCCTTTTGTGTGTACGTTTAGCAACATCTATGTTGCTATTTATATTTGTGTATGTGTGATTTGTTTCAATGAGGAGGTTTGCAAAGGTCAATTCGGTGGTGGAGTGTAGTACCTTTATGTGTTCAAAGTATCTCTGTTTGAAGCAACGTCCTGTCTGCTGTGACGATTAAGCCTAAATCCCACAAAAATAAAAAAAAATTTATTATACTAATATTGGCTTTAATAAGGTACGAATGAACACTTCTCCATGCCCCAAACCGGTAGTAACCTGCCGATTTGCCAATGTAGCAGTTAATAAAATTAGATTTGAGAAACTAAATAAATCCGTAACTACCCCTCGTCACATAAAAGAGTAATAAAAGTAAAGAGCGATGTCATTAAGTTGTAAGCGAATTAAAGCAATATAATTAATAATAAGTGGGAACTACTTTTCGCGCTGATAAACTACCCGCGCGCGGACAGCCTCTTCACCCCTATAGTAAATTAGTTCAGTTGTGTCTCAGACTCCGCTGCTGATACAGCGTACAAAAGTATGTAGTCAATATAAAACCTGTAAACGAGGAGAAGCTTGTGTGAGATAGCCGGATGATTTAAAAATGTCGTAAATGACGTGAGCGTATGACAATGACATCTCTGTAACGAACTAACATCACCTAAATGTGATGTTAAACTTTTAACATGTAACTGTTAACCGTAAGTAATATGTGCGGTACAACAATGTGAACAGTGAAAGTTACAACCCAAAACCTACCACAAGAATCTACAGACCCGACGGACGACTCATCTTTAGGAATGACAGCAGATTTTACCAAAACACGAGAGCCAGAAGATCTCCAAGACACCCTGCACAACCGATAGAAGCGCCAATTCGCCGACGATGTTACACACAGGTGACACGGAAGTTCAACTTCCGTGGTTCAGAACTTACTTAAAATAATACATGATAGACACTTAATTAACAAATGAAAGTAAAGTAAAACACGAAAGACTGACTTAATTACCATGAAATTGTAATTTCATGCTTAGTAATAATATGTGTTAAGTTTAATGCTTTTATGAATATAACATGTTAAAGTTAAATAAGCCCATTCTTCAGATGGCACAAAATAAAGATTATAATTTTAATATCATATACTGAAACAAAATACTCGGATCCGAGGGCAGTAAAAGCTATGTTAACTCATTAATTACTCTAATTCTATTTGTACAAGAGGTGCAAATGTTTTTACTTTTAATATACTCATTGCTAAATTTCTTCGGAGATGTTAAAACATTATGTAATAAAGAGATGTCATGGTCCAAAAAGATGAGTGAATAAATCTACAAACCCCTATCAATATCCCTCAATTCACGGGATCCTATTTAAAATTTGTTTACATTGCAGTTAATTATGAGTTTGTTAAGATTATGGCAGCCTGTTTGATTGACCTGAGCCAATTAACCAGGTTCCCGATATTATAACGACGAGACGTTATACTGCCCTATGTAGAATTTGTTACAGTCTGAACAGTTTAGTTTGTAAACACCAAATAAACTGTTAATTTATCATCATCATCATCGTCTTCACGGATTAAACCAAAAATTGTTTGTTCCGGTCTCAGATAGGAAAAGATTAGAGCTGGTCACTCCAGCGCTTCCTCGGACGTCCCACACCTCTCCGTCCCCTCGGCTTATAGTTCCAGAGTTGTTTGGGGATGCGGCAGTCATCCATTCGGCAAAGATGTTCCCACCAATTCAGGTGATACTGGGTGACCCTGTTGAGTATACTCATAATATTCAATTCCTGCCGTATATCTGTGTTTCTTCTATGATCATGGAGAGTATAGCTAGCCACGTGCCTGAGAAATCTCATTTCAGCCGCTTGGATGTGACTGGCCTAGCCTTTCGTTAAAGTCCAATTCTCAGATCCATAAAGAAGTGTGGGAAGAGCCATCAACTTGTAGAATTTTAGGCGTGTTCCTTTACAACGTCGTTGCATGCATTATGAGACACACTGTAGCCGAGGTATTCAAAATTGCTAACTTACTGTTAATTTATAAACGGTAAATTATAACATGTGTATAAAAGAATTCAAACAGAAATAACTAACTATATCTTTAACCCCTGACAACTAAGGATCAGATATTCTTTGTGACTCATATGAAGAGATATTCTTTATGAAGGGTTGTTTATGATTCATAAAGTATCACTCGTATCACCTTTGATGGAAAGTGATAAAGTTAATGTCTCACTGAAAAAACATAAGACTTTTGGTGTCTAGTAGGAATTGAAATAAAAACCGAATACGAATGTTACTTAAGGTTGTTACCTTAAGGGGAGCAGAACCGGTAAAATTTTTTTAAAATTCCAATTTATTTTTACTTGTTTCTTATTCTTTATTCAATTCTGTTTAAGAATGTATTTTTTTCTGTAAAGGAACGTTAAGGCACAAAAAATGTCTTTTAGTAAAACATGTCAACGGCGAAATACAGTTTGTCGCCCCAACTTTACGCTGTATTTAATTTTTTTTAATCATTTTACTTCTTTACTTTTTCATGTTTAGTAGGGAACTTTTACTATGTCATAGCTGGTAAATCTGTTGTTCTACGTGACTATGGATTAGGAATGTTTTAATAATAAAATAACTCCAAACAAGTAAGGACAACTTACTTTACGATAATTTACCGAAAATTACCATTTTTTCATGTTCATGTTCCATTTTCTCAGAAAGCCTTTACGATATGATCCTGAAACTTTATTAGCTGTTTGTTATTAATTCATTTTTACACATCTGGTACCAATATTATTTGTAAATCTTCATTTATGTTTGTGTGATAGACGTTTTTAAGTTACAAGGTGACAACTTTTTTAAACTATATTTCCATAAATTGTAGCAATTGATTTTTTCATCCCATCAAGTTCATTTTTGTCAGCGTTCACAAACACTATGGTA
Source organism: Magicicada septendecula (assembly GCA_034769895.1). Taxonomy (NCBI): domain Eukaryota; kingdom Metazoa; phylum Arthropoda; class Insecta; order Hemiptera; family Cicadidae; genus Magicicada; species Magicicada septendecula. The sequence continues at coordinate 93,130,254 of CM068375.1, read as the reverse complement.
AATAACTGTAGACAATTTTATGTTAGTATCGATTACCGTTCTTGAGAAAAAGTTACATCAAATTTACGAATTTACCATTGTTTAGGTGGGGAGGTTCCGCTCCCCTCCCCCACAAAGACATAAAAGATCTTGAATCCCTATTTGGAATTTTACGCTCTCTCCAGTCCGGTGAAATTAATTATTTACTTCTTAAATTCTAGTTCCTGTCAGTCGAGTTTTGTTAGACCGAGGATGTACTATATTACATAAATTTATATAATTCTCTAATAGTTATGTCATTAGGAATAATATTCGACAAAATATTTGTTCGAATGTACCTATACTACGCGTATATCTAAAACCAAATTAGATTCTTTCCTACGTTATAACAAAAAGAAAGGGGTGTGTGTTTTGTAAAGTGTTGTAATCTGTCGGGCGTTACCTCCGCGCACTTTTGTTACTTACCCTGTTGACTGGATCCTCTGCAGTGATGTAGTCCTGTAACACAACTTAAAACTATGCTTTTGTGGGCGCCACTTGGAAACGTTTGTTCCAAGAAAAAATTAAATGTGATTGATAAAATTTTTAAATCTACAAAAAAATTTAAACAAGTCAGTTTAGCTTTGAAAAATCAGTGAAGTTTAATAATTCTTTAACAACAACAAACAAATCGTCTGAAGGACTATCATTCATAAAAATTATAAAATTGCAGAGAAAAAAATTTTACAAGTTATTATTATTGACAATTTTTTATATGTCCAATCAAGTATCGGCTAGTATAATTCAGATTCTGACTCAGTTGACAAGCATGAGTTTAATATATGAAAAAACTTTAATCTCAGGACGTGACTCCTTTGAACTACCAAGACATATCAATTAGATGCCTTACAAGAAAAAAAACTAAGTGATTTGAAGGTGTATGTGTGGCGTGTAAAGTACAACTGTGTGATAATTGTAACCAGGTAACAATGATTTTAATTTTGGTAACTCACGTTCCAATGGTCGTTTATTCTCTCACTGGACACTTCCTTCGGGTAGTTTCTCGATCTCGCCTCTTCGGGTGTACACTGAATCTATTTAAAGTCAATTTTTTCGATCGTTACTTTTTCCGCACTTTTTGTCAAAACGTTTGGCAGTAAAATCTCGTTCAAACGCCGCCACTACGAATCATCTGTTTAGCGTTGATTCAGAAATCTGCCACCGCAGCGCTGATCCCCATGCAGTTTTGAGGAAGGCTAGTGTATTGTTTGTTTACGTTCGGGGGAATTATTTGTCACGTTGGTCAGTCAATGCGAGCACAGCAGAATTCGTTCTCTATTAAATGTTGGGACCCTCCTGGGCCGTCGACGTTCTGGCTGCGTGCTTTCTATTAGAATTTGCCGTATCGCTGCTCTATTTCAGCGATATTTTTTGGCGTATACTCTCGTTGAGGTTAAGTCAGTCGGTTATGTCTATGTACGGGAAAAAGCCTTCCTGCCGTGTCTTGTCGATTTTTCGCCTCTCGGTTTCGCCTTAGCTGCGTTGATCAGTGTTGTGTGAGATGCATCAGCTCTGGCGTTCAGTCTTCAAGTGTTTTCTGGTCGAATTTTGTCTCGCTTTTATACTAAATCGGGATGACTGTTTTCGTCGACTTCCGGTATATTTGTGTAAAAATTCTTCTAGATTGTTCGAGAATAAACGAAATGGAATGTCAAAGAACAATTTTCACTTCCGTAGAAGCTTTTAGAACGAATTTCTTATTCTTCATACAATGGATATTTCAAAATTTACACTGGTATTTATCAAACAGTTTCACATTAGTACTTACAATTTGTATGCCATTAATGTATTTATATTCCTTGTTTTTTACTGAATCTAGCGATACTAAATATGATTGGTATCTAATTAACTTAAGTCTAAAAAACATTACAATATACAACCCTCACCTTGAGTTGTAGTCATTAAAAACTCAATATTATTAATAAAAATTGTTGTGGAGTTATAAAGTTCCCTTCACAAGCTGGACATCTACTACTACTACTCTCCTACAACAAAATAAACAAATTTTAACATCAATAAAACACAAATAAATACAATTTTATATGGCCTCTGCTCATGGCCTAGGTTCTTGTCAGTTTTCTAATGCAATGATTAGTCTTTTTCCTTAATATATGTATTATTTCACCACTATACACACAGAGTTTATTATTTTGTCTATCTTTTGTGATACCTGGTTACTTTGTACATATTTTATATTTATCACAAGATGACATAGCATCATTGATTGTCTTGAGATGTCATTTTCTATGGTGTGACAAATCTCACTCTAAATAGTTAAATTCTTTTAGAATTGATTTTACTTTCAACTGAGTTTATTTCTTATTAAGGTATTTTGATGTATTGTACCTTTCTATCTTATTTTTGTTAGTATTCTGTAAGTATTTTGCCAGATATGATTATTTTTGTACTGAATAGTTGGCTTCAGCCATACATGGTATAAGTAAATATTTTGCTGACTTGACTATTACAACGTTAAAGTTGGTCAGGTATATTAGTATAGTTGCTTTATATCATATTACAGCTTTCTAATACAGTTTGGTTGCATTTTGGCAACATTAAATTCATAAATTATACAATATTAGATGCCTATTACATGTTTTTAGTTAACACTGTTTTTGGCTATTTTGACTGCTTTTTATTCATTTGACAGCTTCCTTTATTTAAGATAAATTGTTCACTATTGTCTGCTTGACAATTACATATAGTTTTTATTTAAATCTGATAATAATTAATTTTTTCATGAAATCTTGGTGTATGGTCTCAAATCCAACACATTAATATTTTTTGTCATTGCAAATATACAATTTTTATTTTAACTTAAACTCTTTCTAATAATGTATTTAAGTCATTTAATACATTTATTTTATTTACATCACATAATATAATGATGGATCATGTCCATTTATTCACAAAAAATAATTTTTAATACTATATTCATAGTTATAAAACTTAATAATTATTGACTCTATTCTGGTGGATTCTGACATTATATCTCTCTCTTATAGTGTCTTATGGTTCTTTCACTCTTATTCACTTTAATAATATATATGGGGTTTTGTCTTAGTCACAGTTTGGTCGTTTTTTCAAGTTGATAGAAATAATTATTATACAAAATTACACAATTTTTTGGGACTACTTGGGTTCGATACTGTTCACTTCACTTTCCTCCTATGCTAACTTACTATATAAATGATTTCTTTTTATGGAACATTCTGTGACGCTACATATGCCTCACCGTTAAAGTTGATAATTTTGGAAAAACATATCTTTGGTTTTGATGAAATTATCATCTCTATAATAACCCTTTATTAGCTTCTTTATATCTCATTCTTTTATCTTATAATTAAATTCCTGTACTACTCCTTTAATATATTAATCCAACTCAATATTCCTAGTTCGTTCTTTGTCGTATCACCTATTCCTTTCCTTTTTACCTTGATGTCTTATAATTAATCTTTGATATAAATCCCTATCAATTCCCTAACTTACATAGAGGGTTGGGAGTCAGAGTGGCTCGCTATGGCATACATTCTCTGTCCCTTCCTGTCTATCACTACTGAAATCAGAGGCAACACATCCCTGTTCAGAAAATAATAATTGCACCTTTGCAACAAATAATAATAATAATAAAAATAAAAAAAAATACAATATTCAAAGATCATAGGCTCCTACACATAATTTCCCTTTCTTAAACTCTTCTGATTAATTCACAATTATATTAATATATCATTCTCCGCAGGTTAAAATTATCGTTTAAAATCATTCAATGTTAATAGCTATATTCATATTCATCATTACCTCCTTATGTAACACACTGTTTTCCTCTCCTTTTTTTTTTCATTTATCATTTATCATTTCCATTTAGTATCAAATATATGACAGTATTTCTCCTTCTTTTCTCCTTTACTAAGTGTCCATCTTGTAATATTTATTAATAATAATCTCTCTCCTTCTCTAAGTACGGGTAAGCTGGTAAATATACGTTGACTTGGCTATTGGAAATAAATCTTGCCTATGGTGGAATGTGTCCTTCTCGTAATATTTATTAATAATAATCTTTATACAATAATATTTATATTTATTTAAAAATCTCTACCTCCTTTCTAATTATGGCTAAGTTAAAAAATTCACGTTGACGTGTTTAGTCAAGGTACCTTCTCTATGATGCTGTATTTGACTTGGGTCTTTGGTCATGGTACTTGGTTACTGATTGAGTATTCTGACTTGCGTTTTTTTTTAATCATGGTACTTTTTTAATGAAGTCTGGTTATAGGTTCCTTTTACCTTGTTCCTGATTGTGTCAGTTACCTCGTAGGTATTGTTTTTATTATCTCTGGTTATCGTGAAAGGCCCTGTATATAAGAGTAGTAATTTCCTCGTTATGCCTTGTATAGCACTGGGCAATTCTCTATTTTTAACTAACACCTTTTCACCTACCTCATATTTAATTGCCTTAGGCTGTGATCTGATATATTTTTTCCGCTGCTGTTCCGTTTTTTCTAACACCTTATTATAAAATTTTGCCCCTTCAAATTGGTATGCGGGTTCGTCGGGAAAATTAATAATTTCTTTTATCTCTCGTGGTGGGGGTCTTTCGAACATAACCGTGTATGGCGACATCTCGATGGTATTGTGATGCGAGAAATTGAGGAAATCCTCGGTAGAGGCTACATATTCATGCCATCTTTTCTGCTCGTTATGGCAGTATGTTCTTAGCAACTACCTCCCTTAACACTCTCTCGGCTGGGTTACTATTCGGGTGATATACGGACGTCTTGTACGTTTTTATTCCGTGTTCTCCCAAGCTTTCCTTCCAAAGTTTTCCCCTAAACTGAGTACCGTGGTCCGTAATTATAGAATACGGTCGGCCCACTTCCATTATATAACGCTTGATTATTATGTCTATTATTTTCCTGGTCGTTGCCCTAGTTATTGGGTATAGCTTTGTATACTTGCTAAAGTGGTCGAAAATGATCACGATAAATTTATATCGGTGTCTCCCACCGCTGCGTGGAAAGGGTCCGCAGATATCGAGAAATACCTTTTCCAATTTTTCGGTAGATAATATGGGTATCATGACCCCTTCCTTCCTTTCGTTATCACACTTTACTTTTTGACAAATATCGCACGACCGTATCGCCAGTTGCACCTTCTTATTCATCCCCTTGATGTATGTTTGCTCCTCCAATGCCTTCCTCACTTTAAGGGCACCCATATGTCCGTACCTCTCGTGATAGTCGATTATTAGCGGTCTCTCTATCACTGGCGGAATCACTAATTTCCAACTCTCCTGGTGCGGGGTATTCCTAATAAACAAAGTGTCATCGTGTATACAATAAAATCTGTTTATGACCTCATCGCCTTCCTGTACCCTTTTCCTAATATCTCCTAATTTCGGATCGGCCTCTTGTTGTGACTTTATTTCGTGCAAAATATTTTTTAAATCCTCCCTGCTCTTAATAATGTGATAAACCTTGGCTAATTGTTCCTTTTCGCCGTCAAAGGTTTGGTCTGGTATATTGACGCGAGATAAGACGTCGGCGGCTACGTTCTGTTTGCCGGGTATATATTCCCATGTGATATTGTACTCTTGCAAGGCCAAAACCCATCTAGTCAGCCTTCCGTGGTTCAGTTTACAATGCTTTAAAAATGATATAGATTTGTGGTCGCTTCTAACTGTTATGGGGTACCCTAATATATATGTCCTGAATTTACCGCATGCGAAAACTACACTCAACAGTTCTTTTTCGGTAGTATTGTAGTTTCTTTCGCAACTGTTCAGCACGCGGCTAGCAAAGCTAATTACTAAATGGTTACCGTCCTGATCTTCCTGATAGAGGGCTGCACCTAAACTCACGTTACTGGCATCGCAGTTTAGAAAAAATGGTTTTGTAAAGTCGGGATGATGCAACATTACTGTTTCTAAAAACTTTTCCTTTATTATATTGAGCACTCCATCTTGCTCTGGTCCCCAAGTCCATTTGTCTTTAGCTGATAACTGCTTTTGGAACCTGGCAGTTAATTCTGAGTAATTGGACCGAAACTTTCTGTAATAGTTGCAGATTCCTAAAAATGACTGCAGCTGTTTCCTATTCTTTGGGGTGGGGAACCTCTGTATGACCTCTACCTTTTCCTTGGATGGAGTAATCCCTTGTTCTGTTAAATTAAATCCTAAAAATTTCACCTCATTTGCAATGAATTGGGACTTGTCTAATTTGAGGGTGATATTATTCTCCGATAATTTCTGTAGCACCTGTTCAACCCTATTACAATGGTCGTCCCAATTCGCTGAAGTCACCAGTAGGTCGTCGACGTACACTGTCGTAAACTTCAGTACTTCCTGTCCCAATATTCTGTCCATTATCTTTACAAACACCGCCACAGAATTTATTAAGCCAAAAGGTAACCGTTTAAACTGATAGTTTCTGCCCTCGAATATAAATGCCATATATTTCCTACTATCAGGGTGGAGTTCTATCTGCCAGTAACCGCATACCGTATCCCATGAGCTTATATATCTGATTCCGTGGAACTTTTTTAATATCTCCTCTATCTCCCCAGGTGATGTGCGGTCGTTAACAATCATTTTGTTAATCTCCCTAGCATCGAGACATATACGTACCTTTCCGTTCTTTTTTGGTACCGCTATGATTGGGCTGGTAAAGGGCGAATGACTATACTCGATTATGTCGTCCTCTATCATCCTGTTCAATTCTTCCCTGACTTCGTTCTTTAGCGAGTATGCGATCGGGTACGATTTCCTGTTAAATTCCACCGGAGTTTTAAATTTTATGGTGCACTGATAATCTCTGGCTTTGCCTGGAGCGTTCGAGAATATGTGTTTATAATGGTTGTATACCTCGACCAATTGTTCTGCCTGTTTTTCGCTGACCAGACCCCTTGCTTTCGTCCTTTGGAAATCCCGTATTTCTTCTAATTTTTCTAACCACAACTCTGGGTTTTCCTCCTGATATAATGGCATATTGATTGGACGATCAGTACAATAATAATGGTTCACTATCGCTTGATAAGGTGTATCGTCTGTACCACTTCCTTGGACATCGATCAAATTACTGGTCCAAATCCCCTTGTTAGTCTTAAAAGTTATCACCTTACTTTCCAAATCTATTACAGCATTGTATGGCCTAAGTATATCGCAGCCTATTAGTATACTCATGGGTAAATTACTCGCCACTAATAACCCTATTGGTATTGTTACCCCATTACTAGTCATTTCTAATGACACCTGTTTCTTTATGGATTTATTTTGCCTCCCCGTTGCTCCGACTAAAACAATGTTGTTTATCGGTAGAGTGGGTATTGGTAAATCACTATTTTGTTTAATCCGCTCTAACTCAATGCTATCAATAAGTGACACATTTGACCCCGTGTCAATGAGTAGTATCGCTTCTATGCCATTGATATATGCTTTAATCTGCACGATACTATTGTTCCCTTGGTTGCTATTTTTAATGATATCGTCACCTTCTTCTAATAACTCCTCTCTAATATCCTTTAGGTAATTATTTATTCTTAATATAGTCCCGTCTTTGTCCTGTCTATGTTCGTCGTTTGTCACCCCATAATATTGGTTCAGTGAAGGGCGGTTTTCCTTTTTCACTGCCGCGTTTAGTTTAAATGAGCCACTGTCTCATTAGCCCGGTCTCCCGGAACATTGGGTTGCTGACCCGTCTGTGTTTCCTGCCTGACCTCGGGATTGTCGTTAATAGGTTGGCTATTCACCGTGTTACCCTGGCTACCTGACGCCTGTTGTGGGTAAAACATGTAAGTGGGTACATTAGGTGGATATGGCCGTCGGTTATTGGCCATTGTATAATTTACCTGGGGCCTGTACTCATTTTGGTTTCTCCTATCGCTTCCTCCTTGGTTTCCCCCGTTGCGATAACCATTACGTTGGCCATAATTACTTCCTCTATAATTGTTCCCGCGATAACCGTTTCCCTGGTGGAAGTTCCTACCGTAGTTATTCCCGGTGTAATTACCTCTGTTTGGTCCCGGATAGTTGCGGTTAATTGGGCCCTGAGTGGTATCATTTCGGCCATTTGGTGGGATATTATTATTCTGATTATTGGTGTTTAGATTATTACCGTTCCCACCTCCATTCCGGTTTGGTCCGTTATGATTGTTGTTGTACTCTACCTTACGATTGGGGGGTTGGTAATCCTGGAACCTTCCTGTGGATTCGCAATTTTCCAATAATTTGGCCAGATCGGCTATTTTGCTAATTTGTTGGTATAATTGGGCATCCTTGATCCCATAGCTGTAATGTCCAGCTAACTGCCTTACCAAACATTCTTCTGGGATCGGCGGTATCAACTTCCGTGCTAAACATACCTTTCCCAGGAAATAAGATGTCGGGGACTGTCCATAGGACGCATCGTATTTGCCATAGAAAATGTCCATTCTTACCCTGTTTTGTGCGGTCTCTGACCAATACTTTTCCTTAAACTGGCGTTTAAACTCTGCTAAATTCGTTATTTCTGGTCGCACCGCTATCCACCAGTTATCCTTAGTATTTTTAAACGTCTCGTCAAGCATCTCTCTTATCCTGTCCCACCTTGTTTCTCTACTTCTCCCAATAACCTCCTCCATCCTTTCCAAAAATTCCATTGGGTTTCGTCGATAGTCCTGGAAGTTGATTACTTCCCTGTTTTCACCATGACACGTATGAGTGTTTAGTATTGGTGTGTCTCTCAGCGCCTCTAATCTTTCCTGCAGGTTTTTCTCTCTCTGGTCTATTTCCATAATACTATTTTTGTTAGTTTTTATCTGTTCGTCCAGCCTGTTAGCGATGTCGCTAACGTCTTTTTGGACTTCTCCTACCTCCTGCATGATGGCGTCTTGGTCCTGCCTTACCTTGTTTTCGAGGTTTCTAACATCTTGTTTGGTCTCTACTGCTTGTTCCTCTATACTTTCGAAACGTGTATTGTTTCCCTCCCGTAACCTTTCCAACTGTTTCTCCATATTCTCGACCTTCCTGTCACTATCAATTTTATTATCATCGATCTTTTTGGTTACTGTTTCGTATTTTATGCTAATTTCTTTTTTCAGGGACTCTATACTTTTTTCATTCGCCTTCTGAAATAGCTCCAGTTTTCTCCCATTATCATTTATTTTCTTGGTTATATCCTCCCTTAAGGATTCTATGTTTTTGTCTAATTTCCCCATATTTTTATTATTCTCCTCCTTATCTTCCCGTCTGTTTTTATTATTCTCCTCCTTGTCTTCCTGTCTATTTCTATTCATATTTTCTTCCATTCTTTGGAGCATCGCCATCATCATTATTACGTTCGTGTCAACGCTCCCTGTTATTGTTTCTGTTTCGGGTTTCTCTGTTTGTTCTACCATTTGTATGGGTTCTTCTCCCGTTTGTTCTTCTAATTCCTCTGCCGTTTGTACCGGTCTTTCCATTTCTAGTGTGGGTGGTTCTAATTCCGTTTCCTCGACCTGTACTGCCTCTCCGTCTTCCACACTTAACTCGGGTTCCACAGTCTTCTTCACCTTTTTTCCCTTTGGTTGCGGCATTTTAATATGTTGGTAGTTGCCGGGCTTGTTCCGTCTTTTCCAAGCCTCACTAGTTGGGCTGCCAATTTATAACAAAAAGAAAGGGGTGTGTGTTTTGTAAAGTGTTGTAATCTGTCGGGCGTTACCTCCGCGCACTTTTGTTACTTACCCTGTTGACTGGATCCTCTGCAGTGATGTAGTCCTGTAACACAACTTAAAACTATGCTTTTGTGGGCGCCACTTGGAAACGTTTGTTCCAAGAAAAAATTAAATGTGATTGATAAAATTTTTAAATCTACAAAAAAATTTAAACAAGTCAGTTTAGCTTTGAAAAATCAGTGAAGTTTAATAATTCTTTAACAACAACAAACAAATCGTCTGAAGGACTATCATTCATAAAAATTATAAAATTGCAGAGAAAAAAATTTTACAAGTTATTATTATTGACAATTTTTTATATGTCCAATCAAGTATCGGCTAGTATAATTCAGATTCTGACTCAGTTGACAAGCATGAGTTTAATATATGAAAAAACTTTAATCTCAGGACGTGACTCCTTTGAACTACCAAGACATATCAATTAGATGCCTTACAAGAAAAAAAACTAAGTGATTTGAAGGTGTATGTGTGGCGTGTAAAGTACAACTGTGTGATAATTGTAACCAGGTAACAATGATTTTAATTTTGGTAACTCACGTTCCAATGGTCGTTTATTCTCTCACTGGACACTTCCTTCGGGTAGTTTCTCGATCTCGCCTCTTCGGGTGTACACTGAATCTATTTAAAGTCAATTTTTTCGATCGTTACTTTTTCCGCACTTTTTGTCAAAACGTTTGGCAGTAAAATCTCGTTCAAACGCCGCCACTACGAATCATCTGTTTAGCGTTGATTCAGAAATCTGCCACCGCAGCGCTGATCCCCATGCAGTTTTGAGGAAGGCTAGTGTATTGTTTGTTTACGTTCGGGGGAATTATTTGTCACGTTGGTCAGTCAATGCGAGCACAGCAGAATTCGTTCTCTATTAAATGTTGGGACCCTCCTGGGCCGTCGACGTTCTGGCTGCGTGCTTTCTATTAGAATTTGCCGTATCGCTGCTCTATTTCAGCGATATTTTTTGGCGTATACTCTCGTTGAGGTTAAGTCAGTCGGTTATGTCTATGTACGGGAAAAAGCCTTCCTGCCGTGTCTTGTCGATTTTTCGCCTCTCGGTTTCGCCTTAGCTGCGTTGATCAGTGTTGTGTGAGATGCATCAGCTCTGGCGTTCAGTCTTCAAGTGTTTTCTGGTCGAATTTTGTCTCGCTTTTATACTAAATCGGGATGACTGTTTTCGTCGACTTCCGGTATATTTGTGTAAAAATTCTTCTAGATTGTTCGAGAATAAACGAAATGGAATGTCAAAGAACAATTTTCACTTCCGTAGAAGCTTTTAGAACGAATTTCTTATTCTTCATACAATGGATATTTCAAAATTTACACTGGTATTTATCAAACAGTTTCACATTAGTACTTACAATTTGTATGCCATTAATGTATTTATATTCCTTGTTTTTTACTGAATCTAGCGATACTAAATATGATTGGTATCTAATTAACTTAAGTCTAAAAAACATTACAATATACAACCCTCACCTTGAGTTGTAGTCATTAAAAACTCAATATTATTAATAAAAATTGTTGTGGAGTTATAAAGTTCCCTTCACAAGCTGGACATCTACTACTACTACTCTCCTACAACAAAATAAACAAATTTTAACATCAATAAAACACAAATAAATACAATTTTATATGGCCTCTGCTCATGGCCTAGGTTCTTGTCAGTTTTCTAATGCAATGATTAGTCTTTTTCCTTAATATATGTATTATTTCACCACTATACACACAGAGTTTATTATTTTGTCTATCTTTTGTGATACCTGGTTACTTTGTACATATTTTATATTTATCACAAGATGACATAGCATCATTGATTGTCTTGAGATGTCATTTTCTATGGTGTGACAAATCTCACTCTAAATAGTTAAATTCTTTTAGAATTGATTTTACTTTCAACTGAGTTTATTTCTTATTAAGGTATTTTGATGTATTGTACCTTTCTATCTTATTTTTGTTAGTATTCTGTAAGTATTTTGCCAGATATGATTATTTTTGTACTGAATAGTTGGCTTCAGCCATACATGGTATAAGTAAATATTTTGCTGACTTGACTATTACAACGTTAAAGTTGGTCAGGTATATTAGTATAGTTGCTTTATATCATATTACAGCTTTCTAATACAGTTTGGTTGCATTTTGGCAACATTAAATTCATAAATTATACAATATTAGATGCCTATTACATGTTTTTAGTTAACACTGTTTTTGGCTATTTTGACTGCTTTTTATTCATTTGACAGCTTCCTTTATTTAAGATAAATTGTTCACTATTGTCTGCTTGACAATTACATATAGTTTTTATTTAAATCTGATAATAATTAATTTTTTCATGAAATCTTGGTGTATGGTCTCAAATCCAACACATTAATATTTTTTGTCATTGCAAATATACAATTTTTATTTTAACTTAAACTCTTTCTAATAATGTATTTAAGTCATTTAATACATTTATTTTATTTACATCACATAATATAATGATGGATCATGTCCATTTATTCACAAAAAATAGTTTTTAATACTATATTCATAGTTATAAAACTTAATAATTATTGACTCTATTCTGGTGGATTCTGACATTATATCTCTCTCTTATAGTGTCTTATGGTTCTTTCACTCTTATTCACTTTAATAATATATATGGGGTTTTGTCTTAGTCACAGTTTGGTCGTTTTTTCAAGTTGATAGAAATAATTATTATACAAAATTACACAATTTTTTGGGACTACTTGGGTTCGATACTGTTCACTTCACTTTCCTCCTATGCTAACTTACTATATAAATGATTTCTTTTTATGGAACGTTCTGTGACGCTACAACGTACAGATCAGTAAACCATAATTCATCAACGAAAAACTGTTCTATATAAAAAATTTCATTTCGCATAATTGTAAACTTCGTAAAAGGATAAATCAATAAATAATTAAATTAAGTTAATATATATGGCGTCTCGTTAAAGAGATAAAACTAATTTGATTACTAACATAAATATACATTTATTATTACAAAATAAAGTTTAAGGAAAGGTTGATTATTGGTCTGTTATTGTATTAAGAATTAATCTTGTGATTTGTGCATTATTTTGCTTAAGTTATAGTATTATATACAATACTATAACACGATTAGAACTAAAATGTTGTCAACATTTATTTTCAAGTTTTAGTGAAATGTATCTTTAATTTCTTATCTAATGAAACCAAAAACTTTTCGAATTTGTTGCTGTGTAGACAGCTAACAGATATTATATTTTTTTATTCCTATCCGGTGATTAGTTAACTCTCCAAAAACGCTTATCGGGAATAACTAAAATAGTATTGTGCAGTAAGTACTGTTCCGTAAATAAAAAAATGAATACATAACCAGACGACTCAGGTTATTGGATGTCATTGGAGGTCATCAGGTCAGGTTATTGGTCGTGCCATTTGGATCCGAGTATGTGCATTGTGAGCATTAATAATGTTTTTAAGAAACAAGACGTTGTTGAAGGCACAGTACAACGGTCGTAGTCTGTAATTTTCCAACAGGATTAAACAGTCCTAGTGAGTACTGGGATGCCGGTAATCCAAAACCAACGTGTCAGCTTGTTAGCCGTGTTTTGTCCAATCGTTATTTTCCATTCTGTTAGTCTACATTTATTTTTCAAGAAAAGTCGTAGGGCCTACGTAATGTGAAACTGAAAGACGAAGCTTGCGTGAGTGACATATTCAGAGGAGGTCTGCTAAGACACATTGTGTTACGTACTCGTAAACAGACCTGTGATGTTTCCATTACTATTATTTTCACTCCTTACATTTATTGTCGTTGAGGTACCCAACCGTCCCTTCTATCTCCACAAACATGTATCCTGTGCTCTTGAAGACACCGTTTTTTTTTCTTTTTTTTGTTACTGCTGTTGAAAGTACTTTAAGAGGAAATTATTTAAATTCATTTATTTATTATATTTATTAGTGATCAAAAATAGACTACATTCCTTAAGCTAATCTGATGAATATTGTACGACTAAATGTACGACTAAGAATATGTATGACTAAATATCTGCTAAGAAATGTACGACTAAATATTCCCTCCAACGATGACATCTCGTGGCCCTTAAAGGCCAGCTGCCCCTATACATGTTTGTCTCGAACGTGCGGCTAATAAACGTTACTGTTCCACAAGGTCAATGACACAATATCGTTATGTTACGTAAGCCTACTTGATGTATCATCACATAAGTCCATATTTGCTTACTAAAATAACAATATTAGCAATTAAGTTGTCTTTGTTACGTGAACAGGTAAAATCAATGAATATATTTAATGAAATCTAAGAAGACTACAGTTGGTTGCAAAATATGTGCCTAAAGGCAGAAGAAGTCAGGAACGGCCGATGAAAAGGTGGAGAGATCAGTTGTAACAACGGAGGAAGAAACAGAATAATTGCAAAGAATAAGAAAGAGAATTCTTACACTTTTTTGTGGTCGCTAATGACCGATGCTGTTGCAGTGACCTGATAAATAAATAAATATAAATAAAAAGAAGGAGAATATCTGTTGTAGGTGTTGCAATAAAGGACAGCATTGTCAGCAGGGCAGATCTTACAAAAATACAACAAAGGTACTGTCTAATTGCCTTTTTTTGGAGGGGGACTGAGTCTTCATTCAATTTTGTTGTTTTCTGTGAAGGGCTTTCCGCGATATGTGACCACACAGATCCACTCTCATATTTTTGGAACCACCGATATTTGCCAAAGCCGGTCCTGGTCCTGTACTTATACGCCATATCTTCTGAATCTCCTTTGAACCCGGGCTGTAGAAGTGGTACGAGTACCGGATTAGGATGATCCTAAAGTGCTGTGTGGTTTGTAGTGCCTCGATCGTGAATCACATCACGGACACGGACGTATGAGGTATGGAAGTCTGTCTGTAAGGTGTGACTGGACGTATACCACGCGGCATCCGCGATATCTCGTAAGATTTCCGATCAGGGTCTCTATACGATGGCTTTGTTAGGTTTTGTGGCGTACCCCCCAAAGATCAATTTCATAAGTCCATATGGGCTGAAGACAGTTTTATAGGTAAGTAATTTGTTTTTTATAGATAGATAGAATTTTCTACCTATCAGAAAGTTAATTTCCTTAAATCTTAAAACTAATTGTTTTCTTTACTTTTTACATGATGTTTCCAGGTCAGTTTAGACCCTACGTGAAGGACTAGGTATTTGACTACTGTTTTTCAGTAGCTGAGATGCTTCTCAGTAGGGTGGATGTAATATGTGACGATTTGGGTCGTTACTCTTAATTTTTCATTTTCATAGCAATTCTTCAAATAGGTTAAGTACTCTTAAAAATTGGACAAGGCGAATATAGGATCTTTATTAGTTGAAAAGATGGGTGTGTCGTCAGTAAAAATAAGTATCACTTATTGTGGCTGGTATGCAGGAAGTGTACGGGACATTTAGTAGAGGGCCAAGAATACGTCTTCCAGGTACTTCTGATTCTGTGAAGAAACGACTAGAACTTCCTCCGTTGACTTTGGTTTGGAATTCACGTTTACGGAGATAAAATTTCAGCAGAAGGAGCAATGAAAAATGATCTCTACTAAATTGGACACCTTAATAGAATATGCAAGTCTGCTAAGTCGGCATTGAACGAGGTGAAATGTTAGTGTACTACACTGAATATCATTATTAACGGATTCAGTTTAAATACACTGATTACATGTTTTATTTAACTTAGCAGTGCCCTTAGCCGTATGCAGTGTCAGTTAAACGAAATCTCTCCCACCGTCTTCTGACCATTATTTTGACTGACAATTCTTGCTTGATAGAATATCCCTCAGGAGACAATCTCCAATATGTTAACAGTTTTTCACTTTTGGCGTTTCAATTTTGGCGGGTTTTTGCCTTTTCTTTTGGTTGCCAATTCGTGGACATTTTTAGAAGTCGGCTGATCTGCATTCTCAGAAAACGCCTGTACCATATCAGTTCCTTTTGTCTATTCCTCATTTATCTCCTGATCCATACTCATAAATTAATTTATCTAATCCGTTTGTTTTTCATTCTCTACAGTCTGGGTATTCCCGAAGCCTTATCAAGAAATGCTTTCTTGTTATTCTCAGACATTTCCACATTGACATTAAAACTCTATCGTCTGAAATACATTATATTATTCGACTCATGCTCTGAAAAACAGATTGGATATCTCTACGATATACATCGATAATGTTCGAGCGAATTTTGTACAGAAATACGATCGTGATCTGCGGGTAGAGGATCTTCTTCGTCTTGATGTTGCGTTATTGATTGCCTTTATTAGCATACATAAAACGAAAATTCACAACTCTTACTGAAATTTCCAACGACCTAACCAAAATTTCAGCTCTACCTGTCCTCACCGCCATCGCCTTTCACGTTCTTTATGAGTGTTTGTTAAATTCTTTTGTGATTTTTAGCTTCTGAGAACGATCCCAGATTTCAGGGATCGGAACGACAACAAGTGTAAAAATATTACGATGGAGGCAGTCTGCTGAATGCTTGATAGAAATCGCCCATAGCTTACGAGTTTTAAAGAGAGAGAATATTGTACGCATGCAGCATCGTAGGCGCGCGTGAATACACGTGTGGTTTAAACGTACAAGACAAACAATATAGGCTACGTCGGATAAAGCACATCAGCATATCTGTGCTACAGCGCACGCAAACGCGTGATTAAGACACCTTTGAGTAAGTCGATATGTCACGCCGTGGCGGTAA
Source organism: Magicicada septendecula (assembly GCA_034769895.1). Lineage (NCBI taxonomy): Eukaryota > Metazoa > Arthropoda > Insecta > Hemiptera > Cicadidae > Magicicada > Magicicada septendecula. Next base: position 93,113,830 of record CM068375.1, on the reverse strand, counting down.
CAACCGCAAGAACGCAGCACGCATACGTGATGTATTGTTACGTGTAAATCAACGACACCTTGTGCGAATAATTATTACATGGAAATTGAAAGGCATAGTTGAACTACGGAGATGAGAGCCTCAGATAAGTAGGTAGATATGTTAGGTAGGTAGGGGGGAGAGAGAGAGTGAGTGAGTGAGAGACAGATAAACAGACGGACGGAGATTGATAAATAGAGACTGAGGCCTCATTTAGGCCTCATTTAACTTCCAGGTGGCAGGCGATGGGTGGCATGTGGTAGGCGACGGGTGACGTCACCCGTAGCTGTTTTACATTATTGAGAATGAGTTTGTTTATACTGTACTTTTGGGAAGTGACGTGTGACTCCTCGGTGACGCTATCTCCCATAACCTGTCTCTATAGTTTGTCACAGATGCAGGCGACGTCTCCCGTGCTTTTGGGCATTTCCATCTGTTCTCTCGTGTCGAAATAATGACGTGCAGACAAGGCCTCCAATTTAGAATGATGCAGACCCGAATCACAAAAACATGGATGTGGTGGACAAAAGTTGGAAGGAAATAGCATAGTTGATGAATAAAGGTGAATAATTTTTTACAGAAATTAAGAAAGATTCATTATTACATTCTATGTAGCCTACTCTAAACCAGTGGCGAAGCTAGTAGTTAATGAATGGGTAGGCAAAAGTCTTACCTTAAATTTTATTGTAGAGTAGTTCAACACGGCGAGTTTTCTTGCTTGCAAAATTGTCAACTACACGGTCTTTGAACAACTGGTCACTCATCAATTCCTTCACAAATTTTTTTTTCAATAGCAATGGTGCTAAGAGAGTTAAGTCTTTCATTAGTCATCGTATTGCGCAAGTAGTTTTTTATTCTTTTCAAAGTACTCATACTCCTTTCTGAAGAAGCCGTGGTAACAGGAAACGTTAAAATCAAACGAATTAATTTTGAAACTTCCACGTACACTGGTTCTAAGTCATTAAGAATTATAAAATGTAAAAGTCTTTGAGGGAACAAATGTTTTCCAGTATCTGAGTAAATGTTTTTTAATTCATTTTCCAGTCTTTCACTATTGGAAAAAGGGTATTTATTTATAAGGCTGTTCAGTTTAGAAGAAGGAAAACTCTCTTTATAAGAAATGAAGTGATTTGGATCCAACAACTCAACAAACTGGATACTTTCGAAATCACTGAACCGTACCTCCAGCTGCATAATCAAAGTGTCAAGAACTTCATAAGTTAACGTTTTCAGCAGTTTCCTGTTACTGTCATCTATATTTACCTCGCTGCTTATTTGGTGACATTTTTCAATACAAGACGACACAGTGTTTTCTGATCTCATGTCCTTGAGGATAGCAGTAGTTTTCTTAATTTCAGTGTTGCACAGAATTATATCGGAGATAGTTTTGTGTTGCAGTAGAGAAAAGAGATGGTCAGTATAAACGAATATTTCCCTATAAAAACAAAGTAAGTAAATGAAATGGGTCTTTTTGTGTATGTTAAGCAATCCAACAGCAGAATTGTACGAATCACTATCCCATCCTTCATCATTCTCTGTAATGTCCTCAAAAACTTGTCTCAAGTCACCATAGTGGGAAAAGATGGTATGAACTGCTCTGGAATGAAAGTTCCAACGGGTAGTGGATGCTTGTGGAAATTTAAATCCTCTAGATTCTAAAAGCTGTGATCTCTTTGAGGATCTACAAAAAAATGTGTGAAATGCTGTCAGATTGTGAATGAAGAGCCTAACCGATTTTATTGTTTTAGTACAATGAAGAAGTACGAGGTTTAACTTGTGAGCATAGCAAAGTAGAAATAATGCTCTTGGGCAAGTCTGTTTTACAAAGTGCTGAACACCTCCATGCTTTCCAGCCATTACAGAGGCTCCATCATATGTTTGACAGACTACCTTCTCAGTTACACCCCACTTTTTTAAAACGTCAACACTTAATTCTGATAAGCCTGATGCAGTCTTATCTACTGAAACATCATAAAACCCAATGAACCTTTCTACTGGACCTTCATAACTTTATACAAAATAAACAAAGAAGGATGATACTAATATTGATTCTGAGAATGAACTAAACCTATAGTATACGGAAGACAACACAATACGAAGCAAAATAAGTGGCGAAGAAGTTCAAAGGTGGAGGTTGCGGAGTGATTGTCAGTGGGAATCGATCTAAGGACTCCACAACGGTGTCAAAAACAAAATGATCACGCGGATGTCAACGAAAACAACGGCAGAGCTACAGATCAAATTAATGTTTCATTAGTTAATATTTCACATAAAGTCGGGTACTACGTTGCGGACACACCTCCGGAATAGCCCATATAGTTTTGTCATTATCAATTCAGTACAGCTAAAATAATTAGTCATGAAACGGACGTCTGACTGCGCAGTACAAAAAGGTTTCATCGCGCATGCGTAGCTTTGACGCGTTGTTTTCGGAGAAATCATGTTGTGTTCAAAACAGTTGCATGGTTGGTGGGTTCACGGTGCGATCCCACTTCCAGCAGTGCCTTTCCTGCTCACCACTACGCTCTGCGCGAACCGTTCATGTCTTACTATTTCATCTGTACTTCCGTAATACTGAATACCGAGAATATTAGATGTTCCGTGCACAGTACAGATTGTAGAAGTTCACTCATCAAGTGGGCTCATAACTGTTACACATTAGCGTGATACTGGTTTTGTAGACTATCACTCACCCATCTCTACGTTCTGACGGTGAGACGTCTGTCTGTCACAGTACGGATGTCGGCCGTCCAAGCTTTCTTTACCCTTACTTGTGGAAAGAAGATACGTGATTCGCTTTTTAATATCCTTGCTAGCATATATAATGCAACGTTACAATTATTTCAAATTTTCACACAAATACATTACCATGTACTCAACGCAATTATGAAGTGTATTACACAGGCTAGGTCGCAAGATTTTTTTATTCTCGTTGCGTCAAGTATATATAGTTGCACAATAATTATATAATTTTCAAAGAGGAGTGAGATGTTGTTGACATGAAATAATTAATTTAAACCGTTTCAAAATAATCATAATAAGATTTATTAATATTGTAGCATAACAAAAGTATCACGTTAAACATTTAACTTAATGCAACATAAATAAAGAAGAAAGGTTCCATAGTGAGTGAGAAGAATGAATTGTTTTAAGGATTAAACTAGAAACTGTATTTTAAGTCAATAAAATGTTAATAAGAATGAAAAATAACAAAGAAAACCATTGATCAAAATAACTTACTATGTAAAAACCCAATAAACCAGCAGTATACCCAGTAGATTGGGGAAGCAGTAAAAAGGGAAGGACAAGAAAAAGGAAATAAAAGGGTGAAAACCATATTAATAATGGAAATGTATAAGGTCAAGAAGCAGAGAAACCACAAGACCAGAAATTACTAATATAATAATGAAGAAAGGACAAAATATGTCAAGATTCCCACAAAGAGCCTAGAAACAAGAAGAGTTATTCCAAAAAATGTTAATAATGGAATACATACCATTGAACAAAATTAAAACCAATATATTTAGACCCAGTAACAAGTTACAAGATACAATCCAAAGAGAACCGAATTGTAAACTAGTTATAAGTATAATATGTGAAAAATTATTAAAAAGACTACCATTAGTGTAGACAAAAATAAGTGACACACTATAATAAAGTGTAGTGTAAGAAATAGAAATCTATTAAAAAGACTACCATTAATGTAGACAAAAATAAGTGACACACTATAATAAAGTGTAGTGTAAGAAATAGAAATCTATTAAAAAGACTACCATCAGTGTAGGGAAATACTATATAAAAACTAAAAGACAGTCTAATGACTGAGGTCAATTTTAATAAAAAAAAAGGTGTTTTAAAAAATTAAGTAGTATAAGAAAATAATAGGTATAAGACGTTTTTATTTCATTGAGTTACCAAGACAGTTATATTAATTGAAAGAGACAGCTAATAACTGAAGGTGTCATTAGTTATAAGATATTTTTATTTCATTTTATTATCAAAGTAGTTATAGTAAACACAAGAGACAGTTAATAACTGAAAGTGTCATTAATTATAAGATGTTTTTATTTTTTTTTCATTGTGTTACCAAAATAATTTTAGTGAACACAAGAGACAGTTAATAACTGAAAGTGTTATTAGGCATAAGATGTTTTTATTATGTTTAAGTGATAAAAAAAAAAAAGGTTAGTAGATATAAGATATTCTGTTGTATTTTAAAATCATGTTATTTAATTTTCAAGTTTGTAAGGCAGAGAGGCAAGTAGGAAATAGAAATGTAATAATTTTATTCAAAACTGTAAACCATGTGAAGGATACAAGGCAGATTAGCTAAGACACCACTTTTGAAAACACAGACTAGTAATGTAAACCCAAAACTATCCATCAGAGAATCAAACTACATAATAGGGGATAGAATTCAATACATACAACACAGAAATTGAAAATATAATTAATACAGATACAATTAATAGCGAATGGAATGACAAAGGAAAGAAAATTAACTTCTTTTGGAAACAAATAATACTAGGCCTATAATGGTAATCAAATCAGACTAAACAGTAAATTAATCAATATTGAAGTGTTTTAACAGCAAAATTATTAACAACAAAGATAATCACGGAGTTATTAAGATTATTCCATGGAAATATTATCAGAAAAAACACTTAAAAACCATTTAAACACTAAATTTGTACAAAATATGAGGCATACAATAATTATAAAAAATTGTAATTTTTGGGCTTAAATGAACTTGAAACAAACCCAGCTATATATCCAAATATGTAAAATTAATTAATCAATATTACTGAGTAGTTAGATTTATGTAAAATTAAGAAATATTTGAAATACAGTAAAAAATAAGAAAACTTATTATGTATATTTAGATGATGAACCAAATCTGAGACTTATATTTTTATAATTGAACAATAGAAAGAGGAAAAAGACATATCACAAATTACCCTAAAACGACGACGTTCAGAGTTTTAGTCTATTGTTAATCGTGAAGACGACTAGTTGAAAATGTACTAACAGAATACCGAAAAAGAATAATTTTGTGTAAAACCGAGTGTGGTTATGCAGAGTGTAACAGAGGTTAACTAAAAATGAAAATAACATTAACCATTAATATTTAACACCTCACTAATTCCAAACAACAGTAATAACACCATTTAACACCAGCACAAGAAATCAACGGCCATTTTGAGACGATTTTGGACAATTTTAGCAGAACACGTATACACATATTTGAACACCGGACACTTCACAAGAAACCCATCACGAAACGACATCGCAGGAGAAGAGAGGACACTCTACACTATATTCCTGGACCAACACTACTTCGCAGAGAAGGGAATATTCATTTATTTCTGTTGGAGAAGCTCGACCTGTCCCAGCAGTTCATAGCAGCTAAACTCGAGGTGACGGCAGCTATACTTGATTCCCGAACCAGCACAAAACACAGCCAGCTTGAAGGGAGTGACGTCATTTCGACGAATGGTTCGAAATTAATTTTCATAATTGACAATTTAAATAATAATATTGTTTTATTTCAGCCATAATAATTTAGTTTAAGAATACCTGTAAGAATGTATCTTGTTCCTTGCCCTCTGACCATTTCGACTCGTTAAAAGAACCATAATTACTAACCTTGTAAAAAATATATTTTGTTAATCTTGTTCGCTACCGACTGGAGCACATATCAGCCAATGCCTTGGCCATGCGCAGTTTGAATGGCGCATAATTTTGAATGTCAATAAATGAACATCATTATTCAGTTACAAGAGTTGTATTTATTTGTATAATGAATGTTAACTATTTTTTTTTCTCAACAAAAATAATTTACAGTGCTAGAATAAATATCTGAGAAAAGTACAAACACAATTAATTAATTATTAATTAATTAATTAAATTAACCAATTAAACAAAAAATCAAATATTAGTAAAAATTTCATAACTTACAAAATTTTATTTTATTATCAATCAATCACACTTAATTATAAAACGTTATTTATATTTAATTTATTCTTTGTAATTGGTGAATCCAAAGTGGAGCTGTATCATCGGCGAGTTTAACACCGAGATTCAGACAACATAATTCTTGCTATATTTAAGGAGACTAATCTCGTGGGATCACATCAACAATAATTATATCTTATTTATTCTTATTTATTTTATATTTGTAATATTTGTAATTATATTACAAATTGGCTAGCCCAATCAGTGGGGCTTTAAGGAGAATAATCTTGTGTGACTAAACATGCATATATAATTATATTTTATTTTATTTTATATTTGTAATATTATTTATATTACAATATTAATCGAAAGATGAAAAAATATTAAAATTTAGAATTATAAATATTCTCTTTTATAAGTTTACGTAAAGTACCATATAACCTTCTCTGCTGTTCACGACATATTAAAATAAATAAACATATAATCTTACTAGCTAAACAAATGTTAAACAAATTATCTAAAACCTTTTTATTTCAGTGTGTCTGACATTTACTCCAATTTTTAAATAATAATAGCAACTCATATACAAACAAAAATAATATTAAACTCAAGAATAAAATTACTTGTTGCTATAAACAAAAATAAAATAATAATATTTACTTTCAACCTACTGTATTATTTAATTCTACTGACACACCCAAATTTTAACATATAACAGAAGATTAGTATGTTTTTAAATTTTCTTATTAAATTAAATTATTTACTTTAACTGCTATTTAGATGTAAAACTTTAAGTTTTTATTGATCATGTATAATTTTCTTTTTGAAAGTTCTTTTCACAAAAAACATAATTGGTTATTCATCACCTGCGTACAGCTGCCGACGTTACCGTTGCGCGCGCGCGCGCGCGTGTGTGTGTCCTGAATCCTGAGAATTTGATGATGATGATTATGCTGACGCTGTGTTCTCTGTCTCTACGGGTTGTTGTTTGTGATGGTCCAGAGTTCCTCCATAAGTCTTGGTGTGTGTGTGGTAACGATGATCGGTCGATCGGCAGACCAGCAGCGTGACGTTGTGTGAAGATATCTTGAGTCTCTGAGAACGCAAAATTGCCGGTGGTATTTACACTGGACGTCAGTCTGACATGTCCAGGACTGTTTTCGACCTGTTAGATATTGTCACTTCGTGCAAAGAGTCCTTTTAATTACAAATCACTTTTTGGTTCATTTTAGCGATTTCGTAAACATACTCGTAGCATAAGCGATATCATTGTTTGCGTAATTTTTTCTGGTCACTCACATATAACCCACATATTAATTACTATTTAATTAAACTAGTACAGTAATTAACATTAAATCACTTAGCGTCATTATTATTGCAAATTTCTGTAATACTTTTACATCACTATATTCGTTAAAATTTCCTTATGTAATGGTGTTTTTATAATTGGGGTAAGTCTTTGTTCACATGTTTAAAACGTATTAATTAGTTTATTTTTATCCGGTTAAAACCTGATTACAGACGTACGCATCACCCCATCTCTGCCTGTCGTAGCTTGCGTTCACACACACAAACACACAAGCGCTGTATTCACGTGGGGCAGGTGTACGCTATCTGACAATCCTTAGCCTGCATAATATTGTTAAAAACTGTTCATCATATATTTTCTATGCTAAATATTTACAAACATACCGCCCTGGGCAAATATGCAAACATATGTATAGTTGCAATACAGAGAATGTGCTGCAAGACGGAAAGAGAGAGAGAGAATGAGAGGGGGGGAGTCATCAGAGACAGAACAGTGTCTACTGTGTAGACGACACGAATGCATCAGTATGTCATATATTCAGTGCCGGATTTAAGATTTTTGAGCCCTATGCCATGTTTTCTGAGCCCCCCCCCCCCGGCTGTGATTTTGAAGTAATACATGTACTGCAGAAGTAATTTGATGTCAGATTAATACTATCAAATTTAAAAACATTAGGGTACTGTAAAAAATCGAGCTTTCATATAGTACTCAAAATATAGTAGCAAAATATAGTATGCTTTCTTGTAGTAGACTCAAAATACAAACATAACCTCAAATCGGAAACCGTTCAGTCACAACGCAGATAAACAATGATAACAAACAAGGGTGGTAACACGCTCGTTTAAATTCGGGGGGAATATAGCGGACGTTCAAAATTCGCATGGACAGATTAGTTTTCAAGGATGCCAACGTCTTACAAATAAGCGCGCAATATTTAAATAAGAACTGTCTGCCATTTGTATTATTAACAAAAATTGATCATTTAATTTCAAAAAATCATACTTAAATAAATCAAAGTCCCTCTACTTTTATAAAAATACTTCTGTTAAAAAAAATCTGTACCTTGCCGCCCCCTTTGACCCCTCGGCCCTAGTGGTAAATCTGGCACTGCATATATTATATGGATGTAACCATGTCCCTATAAAAAGAGGAGAAAATGATAAACATTTGCACGGTGCACTGCATCTACAACTGACAATTAGCAATAAGCTTAGCCAAAAAAAAGTATCAAACTCTGAGTAGTCTTCTGGTAATTATTGACGCTTTGCCAAACACTGCATTTTGTACGGACCCACAGCCGTGTACCAATGACCGATTTGATTTACCATGGATTTGATGCCGATTGTCAGACAAACTGGAATTCACATTCCGTTTAATGAGCACGCCAGTGTTAATTAGCTTTACGTAACGAGCAGTTAAGGGGACATAAATTATGTCAAAATGACACGCTGCGCAGTCTGTTTCACGAAACACGCCACCTTGTAATTTATAGTCGATAGTTAGAATGTCAAGAATAATTATCGCTTGTCACAGGTTGAACGTTAATTGAAAATAATGGAAACGCATAACTACTATCGCGCGATAATAGGTCATTTAATAAAACATTCTGCTAACTTACCTGTGCAGTTTCAGTTCGAATGTCGCGTATGTGACACACAAGTTACATTAACGAACGGTAAAAATGCTAGTCAACTTAACCACAACCAATTAATTGTCTTTCGCCTCACTAGAACCCTGTGACAAAGAAATTATGTAAGTGTACTATCGTTTAGTTTATCGATTAGTTTCGGTTTCCATGAATTAATGAACGCTTTGTAACAGCATGCAAATCATCGAAGTGATGCAAATAAACAAATGCTGTTCTGTTCCCAAAACACAAACAATTTATTACAAAAAAAAATAATTTTGATACTACCTTTATGTGTCTTTTTTTACATTTAAAGTCTCTCTTCCAGGTTAGCAGCCTATAGGCTGGTTGGCAGAAGCTCGGCATTCTTCACGCTTCTCTGCTTTTCTTTTCAACTCACAATGTGATGTGCAGTTCATATCGACCATAAGCTGTTTCATGTAGTCTAAATGGGGGTCGACCTCTGTGATTCTTCCCTTCAATTGTGCCTTCTATTATTCTCTTAACCAACACATTGTGTCGTAGTATAGGCCTATGCCCTATAAACTTACCTCTTCTGCCTTTTAAATTTTGCAGAAAGCTCTTCTCCTCCTGAGCTTTTCTAAAGACTTCCTCATTCGTTATCTTCTCCCTCCACCTTATCTGACTGGACCTTCTTCCTTCCGACTATAGACTAGGACTTTGGTGTTTTGCTCTCTGCAGTCACTGCTAATGTCATCTGCGAACCTAAGCATGTCCACTTTTCCCCCGTATATGTTTACTCTGAGTTGGGTGTCTTCCCTTACTCTATCGATCACGTCTTGGACGTACAAGTCAAACAAACATGGAGACAGAGAACATCCCTGTCTTACTCTTTTCTCAATACTCGCTTCCTCTTGATGGTTTCCACACCGAACTATGCCTGTCTCGTGCGTGTAAAGATTCTGGATCAATCTTCGTCCTGTTTTGTGTAGGATACTGAACAGCTTGTTCCACTTAACTTTATCGAAGGCCTTTTCTAAGTCAACAAAAGCTATAAGTGTCTCTTTGCCTTTCCTCAGTCGTCTTCCTATTATCTGTCTTAGTGCCAAAATTGCCTCCCTTGTTCCCATATTTTTCCTAAAACCAAACTGATCTTCTGTCAAACGGCTTTCTATGTTAACATTTAAAGTAAAAGTTCTAAATTCAAAATGCAGCTTTCGTAACTTAATGAGTCTAATTGTATCGTTTGGTGATCAAAAGACAACATTATCAAAACAATGAACATAAATTAAAAGACATATCGTAAATTAAATTGAGGTGGCCACTGAAAAACAAGTTTTTCACATTTCGTTTTTTTAATTAAATATATTTATTTCTGAATATACTGATGAATATTTTGTAATATTTTGGTTTCGTTTTATTTAACTTCAAATATCTAGTAAGTTTGTTCTAACACATAACTTAACACTGTGTAGGATAAGCTCCCACTCGAGCTTTCTTAACATTAAAAAGAAATTCGTGAAGTTCTGCATTAATTCAGTTTTTTTTTCGGAAGCAATATTTAATTGTTTTATGTACGGTCGTTTGAATTGGTAATATTCACTAAATAAAATATATCTGATTTCATTGATTTCTTATTCCTGTTAAATATTAATCAAAATATAATTATTACACTACCGACTCGGAACACAAAGTTTTTTATGGGTAAAAACATAAAAGTTTTACCTTATAACCTGAACCGGTTTTCGCTTTTAAAAAGCTTCTTCAGAGGCTCACGTTATCACTTTAGTTAAGTAACGCTACGGAAACACCATGGACAACGAAATCCAAGAAATATTAATCATCAAATGTAAAAGTACAGTATAAAAAGAAAAGAACAAAGCTAAAAGAATTACACAGTTCTGGACGTTCTTACTGCTTTTTGAGTATTATTTGAGTTTCATTCAAGTTTATTTCATCTATCTTTAATAATACTGAAAGTGTGGGTAAGAATCCTAATAAAGTGTTTAACAGGGATTACACATAGGGAGAAGTGAGAAAATGTATGGTTTGTAATTAATCCACACGATTTTCTAGTTAAATTTGCGATTAAACAAAGAAGCTTTCCAACTCGTTATAAAAAATTGTATTCTTCAAATTACAATACTTTTTATAATAGTGCATGTTATGAAAACGAACGGATAAACTTAGATTTAATAAATAAAATATTATTTGTCTTTCTTTAAATGTCTCCGATGTGAAGCAGGGGCTAATCTAGGGTTTCATTTCGGGTGGAGGAATTTTTTCAACCACATATTGTTTCTTTAAAGTATTGTTCTTCTCATACTATAATGAAAATCATACAAAAAAAATAAAACTAATGGGCAAATAATAGCCGTAATTCATTAATTTCATTAAAATCAATTAAAAACATGCATCAGATAGGGTTCCAGTTAGTCTTGGAAGCTTATATTACCTTTGTGTGGAATATAAATACTTTAAAAAGAACGTAAAAATTAAGAAAGTGAGGGTTAACAGCATGTATATGCTGTGGATATAAATGTATATAACAGGGTTGTGGATATAAATTTTACAGCAAGTAAGATAATGTTAAATAATTTTTTTAAAAATTATAATGATTATCAGCCTTTTTCAAAAGGAAAATAGAAAAAGAAAGAAAGGTAAAAAACCTTAAGAAATAAATATTACTATATACTTTGTTAAATAAGTGTTTTTTTATAATCCTTGTTATTCTAAAAATATGTGAATTATATATGTTTCATTTTAAAAAATCAGAAATATTTAAGTAAATTTGATCAAATAAAGCGCGTTAATTACGATAATACATAGGATTTAACACTGGAACTGTTTGACTCCTAACGTCACGTGACTTCAAAAATCGTCGTACGCCCCATGACCTGTTTTTTCGTAGGCTTCAGTTTGCGGCCAACTAGCGGGTAAAATCAAACAGTTCCTTCGTTGCTCATGTCTCAAGCATAGTGTAAAGCATTCCCACATGAATTATATGTTTCAAGTCGCTCGTGACCAGCGGAAAATCGTGACCTCCTAATCACTTCCAAGTCAACTTCTTTTCATTTGTCACCATTTGTTTCAACATATGTTATATTTATTATTGAATATAAGGCCTACTATTCTAGACTATTTAAACGTGTCATTGACTTAAATAGTAATTTTTTGAAATTGACAATCTTGTAAGTCAATTAATTACATTTCAAAAAATACGTAACCAGTTTTAAGTTTTCGCATCAACATTTTTTAATTTTTTCGGATTTCGGGGCAATATATCCTCCGTAGGTTCGCCCTTGGAGTTTGGTGTGTGTGAAATTAATGGAACTGTTTACGACTCTGAATGGTACTTGTTTAAGGAGAAATATCCAGTGGCGGCTTGTAATTAATCCTCAAGTAGGGCGCTCTATAAAATTTGTCAACGTATAGGCTGACTACAGCTTATACCATACACTACTCTGTTTTCAACTTACACGTTATGCTCAAAAAAAGTATAAGCTAAACATAAGTTACAAACAGTATACAAACTAATTTGGTTCGAAGCTTAAGGCTGTCCATCGTGAAGCACAAACGCAAAATAAAACACACTGTTACGACGGTCTGACTGATCGTCGTATGGTACAGTGGAAAACAAAACACAAGACACCAATTAAACCGGTAATCACCACCTATAATTATCACAATTAACAGTTTATAATCAACAAGTCTCTTACAATAAATCAAATAAAAATTGTTCACAAACAATAATAATGTCAACGAGTCTCGCACGATTATAAAACCCATAACACTTCGCCACAGTACTGCGAACCGCACTCGAATAAATCGCAACTCAAACTCAAACTGAGCGTCGCTGAGTACTTGTATTTATACTCCGCTGAGGTTCCAAATATTCCCTAATTGGGGTCTACTAGAAAACGCTAGAACGTAATCGATTTAGGTCTTGAACACAGCGCGCGCGGACCGGTATGGTCTGGAAAAGTCTCGTTGCGGACGCGTGACAAGTGTCATGTAATTGTCTTTTATCTCAAAGTAGCAGCAATACGTACGCACACACACACACATTACAGCCGGGCTCCGCTGGAATAGCCGAGAAACACGTAGGATGTTCTGTGATGTCGTAACAATACACATGGTTGAATTGGGCCGTGGTCTACTGAAGTTACTACTCTCAAAGATGTTATTGTCAGACGTTTCGGCCTCACATCTGGAGGCCATCTTCAGTGATAAACAGTTTCTAACACAACTCTCGCGGTGTTCGTCAGTAACCACAGTACTGTGGCGAAGATTCTTTGTGATTACTGATGAACACCGTGTCATTTGTGTTAGAAACCGTTTATCACTGAAGATGGCCTCCAGATGTAAGGTCGAAACGTCTGATAATAATATTTTTCAGAACAATAACTGTAGTGGACCACGGCGCAATAGCCCGGATTTTAATTTCAACAATGTTGACGGCGGCCTTGAAATCCTTAGAAATGGGTTAAAACGTGTACAGTTAGTTTCATAATGTTACATCGAATATTATATACACCCACCACGTAAAATTAGTTTATCAGTAAAGTTATCGTTTGAAATAAAATCTAATCTTTTAGTCTATCACACAAATACAATTTTCTATTACTAATTCCTTAATGTGAGGAATCTCGCGAATCATCAACTCTTCTATTGACAGCACAGCCAAAGGAGATAACTCTCTTCGCTCATGGCGTTTTTTTTTAACATGATAATGTTTTTAGGCTGGGGGGTCGTTCCACAAAAATCGTCATCGAAAAACGTAACCCTTCCACACTTTCGATTCCCCACAGTCTAGACATTTGCTATGTAAACGCATCAAGACAGAAATAATCGCTGCTGACATTGTGAGTTTAGCAAACGTTTTAGTGAGAATAAATTTGGTTTTACATGCTCCGTTTGTGATCGTCTGTGGTTTGGAAATGATTTACGTAATCCACCAAACGTAATCCGCATTATACGTTTCAAAAGCCTAAAAACATTATCATACTTCGATGTTTCGGTTTCGTCGAAATTTGAATGCTTAGGTGCATAAATAAATAGAGAGAGAGAGAGAGTGAGAGAGAGAGAGAGAGAGAGAGAGAGAGATTTTTTTAATTAGCATTTGATTAACGCGAGAATTTAAAAATACCTCTGAATACAAGCAAGCGTATCTATGAATAACTGTTCTGACGAAATAAAAAAGTGGGAAAATAATGATAGAAAAAATGTAGGATAAAGTAATTTTCCATCTAAAGGAAATTTACTTTTGTCTAATTATTGAAATTAAGATCCGGGGTATTAGCTCGTGGTCTACTATAATTATCATTCTGACGGGTGTTGTTATACTGCGGCTTTGCCACAGTACTGTGGTCACTGCGAACACTTTTTCAGATGTATTTAAAACCGTGTTTCACTGAAGATACGTAACCGTACGTTACGTAATAACAGGAAGAATTTGTTCTTCAGCAAAAGTTAGTCGTTTAAAACATAAGCTTTTAAAGCTAGCAGTATCCACGTTTACGTACGGCAGTGAAATCTGGGTTACAACAAAAGCACAAGAGAGAAGAGGACAAGTTCGAGAGACGAAGTTTCTAAGAAGAGTTTAAGGACGTAACCGGAGAGATATGTTAAGAAAAGAAATAGTCAGAGAAGAACTTCAAATACTTAATTACAAAAAAATAAATAAATTGAACATTATTTGGAAAGGGTGGAATAAAATAGACTGCCTCTAAAAGCAAGAATATGTAGGACTAAATCAAATGAAGAGGAAACATAGGTCGACAAGAAACAGATGGGGACCGCAGCGCACAACAAAGCCTAAAACATGAAGTGGAGACGATGATGCTTTAAAATGTGGATCCATCCATATTGCTTGCATATCGAAATTGATTTGATTTAACAACAACATAAATATTTATGACAATATTTACAATTGTCGTCAGTCTAAAGGGTTTTCATTAAACAAACGACGAGTACATAGGTTGTAGCACAGTTCTGAGAAAATGTAATGTCTTAAAAGTTTGGAATAAAGCTTCACTGCGACACGTTGTTAATGTTGTTAGACTTGACAGTCATTTCTCAATCGCCTTTCTCTACTACAGTTGCATTCACTTCTACCAGTTAATGTATGTACCTGCTGAATATATGCAAACCCTGGTATAGTTTATAAATGTACTAGCTGTTACCCGGGGCTTCGCACGCGAATATTTGACTTTTATTATTATTTTAATATAATTTTTATTGTCTATGTATATATTGGCGTTCTGTCAGCTCGTATAACAATTTTGTACTCATTAGTCAAATTTTCTCCAAAGCTGTTTTCAACATTTGTACTAAATTATTATGTTGGTGCAACAGCCTTTGGAGATTTAAAAGTACCCGTTTATAAAGCGTTTGGAGATATTTATAAAGTACCTGTTCAATCAAAAACGTTAAATTCTTTATTTTAAGTGTTACTGTGTTAGAAGCATTGTATAACACATTAAAAGTTATGTTTTACTCAACCATGGCTTTTATTTATTTCACCAGTAAACTAAACACTAAAAATTAAAGAATTTCGACGAAACCGAAACATCGAAGCATGATAATGTTTTTAGGCTTTAAAAATAAGATTTCTAGACTGTGGGGAATCGAAAGTGTGGAATCACGCAATGATGACGTCATACAGCGTGACAGTAAATAAAATGTTACAGAAAGTTTCAAATGATGTCCAGCTAAAAGACATTATCATGTCAAAACCGTTGTCACCTAATCTCACAAATGAAAACAACCGTATTTTCGCTTTGCATTAAGTAATAGGACAATTTACAATTAGTACACTTCTTCTTTTCCACATCGTAATATATCGATACAATCGCATATTATATAAAACATCGAAAATGTACTGCAGGAATGGATAAATGTACAGTCCCGAGCCGCTAAATATCTCTTGTTTGTTTACTTTTTACTATGGTAATTAATTCTGGTCTCCATAGTGTTGATAACATCTTGAGTAGTAGTATTTAATATATTTCATTACTTATTAATTACATCATCTGAAATACGTATAAACATAAATTTTATAACCGTAAGACATTTACAAAATATATAGACGTATCTGTATACAAAATTACAAAATATATCAATACAATCGCATATTAAAAACTGCAGGAACGGATAAAGGTACAGATCCGATGCCGCTAAACATCATTTGTTTATTTACTTGTTACAATGGTAATTAATTCTGGTCTCCATGGTGTTATTAACATCTTTATGCTCAACAAAAAGGCATAATTAAAAGGGCCAAAATCGTGCGAACGGGGCAAAATATCAAATTCCAAGTTAGTCAGTATTTTTCGCCTTGTGTCAAAGGTTACCTGTGTAAAATTTGGTGGCAATCAGTGTAACGATGTGAATTTGTATTCAGTACCCATAAATTCTCAGACTTTGAGTTTTATATATTGTAATGAAAAGAATTTCTGGATGTATTTTAATTTTAATTATTTGTTATGAGTCTTTTATTATATTAATAAAGTTAATATTTATTCTTTTAATAGTTTATGGCACTTGTTGCCTTCAACCACAGGTGTTATGTGTCCTTTGGGAAGAATCAACTCGTAACCAAGGGGGTTTAAGGAGTACCTAGCTTTGGGGTTTTATTTGGATTATGTTATTTTTTTTTGTTTAAGTATACTGACCTTGCGTCCTGTAATTGGTGTTTCCTGTAATACAATAATACACACTTATACTAAATCTGGGCGCCACCTGAACACTGGTCCAGGAAAAAAGAATCAAGTGAAGTTAAATCTAATTATGAAAAAATAACCGATTCTTAATTTTGTAAATAATTTTCTATGAATGAAAACAAGTTGAGTTGTAATTATATCAAAATTCAATTTATTAAATTCAAAATTGTCTGAAGGACAGTTATCACTTTTTAAAATTTGTTCAACAAGTTACAGTGTTCAATATTCTAGATAACCCTTAATTATACCATCGGCTAAAAATTTGCTCAGTTGATCGGTTGAGTTTAATTACCTTGCAATATCACAAGGTCGTGAATTCTTTTAACTTCCAAGATTTATCAAAATGATGCCTTACAAAATTTCTTAAACTAGTATAAACTTGATAAGTGAACAATCTTCGTATTTAACTGACGTATTGCCAATCGATTTATTACTATGAATATTTTTGGTTAATTAACCGTCAAAGTTCTTTAACCATCAAGATTGTTTTCTTATTATGTGGTGAAGTACAAGTATACTGTTTGTTATGTAGTTAGTTATTTGAAAAAATACACCAGATCATTATTTAAATATTTGGTTAAAAACTTACAGTGTCCGTCGAAATTATATTCTTTCACTGCATTTACTTTAATTTATTTAATTAAATAAATTGCTCACTAACACTCCACAATTCACGTCACTGGTTTAATAAAATTTTATTCTTCGTTGGTAGTCTTCATGGGTTGCTGTGAACTTGGCGTCCTAAACACAAATGTGCTTCGTCGCTGGTAGTCGAATCTATTCTTCTTCTGCAAGTTCGTTGTCGTGGATTATTTTGTCACTCGTCGTTAAAAAAGTTTACTTTGGTTAATTATCATGCACTTAGTTTAATAATACTTCTTCTTTAGGTAATATGTTTGAAAATTTGTAGAGTCGATCTGCGTGGAGTCCGTCCTGAGTGAGATTTGAGAAAAAACTGTCTTCGGCTTGGATGCTAGCCGTATTTATAGTAAAGCCAAATGCATTGCATTACCTGACGCTTATTACGTCATTTTTCTATTAATTCCTTACGGGCTTCCGTTGTTTTAATGAAACATTTGTTCGAGAATCTTCTAGAATGTGTTTTATGGAATCTCATAGAACAAATTTCATTTCCGCCAAACGTTCCATCGCGTCTGTTTTTGTTCTTCTTCCTCTTGAATTAAATTTTAGAAATTCCCTATTTGATTCTGGTTTTTTCCAGATAACTTTACAGGACTACTTACAATGTAAATTTGACTATCATTATTGAATTCCTTGCGATCAACTGATTAATTTGGTATTAATTAAGCCTGGATTCGAATAGGTTAACTTTAAAAAAATACAATAAGTTTATTATCTTACCTTGTGATGGCTTATAATAATTCATCATTGTCCACCTAATTTTTATAATTAGGGGTCTTACACCTTACTAAAACATGGATACATAATGTGAGTAATTATATAACAAAATTAATATCTTTACAATAACATAATATAAGAATAGTGGTGAATAAACAATGACCTTGGCTTAGACCTAACAATTTTTACATTAGTAATTATTAATTTGTGACTTTGTTATCTTATGAAACAGGTTGTTCTTGGTGTTCAATTCTAGCTTAGGCTTTGGTTCATTATCATGACCACCTCCTGTTTCATAATATACAGTATTTTCAGAGCATTATATGTTAGCATCATTTTTTACTCATCTGGGTTGGTCATTTTGGTTTGGTCAATAATACCTTTACTTTTGCCATAATTCTTATCGAATTGATATTATTATCAACTGAGCAGGTTATTTCTAGTTTGATTTCATTTATTTACATCTTATTTGCCCATAATTTAGGGTTTTAAACATCAAATATTTTAGTTATGACCCTTTTTCTCTGTCTGTTTTGACAGGTTCACACTATGGTCCAGGTAACTTTTGATATATCTTATACATTCAAGTTTATTATCTCATGTCTCTAGGCCTATTGACTTTACACTCTTATGCAACTTTTAAAAGGAATTTGGTTGCATTTTGATGATATATTAGTAATAATTTAAATCATTTTAGATGCATAGTACCTGCAACTCTTTTGACATGGTTTTTTAATATTTTCTCTGACTTTTAGGTATTTTAAAAGTTCTTTTATTTGACATAAAACGTTCATACTTATCTATTTGACATGTAGACATCATTATCTTTTTGTTTATGATAATTGATTTTTTCATTATTCTGGGTGTTTGTCACATGCCCATTACATATTTGTCATTGCAATTTTCTCTTATTTGTTTACAATTTTTTATTATTCTAATTATGGATCTAAGCCATTTGGTAATTCTATTTGACATATTTAACCATACATTGGTTTCAAATTGAGTAATAACTCTGTAACAATTCTGTTTTTATGCCCTATTCTGAGCTAATTCTTGAACCATTGTGACACACATTTTGTCACTTAAAAGGTTATTTCTTAATACCATTTATTACTATTGGTTTCATATTGACACTTCACTTCTACAATCTATGGGGTGTCGTTATAGTCAAAGTTTAAGTCCTCTTTATTGGTTTTGTCAATAATCCATATTTTAATACCAGTTGTTAGTTTGCTGTATTAAACCTGTTTGGCTTTTAATTACATTAATTATGTGATTTATGAGTTGATCCTCTACTTTTTTTATATTTTTTAGTGGTTATTTTAATTCTTATGGTGTTATTATTTATGGGACGTCTCATGACGTTACAATATATAGATGTCACTGTTAATCTGCAAGAATAATAATATTATTAAATTAAAAAAAAAACACTGACTTAACTTTAAATATTAGGAACTGTCCCAATATCCTTATTCGCACTACATTTTAGATGTTTTGAATATGCGATCGTATCGATATACTAAGATGTGAAGAAGAAGTGTACTAATTTTAAATTATTTTATTTCTTACTGTAAAGCAAAAATACGTGTTTTTTTATTTGTAATGTCAGGTAATAATTTTTTTTAGGTTTTTAAAAAACCTAAACCCATGGTTGGGTAAAAATATGACATTTAATGTGTCCACACACTGACTGAAAGAGAGAAAGATTAAAAACAAAGAAAATACGTATTTTAACAAAAAAAAGAATAACAGACAAAATGAAAAATGCAATTATTTCTGAATAATAAGATTAAAACAAAAAGAAACAATGTAATAACAAATGAAAACAAGATTTGTTATTCGTTATGTGGTCAATATTCGTTTATGTTATTCAGTAACATGTCGAAAACTTCATTAGAAGCAAATTTTGTGCGAAATGCAAAAAAAAAATGGAGACACATATAACATCCCGCCTTCCTTCGAGTTGGTTGCTTTCTTTGTGATGCGCACAAAAAAACGAGAATTATTGAAAAAAATGAGTACTGTTGGAAAACGAGTTCTTTCACAAGAAAGGGAGACATGTATAGTAACAGGCAAGCAGTGGCCCCGCCTTACTTCGAGTTGATTTTGTTTTACGTGGATTTCACAAAAAGCCAGTATGATTTTAAAGGCATATTGGTTTTCATGTGTAATTTTAGTTTGTATGTTAACCTAACAACGCCAACTTTTGGCGTCACAGGCACACAACACATCGGAGTTATTTTAATGCTAGAAACATTTTTCTAGAACAACGAAATGTCCGGGATGGCAGAGGAAAGGTGATTCTTCTTCACGATAATGCCCGCCCACGCACGGCAAAACTGACGCTCGAAACAATAAAAAAAGTAGGTTGGGAGATCTTGCCTCATCCCTCTTATAGCCCTGACCCTGCCCCATCTGACTTTTTCTTGTTTGGCCCACTCAAAGGAACTTTGCGTTGTGTCAAGTTCAACAGCAATGAAGAAGTGAAGGAAAAGTCCAAAACTGGCTTCGCCATCAAGGTAAAGAATTCTTTGCTGAGGGAATAAAAAAGCTTGTAAAGAGATGGGACAAGTGCATAGACGTTGCTGGAGATTACGTTGAAGAGTAATGTATTGATTGAATAAAAAGTTTTTGCTCCACAGCTGTTTGTCTGTTTACTTATTGAATGACCCTCGTAATTCTTCGTTATAACAGTATGACAAAATTAAAAAAATATAAATGTAAGTCGTTATCACAAAAATAGGATCTAACTGAAAAAGCCTTGTAAACTTGCCGTGTGCTGGGAACCATTCAATTTTTCAATCCTCCCATTTTCATTCCGTAGACTGAAGAAACGCCTGTATAGTATAGGAGCGTTAACACTTCAAGTACAAAACGTGAACCAAATGTATACCGTTTGTTACCTGTTAAACACGACAATTTCTTTTTTTCGTTCATTAAGAACAAAAGGACAATCGAATACAATTACGTTACCATGGTAACCATACAAACGCATTCTGTAGCAAGCTCTAACCAAATAATGCACTATGCTTTTGAAAAAAAACGTTACAAACCGAATATAGTTTTACAATGGATATGTAATTGATATTATACCTAAATATAATATGTTATTCGCACGTACAATTTCTACCTCTTGCATTAGTTAGACTCTTACATACCGGGTTCACAAAACCTAACTTGCATAAGTTTTCGAATTCTTAAATAATTTATACCTACAATTCGTGAACAGAAGCCTGCCCACTGATTTAAATTAACCAGCCACACGATTCCTGATGTGAGAGTTTATGTCAGGAAATCAAGTAGTATTGCCACCAAAAAGCATTTCCTTTAAAATAATAGAACTTGTAACCAAAATTACGATAAAATTAAAATGAAGGTCGAAATTTTGCAATCAGTAAACTGTTTATTACAAAAACAAAATCGCAGAGCACAATAAGAAATTTGAAATTTACATTACACTTTATTTTCATCTGTTATATAATCTCGTAACCAAATATTGTAGGTTTACATATTGTAGGCAGAATGTCGTTTCACCCTCTTCCATCAGCTACTCTCTGCAAGTACAGAGAGCATTGCCCGGGAGTCACGAACTTGGACGTTGGAAGTAGGATTTGCTGGCAGAGCTGACTCGAGCTGACTAGCTCGAGCTCTGACTCGTTCGTCAGTACCAGTGGGCATTAACCGAACCCTCAGTTCGGTACCCGTTACCAGCCTTTGACTCCCAAAAACAGACGTACGTGTACCTGCATACATAGGTATATATCTCATTTTTTCAATTTTAAGCATATATATATTTGTCTGCTTTATTTTTTTAAGTGTATATATATACCGTACATATGCAGTACGTCATACGTAAAAACTGATAAATACAAATCATAAATATAATACATAATACAACATATAAATATAATACATAAATATACTAATCTACCGTGTAGCGTCGGTCGGCTCTTCTTCCGTACAATCAGTCGGCTTCCCCTCCGTACGGCGTGATCGACTCCTCTTCCTCTTAGCTCCCGTGCAGCCAGTCGGTTACCCTTCTTCGTAGCGTCGGCCGGTCCTTCTTCCGTGCGATCAGTCGGCTTCCCCTCCTTACGGCGTCGGTCGGCTCTCCCTCCGTGCACGTCGATTCGACAAATCTTCAAACCGTAGCAACGTGTTCAGAAATAGCAGCGATGGTCCTGACTCCAACAACTAGACTATATAAATACAGAAACTTAGTAGTCTATAGAAAAATACGACTGAAGTGTGGAACAACTGGAAAGAAAGGACAATCGTCGAATGCGAGAAAGGTTGAATAAAAGGACAATTTATATGTAGTAGAGGTAGAGGGAAACCTAGAAGTCTCTGGCATGATAACATACGCGGGACTAGTGATAACATACGTGATGGCTAGTTAATGGTCTTGGTGGAAGAAGTAAATATCATAACCCACAAGGACTGTAAAACCGCGTGAAGATGATGAAGATAGGAGAAGAAGAAGCATAAAAAAGAAGACGGAAGAAGACTCTACATTCCAATACGCGTACAGAGGTCTTCCATGACACACCGTGGTGCTTATGGTGCAGGACAAGTGTTACTCTTTTGGTCGTCCAGTTGATTACTTCATAGGTTAATGTGATTTATAATTAATCAGGTAATAAATTATAAATATATGAAGAATGCAACGTAAAAATGTTCACAAGTAAAACGAAGATTATGGCTTTCAAAGCAGAGAAACGGTCGGATAAAAATAATCATTAAGAGCTAGACATTGGGTCAAGTAAAATACATAAACAATAAAACATACGAAACAAATGGTATACGTGAAAGCATGAATAGAATATAGTGTGCCCAGATACTACAATTAAATTTTATGATAGCTGCCCTTCTTATATTATATAGTAGTGAGACAGGTTTACGATCACGATACTCAAACAAAGTACAGTCTTCTAAGATGAAATTCGTACGAGATCTGAAGTAGCGCACAAGAGATGACAAAATTAGAAATCAAGATATAACATCAATGCAAAAAATAAAACATTTTAGGCAAAAATATAAAAAGCGATTAGATATGATGAGTAACAAAGAGTGCCTGAACAAGCCGTCAAAGACAAAGAAGCAAAAAGAGGGAAGTACTGCAGGACGACCAAAGAAAAGAGAAAAAATGATGATATACTCACTTGAAAACGGAACACAAATGCCTAAGCCAGAGAGCAAAGATGACTATGAACTCGCCCGTGCCAACTTCGAAAATAAAGTGAAAAATTTTTAGTTTGTATCCATAGTTATGTAACAGAATTAAACGTATTGTTGCTTAATAGTAAATTAAATAATCAGCCATAATCAAATTGAAACATATCTCTTGTTTAAGATCACAAATGGATTGTCAGTTTTATAAGCTAAACGTGCGTTATTCAAGTGCGTTTTGGGACGGGATTGGTAAAGACCATACGATAGTATTTCTCTGATGATTTACAATGTCCAGTTATGCTGAAGTAAGTTAATTCGGAATCGCGAAACCGTTTCCATTAACTAGGTCCGTTCAAGACCAGATAGGCCTAAATCCTTGAAAAATACCACGAGAATTTCTTGCCTTTTTGGTATCGTTTTGAGAAGACTTCAGTTTTTGCGTTATTTGCTACATTGCTGTACATTTTGTTTTTCTGTTTTTCAATTAAACATATGTGCGCGAACTGATAAACACAAAAGTGTGGCAAATAGGTATACTACGAACAGAGTACTGTAGGCAATCATTTGAATTTCGCTTTTCATTTATTTAAATCAAGAAGCGGTCGATTTTCTATGAAAAGCAGTTTTATACGTCTTCACAAAACGTTTAGTTCTATAAAGTATAGGGCTCTAATGAAATGGGTATTTAATTTCAGACAGACATTATAAGTAAAATTTATCACGCACTCAAGTAAAAACAAATTTGTATTTTCCCTTTACCACTTAACATAGCCCACAAACAAACTGTAAGTCGGGTTTGGCGCACATCTGTTATGATTTGGAATTAATAACCTCTATACTAGTAATGATTAAAACAAAACAACAAAAAGAGTCAAAGGGTCGTTGCGTATTATAGATTACTTGTACCGTATACTAAGTTATCGTATTATGTAAGAATTGAAGAATCTTTGTGCTCTGATTGTGTTATTATATACTATATTTAAAATATAAAACAAAAAAGACAAACAAATTAGATAACTATATTTTTAATTTTTATCATTGCTGTAGCCTACATAACTAGAACTGAACGTAAACAAATAATGAAAACATAAAGCCATGTTTTCGATACTAACACCAGTGTTGTAATTAAACGTATGTAGGTAGTAGAGGTGTCCTAAACTAGTATTTGAAAATAACAGGAACGAAACCGTTCCAAAAAAATAACACGTACAAATACCTGTTAACATATACTTATTATACATATAGCCTACATGTATTATATAATTTACCTCAGATCTACCTCAGTTACAGTATATTCAGTAATGAATAACGAATGTTGTTTTTTCTATATCTCTAAAAAAAAAATTAATGTTGGCTGCACTTTACAGAAACCTACGTCTCGCACATAAACCTCTTCATCTATGTACTCACTCGTTCATATTTTTACTTCGAAAATACAGCATCTTGTGAGACCTAAGCAGACACGACATGAAATACGATCAAGGATAATAAGAACCTCGTCGTTTTCCCCTGGACCCTACATATTTTAACCTAATTAATAATTTTTCGTTTGATTATGTCATTATAGTGGTTTGAGAATGTTTTTGTCTTTTGCTGTATAATTCTTTCTCCTTATAATTAGTAAAATAGTTTACCTTTTTCTTGTCCGTCTGGTGGCCTTTTTTCTATATTTAATTCAACGCGTTTCGGGACATATGCCCCATCATCAGGTTATCCCTTGTTGAAGTTCGTCGATCGTTAAAATATTAAAAACACTGTATATACAATTTTACACATAACAATAAATATAATATAAACATAAAAAAAACACACATAAAATACCCAAACTTGAGACACACGCGATATCGGTGGTGCGCACCACGACATGCTATAGTCTTTCTCCTTATTTATTCATCTAAAGGCAGCCACAGACTGTTCTACGCTTATATTAACTCTATACGACGACTAACGTCGACCAGTTTTCTCTGAAATTGAAAGAATCAGAGCTAGTTTTTGTAGGCTTTATGTGTCGGTACTTTGTGACCTGAGACACAAGATTCCCCTCCCCCTATAAACAACGTCATGACAAGATCCTCGACGTAGCACACACGTTTTCTTGCGCATTGTCTATATTTCATTTTCCACTTGACTGGAGAACATCTCATCTTCGCACATGTAAAGAAAAGAGGTCACGATGAGTATCACAGTCTGTAGGTGTCAACATAAAATTATGTTCATATTTTTCACTTTCTTATCGAATACAGGTTTAAAATAAAAGATAAATAATAAAAAGTTAAAATACGTATTCGTTGAGTGAAAGGAAATTTCGATTTCCTGAATACTGAATAATACAAAATTACATGGTTTATCTAAAAAGTAATAAGACTGAATATTTTCCCACGAAGTGGCAACACTGTGAGACTAACAATGTAACAGGTCATAGTTACAAAGATATTTTATTGCAGTCATAACAGCTTCTTAAACGTACCAGATTAGGCAGTTCTATAATTTTTGTTAACTGTTTGTCCCACGTCACACATTAGACTATCGCCAATATTGCGCACTATTACGCAACCCAATTTTTGATCAAACGTAAATATAGGTTTGGTTTAGGACTTTTAGTGCAACAGAAAGCTTTTGGATTGCTGTGAAATGACCAAACTCAGATTGATTGTTTTGAACTAAATGCAAAGAACGAACTGCAGGAAACGTGAGGAAACTCATCTGATCGTTTGAAACATTATCGCAAGAATTGAAACGCAAAATGGGATTCCAAAAAATTAATTCAGGAGCAGAAGAACAACCGAAAACATGTTGGTCCTAACCAGCTTTCGCCCATTAAAGATGACAGCTCCTTGCTCGGAGATCCGTGCTCTGAGCGTCCGTGCTTTCAGCGCCAGTCAACAACATGACCGTGTTGGTAGTGCCTACTAATCCTTCTTTTGTCTTATTGACTGAAGCAGGAAATGAAAATTGTATCTCCAAGTTACATTACAATTCATGCTTCTTATGTGATACATGATTAATGAGACACGTCTCTTTAAGAAGAGTGTGGTATACCAAGATTATTTTAAGACGATTAAAATATGTAAATATACACTTACATTTTTAAGCTAAACACAAGAAGGCTTGCATATTCTTAAAAATACGTGTCTAAAGGCACATTACATAAGTTTGATTAATATTATTTGGAAGTTTGAGCAAATTCACTAGTAGTTGAGTAAATTAGAACAGTAGCGAGTTTCTTCCGTTCGGCTGGATTAGGTGAATTTGTTCTAGTATAGTAGGAATAATACTAGAACATAATATTCTATTTTCAACCTGAGTCAAACTGACAAAGTATGGAGTGGAACATCCCAGTTCATCCGCTAAAAAGAAATTCAAAACCCAGCCATCGGCTGGTAAGGTGACGTTAACCATCTTTTGGAGCTCCCAAGGCCCAATTTTCTGTAATTACCTACAAGACCAGCGTACCATTAATAGTCAGTACTATTCTGACATGATTGTGAACAAAGTTAAGCCTGCATTGAAGAAGAAATGTCCGGGATGGCAGAGGAAAGGTGTGATTCTCCTTCACGATAATGCCCGCCCACACACGGCAAAACTGACGCTCGAAACAATAAAAAAAGTAGGTTGGGAGATCCTGTCTCATCTCCCTTATAGGCCTGACCTTGCCCCATCTGACTTTTTCTTGTTTGGCCCACTCAAGGAAACTTTGCTTGGTGCCAAGTTCAACAGCAATGAAGAAGTGAAGGAAAAAGTCCAAAACTGGATTCGACATCAAGGCAAAGAATTCTTTGCTGAGGGAATAAAAAAGCTTGTAAAGAGATGGGACAAGTGCATAGACGTTGCTGGAGATTATGTTGAAAAGTAAAAAAAAAAAATTGTATTGATTGAATAAAACGTTTTTGCTCCACAGCTGTTTTTTGTTTACTAATTGAATGACTCTCGTATATATACGCTGACAATATTGACCGAACACTATAATCTGATTTCACGCGCTACCAAGGAATTGATTTTTATGCTCGCTTATATCTTACTTCGATTTGCAGCGCACCTGCTTAATAATCTGTCATAAAACTTATTTTTATACCTCGAGAAGAATTCTGTTGCGCGTAATGCGCATGCTCGATTTCTGCCTTCGTGCGAGTGCGAACGGCGAATTTAGTTATCCATAAAATGCCTATTATGCCACCTATTCTTGTTATAACGTTATATTACTTCTATATTGTATAATCTGCCTTATATTGTTACGTTCGCATTCTCACTGGAGGAATACTCTGTAGCGCACCTGCCTAAGAACATGTCATAAACTTTATTCTTATATCTGGAGAAGAATTCTGTTGCGCGTGATGCTCCTGCTCGATTTCTAACTCTGGGAAAGGGCGAACAGCTAAATTAGTTTTCAATAAAATGTCTACAATACTTGCACGCGCTGCGTATTTAACTGTCGTTTTATAATTCATTGTGTTAATGTTGAAGTAAGGTATTTGTTAGATTAGTCTCTCCTAAACTTATTCTAACAATACAATACCTCTATAGATTTCAGCTTATCAATTTTTAAATTCAAACTGAAGCAAGCGCGTTTATATTGTCTGAACACTACGATCTGAATACATTCGCTATCAAAACGTTGTTTTTTATACTCCCTTATAACTTACTTCGATCTTAACTTATCCACTTTTAAATTCAAACTAAAACAACTCTGAATTCACGCACTATTAAGAAGTTTCTTAAGATGCATACACCACCTTCGATATCATAACGTACATCTTTATTTATAATTAATGCTGATATGAACTTAGAAACCTTGGTTAAATTGTCGGATATGGTGCACGATTTTTCTCCATGCAAAAAGAGCAACAATAATATTAGAAGGTTAACAGAATCGAGAAATTTTCTCATAATAACCAAAGGTATTTATTTTGTTGGTTGCTATGGCAACCAGAATGTATTCTATTGGGTTGCCATGGTAACCAGATCTAATATTTTTTTTTTACACCCCAAAGGACCCCTCAAAGGGTTCGTATCAAAAAAACACCTGTCCTATGTTGGTTCTCCCGTTGCGTAAAATATTTGTGCTAAGTTTGGTTGAAATCGGTCCAGTGGTTTAGGAGGAGATGTGGAACATACATACATAGGCTACATACATACATACATACAATGACTTTTATTTATATTAAGATAACTGATAACTGTGATGAATTTTGGAGCCGTAGGTATGATAGGGAAACAAAACAGCAAAGCAAAGAGTCACAGAGAAAACTCGTCACGTCAAAAGAAGGCAAGGGAGAGCAATTCGAGATAAAGCAAAGTTCAATTACTCAATTACTTTCTTGACGTACAAGGTATTGTGCACGAAGAATCTGTGCCTTTTGAACAAAAAGTCAATTAAGTTTACTACCTCGACGTGGTAAGAACGTCATAAAGGCTCTTGACAGACTCAGGTAAAAGGTCATTTGCGTCCGGTCAGTGAGTATCGGTTTATGTATTCTTCACCACGGTATCGCTTCATTCCACTTCGCACTTCCGTGAACAAGTATTTGGCCAAGAAAGGCCTTACTGTTATACCACAGCCCCTAACGCCCTTGCTCGTAGTCCATATGATTATTTCTAGCTTTCCAAAATCCAGCTTTCAACTGGAAGTATGGAAACGTCAAAACATTCTGGCGCACCAGCTAATGGCCTGGATAGTTGAAGACTTTTACCATTGTTTCAATCAGTGAGAACAACGTCTCCATAAGTATACGGTTTTCCATAACATTTAAAGGAGACAAATGTTTTGTAGTTAATGAATCAAGAAATAATTTTGTACACTCTTTCTCAATAATCTTAGAAAATATTGTATACCGTAAGGAACCATTGTGTGATTGACACTGTGTACAAAACCCAGTATTCTCTCATTCGTTTACGATTTAAAACCCCCAACCACCACATTAACAAAATATTGTTGTAGAAAGAAAATTAATATTTATATTAAATCTTACTTTGTTTCCAGTCACGAGGCAAATAAAGAGACTGCGAGGAGCTTTTATAAGTTTATACGCGCTTAAGAACTGGAATTTATAAAGAACTGATCTTTCATAAAATCAAATTACGAAGTAATTTTGACAAAAGAGTGAAAAATTGTCTGTTAATGAAGGCACGTGCTTGTAATTACATATTTATTATTAAATATTACGCCTTAATAACGCTTTGTATCACGTATCCCCCTTCTTTAGCACTGTAGCCCAACTTGAGCTCTGGCTTCCGACATCAATCTTCTCTAATGTCTCTTATCCGTTGCCATCTCAACGTAACCCTGCACATCAATTTTTCTTTTTCTCAGACCTTCCAGCACATCATCCAACCATCTTATCCTAGGTTGACCCCTCTTTATGATTTTATACACCTGTGCCCTCAGGATTTTCTTTGCCCTCATCCATCCGCTCTAGGTGACGTATTCCTAGGCATCTAGCTCTAGGGATCCGCTCTTAGCCATTGTATTCGTTGTGTACGAATCTTACAATATCTTCATGGTTCTATAGCTCATCAATCTCCGGGTTATTTCTCATTGTCCATTCATCGGCCATAAAGACGTCGTACAATCTTTCTTTCAAACCTTCTTAGTGTTTCTAGTTCCCTTTTTTGCTAATGTCAATGTCTCACCTCCATAAACAACAACTGGTCTGATATATTTATCTTATATATTTTCATTTTATGTAGTGACTAACAAGTCTACTGTTAGCACAGTACGCCCTATTTGCTATTTGCCTTCTGTGATGTATCGTCGTGTTTATGGATACTTTATTATCCATCATGTTATCCAGGTATCTGAACATATTAACCGCATCAAATTAATTACTGTCTATGCATAAATTATACAGAGTTATTCTCCTTTCCGATAGAGAAATTAGCATTATGTAGTTTGCTGATATTCACATTCAGTCCAATTCCAGCTGACTGTTTTATTTAGCTCCTTGTAAACCTCAAATCATGTATCCTAACATTGTTAAAAATCGTTAAAAGTCTTGCTTGATAAAAACAGAGTTTTTACTTTAGTCCGTTTTACAATTCAATTATGTTTTCCTTACATAATTTTATTTACTTATGTGTAAAAAGTTATTTATGTGTAATATGTGCAATATTTATTTATTATGTATTTAGTTATTTAGTTTAGCTTCTTGGTCACTTTAACGCTTACAGAATTCATAGTTGTCTATTCGTATGTATCGAGCGGCTTGGGGTCCGCGTGTGTTGATTGAGTGGGGGACTCACAATCCGGCACAGGATTAACACGTAGACACTGAATGAAGCCCATCTCTTTCTCATCATGACTCAGCACAAAGTACATCTCCAATCTTGGTATTCACTTTGTCCATGTTAACGTACGCTTTACCTGTAAGCGAATGCTTTAGCTTGAATACAGCGAACTCGTGAAGTGATACTAATTTAAATTGAATGAACCTAACCATTAATTCGGTTTATCTTTACGCATACTGAGTTTCTTTTTAATTAATAAAGTTGTGTTAGTGGTTATAATTTCAAGCAGAAATTACACTGTTTCATACCACTATAGGAAAAAAATTCCCGATCAGTGCTATCAAGCTTCACAGCTCATCATTAGATCGGAAATATCAAGAGCTGTGAAACTTGTAAGTCCTAATCGGGAATTTTTTTGTAGTGGTGTACAACAGTGTAATTTATTTTCATGCTAAGTTTGATCAAAATGTTAATACAATTTTTGTTTGCTTAAAAACTTATGTCTTGATTCATTTACATTTATTTTACGTCTTCAAAAGTTTTGGAAGGTTGTCCTTTCGTGATACTTTTCATTATTGAGAAGAGGAAAGATCTCATTGGGACACACCTGGCGAATTCGGCGGCTTCTGTGTTCTTACGGTATTTTTTGCTTTAACTTCTTTAGGTAAAAGCAATGGCGTGCGCCCTGGTGCATTAGCCGAGTGCAATTCTATAATATATTCTTCAGTAAATTCGGTCGTTTTCTACTAGTATCCTCACACACAAGTGGCGTAAATTCTCTTAATACCGTCAATTTGCCTGAATAAAAATGTTTACTTACCGTTGGACCTAGTGATGAAAGTTCAGGGAACACAAAACGATAATTTTCATTAGCATATCACTACCTTAGCTCATTCACGACAGTGTTTGAAGCTTCTGTGTCATTTGTAAACACTTGTTCATGCATGTAACAGGCTTGCCAGAAGTCTTCTGTAAACTTTCACCACAAAAGACCAGTTTATCTCATTATTTACACAAAACTTAATCCATGTTCTTCAGTATCTCATATTCAAGTGGATCATAAGCGTATCAGTATGCACGGTGTGTACAGAATTACAATACACACAGCTGTCGAGAATTCAGCGGTAAACAGTCACATATATTTGGATCCAAATGTAAACATATGTATCTATGTTATCTCTCCCCTGAGAAACGTTACTCCCTACAGAGAATACGGTGGCAGTTCACAAATGCGGATTCTAATGTCATCCTCGTAACATCTCGTACTTGAACGGTTTCCAAGCACTCCGCAAAAGCACTCCCACTAGCGATTTCCCTTGATCTGTTCATAACGTACGGGATCGGCGTCTTGGTTCTTGGCTGCCCAATATTTCTTGTAGAATGAGATAATTCATATCAATTGATTTTCTCATTAAGCCGCCAGATACTTTGGTTATCAAATAAAAGTGCTTCAAACAGAAAGGAAAGGAACCAGATTGTTCAAACTATACGGACATACCGCTGTTTCAGTATCTTGTGCTATAGGCCTATAAAGAGTGTTCAAAAGTCACTTTACTAGTCCATAGTGAAAAGTGAAAATAATAAGCAAAAGTACACGTAGGAACTAATTAAATACGTTTTATAAACGATTACATCATTCTTACATATTACAGTTTAAGTTTCATTTTAATGACACTCTTCAAAATGTTGTTCTCGATTTTCTATACATTTCGTGCAAACATTTACTACTGAGTCACAAATAAGCAACAATGATTGTTTATTTCACTTCCCCTAAAGAGACAGTGGGAAATATTTTATAGTTACGTTGGCAGCCAGCAGTGGGGAGTATCCTTTTGTTCTGGCGTCTGTCTCTTGTTAGGGTAATTTACTGAAGTTAAATATTTGTAGTTATTCTGCTATGTTGTAAATGTTTACCATCGAACAACAAGTTTACATGTTTCAGTTGTGGTGGAAACATAAAAAATTGCGCTCCAGTTCATGAACATTCAGTCTACATTTTTCAAATGTTCCATTACTATCATGGAAGCAAATATCAAAAATTAAATGCAAAATTTGAAACTACAGAAAGATTAACAGACGCATCAAGATCCGAATAGCCACGATCTGGATAAATTGTATTCAGCCAATTCTGAATACTTGTTGTTCACTGTATTGTAAGAAGTCAACATAAATCAGCGCGGAAGATATCCTTTGAACTAGATATATAGCGAAGAAGCGTGCAAAAACTGCTGAAGGTTTGAAATTCAAGCCGAATCGTCAATCTTTACTTCATTCTCTTCATGTCGATGACTGCGACAGACTAACGGAATTCTGCTAGTTATTCTTGGTCCGTAAAGAAACAGATGTACGTTTTTACGAATCAGTTTTATGGTCAGACGAATCATGTTTTATACGTAACGGACAGGCTTCATAATTGTCGGTCAGCCGAGAATCCACACAAAATTGTGCAGCACTGTTCACTGTGTTTCATGTTACGGTATGAGAACGAATTTTTTTATGAAAATGGGACGTTACATTTATTTATAGAACCGACACCACTGGAGCCCACTTGGAGATGCTGCAGCTAATAGTTCTACTGGAACTATAAAACAATTCCAATTGTGAAAATCAATCACTTATATTGCTACATGACGGATACCAGTGCCTAGCCTTACTTTGGAAAGGAAGTAAGAATTTTATAAATGAAAAATTCGTTTAATGAATCGGACGTTGAGTACAATCTATTGGTCTCCGCGTTCGTACGATTTGAAACCATGTGCTACTTAACATATACTAATAAGAATATGTTAATTATCTTCGCTTCCGAAAGACCTTGATTAACTGACACGATCAACTGAAAACGCTCTTGATATTGTTGATCAAGATAAACAATTAGGCCTACTGTTGTCCATTCGTGAATCAGTTGTAATTGATTCTATGGAATGTACAGTAAATCTAGCAGGACATTTTGAACAGTATCATTAAAAAGAAGCTTGAATTATAATATAATATGTAAGTATAGATAATGATCTAATTATTTATAATTCATCTAATTACTTCTAACGTGTACTTTTGTCACTTTGTTAGATATATGCTCATTGCCTCGCGTTTGAAAACAAATTTTATATTATTTGGCAAGATTGTTTATACATAAAGGAGAGTTAAATACACACTTCTTAGCTAGCATAACTTCATTTAATATTATTCAAATTGCGTCGCAATTAACTCGGTAACATTTTATAACAAGGGTGTAATATATTTAAATTTGTTTGTCCACAAATTTTGTATCTACCAAACTGTGTAAAATTAAAATTGTTGTCCAAAAATATTATAAAAACTTTTTTTATCTTAATATCTACGTTGAGCTAAAAAATAAAAAAGTGCCTACGTGACTTTAGACTCTGCAACGCACGAACTTGTTCCAGGCGTTTGGAGATCATTCTGCTCGTCTGAATTTCGTAACGCTCTAGATAATTCGAGACGCCCCTTCCACACGTTTCTCAACTATTCTACCGGCGTCCAGGCGCGCTGTGTCACTGCAATGCAAGGCGCCCAACATACAAATACCGGATTTCGAAGCGGCCAAGCTCCGATTAAACCGGGCGATATTTACTAGTGCGGTTTGGAGTCATTGTTACAGTTTAGTGAAAAGTGTGTTAATTAGTGTAAAAACTGTAATAAAGTGACGTTTATTGTTTTGTGTTGGAAAATTTTAACTTAAATTATAACTTAAATTTTTGTTTTCTAACTGTTGTTTGTATCTAATTAAAATTTGTAATTAATGACGTCAATGGTGTCAGTTATTCTGTTTGCACTGTACAACTCGTCGATCCGTGAGACCGTAGTCTCCCGTACCTTTTATTAACAATTACTAAATTTTCTCATACTTTCGCATCGTGTGTTATGCGTCATTGTCTCAAAACTGTAATCATTACTCAGGAGTTTGGAAAGCATTTGCAAACGTCTGAATCTAGTATATACCGTAGCAACGTACCACGGTATCCAGTCCAGCTCTCCTACAGATTAACAAGGAAAGCAGGTAATTTTGGTTCATTGTTGGTTCCAGTGGCGGCTGGTGTTATGGTTGCAGCGTTGCACAACCACCAATATAGAATAACAAAACTATAAAATAGTATATGAAAACATTAAGCAACTAAAAATATCATAAATTTCAACGGAGAGCGTATTCGATCCTACGCGGTTTCGTTCGCGTAGAATGCAAATGTGGCGCGCAGGTTGATGGTTGTAGGCCGTTTGCAACTTGAACAGTATAAGGCAGAGCTTACTACACAAACATATGGGAGGGCGTGCGCTACTCTTCACAACTGCCCTATGTTCCCAATGTTAGCTAGGTGGTTGCAAAGTTTCTGCAACGATCCACTAGTAGCGCAACTTTGTGTCATCAAATCGGCACAGCGTTCTTGATTTATAAGCTATGTCAGGTTTAATGTTTACGTTGGTTCAAGGTAAACGTTATCCGTTGTTTGAAGTTATAAGATTATAGTAATAATTTTGTATAACTGAGATTATGATAGTTTAATGTCTTTTAACCGATCTCCCATCCGCTCAACCAACTACTGCAACCAACAAAATTTGGAACCACCAGCCGCCACTGGTTGGTTCATATTTTTTATTGGATTCGGAGTCGCACTTCTAGTTTCGTGTCACCTAAACGTTTTGAGTACTTTTTGTGTTTCTCAACGTTTCCCTTTTACTAAGTCGGGCGTTTTACTATATAGGCCTATGCTTTCAGTCACATGTAATGACAGAAGGAAGTGGTAGTTATATCGAACTGTAAACAACTTCACGTATCGGAGGAATAGAGGAAAACAGGTAACCGTTATCACGTGCACAGGCTTGTAGTGTTCGTGGGTATGAGGGCTACTGTGTCTACGGGAACCAACTTGAATCGGATTAGCATATCTGTACCTACAGCACACGTAAACGTGTAATTGGGGTATGTATGTCGACCGTGTTACATTGAGGTAGAAACACTCAATACACGCGGCGCAAACTTGTGGACTATTGTACGGTCTAAACTAACTACAGCTAGTATATGCAAGCGATACTTGTCTAGGGAGAGAGATTGGTAACGTTCTGTAGAGAATGACAAGGCAGAGAGAAGTGATGTTTGTGTGCGTGCATACGTAGGGAGAGAGAGTGTTAATAGCATGCAGCAGTGAGAGAAACTATCGACTCTTGTAATCAATTTGTTACAAGAGTTCAGAAGCGGGTTCAGAAGCTATTTCGCTCTGTTCACACTACAATGTACTCTCCCCGTACCGCTCGTAACTGCTGCGATTAGCGAGCAACTCATCGATTGCCACACATTGCTGTGCCTTACCCTTCGACCAGCGGCGGCTCATCATCATCAGGGGAGGCAAGGGAGGCTATGCCTCCACAGTAAAATTTAGAAAATTATCAAAAAATAAACAACCAGTTATAGGCTCAAATTTTTATTGTAAATGAACCTGTAATCAATCTGTAATCACAATTTAGCATTTTAAATTATATAATTACTTATAACAAAAATCTTCTAAATCGTGCGTTATCAATAATAGTGCAGAATAGCAGCAGATAGAGGGAGGGATCTGAGTAGCCGGCGTAGTACCATCGATGTATAATAACACATCGATACTTACGTAGTTGTAGTACACGTTCCCGGCTAGTGCATATGTAACGAGTGAGTTAGCCCCTCGGCACAGTTATTGTGGTTTGTGTTAGTTTTGCGCAGTCTCTACGTTCTCCTGCTCCTTGTGCGTGTGTATTATTATTATTTTACTCTTCTTACCGTGTGTTATTGATCTCTACCGCGAGAATAAAGTGGTTTTGGCAGAAGAAAGTGAAAGTGATATTCCAGTATCGAACAACAGAAACGCAATCCACCATCCTTCTTCGCTACCAGCACTACAGGGGAAGACCAAGCACTTGACGAAGGTTCAATTACTCCCTCTGTCAACATGTCCTGTACTAACCGAGACATCTCCTCTTGTTTAGATAATGGAGGCCTACGAGGAGGTTGGCGTATCGGTGTTGTGTCCCCGGTATTGATGCGATGTTGCACAAGAGAGGTTCTTCCCAGTGACTGTCCCCGAACTGCAGAACTGCAAAACAATCTTTGAATTCGTGTAAAAACTGTCTGAGTTCTTTTACCTCACCACTTGAGAGGTCGTTAGAAGATCTGTTCAATAATTCTTGCAGTTCCTCTGGTAATTTAGAAGTATCCGAAGAACTGGGTCTTCGTTGCGTTATTCCGGCTACCCAGGCCACAGGAGTCAATTTGCCTAGGAGCGTATTGCTTTGTAAAGTGATAGCTTGATCCAAAATATTCGCCACTCTAATAGGTACATTTCCGGTTGCGTCAGGTTTTACTAAACTTCTGGCAATTAGTATGCCCGGTGTGCTGACTACCTGGGGTTCGAATATAGAGCACTGATTGCCCCTAGTATCTACCGCAGTTCTAACCATGATGATCTTTTCGGAGTTTGGCGGAACAGTTACGGCCACTTGGTTTATGACGTCCATCGATTTTTCTGCTGTCGTCATTGTTGATAGCATTACCTCTTCGCCTCCGATTCTCAAGACATTGTTTTTGAAGTCGACTATAAACCCGTATGCGTTCATAACGTCCACACCAAGAATTGCTTCATCCACAATGTCTGCAACAAGTACTTGATGATTAAACTCAAGTCTACCGAGGCGTAGGTGTATCTCCACTTTTCCATACACTTTTACAGGCCGTCCAGTAGCTGTTCGCAAGCTGCAAGAGCACCAGATTGGCTTGGGATCTTTCACCACGTCGGGGCGCACAATAGAAACTGTTGCGCCTGTGTCAACTGTAATCGAGGTTGGCCTTTCTTGAACAAATCCGGTAACTACCAAGCTCCCGGTGTTTTTCTGAAGCGTAGAAATTGCGTATTCTCTAGGGGCTTCGTTCCTCCAGTTAGTCAGCACACGCCCCGTTGCACCGACTATTGCTCGTTTCCCTGCTGCTGAATTCTAACCCGACAATCTCGTTGTAGATGTCCAGGTTTCCCACATCGATAACACTTCGGTCTTCCATCCTTTCTTATTTTATTCTGTGGCGCCGACCGTCGAGTCTCTGTTCCTTGTTCTTCTTCCTCATCGTCTGTGCCGTCGCGATCTTTTAGCTCGCGCACTTTATGACTTGTCCAACCAGACGCTGATTTGGCGGCCTCAAATTGCAAACTGACTTCAAATTGATAACTGACTAGGCCTCTCTCTTACACTACATAAAGAAGATTCACTGGCAGAACTTTCAACTACAGTTCATTCAAATTACAGTTTTCACAATTACAGCTAGCAGACTTCTGGTTATCTGCAATGATTGACTATTCTGAACTCGCAAAAAAAAACTTTTAAGCGTTTAACTGTGTTTCCTTTACTTACTTGTGTGAAACCTCATTCTCCCTGCTCACGTATTTGAAGTCAAAGTTAAGAAATAAACTCGTTGTCGAGAGTGATTTAATACTGAAATTATCAGACATTTAACCCAATATTGCAGAGCTAATTGTTCAAAAGCAGCTTCATTTTTCACATTAAAGTATGTTTGATACCATTAATACGCTTTTTATAATTTTGCAAGTTAAGAGAAATTTGATCTTAATACATTTTAATTAAAATATAAGAGTTTCTATCATATTTAGTGGTTGTTTTATTTCAGAACTCAGACGGGGTCCGTGAATTTTTAAATAATTTGGGTGGGAAGGGGGGGAACTCGTGGACTGAAAAGTTTGGGAACCACTGGTCTAGTATATTGTAAGATGTAATTATAATGCTGTTTATAAATAAAAGTATGGGCATTATCGCGATAAAACGTGATTTATAACATTCTATTTAACTGTGCATTTTCAGAAAATCCATCCCGTATAGGATTTATAAAGTGTTATTTCTTACTTTATTAAAAATGCGTTTATTATTACTAAGCCAATCAATCAGTATGTAGCCCTATAGACAATTTGAAAGTTGTCTATGAATTAAACAAATGTTAATTAAAAACAATGATTAGCCTACTAAAGTCATGCTGAGAGTGTAAAATTTAATAGGACATTGTTTAATTGAAGAGTTTTCGGCATATGTCATGTGTGCAACACGTACGATATATTACGTATGTATGTATGATTAATAATCATTAAAAACATAAATAACACTGTTGTACAACACTATAAATAAAAATTCCCGATTAGCGCTTTCAAGCTTCACAGCTCAACATCAGATCGGAAATAGCTGATAAAACACATTTCCGATCTGATAATGAACTGTGAAGCTTTAAAGCGCTAATCGGGAATTTTTGTTTATAGTGGTATGCAACAGTGTTATTTTGTTTATTAAAAAATCATTGATTAATATTATATTAAGTTTCAATACAGTCAAATGTAATCGCCACTAGATTTAATGGGACTAGAGTTTCCTCCAGGATTCCCATGCTCGCCTTCATGGATCTTAATTCATGGACCATGCGCCATCAAAAAAAAACCTAAGAGCAATTGTAAACCAAACAATTAACATCACAACACTTTTTACGGTTGACAACAATCTTTTACTGATATTACTGTTGACACCAAGAAGCTGATTCGCGCAGACAGATTTGGAAATTAACAGATGTTTACAAAAAAGAATGTGAATCGTATAACAAACGAAAAACTTAAGTTCTACCGCTAAGCTAAAGATATAGCTACGCGAAATTTTCCACCGACTCTCGCATACGATGATAAGTAACGTCAATGTCGTCGAGAAATGACGATAACATCGATCCATTACCTCCACTCCTCATCACACCAAGTTTGGTGTACTTGTTAAATAAAAACAAATAAGTCTAATAAGTAGAAACAAAATTTTAGTTGGACAATGCACCCACCATCCAAATCCACTCACTGCGTTGCGCGCTGAAACAGCTCGTATTCAAAACGACATATTATTTCAAAATAATTACCCACTTAACTATAGTGAAATCAGTTGCTTTTACCTTTCACGTTGTATTCGTCGTCGACCAGTTAGTTTCCTTGTCGATTAATACTGATGAATTTATTTGCATATTTATTTAATTTTTCATGCGAAGCCAAAATTTCCCAGAGGCCACAGTAATATCCCTCCGAATTTCATATTCTGCACCCCTGAAGTGATGTTTTTATTTTACTACCAGAGTGGTATTTTTAATATCGTATATTTTAAAGCTAAAAAGTGTAGCTCAAATATTGATGTATGACATTAGACTAACGTGTTATTTTATGTTGAGAACTAGATACGGATTGGAAAAACAATAACATCAGATATAATCTTAGTAATGTATTTTTCCGTAAAATTTATTTTATGTGGCTAATGTACAGTGTGTGTGAATTACGGTGAAGTGGTGTGTCCGGTAGAAACTGATTTCCGGTTGCAGCCTGATTCTTCTGTCCTTGAAATTTCTCTTATAACTTAACATATTTATGTAAAATTATTGTATCTTTTATAAAAGGTTTATTTGGGCAAGTACGAATTGAGCAACAGATTTGAGCACGCAAGCGCGACGTGGAAAACTTATACTTTTATGTGTTTGTTTCTTAATACTTTACTTCACTGTAACAAGGGCGCCAGTTATACTTTTGACTAAGAACAAACCATAAGCGACTGTTTAGATTTGACATTTTAAGTAACATTTTTTAATTTTTTTTCTTAATTTTTTATAGACTGACAAAAATTGTTTTATCTTAAATATCAGAATTTTTGTTTTGCATGTTTCTTTATGATTGTTATGTACCTTACAGCTTTACGTTACCTCGTGATTTTCTAAGTTTTATTAACAATACTGATCAAAGAGATAAAACGCTTTAGTTGAAAAGTTACATTGAAATTTAGTTAGGTCTTTGTTGGAGCTAGAATTTAATTAAAAAACTTTTTTTTTCTTAAAAGGAAAGACATAAAAAACAGTTGTACACCCCAGACTCCAGGATACGTAAGAGCACATTAAGTAATGTTTTATAGACTGACAAAAACTGTGGTATCGTGAATATCAAAATATCGTGAACAAGGGTAAGTGAGAGCACATTAAGATATGTATACACTCAGTATATCCAGTGTGTACAAGTAAAGAATTTATAGAAGTGTATGCATGTTAGGCCAAGCCAGGAGACAGTTTGTTGTTTATATAGTTTTCAGTGCGTTCGCAAGCACACTATGAAAGCACGCAGTACGTAACACAAATCCGATTCACCGACAAGAGTAAACAACCGGCTTGCCCTTAGCCTTAATTATTGTAGTTAATGTTTGTCTGTGGTCACACCGCGTAGATCACCTGTGGCCAATAAACACGCTCGTTGTAGCCGGCCCTGACTTTCACTGTCGTCTCGCGGTCTGACCACGTTATTGGGTTACTAACACCATTACATTACCAGTGTTTACTGTTACCGTTGTTACTGTTACATCCATTTAAGGCTTCCTTTTTTGTCATAATATAGGCTACTCTATTTCGAGGGAGGTACACTTCGGAATAGATTAATTGGTTTTTAAATTGTTAAAAAAAAAACAAGAAAACATGGATAGAGGACATAAGAAGATCAATGAGCGATAGAGGACTAAACGATGAAAACTCCAACGACAGACAACAATGGAGGTTAGGCATCGGACAACGTCGTACGAAGTTTTGACCCTGAATAGTGACATTTTGATACTGACAAATTATTTTCTTCAAAATTTAATTGTTTTATGTACTACTGTTTTTGCGATATATAAAAGTTTCGTTTTTCTGTACGTGCTTTTATAAAATTGTATTTTTTGCATATAGAACTTAGTTTCTTATTGTAATAAAAACAAACATAATGTCAATCTAAATCTAAGTAATGTTTTAGCCGTAGACGATAGGTAGTTGGTCACATTAGCAAAAATATTGTTTCCTCTGTTAAAATTATGACTTATTGCCAGGATATTAGTCTTTTTCGTTCAGTATCGGTACCTACTGCACTGACTCCTAAGATAATTGAAAATGGTGTTACTCCATCTTTTACGATTAAATAAAATTGTTAATAAACACGAGAGGGCACTCGTAGGAACACCGCTAAACAAACCGAAAATAAGTTACGGCCTATAGGTTAAGTTTACAAAATATCTCACTGTTGACGTAGTTGTTAGACTCGGCGATAGAGCGACAGTGTTTTCCCCTGGTGTGCCCCTTCACCATTGTGCTTTCACATTCTGATAGGAAAACGTATAGGTAGACGCTAGTACAGCCCTGTCGTAATTCCTTATTTACAAAATGTCACTGTGCATGAAAAACGTAGAAAATTACAGTGCTTACACTACATACTCGATTAAAAAAAAAAAAAAAAAACAGTTAATCATCTCCTCCTTGAGAAATTCTCTTTCTTTCTCCTAAATCCTTGAATGAAATTTGCAAAGTTGACATATTATTATTGCTTTATTGCGAGTCATTCTTACGTTCAGAGACTTTCCCAAATCTGTAACCATTGCTGACACCCAGGCACAAATATGGAACGTTTTTACATTGTAAGTTCTGTATTCTGTGTTACGGATACATGGTTAAACCACACACGGTGTTTTACTCTACTTTTACACAAACTAGAAACAAAACAAACTGAATTCCATTTAATTTCCATCTGTAAAAAACTCCAAATAATCATCATCATTATCATCGTCTTCACGGATTAAACCAAGGATGGTTTGTTCCGGTCTCAAATAGGCAAAGATTAGAACTGGTCACTCCAGCGCTTCTCGGACGTCCCACACCTCTCCGTCCCCTCGGCTTATAGTTCCAGAGTTGTTTGGGGATGCAGCAGGCATCCATTCGGCAAAGATGTTCCCACCAATTCAGTCGATACTGGGCGATCCTGTCGAGTATACTCGTAATATTCAGTTCCTGCCGTATATCAGTGTTTCTTCTATGATCATGGAGACTACACCTTGCCACGTGCCTGAGAAATCTCATTTCAGCCGCTTGGATCCGACTGGCCTGGCCTTTCGTTAAAGTCCAATTCTCAGACCCATAAAAAAGTGTGGGAAGAGTCATCACCTTGTAGAATTTTAGGCGTGTTCCTTTACTTGCTGACTTGAGGGTTCGCCTAATGGTCCCGCACATAAGGTTGAACTTATGCAACTTATTCACCATGTCGTTGGATGCATTATAAGACACACTGTAGTCCACGAATTCAAAATTGCTAACTTGTTCCAGGACAGTACCATCTGCAACAATTTTTCCCCGTTCGGGATCAGTTCCACGAAAAGCCATCACCTTGGTCTTACGTGTGGATATCTGCAATCCAGAGTCTTTGCAGATTCGATTTAACAAATGTATCCCCATCTGCAATCTGTTTTCCGAGTCCGAAAGAATAGCCTGATCGTCCGCAAACAACAAAGTGTCAATTGTAGAGTGACCAATCATAAAATGATCTGGAAGACACATCTTCCAGTTTTCTATGACATCGTCAATATATAAATTAAAAAGAGAAGGTGATAATGGACAAAGAACCCTTGTCGTACTCCACAATTGATCAGGCCAACTCTAGGAGCTGTTCTCGGTTTCAACTCCAAATAATATTTTTATAGTATCTTAACAGTTAATAACTCCAACCAACATCACCAGCCACCGTTTTACACTCATTGTTTAAAGCACAGGGGTACAGGGCAGTCAAGTAAATCTGGTTCGTTGGTAAAGTTAAACGCTCACTTGTCACTGCAGTTGATTCCGTTTCAATTTAATATATGTTGCTGCCGTTTATAAAATATAACATATAATATAAACTGATACAAACACTCATAACGTATAATACGTCTATAGTACGTATATATGCATGATTTAATACACGTTTTAGCCAAATGGTTTACAAACCATACGTTCTGAAGTATTAAATAACGTATAATCACACCCTTTGCAGTTGTTTGCGAACTATAAACTAATACTGAATTATTCTTGGCACTATTTAAAATTACAACCTACATTATTCCATGAATCAAACGGTGACATTATATATGTCTTTACAGCTACTTCTAAATTCCTTGTAGACTGTCTTGTAAGTCTGTATAATATTAGAAATTTATGCGAAATACATATTTCAGTTTGTCAGACAATCAGCACTAAATTTATGAGAACTGTGTCGTAACTACAGGTGCTGACGTAGAGAAAAAAGGAGTTTGTGGAACGTTAATTGTCACCAAACTGCACAAGTCTCGATACCCGCTTCTGACAAGGTTTACTAGTATAGTGTGGCCGTTTCAGATAGCTACGTTGTATTTGTTGTAGTATTGTTATTGTTATCATTATTATTATTATTATTATTGTTATTATTATTATTATTATTATTATTAGTATTATTATGGGGAAAGTAGACAGACTAAACTGCATTTTCTGTAAACAGGAATTAGATGATGTGAATCACACGTTTTTCACCTGTGATAGACGGGAAGAGGAGAGGCAACCCCTGGAAAATATAGTGGGGCAGATCTCGCCCGAAAATATCATGGGAATAATGCTGGAGAGCGAACACCATTGGGATCAGGTAGCAGCCTACATAGAGAAGGTACTAAGGAAAAGGAAGGAAGCCGAAGATGATCTTGCTAGGGCCGCTGACAGAATAGTAGAAAACAGGTAACGTGTACCCGCTGAAGGTTTAAAACAGACGAACGTCCACAGAACGAAGTACAAATGGCACCACCTTGTAGTATTGCGAAAGCTGAGTCCCGAGGTGGACCCATGCCGTTGGCAACAGGGTTTGTGGTTTTGGCGGGTGCGAGTCCCACACACCGTAGGAGTACGGACCCTCATGCGGCGAACATTAGTATTCCATAGTCTCCCTCGTAAAAAAATTATTGTCGTCGTCGTCGTCGTCGTCGTCGTCGTCGTCGTCGTCGT
Organism: Magicicada septendecula; assembly: GCA_034769895.1. Taxonomy (NCBI): domain Eukaryota; kingdom Metazoa; phylum Arthropoda; class Insecta; order Hemiptera; family Cicadidae; genus Magicicada; species Magicicada septendecula. Next base: position 93,069,644 of record CM068375.1, on the reverse strand, counting down.
CGTCGTCGTTGCTGTTATTATCATCATCTAATTATTATTCTGTTGTTATTGTTGTTATAGCTCTTGTTCCAAAAGATGTTTTTTAAAGGGATGTGGTTGCAGCATGATTCCCTCTGCTCATCCAAATAATCAATGTCACCAGAACCATACTATCTCTTCCCCCTTCTCTCTCTACGTATTCAATACACAACACAAAACGAACATAGATAAATCAGGAGTCCTACCAGTATAACATCTGTTTGTTCGGTAATATGCAATAAAAATGAAGGGAATCAATGAGAACACAGAGTAAATGTCGCGTAGAGGAAACGGAATATTCCTCTAATACAGTTTCCAAAATTCAAGTGGTTTCTTCATTCTATGCGCGAATCAGATGGCACCGTTATTAGGATGAGATTACCGATTTCAGTTCACGTTACCGCTGTGTTGCCACAATTAATATTCACCGACCGCAGCTTATCACCTTCAATGGAGTCGACCGTTGTGATTTCGTGATTCTGATGATGTCAGTGTAACCGCTGTTTCATGATGTGCAAAAAATTCTCAATAGCGAACTTACATTGATGTTTGAAAAAAAAATTAATTACAACTGTTAACAGATGCTTTAATGCCAACGGGTAAACGTTTAAATGAGGGAGTATTACATATAAATATTGTTACGACGGTCTAGTGATCGTCGTATGGTACAGTGGAAAACAAAATACAGGACACCAATTAAGTCACTAATCACCCGCTTTAATTATCACAATTAAACAGTTTGTAATCAACAAAATAATCTCTTACAACAAATAAACATAAAAATTGTTCACTAATAATGTCAACTAATATAAAACACAACTGTATTACAATTGTCCCGCACAATTGTAAAACACATAACTCTTCGCCACAATACTACGAACCGCACTCGAATAAATCGAAACTCAAACTGAACTGAGCGTCGCTGAGTACTTGTATTTATACCCCGCTGAGGTTCCAGAATATTCCATAATAGGCGTCTACCAACAAACACTAGAACGTAATTGATTGCGGCCTTGAAACAGCGCGCGCGGGCCGGTAAGGTCGGGAAAAGTTTCGGTGCGGACGCGTGACAAGTGTCACGTAATTGTCTTTCATCTCAAAGTAGCAGCAATACGTACGCACACACACATTACAGCCGGATTCCACTGGAATAGCCGAGAAACGCGTAGCGTGTTCTGTAATGTCTAACAATACACTTTTCTGTTTGTAATAAAGCTTTTCTGTTACGAGCCCACACTCTCTTGTTATTGATAAATTACATTCGCTCTATCAGTTACTCCAATCTATTTCAACTTGTCACAGGTTTATTCTTTTTTTCCAAAAAAAAAAAAAAAAAAAATCAATATTTACTGCTTGTCTCATTTCAATTCTGTTTGATGCGGCGTTGTAACCCCCCCCCCCACACACACATCACATCACATTACTCTTATTCTAGGAATTCTTTTTATATCCCTTTGATTTTTTTTTTACCCCACCGCACAGATGAAATAAATCAACAATTGAAGAACAAAGATCATTGGCGGCTTTACAATGTGTAGATATTGCAAAGCTGCAGAACCACCAGTTGTATCGAAATATATGAATAGTTATATTTATTACGATATTAATTGATGATTCGTTGGGCACTTGGTGAAACATATTAATACTAAGGTTTTTATAAATATATAAACACTTGGTACGTTTCACAGATTTTATTTAACTCTGACAGCTGTTTCGACTTCTTAAGCCATTGTCAAAGGGATGAGTGAAAACCTAAACAGAGGATGTAAGGGTGGTGGTGGACAATGGAGTTTATGAAATACACTGTGCAGAATGCGATGCTATTTATATCGGACAATGTGGCCGTGCTCTGAAACATCGCATTTCTGAACGTAAGAAGGTGATTTTAACCAATACAGCCAATACAGGTTTTGCAGATCATTGCTTACAACATAATCACTTCATAGATACAAAAATCATAACACTACTCCACAACATACAAAAAGGTAAAAAAATGGATTTGTTAGAAATTCTATAAATTAAAAAAGCAATAAAAAATAACAAAAATTTCTTAAATGAACACACTGAATTCTGTGTAGCCCCTTTATTGAAAGCAGTTATTTAGTTTAGTTAATTTTATATTATGCATTCAGAATATATTTAGTTAATATTAATTACTACACTTTCACATCTGAAACTTACTTTGTTTATTTTCCTCGTACGACGTTTCAGCGTGATGTTCGCCTTCCTCAGCGAGGTATGATACTGAATGTCCGGAACTTGTAACGGTTTTTTCTAGTTGGTAGGTTGCGTGGGGGGGTGTGGAGATGGAAGGGGGTTGGCGCGGGATTCCGAAGTATTGTATGTTTCAATTCCAACCCCCTTCCACCTCCACACCCCCCACGCAACCTACCAACTAGAAAAAACCGTTACAAGTTCCGGACATTCAGTATCATACCTCGCTGAGGAAGGTGAACATCACGCTGAAACGTCGTACGAGGAAAATAAACAAAGTAAGTTTCACATGTGAAAGTGTAGTAATTAATATTCATTAAGTGTTGTGAAAGAAGAGGATGAACATTCAAAATAACATATATTTAGTTTTTACAGACACTTGACCTTCCCTTATTTCCTGCAATCCTCCCTCTCCACCTTCACACCTCACACATGTTCCAATACACGCCCTAAACAGATGTCCACCATCACCCTTACATCCTCTGTTTAGGTTTTCACTCATGTCTTTGACAATGCCTTAAGAAGTCGAAACAGCTGTCAGAGTTAAATAAAATCTGTAAAACGTACCAAGTGTTTATATATTTTAAAAACCTTTGTTATATTCATTTGCTATTCCATTATATTCGAGTGAACTGAATTTTAATCATAAAGTAAACGTTTATTAACTGAACGAAACTTCCATGGTCTGCAGCGCTGTAGTTTTGTGCCTGGTCTGTTCACGTGCCTTACTATTCTCTGCTACACAGTCATTTGATAACACCAAAACAGATATTTCGCTTGCTCATAAAACGGCATTGAAGCTGTAGCGTGTGTAGCTCATAACAGTCTCTCTTCCGCTGTAAGTGAATGATGAGGACGCAAAGGGGACAAGTGACGCCTGAACATTATCAACCTTAATTCCTATTGAATACAAAGCCCGGTCCAAATGTAACGACTTGCTTGACGATATGATGACGTAATTAAAGCTCATCAAGTAAGAAGAAGCGTGTCGACCAGAACACTGTGCAATTTTTAGAAATGAACTAACTGAACCCTCACTTTTTTGACGTTCAACGATTTATTGACACCCCTCAATATCGATACCTGTGTATTAACAGCATAAGGCTTCAGTCCATTGAGATGTGGAGTAATCGAATTTAGGGAATTATAGACGGGTGACAAAATACTGGACCCTGAGAAGACCACCAAAACATATTGCTAGACAGGCATTGAATTGGATTCCACAAGGTAGCCGCAGACGTGGAAGACCGAGGAACACCTGTAAGAGGACTGTCGAAGGGGAGCTGGCTGGTGTGAAGACATGGAGGGAGGTGAAGGCCCTGGAAATGGACGGAACACGCTGGAGAAATTTCGTCGAGGCCCTATGTTCCACCTAGGACTTAAACTAACTAAAAACTAAACTAAATACTGGACAAATACAGGAGGTGTACCGACCAAAATAAAAATACAAGTGATGATCAATAGCGGAAAATGCAAACAACAGAACTGGAGTGAAATTTAAGCGATACAGTCTGTGGAAAAAAGTGATATCACAGATTGAAAGGTTCGATGATGAAATTGTAGGAAAACGACTGAAGAGCTGTTCATTAGTATACAAAAATATGTTCCTACGTAACCGCCCTGCCAAAAGAAACAAAAGCTGATATTTTAGAATAAAACGAGTTTCCCCTTTATTAAATATGCGTCAAAGCCTTGGACAATCTCTAAAAAACGACATTACCATGAGAAAATAATAGAAACAACTGAAATAATATTCTTAAGAAAACTGGATAATTAAACAGCTGTATGCAATAAAATATAATGATAAATGATGTATACGGAGAAACAAAACGTATAAAAGCAGAAAACTAACTGGAAGGGAAAAGAATAACTCGGAAGGATGAGGCAACATTATTAAAGAATAAAAACAGAAGCAGTCGAAGGAAAACATGACAGGATGAAAATATCGGTATGTAGAACTATACATGACTTCCATGTTCTAAGATTTATATTTAAAATCATTTTCGAAGAGAAATATTTCCATAGAAACTACTTCTTTCTTCAGCCTTAACTACAGTACTGTGGTCACTAACGTATACTACCTCACGTTAGCGCACTCGATTTTCACTGATGATGGCAGTCGATGGCACTGCCGGAACGTCTGATTTTGGAGAAAGCATTGGACTACGGCCAAACAGCCCGGGAAGGAATTTTAACAACAAACTACGTCTATGTTGCCGATAACGTAGTACACATAAAATATTATCCCCTCCCCCTTCAACTATAATTTTCATTTATAAAAAATTATCCCCACCCCTTCAACTAGCCTCTTCATTTATAGATATTTTATCTACGTTTCTAGAGTGGATTATTATGATCTTCTTTTCAGGATACAATATTTATCAAAATTAAGTACTTCACTCTTGTTAAAACATAAAGCGTTGCAGGTAAACTACCCCTTTCTCTTAACCGATCTTCATCAAAATCAATAGACCTTGAGTGGAAGTAACTCAGGGACATATGCAAAAATTATTTGATTCTGTTTGAATGTGCGGCAGTTATCGTTCGTCATATAAAAACTTACGCTTGTTAAAACATAAAACGTTGTAGGTAAACTACCCCTTTCCCTTAACTAATCTTCACCAAAATCAATAGGCCTTAAGTCCTCTACAATTCAGCGATGTATGCAAACTATTATTTGATTCTGTTTGGATTTGCGGCTGTTATCCTTCGCCATAGAAAAAATTCTACACATAGACACACAGACACTTTTCTAAAAATGACTTTTCTTCATGTTTTGAGGGTACCCCTTATCTCGAATCAGAATCAGCCCTTATCTCGAACACGATTTTTTTCACCATCACCATACTTCGATTTCCTTATGGAACATGGAAGTAAAAAATGGTGAAAACTGGTAGACACGGGCAAAGTACTGCTCTGCACAAACCTGCTTACACTGCGTTAGACGAATAGTAACAGCCAAAGAACCTTTCCGTAAGGCAACTAACTACGAGCATTGAGCGGGCAACTATTCTGAACACGTAATCGGTTTATGTGAAACACGGTTTTACACTCAAACGAGTTAATATTGTAGTGAACGGTCAGACAGTTCGCGTGACTACGTATGATTGGCTGTTATGCAAAGCTCATGAGTACGCAAAATTGAACAACTCGAGCGGGTCGAACAAGTCACGACCAACGCACGCTCATACAATAAGTATTTACGACTGAAATATGTTGAGTAGACCCTGTATATATGTATGTAGGTCAGTGTATGCGCATAAATTTACTAGCGGTTTGTTGAGTGTACGTGCACACAAGACAAGTTAACAGAGACCGGAATTTCTCTAGGTGATTACCGCCGACAAAGGAGGCTGTGACGTTGTAGTTAATTAATACGTGGACAGAACGGTTAAGTGTTTGTGGATGCATGTTCCACCGAGACCAGTCATCCTTCTAATTAGAGATAGTTACTTCAGTACCGTTTGAAGCAGGGACAGAGCATTGGGTTGCCCCCAGTACCGTCTACTCTCACTACTCTGGCACTACGCTCCATGTAGAACCCTGGCCTGCTCAATGATTCTCCTCTGTCCAGAGCCTTAGGTAGGTCGTCCACTGGAACCGTAGTCGGCCGACTAACTGATCGGGCGTAGACGCCCGTATACAAGCGTCTGATCCCAAAACGAGTGAAAGAGGTGAATGGCGTCCACTGCGTCAGACTTAGTCGCCCGAATTCGGCCGATCACCATTGGAATGGGATTTTTCGCGTTAGTCGGACGACTAGCTTGCTTTCAGTGCGGTTGTTTTTTATACATTTTATAAATTTGCGTTAATTTTTACAGCTTACGTTAATGTTATGGATATTGAATAGCTTAGTTAGTGAGCACATTTCACTTTGGGATATGCGAGACAAGGGTTACCGTAGTCGCAACATTCAACGGATTTAAAAAAAAAAAAATACTTATCACCCATACCGATTACAAACGTCACGAAAAAACCGGTATGGAGAACTATACATGACTTCCATGTTCTCAGATTATATATAAAATCATTTGGTACTGCCTTTATGCGTACCCGCAGTTATTTCGATAATGCGATTTTTGGGCTAAGATATGTAGTGAATATCGCACATAATTTTATGTAGTGAAAGAATTATACAAATTTTAATTTTGTATGTTGCAAAGTAGTTGGCTGGTGATTGCAATTGATTTCGTTTGTCATTTTTTAATGGAAAATGACTAGTAGTAATTTATCACCGGGTCGTGGCTGTTACACAAAAAATTGATTATGTTAGGTTAACATTGTAACGTCTTTTCGCCGCGTTACAAATCCAGGGAACCCATCATAATTAAGCTCCGTTAATTAGATGGGCTGCCTACGTTGTAACAGAATGTATCACAAATAATTAATATAACAAATTACTTACTAACTGTGTAAGGAAACAAGGGAAGGTATACTATTGATTTACGCACTCGTTATGTGTGTGTAACAAGACGACTTCTCTTTATTTAACATTTAAATAAAAACATTTACTGACAGATCCCATAACATTACTAATTAAACTAAAGTTATTGAATGCTTTCTTTAAACTTCGGGATCAAAATTGATTCTATTTAGCTATACCTCGGATCCGGGTAACCTTCGGTATTTAGTCATTAAAACTTTTAGTTATACTTAATTCATGATATTAGCTTGCAAGACCTTTTGTTTTTATATAACCATTTGAAGAATGGTATTATTACTTGAATTATACTACGATACATTAACATATAAACTGTTACAACGTATGATGTTTGAATAGTTACATTAAAACTCTTAGATTTAATCTTTTAATCTTTACAAAGTTAATAGTCTCTGAAAAGTCTCTTTTAAAGTGTGTTGTGTAACAAATATTATTAACCCTCGATAGGCAGGCTATCGAGTCACCTTTAAATTGATATGTAGAAACCTCGTCCTGGGGTGTCCGTCTTGGGAATCCTTAAAAGCGCCGTCATCATCTCGGTCTGGTCTTCGTCAGTAAAGGGCTCAAAAGTCCGCAGGGTAGATTGAACCTTCTACGATGGTACGTGTAGATTCTCGGATGTCCTGATCTGCATATTCTGTCGTGTCGACTAGAGTTTGTTAGTTCTGGTAGTTCACATCTCCAGGTATGATGTTGGAAGTGTTGTTAGTTCTTGAAGTTAGCAGTCATCTTGTATTACACCATTTTTATATTTCGTGTTACACTTTAAGTCTCTTGTTTTTTACATAACTATACTGATTAATACATAACATATGCTTTCAGCACCAATTTCTTGTATACAACATTAAAGTAAAACAAAAGTATCGGCAACATAGTGTAAGAGCTTTCGCTCGTACGTCTACACTGCATGAAGTCAACATAGCGAGAGAGCGAAATTCTGCTCCCTTCGACTGGTACCTAACAAAAGTAGAGGGACAATTACTACGCGAGAATATAGTCCCTGTCTCTCTTTAAGTAAACATTTTTATTTATACAAACTATCCCTAAATAAATATACATAATTTAAATAAGTTGTTTTAGCGACTATCTGTGTCTTCAGATTTTTTAATTATTAACCTTATGTTTTTATATCTTAATCTAAATTCCAGAAGACTCGGAAAACATGTCGAGTCCGGAATTAACAGGTCAGCGCCTGATAACACCAAAGGGTTAAATACGACAATAATAACTATTTACAATTTGTCTTTTTATTAAAGTTTCTTTGGGCTTATTAATTACTTCTTCCTCTCATACTGAGTACATACAGGTTTTTTATGTTATTATAGTGAGATTTAAATGGCTTAATGGCTCGCAACCTTAATGTTTAAATATTTTGTTATTTTACAATTATTTTGATTATTATTACAATTTAAATCGTCACAGACTCCACCGCTTAATTTGCACTTTACGGTTGAGTTTTTCCTTTTTTTTTTACTGGGGACTTGGAGTATGAATGGGGTCAGTGTGTGAAGTTATTTATCATTACTATTATTTATTATTAGTGTACAGTTTGTTTTCTCTAATTCTCTTTAAATGACCTTGTTCATTTAAATGATCGCCTTCGTGAAATTCTCTTTTTCTCACTTCTTATAGTACTAACTTATATTTTAATCTTAATACTAATTTCCAAACCTCAGAATGGAATGATCCCTACTTATCCGTAACTCACAACATCGTGGCCCGACTGACACCAGCTTACTCTAACTACTCAAGTTAGCTTTCAGCATTTATTAATGATCTTTGGCACCTTTCTGCCCTATCATTACCCTTTCCAGTCGGCGCCGTTGTGACCTGTTACGTTACATGTATAATCACTTCTTGATTATATATCATAAACTTATTTCTAATGTAATCTAAAGAGGATCCCATACTCCACTCTAGATTACTGTTTTGAGAGAAGCGGAATGTCACGAAGATAATTCTCTTTTATCTCTTTAACAATAACTAAACAAACTATGCGGGAGGGGAGACACTTTACACAATGCATAGTAATGCACACTAGGGGTGGTTTTCAATCGTTTAGGCTAGCACCGGTTTCTCACAATAGGGAGGGTGCGGGGCTGTTTACTACAATACTGAACACGCTAGATTTTCTTCTAACTGGCCACCACTGCGGTGTCTACACTATGCAACGTAACTTTTATTATTATTATTCTTTTATTTACTGCTACGCTTTACACTATTTAGTTTAAATCAAGATTTATTCAGCTTATTATTATTTATTAAACTACTTTGGGGGATTTAAGAAACGCACCTAGAACTATCGTCTATTTAATCACCATATTTATTTAGCACACTTTATTTATTATTAATAAATTTATTATTAAGTCACTACATTATTTAATTGTCGTCACGGGGAAAATACTTGATCTACTATACTGTACACATTTATTACACAAATTAGAAAAGAACAATTTCTCTTCTAAGGGAGAGACAGAAATTCCACACATATATTTATCAAGTTAAATCGCCGATCAGCTGTTTACTGGAATGTAGGTCACCCTCTGTATTTAGTTAACAAAGGAACTTGTGTGTCAGTGAGAAAGGGGGTTTTACTCTTATTGTTCTCTACACAATGCGACTGAATAACACCAACGACCGGTATAAACAGGAGAGGGGAGTGCAGACGCTAGATTCTATTATTATTACGCTTGGCAACACTTTGACTCCACTCATTCATATACTCTTCTCAATTAAATAAATTAATTATTTGGTTCACAAATTACGAACTTCTACTTAGTTACCTGGGTGTACATTACATACTTTATTATTAACAAAGTTATTTTTAATTAATTTTTTTTTGATACATACTAGTGTATGTCCAACATATTCTGTGCAGAACGATTCAGGAAACAACAGGTCATGGATTGTCGTAAACAAACCTGTTACAGATTGTCAACTGAGCAAAATTGTAATGTTTACTCACAATTCGTGTATGCAAGTAGGTACCTGCATATAGCTTATTTACATTGTATAACGCTCATGATATTTCAACTTATACATACTATCATTTACGTAACTTAGTAAAATATTAAACATGTTTTGAAAATTAAAGTTATTAAAGTAACTTTCTGAGTGCTTACATCAATAACTGAATATAAAATTTAACCCAGCATAGTGCTGCAATTTTGTTTGTGTCACTCTGTACACGAATAAATCTCTCTCCTTTGTTTCCTTTTTTAATATTAGCAGAGTGGCGCAATTTTGTTTGCATCACGATGCTTACAAAACTTTTATAAAAATAAGCAGAGTGGCGCAATTTTGTTGCGTTGCGATGCTTATAAAACCTTACTTACATAAATTAGCAGAGTGGCGCAATTTTGTTTGTATCGCCGCGTTACAAATCCAGGGAACCCATCATAATTAAGCTCCGTTAATTAGATGGGCTGCCTACGTTGTAACAGAATGTATCACAAATAATTAATATAACAAATTACTTACTAACTGTGTAAGGAAACAAGGGAAGGTATATTATTGATTTACGCACTCGTTATGTGTGTGTAACAAGACGACTTCTCTTTATTTAACATTTAAATAAAAACATTTACTGACAGATCCCATAACATTACTAATTAAACTAAAGTTATTTGAATGCTTTCTTTAAACTTCGGGATCAAAATTGATTCTATTTAGCTATACCTCGGATCCGGGTAACCTTCGGTATTTAGTCATTAAAACTTTTAGTTATACTTAATTCATGATATTAGCTTGCAAGACCTTTTGTTTTTATATAACCATTTGAAGAATGGTATTATTACTTGAATTATACTACGATACATTAACATATAAACTGTTACAACGTATGATGTTTGAATAGTTACATTAAAACTCTTAGATTTAATCTTTTAATCTTTACAAAGTTAATAGTCTCTGAAAAGTCTCTTTTAAAGTGTGTTGTGTAACAAATATTATTAACCCTCGATAGGCAGGCTATCGAGTCACCTTTAAATTGATATGTAGAAACCTCGTCCTGGGGTGTCCGTCTTGGGAATCCTTAAAAGCGCCGTCATCATCTCGGTCTGGTCTTCGTCAGTAAAGGGCTCAAAAGTCCGCAGGGTAGATTGAACCTTCTACGATGGTACGTGTAGATTCTCGGATGTCCTGATCTGCATATTCTGTCGTGTCGACTAGAGTTTGTTAGTTCTGGTAGTTCACATCTCCAGGTATGATGTTGGAAGTGTTGTTAGTTCTTGAAGTTAGCAGTCATCTTGTATTACACCATTTTTATATTTCGTGTTACACTTTAAGTCTCTTGTTTTTTACATAACTATACTGATTAATACATAACATATGCTTTCAGCACCAATTTCTTGTATACAACATTAAAGTAAAACAAAAGTATCGGCAACATAGTGTAAGAGCTTTCGCTCGTACGTCTACACTGCATGAAGTCAACATAGCGAGAGAGCGAAATTCTGCTCCCTTCGACTGGTACCTAACAAAAGTAGAGGGACAATTACTACGCGAGAATATAGTCCCTGTCTCTCTTTAAGTAAACATTTTTATTTATACAAACTATCCCTAAATAAATATACATAATTTAAATAAGTTGTTTTAGCGACTATCTGTGTCTTCAGATTTTTTAATTATTAACCTTATGTTTTTATATCTTAATCTAAATTCCAGAAGACTCGGAAAACATGTCGAGTCCGGAATTAACAGGTCAGCGCCTGATAACACCAAAGGGTTAAATACGACAATAATAACTATTTACAATTTGTCTTTTTATTAAAGTTTCTTTGGGCTTATTAATTACTTCTTCCTCTCATACTGAGTACATACAGGTTTTTTATGTTATTATAGTGAGATTTAAATGGCTTAATGGCTCGCAACCTTAATGTTTAAATATTTTGTTATTTTACAATTATTTTGATTACTGTTACAATTTAAATCGTCACAACATGAAAACTGAAATTATACATGGAAACAAATACGTGTTTAATGTAAAACTATTTTTTTTTTTTAAACCACGAAAAACCCAATTCGAAGTAAGGCGGGAGTGGCCCAAGGGTCAACCCCTTGCTTATTATTATAGGCCTACTTGTCACTTTTTTGTGGCAGAACTCGTTTTTTTGATAAAATTCGTTTTCCGACAAGTACTCGTTTTGTGACTAACAAAAAACAAACATCCATTTATGTACAATTTGTAGAGAATATGTTGTCATTCCTTAATAGAGTGTTTTTTGTTTTTTCGTTAACCATAAATATTTGTATTTTTCATTTTGTATTTGCTGTTGTTTTTTCCAATTTGTAAACTTTAAAACGTTAGGTTCTTTATTTTAAGTGTTACTCTGTTATACGCATTGTATTACATGTTTAATGTCATGTTTTCTCAACCACAGCTTTTATTTAATGAAGAAAGTTGTGTTAGTGGTTAAAATCACAAACAGAATTATCACTGTTGCACACCACTATATAAGAATTATTCCGATTAGCGCTTTCAAGCTTCAGAGCTCATCATCAGATCGCTGTGATAATTCTGTTTGAGCTTTTATTTATTTAGCAGTAAACTAAAAACCCAAAACCATTATTACCTAACTATCAAATGAAAACAACACGTATTTTTGCTTTACATTAAGAAATAGGGCAATTTACAATTAGTACACTTCTTCTTCTCCACACCGTAATATATCGATACAATCGCATATTAAAAACATCGAAATGTATTGCGGATACTCATACAGTTCCAATCCATAACTTGAATTCGGTTCGATATAATTCCTAAAAAAATATAGAATTTTGTCAAATTGAAATAAAATGTTTCCATAGAAACCTACTTCTTTGTTGTCAGTAACGTAGTACACATATAAAACTTATAAAAAATGATCTCCTCCCTCATCAACTACCATTTTAATTTATAGAAAATTACCCCTGCCCCTTCAACTACCCTTTTCATTTATAGATATTTCATCTACCTTTCTACAGTGGATTATTATGTCCTTCTTTTAAGGATACTTTATTTATCAAAAGTAAGCACTTTACTCTTGTTAAAACGTAAAAGGTTGCAGATAAACTACCCCTTCGCCTTAACCGATCTTCACCAAAATCATTAAGCCTCGAGTCCTCTACAATTAAGAACTGTATGGAAAACATTATTTGATTCTGTTTGAATTTGCGGCAGTTATCGTTTGCCATAGAAAAATTCTACACACAGACAGACACACACACAGACACTTTTCGAAAAATTACTTTTTTTTATGTTGTGAGGGTAGAATTCTGAATGCCATACACACTATTAATTTGGGACATACGGAGAGTGATCTAAATCAATGCGAGCAGTATATTAATCTACAGAAGCCAGTTTTTAATCTCGTAGATAAGATAGCGAGTAACGGCCAGGCGACCGGTAGTAAACTAACAGCTAACCAGCAGAAACGATTAGATAATATTTTAAATAAATATGAATCGGTTTTCAAAAATGAACACACCATTACTAGCGTATATGAGCATAAGATACATGTTGTTGAGGAAAATAAGTTTATCAGGAAGACCTATCCGATTCCGTTACACTATCAAAGACAGGTTGAAGAAGAAATAAATAAAATGTTGAATAATAATATTATTGAACGGGCAGATAGTAACTTTTTAAATCCAATTGTAGTGGTTAAGAAGAAAAATAATGACATTCGTATTTGTTTAGATATGCGTAACCTCAATACCATAACATAAAAGTGCTACCTACGATTGTGCACCCAACGCTGAGAATTTGTTTTTAAAGTGTCAAGGGGTCAAATACATGTCGCGGCTGGACCTAAAAAGTGGGTTTTGGCAGATTCCATTAGCCAAAGAGTGCCGAAAATTTACAGCATTTTTGTACAAAAACAAATGCTACCAGTTTAAGATAGTGCCTTTCGGGTTGGTGACCAGCTTAGCCGCTATGGTTAAGTGTCTAGAATTGGCACTAGGACCGGAAGCAGACGATTTTGTAAGCATGTTTGTGGACGACATACTCATAATATCAAAGTCGTTTGAGGAGCATTTGCATCATCTTGATATTGTCTTCCGTAAGTTAAGAGATGCTAATCTTGCGCTTAACTTGGACAAATGTGAGTTTGGAAAATCCCAAATAAAATTCCTGGGGCATATTGTTTCGGCGGATGGGGTTAGTACCGATCCGGAGAAAATCCAGGCCATTACGGAATTTCCAAATCCCAAGAAAGCAAAAGATATCAGGGCGTTCCTCGGATTGCCTGGGTATTTTCGTCGTTTCACACCGGAATATTCTAAGACCATAGAACCGCTTCTGGAACTATTAAGAAAAAATACCAAATGGCGATGGGAAGAGCGGCATGAGGCAGCATTCAACGCTACCAAGGACTTATATAGTAAGAACTTACATGTATTCCACCCTGAAAAGGAAGGGACTTATGTACTAAATTGTGACGCGTCGGACTACGCAATCGGCGGAGTGTTATATCAGCGAAATAACAAGGGTGAACACAAGGTTATTGCCCACGTAAGTAGGTCATTAAAGCGTGCTGAGAGAAACTACTTTACGTCGGAGAAGGAAATTCTCGCGATAGTTTATTGTATAAGCAAATTTGGATATTACTTTGTGGGTCAACAGTTCGAAATTTTATCAGACAATCAGGCATTGTCTTTAATGCTAAAATGTAAACTCGCAAATGCGCGCATATCGCGTTGGATCATGGCGATCCAAGAATATGATTTTAGCATAAAGTATTGTAAAGCCAGTGAAAACAAAATAGCGGATATTTTGAGTAGATATCCCCCCATCATTGAAGAACAGTACTTCACAACAAGGAATGAAGTTCAGATTCTGCCAATTAAGTATGCTTTACCCGAGGAATTAAAAAATAGATTAAAATTTATAAATGTTTTGAACAGCGGGATGCAAAATTAAAAAAAATCAGTGAGAGATATCTTATATTCAAGACAACCCGAAATATAAGATAGATAAGAATGTGCTATATAAGATCATAGACGGGCAGTGGAAAATAACGGTACCGGATGAACTAGTTGAAGATTTAACTTGGGCGTGCCATGAGAGTCTGGCACACGCGGGAGCGTATAAATGCTATTTAGCTATGCGAGAAGACTTTGTGTGGTTGAATATGGCTAGGAAGGTTAAATATATTTTGCGTACCTGCCACATATGCCAAACTGCAAAGTACCCGAATCAACATACCTATGTGGAAATGGGGAATATCGTTACCAAAAACAAAAATGATCTATTAGGTATTGATTTTTTAGGTCCGCTACCACGTGCATCGAGGGGTATGAAGAATCTGGTAGTATGCACGGATGCGTTCTCTAAACACGTAAGTCTTTATGCAATAGGACGACCCACCACGGCGGCTGTATTAAATGTCATATTCAATAAATACATCCCAAAATATGGTCATCTTAAAAAAATCTTATCTGACCAGGGTAAACAGTTCACCAATAGAAAGTGGCAATCCGAATTGGAAAAGCACAATATCCAGACGGTGTTGACAGCGATCCGGAGACCGCAGGGCAACCTCGCTGAAAGGGTCAACAGGGAGTTAGGTCGACTGTTCCGTACTTATTGTAGTACCAACCAAAGTAGATGGCCGGATTGTCTCGAGTTTTTCGAGGCGTCCATCAACGGGAATTACAATGACACGACAGGATTTACGCCTAACGAGTTGCAAACTGGAGAAATGCCCAAGCGTGTCTGGGATGGGTGGATCAGGAGGATTGCAACGCAGAATTTGCCTATTCCGAATGAGGTGAAACGGATAGAAGCCAGGAGACGCATTAAGAAATGTGCCGAAGAACGGACTGAAAAATTTAATGCTGATCACAAGCTGGTGACTTTTAAAATTGGCGAGAGGGTACTCCTGCGGGCTTTGAATGTAGTTCACAGGGAGGATAACACCGCAGCCAAATTCTTTAGATTGTACAATGGTCCATATAGCTTATCTGAGCAAGTTGGTAAAAACACATATATTGTAACCAATCCTAATACTAACCGTATGATAGGGAAATTACACGCATCATCCCTAAGGAAGTATTATGTTAAAGATAAGTGTACCTAATATGCCAGGGTATAGGTGGTATGAATGTTTAAGAAATTATGTGAATATGTGTGTAAATTAAAGAACATTTGTTGTGATGTTGGAAAAAATGGTTTGTTGGATTGCGTATACGGTCAGTTATCAAAATGACGTCAGAAGTGTTGATAAGCTTATCTGTGTTTGAGAATATAGGTCAGATCCAACCACGTGTATTTGTTTATATTATTGCTGTCAAAATGACGTTTGAGGAATGTTTTGTTTTGAAAGAAGTTTATTTATTTATTTTGATTTGGATTTACTATGTTATTATTATTATGATTATTATTGGAAGAATGATAGTTTATTTAGTTAGGATATGAAGGAAAAAAAATTGTATTTTATGTGAACAAATTTTTTTTATACGTGGTGGGGTTAATCCTGCAACAAAACACAGGTTGATGTGTTATATTAAGTATATCAGAGCATGGGTGACGGACATTAACAGGTTTTAGATGGATTTATACAATTTTTTGTCATTTAGCTATAAGTTTTGTATTTAGTGATGGATAAGGACTTATGTTATATCAAATTCTTTATAAAATTTTGTTCTTTTACGTCATGTACTTTGTGTGTGATAAACCTTATTCGCTATATCTTCCGTGTTAATTAACCCATCGGCTTGAAACTTGACAGTGAATTATCTATGGCAATAGCTACATTTTCTATATACTCTGTGGTTCTCAGCTATTTTATAAATGTGGTTTTTTAATAGTTAAAACCTCAACTTTCTACTCTTATCTATGAAAGAATAATAAAATTTCGAGATTAAATCTATGTAGGCTCTCGCCAACTTATACAAAGATTTGCCTGCAACCCGTCTATCTTTTGTTCTATCAACCACGTGGACAGCTGATTGACCACTCAGAAACCACTAATTTCAGTAAGATCTGTACGTTGTCTAGCATACATAGGGGCAGTTCATCGAAAGCCTTTGCCTAGTGAACGTGTGTTCCTCTTCAAGAGTATTTCTTGTATGAACTAGTATAAATCTAAATTTACGCTAAAACTTGGAACTCTTTTCGACTTATTCGTCAAGAACCAAGCTGGTGAACAACCATATTATTTTTATATAAAGTGCTATTCGCGTGAGTGGAAGATATCCGCATAGGAAGATTTACTGACCGCGGTAAATCTGTAGTTTCGCGGAACACTTCAAGATTTGTCGGAAGGTGTAAGCCCAATACACCGCTTTTAAATATTACTCATTATCACCCTGATATTAAATAATCAATAACGTTTTAAAATAATAATAACATATTTCCAGCGAGAAAGCTAATAATTCCGAGAGTGACAATTGGTGTATGTGAAATCTGCTTTAGTGTTATCAGTTTCGACGAACGCATCATCTGAGAGCGGAAAGGAGAGAGTGGAGGCGAGACGCGCAGAGGAATTGCAGCAGGAGCCGCAGCCGCATACGTCACGCCAAGTATTAAGGATTTCGACTAACAAGTAAAACCGATCTAAATTGAACTATATAAACTCTATTACAACGAATATAAAAATATGCATGACATTTATGTAAAAATATATCGTATAAACTATCGTTTCTTGTGTGCTAATAAATAATTCTTCATTACCTCCAATATAGACTTCTTTGTAATTTATTTGCACACACAATATCCTATGCGAAAATATTGAGTTGTATCGTTGCAATATATGTATATATATATATAATATATATTATATTATATTATATTATATTATATTATATTATATTATATTATATTATATATATATAATTTTCTATATTGGTAACTCGAAGTTTCTTGCAGCAATTATATAATTTGAGATGTTATTCAATTTGTTTCTTCTGCAAGTAGTGTAATTTCATATTTCCTTTTTAACACCTTAAAAACAAAATACGAAATTACACTACTTCCAGAAGAAACAAATTGAATAACATCTCAAATTTTATATATATTGCAACGGTACAATCGTTAAACGCCAAAATAATTAAAATAAATAAATATGGATTAATAAACATGATTCAGATTGCATTGGCTGTATCGTAGTTAAAAATAGGGAGCGCAGAATTCATGCATGGACACGCATTCCTATCACACCTGTAGCTAGCGTTGTGTACACGCGTAACAAGTTAAAAATTGTTCAGACCTGAGCTTTTGCACGACCTGACTATAGATACCAGGTCGCGCTAATAAAGTTTCTTCTTCTCGATTCAACCGTTGCCACAGGAGGCTATGACAGTCGACGACGCTATTTTAAATCTATAGTAAGAGTCACAGGACAAACTGGAAGTCCAACCAGAGCAGCAGAGCACATACGAGTAGGTCTATGGACACACCTGCAGCATATGATGTGAGGCGTGACGACTATTAAACAGCACATGCAGTGGAATCCGACCAGAGGACACGGAGGACACGACAAGATGACCAGGAGGACACGGAGGACACGGAGGACACGGACTGAGGACCAAAGGAGGACGTACGGATGAATAACCACGCCAAACGAGGTGATGAAAAACAATTGTAATTACAGACATTTGAAAGACACTAATTAAAGTTAGAATGAAAGACATTTAACCAGTATTAAAATAACTAAATTGTACAAAAATGTAAAGGCAGAGT
Organism: Magicicada septendecula; assembly: GCA_034769895.1. Lineage (NCBI taxonomy): Eukaryota > Metazoa > Arthropoda > Insecta > Hemiptera > Cicadidae > Magicicada > Magicicada septendecula. Next base: position 93,051,306 of record CM068375.1, on the reverse strand, counting down.
AAAATTTTGAATAATATCTCTTGTATAAAATTTAGTAATTGCGAGTAACGTAAATGATAAGAGAAATATTTCATTTTTTAGTTAAGGTAATTAATAAAGTCTTTGTTGATACAGGAGAACGCATATGCAGTAGAAAGTTTTAAAACCAATTAATATTCAGGAAATTTGAAGAAAAGTAAATTCATTATTGAAGCAAAGTAATCAGCAATTGCAAAAGATGACCACACAATGAGTAAGCCGAGAGCAAAAATATTTAATTAATTAAAAATTAGATAGTAAGATTTATGTATAACCTGTTGTATGTAATTTGTTAGCTATAAGTTGTGTACGAAAAAGTCGTACAAATGATATAATAATGAGTACTATTTCAATATGCGAAATGAAAGATTTTGTTTAATAAAAACATAAATAATGGAACAATTTTAAACATAAAAAACGTATCATCTTCTTATTACGATTACACTCATGAATTCAATACATTATATAATTTGTTATGTTATATAAATTGGCGCTCCAAATGCGTGGGGCTCCACAAATTAAATTAAATTGAATTTGTTATGTTATAATATATAGACTATATATTACATTTAATATTTATAATTAAATTTACCTCAAGATGTTATTTTTTTTCATAAATAACATCTTGAGGTAAATTTAATTATAAATATTAAATGTATTATATACATCAAGAAACGGACTGTAGCAGAAAGTGATTGAATATATATATATATATATATATATATATATATATATATACATGTTATAACGAAACATTGTTATCAATGTTTATCGTTCTAACTGGAGTACGCATAATAAGCGTTATCTGCTACAATTGTACATTTAGAAGGGTACAGATGAGATTTTATATAGCAAACAAAACAGATAACAGTCCACCTGCATAAATATGTATAATTTTGTCGGCACATGTCAGAAGTGTTTTAAAACTTAAATAATAAAAAAAAAATGACAAAAGATTAAGAAGAACTAGGTTGACCAGTGAATAGTGCGGAAATGTAGCTTTATTTAGACACCAAACACATAACGATATAGTGAGAGTGTCGTGAACTATAAGCGTTTTACTATTTCACACCTTTCGCGGTGCTAATTAAAGATCGCGTGTATACATAGCTAATAACTGTGTTCAAGACACGTCTAACAAACAACTTTGTTACCTAAATAAATAAAGGATTGTTGAGGTATTCGCCGATAGAAACTCATGTGCACACGTGGCTTTGCCCTATAAATAGCGAGCCAAAACCGAGCATCTGTCTCTCATTCATAAAGTATTCGTTGAGTCGTACACACGGAACGATACGCTGCAGAAGACGCTTCAATGAGACCGGCAGACACCTGAGTTACTACAACTACGTACTACGGACATCAGACTATACCCGAGGCCAGAGACGCTGTGTCCATGACGATAAAGGAACGACGCCTAGCCTAGCTGTTTATACACCGCTAAGCGACGCTGACGGAGGTTTCGAGAGGAATAGCTGTACTCAACGCCGACGCCTGAGACCCGTGTACATCTGTGTAACATGAAATCATCAAAACAGGTGACCTGATATGGTTCAGGGTTCATAATAATGTTGTAAAACACAACAAGTAAATGAAAAGCCGCTATAAACGAAATTGAACAGTTTTAAATAATTGATAAACATTTTTTTATATAGGCGGTATGACTAAAGCCTAAAGACACTTCTAAATGTTGTACTGTATATCATATAGAGACATTTATTCAAAAAGACAGAACATTTAGATAATGTGTGATTATTATAATAATATGTTAATAAGAGTGCAGAAAGACTCTAAGCAAATGTTTTCATGAGATTGTGCACTGTATAAAAAATTATATTTGATAAATTAAATGTGATAAATTAAGGGGAGTGCAGAGAAGCTCTAAGAGTGTTTTCAAGATATTAGATGTCACAAATTTTATTGTTTCATATTAATTATTGTTGATAGCCAAGCAGGCTGAAGAGTAGAATAATTAAAAGGGAGTTACCCTTAATGAAAGTGTTTATATTAATAATAATTACCATAGAGATAACGATAACTATAACCCTTGTTATATTCATTTAAAAAGTTCGTATTTTATTTTCTCATGTATAAAGAACAGGGTTACGGATTTCATAGAATGAAATCAATTCAGTATTTCCATTTTATTAAATAATTAAATTCAATATAACAAAAAAAATGATTTTTATAAATGAATTATAATTACAGGCAGACAGTGTGAAACTGCCCATATATGTGTGTATATTTCCATGTTATTTGTTTTGTGTATATACTGTGTATTGTATGTCTTATTTTCAGGAACTTATAAATTATGTACTAAGATATATGATTTTAATATGTGATTGTTAGGCGTAAGCATTATAACAATATATCACTAGAGAAAATATGTGTAAAGTAATATTCAAGAAAGAATATAAATTGGTGGAACCCGCCGTAAATTGTGTTAAATATTTGAAATTCTTTTTATTATTATGATTTGTTTAAAGATAAGCACCTTGAGGGTGACAATTATAATCATTGGAATGATAGACTAAAAAGGTAGTTTTCATTTATTCACAATTTATACAACTCAGCTTCCTAAAATAATTCTTTTGGAAACACATCGTCCCAACTCGTTACCTGATACCTAATAAGCCCAAATCCCACACCTAATAGCCGGCAAAGCAGAAAAGTACCATATACTGCAGGTAAGTGTTGGCATGGTATACCCTAACCAGGTCCATGTAAAACTCATAATCCATAATGAAAGAAATCATAAGAAGATGTGTTGCAAAAGAAAATGTCGCTTCCAACGTGGGGCACGATTAAATAAATAAAAAAAAAAAACATAGTACGAAAAAATTAAAAATTAGTAAGAAGTTAAATAAATATAAATTCACGTAGAACAAATATTCAGAGTTGATGTGTAATTATTATAAAACGTGCATTTATATGTTGAATGTAGCTGATAAGAACGTACAGTTAGCGTTATCAGTAGAGTAAACAAAGGGGAGCTTAGATAAATATTGTGGTTATCAGAAACTGATACTACAGGCGCCCAAGATAACGGTTGTATGTTGATGAATAAATGACTACCAATATTTAATAATAATCCAAATAATTAATAATATACAAATTAATAATAAATATTTTAAAATCGGTTCACCAAATTAAAATTAAACATGGCACATAAACAAGAGGTCAGTTTAGCCGACATAATGAAGAAGTTAGAAGCCAGCAACGCTGAAAACGTAAAAAGGTTTGAAGAAATAAAAACTAGTGGTGCTGAAACTATGAGAAGATTGGAAGCAAGCACGTCAGAAATTCAGAAACTATACGCGTATAATGCTGAAAGTAAGGTAGAAATTATGGAACGAATGGAGACCTTAGAAGGTAAAGTTAAAGAGTCTCTAAAACAACAAGCGGTGGTGATGAATGAAAATTTCGAAGAGCAGCGAAAAAGACTACAACAAAATTTTAAATCTATGGCCGACACACTGGACCAGAAACTCGAAAAAATTACGCATCGACAAGATACCAAGATACAAGTCATCAGCGAGTTGGTGCAGAGTAATGTCAGGAAGACCATGAAAATTGAAGAAGAAACAAAAAGTCTCGCCGCAGCAGACGACACCATCAAGAAATCTATCCAACACCATGACAACAGGGTAGCTCAGCTGGAAGTCAAGTTAAAAGGTGAAGTAGACGACTTACACGAGAAGTGAGAAGACTACCAACACAAGCGTTAGTATACTCGACCGTACCTAGAGAAGAGAGACCCATTAACTATTTTAGAGGATCCAGAGGGGAAAATCCCATTGAATTTCGTATCAAATGTGAGAAAGAAATGGATAGTATTGGATCTATTCTCAGTGACAAAGATAAAATAGACTTTGTAAGCCGTTACTTAAAAGATACAGCAGCCAGTTGGTTCACGATGGTGAATGACGATTTAAAAACGTATGAAGAATTTAAACTAGCATTCGAACGGAGGTATTGGAATGAATACATACAAATGAGAATACGAAATACACTGGAATTTGGTAAATATAATCCAGGTAAGCTGTCTGAAGATGAATACGTCATTATGTTAGTAGAGAGGAGTAAACATTTACGTCCCGCTTTAACACAAAAAGAATTAGTCATTAAGCTTGCTAATCATTTCAGCAGGAACATCCAACTAGCTATACATGTTCAGAGTATAGCTACCATTGAAGATCTATTAATACTTTTAACACAGATGGAGGGTGTAATCCGTGAACGAGACCCACCAAGAGGAGTTCAGCGAGATAACCGGAACCAAAATCAAGATAGAGGTACGTGGTATTCGCAAAGATATCGCCAAGAAGATAAAGGCAGAGAAGATAGACGTACAGACGAGGAAAAATATCCGAAAAACAAAAATGTATCATATGATAGACGCCATGAAGATGGACGAACATATGAGAAGCAGGAGCAAAATAATGAAAGAGATAATTACAAAGGAGGTTACCGATGGCCGAATTCGTCGAAACGATTTTCGAAACCATGGACATCCGATAGGAATGCAAATACGCAGGAGATTACCGTTGAGAAAAAACAGAAAGAGACACCGAGAAACACTGATGAACGTAATAAACCGTCCACATCGAAGACTGAAAATCAATGACTACATTCTGGAGTCTGTATAGGAAGTATATTCCCACCTGATCTTAGGGAAGAATTATTTATGACCGATAAAATGAATCCAATAAATAATACTGTATGTCCACAAATAGAACTGTATGTTAATAATGTACCTGTTAACGCATTAGTTGATACAGGGAGTGAGGTCACAATTATCAATAGTGCATGGGTAAAAATTCATAATGCTCATTTTAAAAATGTACCGAAGTTGCCTACACGGGAGATACAAATAACTACAGCAAATAAATCGATGGAAAAAGTAAACCATCAGATGTATGTTAGTATTACCTGTCAAGGATTAGAGATAGAATTACCTGTACTGATAGTTGATAAGCTAATATATGACTGCATTCTGGGAGTGGATGCGCTAGACCGACTCAATGCTGTTATCAATATGAAAGATGGACAAATGACATGTACAGTTAATAATATATGTAAAACTATAGATTTAAGAGCACCTGTTAAAGAACAGAATCCTCCACAACCGGAAATACTTAAAATTAGTAGACCCAAGATCACATTAGCCGAAGAACGGACACATCCAGAAGAAGTAGAAGATCAGCCAGGAGAACAACACATAAATGATCTGTTAGAAGAATATGAGGACATCTTTAGCGAAGTACCAACTCAAACTCACGTCTACCAGCATCGAATTAAGGTAACTGACCCGTCCAAGTTCGTCAGACGCACATATACGATTCCAATGAAATACGAGGAGCAGGTAGATCAAGAAATTCAGCGTATGTTAGATAACAATGTCATCCGCAGATCACATAGCAATTACCTGAATCCACTTGTAGTAATCAAGAAAAAAGATGATGCGATTAGACTGTGTATGGATATGCGTAACCTTAACAACGTTGTTGAAAAGATGTACGACTGCGCTCCAAATGCTGAAGAGTTATTTGCTAAATGTGAAGGAGCTAGATATTTAACAAAATTAGACCTTACTTCTAGTTTCTGGCAGATACCAATACGAGAGAGTGACCGCAAGTATACGGCGTTCCTCTACAAAAACAAGACCTATGAATACAACGTAGTACCGTTTGGATTAAGCACTAGCTTGTCTGCTATTGTACGATGTCTAGAAAATGCACTTGGAGAGGAGGTGTCACCTTACACAATGGTATTTGTAGATGACATACTCGTCGTGTCGAAAACTATTCAGGAACATGTAAATCAATTACGAGTTATTTTTGAGAAATTTAGAGTAGCCAAAATTTCCCTCAATTATAAAAAATGTGAATTCCTAAAAACCAATATCAAGTTCCTTGGTCATATTATATCCGAACGAGGTATCAAACCTGATCCTATCAAGATCCAAAGTATCCTAAATTTCCCTATTCCTAAAAATGTAAAAGGATTAAGAGCTTTCCTAGGATTGACTGGTTATTATCGACGCTTCTCATCTGACTATGCAGCAACAGTAAAACCTCTGCTGGAGTTAACACAAAAGAAGAGAAAATGGAGATGGGAGCAGCATCACACTGAAGCAGTGGATCGAGTCAAAACATTGTTTAAACAAAATTTAATGCTACACCATCCGAAGAAAGACGGCGATTATGTGCTATATGCAGACGCAAGTCAATATGCAATGGGAAGTGTATTGTATCAAAAAGACTCAAAAGGAGACTTAAGGGTCATCGCCTATGCCAGTCGTGTATTCCGAGGAGCGGAGATAGAGTACTGCACTACAGAAAAGGAAGTACTAGCTATTGTATATGCATTATCCCAGTTCCGATTCTATCTATGCGGAACTCATTTTGAAATTCATACAGATCATCAGGCTTTATCTTTCCTATTAACATGTAAGGTAAAGAGTGCGAGGTTGATGCGATGGATACTTGCCATTGGGGAATATTCTTTCACCATTAAATACTGCAAAGGCAAAGACAATGAAGTAGCTGATACCTTAAGCCGTTATATAGAAGAAAAAGAAGAAACACATGAAGCTAAACCACAAGATGTCAGGGTACTTAGCAACATAACATACAAACCCGAGAGAGAAGTACAAGAATTACTACGTAATCTCGCTAGAGAGCAAGATAAAGATCAGCGATTACAGAATATAAAAAAATAATCCGTTACCTATAAATTATTGTGTGAAAGATGGAATTTTATTTAAGCTTATTAATTATGATTGGAAAGTTGTGCTATCTCATGACATGTTACAGCAATTAATTATGCCATGTCATCGTAGTCTAGCTCATGCATCTCCATTGAAGTGCTATTTAACTATGAAAGAAGCCTTCACCTGTAATAATATGTTCAGAAAAATTAAAATAATTGTTAGGAAATGCCATGATTGTCAAACAGCCAAACATCCGAACTTAAACACTTGCGTTGAAATGGGGAGTATCAGAACTAAGAAGAAGGGGGATATAGTTGCACTTGATTTCCTTGGACCACTCCCGCGATCAAGTCGTGGGTACCGCCATATAATTGTGACGGTAGATGTGTTTACCAAGCTAGTAAAGTTATATGCTGTACGAAGACCCACCATGAAATCTGTTCTGAACGTCATCACCCAGAAGTATATACCAAAGTATGGAAAAATGGATAAAGTGTTGACAGATCAAGGTAAGCAGTTTGGTAATAAATTATGGAAGGACGCATTGACAAGACAAGGTATAAAACCTGTACTTACATCCATAAGGCATCCACAAACTAATCTTGCTGAAAGAATAAATAGAGAGTTAGGCAAGTACATGAGGTTATACTGCTACAATCAACAGAGTAAATGGCCTGACTATCTACAATTTTTCGAAGATGCAATGAATCACAATTATAGTGAAGCTACAGGATACACACCGTTAGAATTAAGTGAGAATAAAATACCTAAAAGATTCTGGCACAACATGATTAATAAACCGGAAAATTATAATGTAGATTTGCCAATTCAAATAAAAATAAACAGAGCTGAACGACAGCTATATCATCAAGCAGGTAAAAGGAGAGACCGGTATAATAGAATTCACCGATTGACAAGATTCCAGATTGGTGATAAGGTATTGATAAAGACAAATCCTGTGGGAAGTAGTATATTAAACACTTCCAAGAAATTCTTCAGATTATTCTGTGGCCCATATGAACTAAGGAGTCGTCTAGGACCACACACCTACATGGTATATGACCCAGTGAAGCAAAAGGACGTCGGAAAGTACCATGCGTCATCTCTGCGTCATTATATCCAATAATACCCATATGTGATTGTTACTTTAAGATAAGATTTTTTATTCTTTCTAATAAACGTGTAATATAACTGACTGTGTATGTACTAAACATAGATTAAAAAAAAAAAAAAAAATGTTGTTCTGTAAAGCACAAACAATTTTTTTTAAAGCAAGTGGGGGAGTGTTATAACGAAACATTGTTATCAATGTTTATCGTTCTAACTGGAGTACGCATAATAAGCGTTATCTGCTACAATTGTACATTTAGAAGGGTACAGATGAGATTTTATATAGCAAACAAAACAGATAACAGTCCACCTGCATAAATATGTATAATTTTGTCGGCACATGTCAGAAGTGTTTTAAAACTTAAATAATAAAAAAAAAAAGACAAAAGATTAAGAAGAACTAGGTTGACCAGTGAATAGTGCGGAAATGTAGCTTTATTTAGACACCAAACACATAACGATATAGTGAGAGTGTCGTGAACTATAAGCGTTTTACTATTTCACACCTTTCGCGGTGCTAATTAAAGATCGCGTGTATACATAGCTAATAACTGTGTTCAAGACACGTCTAACAAACAACTTTGTTACCTAAATAAATAAAGGATTGTTGAGGTATTCGCCGATAGAAACTCATGTGCACACGTGGCTTTGCCCTATAAATAGCGAGCCAAAACCGAGCATCTGTCTCTCATTCATAAAGTATTCGTTGAGTCGTACACACGGAACGATACGCTGCAGAAGACGCTTCAATGAGACCGGCAGACACCTGAGTTACTACAACTACGTACTACGGACATCAGACTATACCCGAGGCCAGAGACGCTGTGTCCATGACGATAAAGGAACGACGCCTAGCCTAGCTGTTCATACACCGCTAAGCGACGCTGACGGAGGTTTCGAGAGGAATAGCTGTACTCAACGCCGACGCCTGAGACCCGTGTACATCTGTGTAACATGAAATCATCAAAACAGGTGACCTGATATGGTTCAGGGTTCATAATAATGTTGTAAAACACAACAAGTAAATGAAAAGCCGCTATAAACGAAATTGAACAGTTTTAAATAATTGATAAACATTTTTTTATATAGGCGGTATGACTAAAGCCTAAAGACACTTCTAAATGTTGTACTGTATATCATATAGAGACATTTATTCAAAAAGACAGAACATTTAGATAATGTGTGATTATTATAATAATATGTTAATAAGAGTGCAGAAAGACTCTAAGCAAATGTTTTCATGAGATTGTGCACTGTATAAAAAATTATATTTGATAAATTAAATGTGATAAATTAAGGGAGAGTGCAGAGAAGCTCTAAGAGTGTTATCAAGATATTAGATGTCACAAATTTTATTGTTTCATATTAATTATTGTTGATAGCCAAGCAGGCTGAAGAGTAGAATAATTAAAAGGGAGTTACCCTTAATGAAAGTGTTTATATTAATAATAATTACCATAGAGATAACGATAACTATAACCCTTGTTATATTCATTTAAAAAGTTCGTATTTTATTTTCTCATGTATAAAGAACAGGGTTACGGATTTCATAGAATGAAATCAATTCAGTATTTCCATTTTATTAAATAATTAAATTCAATATAACAAAAAAAATGATTTTTATAAATGAATTATAATTACAGGCAGACAGTGTGAAACTGCCCATATATGTGTGTATATTTCCATGTTATTTGTTTTGTGTATATACTGTGTATTGTATGTCTTATTTTCAGGAATTTATAAATTATGTACTAAGATATATGATTTTAATATGTGATTGTTAGGCGTAAGCATTATAACAATATATCACTAGAGAAAATATGTGTAAAGTAATATTCAAGAAAGAATATAAATTGGTGGAACCCGCCGTAAATTGTGTTAAATATTTGAAATTCTTTTTATTATTATGATTTGTTTAAAGATGAGCACCTTGAGGGTGACAATTATAATCATTGGAATGATAGACTAAAAAGGTAGTTTTCATTTATTCACAATTTATACAACTCAGCTTCCTAAAATAATTCTTTTGGAAACACATCGTCCCAACTCGTTACCTGATACCTAATAAGCCCAAATCCCACACCTAATAGCCGGCAAAGCAGAAAAGTACCATATACTGCAGGTAAGTGTTGGCATGGTATACCCTAACCAGGTCCATGTAAAACTCATAATCCATAATGAAAGAAATCATAAGAAGATGTGTTGCAATATATATATATATATATATATATATATATATATATATTGCGACAGTACAATCATATGCTGTACTGTGCATTTAATAGATAAAATAAATATTTAAATTAAATTTATAAATATGTAATAAATAAGCAGGTATGAGATTTAAAGCTGAGTTCATGTTAAAAATACGGAGTGTAGACAGACAGGAACTGACCTGAACACTCACGCGACTCTCGCTGAGAGTGTGTACAGTAGTAAGTGAAGTGTGTGAGTGAGGCCAGTTCGAGCATGAAAGTTTGCAATCTCACCCAGAATAATTGTCAAATTACAGTTTTTATTTAATTATAAGAAAATCTTAAATGGTAGAAAAAATTCAAAGACTCCTAAATGATATGATAACCATGATAGACGAGTAACTGGAGGACGAATGTGGAACCTGGGGACGTGCAGGGAACTCCATCAGAAGGGGACCTACGGACCAACGAAGAACATGAGTATGAGCTACAAAATCGAGGTGACAGATAATCCATTTATAAATTTTAAATGAGAGACTAAAGACATTTTGAAATTTAAACATGAATAAGAGTTTATGTAAAATGTAGATAAAGAGATTCAGAGAATCTGATTTAAGTTTAATAAAATATTTTCTTTGATGTTTAACGATTAATTTAGTCAATTTCAATTTTATTTTAAAGTTTGTAGAGCAATCAGTGATTACTATGTATGCAATACATAAATTAACGTAGTTGAAAGTTATATAAAGAAAAAAAACAAAACTGCAGTAAAGCACACTGTCAGACTGAGCAGTAGAACTTTAATATTAACAAATAAATATTTAGAACATAACTTTGTTACTGTAGAATATAGGATTTATTTAATGATAAATGTACTGCAACATTTGAACGTTTCAAGCGAACAGTAATGAATATTTATGGCGAAGTAAGTGAGATTTTTAAACACGCTTGTAAATAAAAATTATGAAAACTAGTTACAATTCAATCAATGACTACTCTTATTACCATTACACCCAAACTCCATTAATTGGTACAACTTTACCAGTAATGTTATATAAATTTTGGCACTCCACAAATTAAATTACATTTAAATTTGTAAATTGTTGTGTTACAAATAAATTGGCGCTCCAAAAGCGTGGGGCTCCTCAAACACAAATAAATTTATAATTTGTATTGTTACTATATATATATATTTTTTTTTTTTATCGGCCATCTAAGGACCACATGCCAATTTCAATTCTTTACTCTTTTTTCTTTTCTTTTTCTCCAACATTCTTTCATCTTTTCACTGTGTCCCTTCTTCCTGTCTTCAGTCCATTTTTAACCTGCATTTTTTTCTGTCCTACACTTGACTCCTTCCATTTTTAACACTTTTGCCAGAAAAACTTCTCTTTCAGTTGCTAATTCTCCGTTTACATTATTTTTTTCTAAATCCTTTTAGACTTCTTTAACCCAACTTGATGTTGACTTCTTCCCCCACAGATATGTAAATATCTGCTTTGTTAACCTTTTGTTGTCCATTCTATATAAATGTCCAAAAATAATAGTCTTCTTTTCCCATTGTTTCTGTTATATTTTCTAAACTTTGATACATTTCATCATTACTTCTTAATTTCCAACCTTCTTAAGTATTTCGTGGGCCTAATATTTTCCAAATAATTCGTCTTTCCAAAATTTCTTGTTTGTCTAAATTATAATTCAATGCTAGACGTTCGCTTGCATACAGGCATTCTGGCTTCACTGCTGCACTGTAATCCCTTATTTTCGCATTTTTATTATTTTTATTTACGTTATTGTGATGTTACATGCATAATTACTGCTAACTGCGCTTTGCACAAATACCGTTATCAGTCCGGTCATACAATAATTATATCGTACCCCGTCTTGGCTATGCCGTTGGGGACAGGTAAATCTAGTTTTACGGTGTCTCGCACTGATACGGGTTCGTATCAACGACGGACTACTTTGGAAACGGATACGCTGACCTGTAAACGACTCACGTGTAACGGCAAGACTCCACGATATAATTATTGTATGACCGGACTGATAACGGTATTTGTGCAAAGGAAATTCACTGACCGTTGTCCGTGTCCACTCGTCTTGGCTAGCTGCAGAATTAAAGGTGGGACAGTATTATATATAGTTATGAATATAGTCTGGCAAAGAAACTGTAGCCTGTACCCCGACAACGGTCAGTGAATTTCCCTTAGGGAAAGGCGAGAGACGTGGTGGCGTTCAATGTCGTATCTCTGGGGAAATTCCCCGGCACCTGTGTAACACAAACGAGACGTCTGCATTAATATACTGCTGTGTGTGTGTGTGTGTGTGTGTGTGTGTGTGTGTGTGTTCTGCAAGCAATCGTAAACTTCAGATAAAACTTACATTCAAGATGCTGTCATGTACCATACATAGTTCTTAGATGCATCGATATTTAAAACAAAAAATTGCTAGCTGGAGGCATTCAGGCGTTCCCACGCTTCACATTCGCTGATTGCTCTCAACGCCTACGCACTTCGTATAACGAACTTACATTGAACTGGAAACCTATAATATTCTTTTTACTTCCATGTTCCATAAGGAAATGGAAGTGTGGTGACGGCGAAAAAAATCGTGTTCGAGATAAGGGCTGATTCTGATTGTACTACCCTCAAAACATGAAGAAAAGTCATTTTCCGAAAAGTGTCTGTGTATCTATCTGTTTGTCTATGTGCAGAATTTTTTTTCTATGGCGAACGTTAACTGCCGCAAATTCAAACAGAATCAAATAATTTTTTGTATATATGCCTGAGTTGCAGAGGACTCAAGGCCTATTGATTTTGGTAAAGATCGGTTAAGGGAAATGGGTAGTTTACCTGCAACGTTTTATGTTTTAACATGAGTAAAGTACTTAATTTTGATAAATAAAGTATCCTGAAAAGAAGGTCATAATAATCCACTGTAGAAACGTAGATGAAATATCTATAAATGAAAAGGGTAGTTAAGGGGGAGGGGGTAATTTTCTATGAGTGAAACGATGGTTGAAGGGGGAGGGGATAATTTTTTAAGTGTATTACGTTATCGGCAACAAAGAAGTAGTTTTTTGGTAAAATTGCTTCCCGGGCTGTTTAGCCATAGTCCAATGTTTTCTGCAAAACCAGACGTTCCGGCAGTGTCATCGACTGCCATCATCAGTGAAAATCGAGTGCGCTAACGTGAGGTGGTATACGTTAGTGATCACAGTACTGTAGTTAAGGCTGAAGAAAGAAGTAGTTTCTATTGAAATATTTCTCTTTCTAAAATGATTTTAAATATAAATCTTAGAACATGGAAGTCATGTATAGTTATCCGTACCGATATTTTATAAATGTGTTTTTTAGTTGTACATTCTAAAACTAACATTCTAATACACAGTAAATTGATACAAATTTTAAATGAGTGAAAAAGAAATAGAGATCCCTGTCCGATTTCCAGTCTTACCGTAAAATAAAAACGCGTTTCTCAGCCCCAGATCGTCTCGGATTCCTAGGGTAGTAGGCTACTAGGCGACTGAAGCGTAGTGTTAGCTACCTTGTACGCCGCCATCTTGGCTCACAACAGGCAGTCTTCGAAGATACATAAAAGCGTCAGTTTATTGTTAGAGGAGAAGGTAGGAATATAGGATACCTGTTATGTTTTCAGCAATAATTATTTTAATCGCCGGTGCGTGCAATGTATATATAATTAGTCAGATGATATGCTCGTTTATTTTTTCGATTGTTTGGAGAATAGAGCTCGTGTAGGCTACTAAGTGTTACATTTGAAATAATTGTATTTCTGTCACTGTTACTACGAACGAAACTTGGTGGTAATATGAGACACCTATTTGATTACAGTTTAAAATTTGTCACGTCTTTTAACGGCTCTCTTTTCACAGTAATTGAAAAAGTTAATTAAATGACATACGGTAGTTTATTAAAGTTCATGTTTAATATAAATTTATTTCTGTATTTAATAAACTATTGATATTTAAACGTCAATTTCAGTGCGTCACGGACAGTAGAGTATCGCTTTGACTGTCACAGCTTCTCTCTGGTGACACAATTTGTGTCCACTATAGTGGCCTGTAATTAATGGGATTTTACAATCGGCTGTGATACACGCTAATAGAATTATATCAGTTTCCATACACGGTATGGAACAACGTGTATTCGTTCGTTTTTCATGCGTAGTGTTTCTACTTTCATGTTCCATAAGGAAATGGAAGTATGGTGATGGCAAAAAAAATCGTGTTCGAGATAATTGCAGATTCTGATTGTACTACCCTCAAAACATGAAAAAAAGTCATTTTTCGAAAAGTGTCTGTTTGTCTGTCTGTCTATGTGTCTATCTGTAGATTGTTTTTCTATGGCAAACGATAACAGCCGCAAATTCAAATAGAATCAAATAATTTTTTGCATACAGCTCTGCTTTGCAGAGTACTCAAGACCTATTGTTTTTGGTGAAGATCGGTTAAGGGAAAGGGATAGTTTACCTGCAACGATTTTTTTTTATCAAGGGTAATTTTTGTCTATGGCAAACGATAACAGCCGCAAATTCAAACAGAATCAAATAATTTTTTGCATACATCCCTACATTGTAAAGACGTCAAGGCCTGTTGATTTTGGTGAAGATCGGTTAAGGGAAAGTGGTAGTTTACCAGCAACATTTTATGTTGTAACAAGAGAAATTTGTTCATGAAGAACGATAACTGCCGTAAATTCAAACAGAATCAAATAATTTTTTACATATGTGCCTGAGTTGTAGAGGACTCAAGGCCTATTGATATTGGTGAAGATCGGTTACGGGGAAAGGGTAGTTTACCTGAAACATTTTTTGTTGTAACAGAGTAAAGTACTTAATTTTGATAAATAAAGTATCGTGGAAAGATCTTAATAATCCACTGTAGAAACGTATATGAAATATCTATAAATGCAGAGGCTAGTTGAACGGGGTGGGGGTAATTTTCTATAAATGAAAATTATAGTTGAAGGGGGAGGGGATAATTTTTATTTATATGTCATGTGTACTACGTTATCGGCAACAAAGAAATATTTTGTTGTTAAAATTCCTTCCTGGGCTGTTTGGACTTGATCAAATGTTTTCTACAAAACCAGACGTTTCGGCAGTGCTGTCGACTGCCATCGTCAGTGAAAATTGCGTGCACTATCGTGAGGTGGTATACGTTAGTGATCACAGTACTGTGGTTAAGGCTGAAGAAAGAAGTAGTTTCTATGGAAATAGTTCATTTCGAAAAGTATTTTAAATATAAATCTCAGAACATGGAAGTCATGTATGGTTCTCCATACCGATATTTTAGTATTCTGTTGTCGACTCGGAAACAGATGCCGCATGGTCGCGATTGCCGTTGCTTAGCAACGATACAAACAGCACTGTGGAACACCTGTCGCGGGTCTGCTCGTTGAATGTTGTCAGTGTTCGATATTCACGGATTGTATATTGTATTATATGAGTAAACTAGCTGTTACCCGCTGCTTCGCACGCGAATATTTGACTTTTAATAAGTATTTTAATATAATTTTTATTGACTATGTCTATATGGCGTTCTGTCAACTCTTATAGGCCTATAACAATTTTGTACTCATTAGTCAAATTCTCTCCAAAGCAGTTTTCAACACTTGTATTACTTTAATTTGTACTAAATTATTATGTTGGTGCAACAGCCTTTAGAGATTTAAAAGTACCTGTATATAAAGCCTTTGGAGATATTTATAAAGTACCTGTTAAATCAAAAAAGCTAAATTCTTTATTTTAGTTGTTACACTGTTAGAAGCATTGTATAATATATTAAACGTTATGTTTTCCTCAACCATGGCTTTTATTTATTTCACCAGTAAACTAAAAACCAAAAACCGTAGTCACCTAACCTTACAAATGAAAACAACACGTATTTTCGCTTTGCATTAAGCAACAGGACAATTTACAATTAGTACACTTCTTCTTTTCCACATCGTAATATATCGATACAATCGCATATTATATAAAACATCGAAAATGGTACTGCAGGAATGGATAAATGTACAGTTCCGATACCCCTGAATAGCTTTTGTTTATTTACTTTTACTATGGTAATTAATTCTGGTCTCCATGGTGTTTTTGACATCTTTAGTAGTAGTATTTAATATATTTCATTACTTATTCATTGCATTATCAGAAATACGTGAAACATTAATTTTATAATCGTTTAAAACAATTACAAAAGACGTATCTATATACAAAAGCACAAAATATATCGATACAATCGCATATTAAAAACAATAAAAACTGATAAAGGTACAGTTCCGATGCCGCTAAATATCATTTGTTTATTTATTTGTTACTATGGTAATTAATTCTGGTCTCCATGGTGTTGTTGACTTCTTTATACGCGTCAACGAAAAGGCATAACTTAATTAAAAGGGCCTAAATCTTGCGGACGGGACAAAATATCAAATTCCAAGTTAGACAGTTGTTTTTCGCCTTGTGTCTACGGTTACCTGTGAAAAAGTTTGTAATACACTTCTTGCTAGGCCTTTGTAAAAGAGTTAAAATTATTGATTTGAAACTTATGTTGGCCTATGAGCATGTGAAAAATAAGATCACAAACTATCTTGATCAAATATAATATATAATAATTTATATAATAGTTTATGGTACTTATTCTAGTGTACCGACTCTTGATTTACCTCAGGGCGCCAGTAATAATAAACACAAATTAAAGTATGTTAATCACTTTAATGACAATTTGTATTTATACATTACAAAATTAAAATTTTCTTATATGAATTGAATTACTTATAGAACAGATTTAATATGATTAACTAGCAGTGAGTCCTTTATGACAGATTGAGTCACTATGTTACATACAACATATATTTATTTATCAAAAACATAGAATTAACTGTTCATTATTCTTTACTTGCGTAAATCCTTCCAAAGTGCGTGGTCATGGAGATGTTGTAGATCGGTGATTCGTCAGTAGCCGTCGTCGTGTTGATCCTTGTTAAAACTGCACAATTCACTTTATCACAAGTCCACTACACTAACATATGGATTATACCTCTAACTATGTTGTATAATTACACTGGACACAAAGATGACAGAATATAACTTAAGTGCATTTAACTCACTTCACGTCGCGTTTGGCCCGACTAATTGATACCGTCGTAACTTACTTTCGAACTCCTACGTCTCCTTCCGCGATTTACCGCCACGTATAGAATTAACAGAACTTCGTATGTATTTATTATTTATTATTGTTTATTATAACTTCGATTATACACTCTTTGACTTATTATGATTTATGAAACTTGCTTTATAACTTCAATATTAATAATTATCGCGTTCCCGTACTTTGTTATTTCTGAGAATTTTACTGATTCTTTATGTTAATTATTAAATCTATATATATATATATATATAATTTGACGCAAAACAACGTACACGAGTCTCTTCGTATAATTCCGCCGATATTAAGGAGACTGCCTTTATTTCCCTCTAAGTTCACAATATATACATGCCTCAAATTTCCCTTACTTACGAACTACAACAAAACGCTCCTATAGGTACAAACTACCGCTAAATACGAATTCAACCAATCCGCTTAATTAAAACTTCCCGCGCAACGTATGACGCATTTTCTTATTCGCCCAACGTTTTTCCGTGTACACGTGTTTACAGAAAGTAGCGTCTATAGCTATCTCTCTCGCACAACAAGATCGCTTTCCCACGCCAGCTATTGTTATATGCACTTAGGTTTTACAACGTTTGGTAAACACCCTTACTATCTGAAACATAATACAGTTTATGACAGTAGTGTCCCAAATCGTGCCTTAACATACAGTACATGCATTATCGAGCTTTTAGCAAGTAATTCTTTTCACTTTATTGCCGCCTCGCTTTCTAAATGCCTCTCTGCTTTCTCAAACACACGCTTATTTCTATTTTCAGCATAGCTTAAATTATAAATAGGTCAAATTTTCCGTTACAAGTTGGTGGCAATCGGTGTAACGGGTGTGGATTTGTATTCAGTACCCATAAATCCTCAGACTTTGAGTTTTATAGATATAGATTAAAATACAGATATTTATTACACGTAATCTTTGAAAATCATAATTAATCTCAAACATCAAGGTTTAAAGCTTGTTTCTATTAAAGCCTGTTACCAGAGCCTTGAATAAAACTAATTATAGGCCTATATTCCTAGTTAAAGTTCAAGCAGGGGCGGACTGGCCAGGTCGGGTGGTCGGCGATCACCGAGGGCCCTGAGCCCCGAGCCATGAAAATTTTACTTCGAGATAAAACGAGAAATATTTTTGCCGGTTTTAAAAACCTTTCTCGTCCAAATATTGTTGGAAATAAATCTTCAGGATTTATTTTGGTCAGATTGGAAGTGATCACTTCTCAGCCTTGTTTATATACAGCTTATTTAGTATTTACTAATGGAGGAAAGCGAAGGAGGTTACTGTAGAGGCGCGCCGCGCGGCAACTGACTGACGCGACGAGTAGTAGACTATTGTCATTTTTGTTTGAATGTTATTGCAGCATTCAGGGCTGGGGGCCCGAAGGCCTGGGAGGGCCTCAGGGCCTTATGTCAAAATTGAAAAAGAGGTCCATGGCATAACTTGCAGGAGGGCCCGGTTAAAAAAGTTACGCTACTGGGGCTATGGATTGGTGGGACGGAGTGACAATGGACCGGGCGCAGAGCTCAAGGGAGCTCCACCGCCGTAATACACTCTGGAATATTTTTAATGTTCTTTACAGTAAAAACATTTATAGTAGGTAATTATGGTTTTAAAGCTGGTTATGTTATAGTATAAATAATCAAATAAACTGTCCTGTAAGTTTTGTATTAAAGTTCACTTACGTAAATACTGTACATACCATGTATCTATGAAGAGTAAATAAATAATTTAAAAAAGTATACGCACACAAATACGAGCGTGCGCGTTTGTGTGTGTAGCTGCAGAGAGCCTCCTGACTGCTTCTAGCCGAGGGCCCCCAGGGATGCCAGTCCGCCCTTGAGTTCAAGTTTCCTTTTCAAGTGATTTAAAAGACCATAGGAGCCCTATTTGTTAAGCTGAGCCTTGCTCTAATTTTCTCCGATACTTTATGCTCCCAGTTTGCTAACCATCCCAAGCAAGTAAATAAAGTCTTTCAACCTGTCAAAGCAGTAATTACCGCTGTTGGTAGCAGTCGGCTTTTCCCTATCTCTACTTATGCACATATCAGATTGTTTATTCTATAAGAGAGTAAGCCTCTTTTGTTAAGTCATTTAAAAAATTACAATACTTTTTCTTACACTTTGTTGTTGCGGCCCATATTACTAGCATCCCGAAAACTTTTTATTCTTCTGAGTAGGAACCATCTCAAAGATTTTCTACATCTCATATTTATTAATTCCTTCCCTCAAGGCTTCCCCCCCTATATTAGTTGGTGATTGTATGACAGACGCCAAGAAGAGATAGCGGTTTTGGTGCCAAGATTTCCAAACATGTGGGTTCCCAAGATAGCTTACTATATGAGTATCAAGTTCTTGCTGATGGAAGGTTCCACTTTTTGTTTCTTTCTTTACGCCCATATTGTAGCAGAACAACTGTACTAGAGGAGGTGCCTGGTATTTAATTTCAGACATTTGGCAGTTCCTCTTGTCCTTTGTTCTTTGTTTCTTATGAAGGAAACTACATTTGCCTTACATTAGCCTACAAAATAAAATCTTACGAAAATGCAAGCCCTTACACGCAGCAAAGTGTCGTATTCTGTTGTAAAATACAAACCAAGTGATCAAACAATCGAAATGTAAATATTCCCTCCGAACATCGTCATCGATGAAAAAAAACGTCCCCGGAACCTAAAGAGCTGTCTAGTTCGTGAAAGGCAAAAATGAACGTGCATCGATTCACAAAAATTTGTCAATAAATTTAGCAATATGAGTGGTTGTCTGTGTCGTTCTGTGGAATACACAAAAGTGAATTAATTAAACTTTAAAACGACTTTATTGTTGGAAATGTCTAATCAGTGCACAATTTCGTTTAAATTCTAATTCCAAAAATCACGTGTCGAACAACCTTGACATGGTAAAAAAATGTAGCGACCTTCGTCAGGTAAAACAAAAAGAAAAAACGGCTAACAACAACGCGATAATTTATTACGTCAAACTCCAGACAGACGCAGCGTGTAAATGTACCAGTACCACTCGACTTCAAGTTAAATTACTTCTCTACAACGGACAAGTAACGGCTTTCAATCAAGATAAAGACGTGACAAATTGCTAGCGTCCTACGTTCATTTCCATACACTGTGCAGCGGATTATGTAACACTCGCGCCTACCAGACTGACCTACTACCGCTGGAGGACACCAAACAAAAAGTGTACCTACATTGTATGTCATAACGATCGTACGCGACAGTAGTAAGTGTAAATGCGGTGTGTGTGTGTGTGTGTGTGTGTGTGTGTGTGTGTGTGTGTGTGTGTGTTCGCGAACGTGGCTCAAGCGTGCGTACATGCGTGTTTTCCTTCTGGAAGGCAAAAAACTGCTATGAAAATTTTTATTAAGGCTCCTTACACACGTAGGAGTTAAGAAACTTCTCATTGTCCACTTTCAGATCACTCATCTATATATATATAAAACTCAAAGTCTGAGGATTTATGGGTACTGAATACAAATCCACACCGTTACACCGATTGCCACCAAATTTTGCACATGTAACCTTTGACACAAGGCGCAAAATACTGTCTAACTTTGAATTTGATATTTTTCCCCATTCGCACGATTTAGGCCCTTTTAATTATGCCTTTTCGTTGACGCGTATAAAGATGTCAACAACACCATGGAGACCAGAATTAATTACCATAGTAACAAATAAATAAACAAAAGCGACTTAGCGGCATCGGAACTGTACATTTATCCATTCTGCAGTACATTTTCGATGTTTTATATATGCGATTGTATCGATATATTACGATATGGAAAAGAAGAAGTTTACTAATTGTAAATTGTCGTACAGTATTACATAATGCAAACAGTTGTTTTCATTTGTGAGGTTAGGTGACAACGGTTTTTGGTTTTTAGTTTACTGCTGAAATAAATAAAGGTCATGGTTGAGGAAAATAACGTTTAATGTGTTATACAATGCTTCTAACACAGTAACAATTAAAATAAAGAATTTAGCGTTTTTTATTTAACAAGTACTTTATAAAATATCTCCAAAGGCTTCATAAACGGGTACTTTTAAATCTCCAAAGGCTGTTGCACCAACATAATAATTCAGTAAGGCCTACAAGTTAAATAGTACAAGTGTTGAAAACAGCTTTGGAGAGAATTTGACTAATGAGTACAAAATTGTTATACAAGCTGACAGAACGCCATATAGACATAGACAATAAAAATTATATTAAAATACTTAGTAAAGGTCAAATATTCGCGTGCGAAGCCGTGGGTAACAGCTAGTTAGTGTATAAAACTGTGCCACTAAAACCGTTGACACTCTCCTGGTACATCCAGAATCGACGTTGTCTACGATGGCGGCGTCTTCGTACGGGAAGAGCAAGGAGAAGAACTTCTTCGCCAGATTCCCATGATTACACTGATGTAAAAAGTAAATAAAACTATTTTCCATCACTGAACAAATGGGCAGTGGCGCGTCTCTGAAGCCCGTTTGGAGTGGCGCTCACACGAGCCACTGAGTGGTGGCACTGCGTGAGGGTACAAGCGATATGGCCCAGATGTAAGCGGCCTAAATTTAGTACAAGCCTGAAAATTCTTATTACCAAGAAGTGGGTTAACGGAAATATTGTAAAAGGCTGACATTAACAAAAGTTATCTGATGACAATAAAAGTCACTAACTGGAGTAAAGTTCGATAATGAAGTGTCAACTCCATTTGAAACTACAAAAGATTTGTTTCAAATATGCTGACTGCCAACTATTCTTTTTAATTGCTAATGTACGTCCCTTTTGCTCTGAAATTAACATGATACGTGAATACAAATAGACCAGTATTACCTGTATGCATTACTATTTGCTGAAGACTAACCAAGATACCAAGCAGCTTCAACCAATTATAGCTTCAACCAAGCTAGATATCAAGCAGAACCGGCTTTAGGTATTTTGTGCCCATCGGCGAAGAATAAAGTTGCCCCCCCCTTCCTTCAACTAAATAGAAACATTACACCCTAACTGGAAGATAAATTAGTACTAATTCTATTTTAACTTTACTAAAATCTTAATCTTTTAAGGCATTTACTGTAAGTATATCATAATTGAGTCCTTTGTTCTTAAACGAAAGGTCTGTAGTACGCTCTCAAATATAAAAATTTGACGGAAAATTAATTCCAAATTATAATAAGATCAGTAGAGGGAAACTACAAATTACCTTGTTGTTAAATTTTAACTACGATCAATGAGTCAAAATCATTTATTATTACAATAGTGCAAAATAAATAACATTGAATTGAAATATAATTTAAATAACTGTTTTAAAAAAATGATACATATGAAATAGAAGTTAACTGATGGATGCTGACGACATAGTAAGTGGAATTTAGTACCTAAGTAAAATAAAAAAACATTATAAGAAGTTACTTATTTAGAGTTGTTCATGTTACAGCTAGGCAAACAGTTATCTTAATTTAATCTGTTGATTTTAACTCGCTTTCAGCTGATATTGCGGCCATCCACCATGTCTTTCTTGACTCATTGAACTGCGAATGTAAGGTTTTAGAAATTAAAGTTTAGAAAAACTTCAAAACTTCTCTCAGGACTTGCGGCAAGCTGTTCTTTGGAGAATAATACTTTTTGCACGACAATTGTTGCAGATTATAATTTTCATTTTTTTGCCCTCGAGTAGATATAGGGACGACGCTAGTTATTACAAGATAACATTGACAAGAATATAAAGAATGGAATTTATAAATGACCCTAGTGATGATGGAATACCTAAGAGTAGTAGGGAAAGGAAAAGACTTCCCCTAGAAAATAGATACATTTTCTAGAGATTAGTTTCCCTAGAGTAACAGATGCATTAAAAACTGCAAGGAGGTTATATCTAGCCTCAATATTTATCGAAATATCAATTTGAGAGAGAGAGAGAGAGAGAGAGAGAGAGAGAGAGAGAGAGAGAGAGAGAGAGAGAGAGAGAGAGAGAGAGAGAGAGAGAGCCAGTCAAGGATGAAGAGTCATACAACTTGGAATTTGGTGGCACAAAGAAATGAGAAAAGATGTCACGAAGTGAATTTATAAACAGAATAGGTCTTAAATAGAAGTGATAGTGATGAATAACTGAAGTGTGGAAAATAAGAAAATATCATTTGAAAAGATTAATCCATAAAAATGGATGGCCTCAGAGGAAGTTGCAAAATTTTAAAACTTTAACACATTCCAAATGCTAATATCAAGAATTAGTGAACGCAGGCTGCCAAACAACAGAAAGAATATAAAAAAGAGCCTGATCGGTACGTTACGATAATGGACAGGTCAAGGTGCCCATTGAAACTGTTAGTATGGAACCACCACTGAAATAATGTAATAGGACAATACCAGTAAGCATGGAATTATATAGGGAGTTAAAGAAGAGGTCATGATGAACAGAGAGTTGACAAAGAAAGATATCATAGGCAGGGCAAAATGGCGCTTAGATGCAGAAAACGACAAGTCGTAAGTCAACAGTTTTTGTATTAACAAAATTAAATATCATGTTTTTGTGTAGAATCTCTAGACTGGAGACAATCGCTTCACACAAAGCGTTTAAAGATTAAAACGTACGCTTGAGAAGAGGTCTAGCATTCAAATTTCTTAGGTCTACACACGTATTTATTGATCCACTCCATTATGTCTCCTTTCTTGTAGTTCGGTTTTCACTTGAAAAGTAAGCTCGTTTATATCTAAAGGGGGCCCTGATAATCGTAGTTAAGGCGCAACTGTGGTTAACGCGTTACAAGATGAAGCAAGTGGAGCAGTTAGTAAGGAAGGGTTTGTGGTAGGAGTGGAATTTAACCTAAGTGAAGTCTGTGTGTGTGTGTGTGTGTGTGTGGCCACGGGACAGCTACTGTTCTCTTCGTTTCAACGTCCCCTACAATATTCAATTGTCAAAAGTTAGCATTGTCAATGAGGCTTTGAGCCTGAGGCCCTTGTATGAAATGAACCTCGATTATCCTGTGATAATTTTCAAAAAATAAATGTAATATTTTTAGCTTTCCGAGTGTATGGAGGATACGGCGGTGGCCTGTGTGAAAGGTAAAACTCGTTACTGTGGGTTGGAGCTCGCGATGTTCCTCCGTGAATGACCACCAACTTTGCGTCATCTTCTCCTCCGTGCTGATTTGCCGACGGAAGAACAGGAGAACAAACTGCTGACCGTGTACTCTGTATAGACAACTGCCAGGCTGCCAAGATACGACACAGGAAGATCTTCAAGAAGGGGGCGAGCGGAATGAAGTCACGGACAATGATATATAATAATAGTGCTGTTAAATCAGTCGATGACAGCCAAACTGAAGAAGACGAAGAGGAGTAACCGGCTGCTGGTAAGATAATCAGCCATGCGGAACCACTCAAAACTATAGAGACGACACTCGCCTACATGGAGCAACAACAACATCCTGATGATGAGTATTAATTGAAATTTCGGCCAAGAATCGCATCGTTCGTATTCGTCAGAAACGACACTTATTCCTGTTTCTATTACAGGTTCTTTGTTAAAGGGACTACTACATTAAAAAATAAATTTATAAACTAATTCTATTTTATTTTTTATATTTAAATTTATAATTATGTTTATAAATTAACTACTGTGAACTATTTTATTTTACATTTCTGTTTTTAAGTAATTCATAAATAAGTATATTATATAACAAAATATATAAACAGACTATAAATTACTCATGAATTTGTATTAATATTTTACTCATTACACATTTCAGTTTTACTTATGAATTTCCATTTTTAGTTTTACTATTATATTTTATTCTCTACAGCAGTGGTTCCCAAAGTGGAGTCCGCGGACACTTTTAAGAAAAAATAGAATATAGCATACCGTAATTTTCTCAGATTTTTTATGCTCTAAAATTTAAATCTTAGAATCTTAAAACAATTAATAGAAGATTCCGGTACTTTGTTTTTGTTCAAACTAATTGTAATTGTAAAAGTAATTTCATAATAATGGCTTTAATAATGTTTTTACTTCCATATTCCTTAAGGAATGGAAGTATGGTGATGGCAAAAAAAATCGTGTTCGAGATTATTGCAGATTCTGATTCTACTACACTCAAAACATGAAAAAAAGTCGTTTTCCGAAAAGTGTCTGTGTGTGTGTCTGTCTGTGTGTCTGTGTGTCTGTCTGTGTGTCTGTCTGTGTGTCTGTGTGTCTGTGTGTCTATAGATTTTTTTCTATGGCAAACGATAACTGCCGCAAATTCAAACAGAATCAAATAATTTTTTGCATGCAGCCCTGATTTGCAGAGTACTCGCGACCTATTGTTTTTGGTAAAGATCGGTTAAGGGAAAGGGGTAGTTTACCTGCAACGGTTTTTTTTTAGCAAGGGTAATTTTGTTTGTTTGGCAAACGATAACAGCCGCAAATTCAAACAAAATCAAATAATGTTTCGCATACAGCCCTGAATTGTAGAGTTCTCAAGATCTGTTGATTTTGGTGAAGATCGGTTAAGGGAAAGGGGTAGTTTACCTGTAACGTTTTATGTTTTAACAAGGGTATTTCCTATGGCAAACGATAACAGCCGCAAATTCAAACAGAATCAAAAGATTATTTGCATACAGCCCTAAATTGTAGAGTTCTCAAGACCCATTGTTTTTGGTGAAGTTCGGTTGAGGGAAAGGGGTAGTTTACCTGCAACGTTTTTTTAACAAGGGTATTTTCTATGGCAAACGATAACAGCCGCAAATTCAAACAGAATCAAATAATGTTTTGCATACAGCCCTGATTTGTAGAGTAATCAAGACCTATTGTTTTTGGTGAAGATCGGTTAAGGGAAAGGGGTAGTTTACCAGTAACGTTTTATGTTTTAACAAGGGTATTTCCTATGGCAAACGATAACAGCCGCAAATTCAAACAGAATCAAAAGATTATTTGCATACAGCCCTAAGTTGTAGAGTTCTCAAGACCTATTGTTTTTGGTGAAGATCGGTTGAGGGAAAGGGGTAGTTTACCTGCAACGTTTTTTTAACAAGGGTATTTTCTATGGCAAACGATAACAGCCGCAAATTCAAACAGAATCAAATAATGTTTTGCATACAGCCCTGATTTGTAGAGTACTCAAGACCAATTGTTTTTGGTGAAGATCGGTTAAGGGGAAGGGGTAGTTTACCTGCAACGTTTTTTTATCAAGCGTATTTTCTATGGCAAACGATAACAGCCGCAAATTCAAACAGAATCAAATAATGTTTTGCATGCAGCCCTGATTTGTAGAGTACTCAAGACCTGTTGTTTTTGGTGAAGATCGGTTAAGGGGAAGGGGTAGTTTACCTGCAACATTTTTTTATCAAGCGTATTTTCTATGGCAAACGATAACAGCCGCAAATTCAAACAGAATCAAATAATTTTTTGCATACTTCCCTGAATTGTAGAGGTCTCAATGACTTTCGATTTTGGTGAAGATCGGTTAAGGGGAAGGGGTAGTTTACCTGCAACCTTTTACGTTTTAACAAGAGTAAAGTACTTGAAAATGTATTTAAACTTTTTGAAACAATGGTAATTGTTAAAAATAAAATAATTTTGTTGCCAGGCAATAAAATTATAATTTTTTCATTTTAATGTAATATAATATTTTTCATTTAATACAGCAATAAAAAGGCAGGTAAGACACAGCCTGGCTGTTTGGCTGAAAATGATTTTAAATATAAATCTTAGAATATGGAAGTCATGTATGGTTCTCCATACCGATATTTAAATCATGTCGTGTAGCAGGTCTGTTTGTCAGCCGAACTGACTAGAGCGCCGCATCAACGCAGAACTTATCGTGCTGTTTTAGTCCACGTACTATAAGCGCTGTATCTTGCTTATAGTACTGTATCTCGCCTATAAGCAAAACAATTTTCCATGTAGATGGTTTTACGCCTAAGTAGCTGGATTTCGACAAATGTGGCTGGAAAGATAGAGCCGAGGTTGGCAAAGTTAAGAAATAAACTTATGTCGAGAGTGACTTAATATTGAAATTATCAGAAATTAAACCTAATATTGCAGAACTAAGTGTTCATTGTTCACATTAAACTATGTTTGATATAATTAATATTATAATTTTTCAAGTTAAGAGAATTTTGATTTTAATACATTCTAATTAATATATAAGAGTGTATCATATTTACTGTTTGTTTTATTTCATAACTCAGACGGGGTCCGTGAAATTTTTAATTTTTTGCTCAACAGTATTGTGCTTTATAGTTTTCAATGGATTCATAATTATCGTTTTTTAATAGTTTGAGTATACACTTTTATCTATCGTTTGTTATGTCGCTTTATTGATTTCCCGACGGTAATTCTATTTACAGTTGTGCGTTCCCGTTTATCCGGCGGAGTCTTTCTCGGATAACTAAGACTCTATTCCCTCTGTAAGTTACTGTTCGAGTAGTGTGCATACAAACTTACAGTCACTTTGTGTAAGTGCTAAAATAATATATTTATTTGGAAATATAGAATACAGTACATGCGCTCAGAAAATATACACAATAGTATTGTTGATAATGAGAAATAGAACTAGAAAGGAAACATGCAGAGACTTAAAGAAATCAGTTTGAACGTCAGATGGTATAGTTACGACATTGCAGAACAGTCTAGGTGTTTATCGAATGTTCCAGATGAATCCAGTGGAATACGGCTAAATCTTGTGGCGTACGTGATTTCAACCAGCCGCCAGCAGCGCGGACTCTGTCAAGGGCGCAATTAATTCCGTCGTACACACTGGCCCTAACGCGTAGTTTGGAATCTTCTGGTCTCAGGGTTCCCAACTTAGGAGGTTTCCCCCTAAATTTAGGGGGGGAAATGTGGAATAGGATTTTTTTAGGGTCCTAATATTTTTAGGAGTAATTTTATGGGCATTATGAATACTTTAAATTTTTTTATCAGTTATTTGATGAATTAAAAAACCGACACCTAGTTAAGTATCTGGTTACTAAGTAGCATTTATTACGCAATGCTGGCTCTCTGTATATATGGTATACATATTAAAGAAGTCTTGTTAGATCAGCTAGATGGCGTTTTTTGAATTTTTTTTGGCAGTCTGTTTAACACGATGGAGCCATAATTAAAAACAATATTACGTTCACTGGTTGCGTGCGAAACCCATTTAGATATCACAGCTTCACGATATTATGAGGCAGCTACCATTCAAATCTTTTTTGATTTTTTTGAAAAATGAATTAAAAAATGTGATCCAATTAAATTTACTTTTTCAAAGTGATAATGTTGAACCAATTAAATTATTTGAAGACTTATTTTTGTTGTATAAAAACTTACTAAAACGACTTGTTGAACCTTCACAATTGGAGAAAGTGGTGGACTGTGCACTAGTGGAAATCGATTTCCAGCAACATCTCATGCATACAACATCAATCTACTTCGGCTATGATTTTCAAATCATATCGCAAGAGCTTGAAGAAAGCGACTTATTAGATGTCAGAGAGAGATGTAAGAACTTTTTACGTCGTCTAACAGGAGAGATTCAACAACGGCTTCCGGACAATTTAACAACATTAAAAATGATTGCTGATTTGCACCCAAAGGTTCCAACATCTCAAGTCAAGCCCAGCATCAAAACAATATTAAATTTCATACAGTGGACTCACATTTATGGCAATAAAAATGACATTGAGTCAGAGTGGTTCCAATTGAGTAATAAAACATGGTTGAAGACTTCCAGTTCAACTGAATTTTATTCAGAAGTATACGATGATTGCGACGCTGCTGGACATAAACGTTTTGAAAACGTCTCAAAATTTGGGCTAGCGTTACTTACGGTTCCGATTTCGAACGCGAGTGTCGAACGCGCCTTTTCTATTTACAATATTGTAAAAAATAAGTTACGAAGTAGGCTATCTACTGAAATGGTTCAAAGTATTATGATGGTCCGATTCTCTCTCCAACGGAATGGCGGATCTTGCATAACATTCAATCCATCGAAAAAAATGTTAAGTTTGTTTAATGTTAAAATGTATGACTTCAAAAGTTCTGAATCAGAAGAAACCGAAACTCTGTTCGAAATATTGAATACTTTGTAAATAAAGAATATTTCAAAGCTAAATATAGTTTGGGGGGGTTTAACAATTAATTTTGGGGATTTTAGGGGTATTTCGACTTGTGTTTAGGAGCAAATACTTTTAGGAGTTGGCAACCCTGTCTGGTCTGTGAGCGTTGTATAAATACAAGGCTTCAGCGGCCTTAGTTGTCAGTTATAGTTGCGATATATTTACAGTGCGGTTCGAATTATTGTCGGGCGATATTACTGTGTGCGTTCAAGTGGTTATTAGTGAAGTGCTGTGTTTTATAATCGGGCGGTATATTGTAATACAATTGTGTTTTAATATTAGTTGACATTTTATTGCGTGTGAACAATTTTTTATTTGATTTGTTGTAAGAGACTGTGTTGTTAATTACGAACTGTTTAACTGTGAAAATTAAAGCTGGTGATTAGTAACTTAATTGGTGTCTTGTATTTTGTTTGTAACAGTATTTTCTTTTAATGGCAATACTGATGTCCCGTTTCACCGACCTGCGTTAAGAATTTAATGGTGGGTAAATCACCCGTGAAGAACTAACGGGAGATAACACGTTTCACGAAGTTAAAGTTATCGGCCGGTAAAATCGTCAGTTAACTTAATGGGAGATATATGGCCTGTTAGGTAACCTTAAAATTACGTTTGGTGCCTTTCATGTATGTTACGTTGTCTCCTCTGAAGTAGTAATTCGTGTAACATAAATAAAATATAGGCCTACATACACATATTTGTTTGGTTTTTATAAAAAGAAAATTTGTTTCATCCGCTTTCTGTTCTTTCATTAAACAATTTTTTTTATTTTCAATTATTGCGTATACGAATGTAATATAAGCTATTGGGACAAACAAAAATGGAACACAGAGAAAATGTTTACTCTTAAATAATGTTGGTATTAAAAAATTATCCAAACGGAGACGAAAAAACGAAAAAAGTGTATCGTGGGACAGACGCCAGAAGTGAGAACTTTAGTGTCCAGTGGCGAGTGAACTGATTCAACGTGAAAAATATTGCTCGTATGTATTTGGAGAAAGAGAGATTTTGTTATAAAGAATTAAGATTAAATAATAGTGACCGGATAATTAGCCCTATAAGACGAGGGCATAGCAGTGTTTATATGTAAGAAATCGATATTTACAATGAACATAAATAGAATCATATCACACGTCATATTATTTTCAGTACACATAGGCCTACATATAGGCCTACAAACAATATGTAACAAATAATTTTTCCCAATGCAAAAATACGATTTACGCAATATTAAATTGAAAAGTAGAATGTGATGTGCACAGTGTAATAATCAATATTTTTATAAAAATAAAATTTTTTGGCAGAAAAGAATATACATTCAGTCATTGGTTTCAATAGCAGGAGCATTTAAAATATCGGTATGGAGAACCATACATGACTTCCATATTCTAAGATTTATATTTAAAATCGTTTTCAGCCAAACAGCCAGGCTGTGTCTTACCTGCCTTTTTATTGCTGTATTAAATGAAAAATATTATATTACATTAAAATGAAAAAATTATAATTTTATTGCCTGGCAACAAAATTATTTTATTTTAACAATTACCATTGTTTCAAAAAGTTTAAATAAATTTTCAAGTACTTTACTCTTGTTAAAACGTAAAAGGTTGCAGGTAAACTACCCCTTCCCCTTAACCGATCTTCACCAAAATCGAATGTCATTGAGAACTCAACAATTCAGGGACGTATGCAAAAAATTATTTGATTCTGTTTGAATTTGCGGCTGTTATCGTTTGCCATAGAAAATACGCTTGATAAAAAAATGTTGCAGGTAAACTACCCCTTTCCCTTAACCGATCTTCACCAAAAACAACAGGTCTTGAGTACTCTACAAACCAGGGCAGTATGCAAAACATTATTTGATTCTGTTTGAATTTGCGGCTGTTATCGTTTGCCAGAGAAAATACCCTTGTTAAAAAAACGTTGCAGGTAAACTACCCCTTTCCCTCAACCGAACTTCATCAAAAACAACAAACCTTGAGAACTCTATAAATTAGGGCTGTATGCAAATAATCTTTTGATTCTGTTTGAATTTGCGGCTGTTATCGTTTGCCATAGGAAATACCCTTGTTAAAACATAAAACGTTACAGGTAAACTACCCCTTTCCCTTAACCGATCTTCACCAAAAACAACAGATCTTGAGACCTCTACAATTCAGGGCTGTATGCGAAACATTATTTGATTCTGTTTGAATTTGCGGCTGTTATCGTTTGCCAAACAAACAAAATTACCCTTGCTAAAAAAAAACCGTTGCAGGTAAACTACCCCTTTCCCTCAACCGATCTTCACCAAAAACAATAGGTCGCGAGTACTCTGCAAATCAGGGCTGCCTGCAAACAATTATTTGATTCTGTTTGAATTTGCGGCAGTTTTCGTTTGCCATAGAAAAAAAATCTACAGACACACAGACAGACACACAGACAGACACACAGACAGACTGACAGACAGACAGACAGACAGACACACACACAGACACTTTTCGGAAAACGACTTTTTTTCATGTTTTGAGTGTAGTAGAATCAGAATCTGCAATAATCTCGAACACGATTTTTTTTGCCATCACCATACTTCCATTCCTTAAGGAATATGGAAGTAAATATCGGTATGGAGAACCATACATGACTTCCATATTCTAAGATTTATATTTAAAATCATTTTCAGCCAAACAGCCAGGCTGTGTCTTACCTGCCTTTTTATTGCTGTATTAAATGAAAAATATTATATTACATTAAAATGAAAAAATTATAATTTTATTGCCTGGCAACAAAATTATTTTATTTTTAACAATTACCATTGTTTCAAAAAGTTTAAATACATTTTCAAGTACTTTACTCTTGTTAAAACATAAAAGGTTGCAGGTAAACTACCCCTTCCCCTTAACCGATCTTCACCAAAAACAACAGGTCTTGAGTACTCTACAAACAAGGGCTGTATGCAAAACATTATTTGATTCTGTTTGAATTTGCGGCTGTTATCGTTTGCCAGAGAAAATACCCTTGTTAAAAAAACGTTGCAGGTAAACTACCCCTTTCCCTCAACCGAACTTCATCAAAAACAACAGGTCTTGAGAACTCTATAATTTAGGGCTGTATGCAAATAATCTTTTGATTCTGTTTGAATTTGCGGCTGTTATCGTTTGCCATAGGAAATACCCTTGTTAAAACATAAAACGTTACAGGTAAACTACCCCTTTCCCTTAACCGATCTTCACCAAAATCAACAGATCTTGAGACCTCTACAATTCAGGGCTGTATGCGAAACATTATTTGATTCTGTTTGAATTTGCGGCTGTTATCGTTTGCCAAACAAACAAAATTACCCTTGCTAAAAAAAAAACCGTTGCCGGTAAACTACCCCTTTCCCTCAACCGATCTTCACCAAAAACAACAGGTCGCGAGTACTCTGCAAATCAGGGCTGCCTGCAAAAAATTATTTGATTCTGTTTGCATTTGCGGCAGTTATCGTTTGCCATAGAAAAAAAATCTACAGACACACAGACAGACACACAGACAGACAGACACACAGACAGACAGACAGACAGACACATACACAGACACTTTTCGGAAAACGACTTTTTTTCATGTTTTGAGTGTAGTAGAATCAGAATCTGCAATAATCTCGAACACGATTTTTTTTGCCATCACCATACTTCCATTCCTTAAGGAATATGGAAGTAAATATCGGTATGGAGAACCATACATGACTTCCATATTCTAAGATTTATATTTAAAATCATTTTCAGCCAAACAGCCAGGCTGTGTCTTACCTGCCTTTTTATTGCTGTATTAAATGAAAAATATTATATTACATTAAAATGAAAAAATTATAATTTTATTGCCTGGCAACAAAATTATTTTATTTTTAACAATTACCATTGTTTCAAAAAGTTTAAATACATTTTCAAGTACTTTACTCTTGTTAAAACGTAAAAGGTTGCAGGTAAACTACCCCTTCCCCTTAACCGATCTTCACCAAAATCGAAAGACATTGAGCCCTCTACAATTCAGGGATGTATGCAAAAAATTATTTGATTCTGTTTGAATTTGCGGCTGTTATCGTTTGCCATAGAAAATACGCTTGATAAAGAAACGTTGCAGGTAAACTACCCCTTCCCCTTAACCGATCTTCACCAAAAACAATAGGTCTTGAGTACTCTACAAATCAGGGCTGTATGCAAAACATTATTTGATTCTGTTTGACTTTGCGGCTGTTATCGTTTGCCATAGAAAATACCCTTGTTAAAGAAACGTTGCTGGTAAACTACCCCTTTCCCTCAACCGATCTTCACCAAAAACAATAGGTCTTGAGAACTCTACAATTTAGGGCTGAATGCAAATAATCTTTTGATTCTGTTTGAATTTGCGGCTGTTATTGTATGCCATAGGAAATACCCTTGTTAAAACATAAAACGTTACTGGTAAACTACCCCTTTCCCTTAACCTATCTTCACCAAAAACAACAGGTCTTGAGAACTCTACAATTTAGGGCTGAATGCAAATAATCTTTCGATTCTGTTTGAATTTGCGGCAGTTATCGTTTGCCATAGGAAATACCCTTGTTAAAACATAAAACGTTACAGGTAAACTACCCCTTTCCCTTAACCTATCTTCACCAAAATCAACAGATGTTGAGAACTCTACATTTCAGGGCTGTATGCGAAACATTATTTGATTCTGTTTGAATTTGCGGCTGTTATCGTTTGCCAAACAAACAAAATTACTCTTGCTAAAAAAAAAACCGTTGCTGGTAAACTACCCCTTTCCCTCAACCGATCTTCACCAAAAACAATAGGTCGCGAGTACTCTACAAATCAGGGCTGCATGCAAAAAATTATTTGATTCTGTTTGAATTTGCGGCAGTTATCGTTTGCCATAGAAAAAAAATCTACAGACACACAGACAGACAGACAGACAGACAGACACACAGACAGACACACAGACAGACAGACAGACACACACACAGACACTTTTCGGAAAACGACTTTTTTTCATGTTTTGAGTGTAGTAGAATCAGAATCTGCAATAATCTCGAACACGATTTTTACTTCCATATTTCCTTAAGGAATGGAAGTATGGTGATGGCAAAAAAAATCGTGTTCGAGATTATTGCAGATTCTGATTCTACTACACTCAAAACATGAAAAAAAGTCGTTTTCCGAAAAGTGTCTGTGTGTGTGTCTGTGTGTCTGTGTGTCTGTAGATTTTTTTCATATGGCAAACGATAACTGCCGCAAATTCAAACAGAATCAAACAATTTTTTGCATACAGCCCTGATTTGTAGAGGACTCGCGACCTGTTGTTTTTGGTGAAGATCGGTTGAGGGAAAGGGGTAGTTTACCAGCAACGGTTTTTTTTTATCAAGGGAAATTTTTTTTTTGGCAAACGATAACAGCCGCAAATTCAAACAGAATCAAATAATGTTCCGTATACAGCCCTGAACTGTAGAGTTCTCAAGACCTTTTGTTTTTGGTGAAGATCGGTTAAGGGAAAGGGGTAGTTTACTTGTAACGTTTTATGTTTTAACAAGGGTATTTCCTATGGCAAACGATAACAGCCGCAAATTTAAACAGAATCAAAAGATTATTTGCATACAGCCCTAAATTGTAGAGTTCTCAAGACCTATTGTTTTTGGTGAAGATCGGTTAAGGGAAAGGGGTAGTTTACCTACAACGTTTTTTACTTCCATATTCCTTAAGGAATGGAAGTATGGTGATGGCAAAAAAAATCGTGTTCGAGATTATTGCAGATTCTGATTCTACTACACTCAAAACATGAAAAAAAGTCGTTTTCCGAAAAGTGTCTGTGTGTCTGTGTGTCTGTCTGTCTGTCTGTGTGTCTGTGTGTCTGTCTGTCTGTGTGTCTGTCTGTCTGTAGATTTTTTTCTATGGCAAACGATAACTGCCGCAAATTCATACAGAATCAAATAATTTTTTGCATACAGCCCGGTTTTGCAGAGTTCTCGCGACCTATTGTTTTTGGTGAAGATCGGTTGAGGGAAAGGGGTAGTTTACCTGCAACGGTTTTTTTTTAGCAAGGGTAATTTTGTTTGTTTGGCAAACGATAACAGCCGCAAATTCAAACAGAATCAAATAATGTTTCGCATACAGCCCTGAATTGCAGAGTTCTCAAGACCTATTGTTTTTGGTGAAGATCGGTTAAGGGAAAGGGGTAGTTTACCTGTAACGTTTTATGTTTTAACAAGGGTATTTCCTATGGCAAACGATAACAGCCGCAAATTCAAACAGAATCAAAAGATTATTTGCATACAGCCCTAAATTGTAGAGTTCTCAATACCTTTTGTTTTTGGTGAAGATCGGTTAAGGGAAAGGGGTAGTTTACCTACAACGTTTTTTTAACAAGGGTATTTTCTATGGCAAACGATAACAGCCGCAAATTCAAACAGAATCAAATAATTTTCTGCATACAGCCCTGATTTGTAGAGTACTCAAGACCTATTGTTTTTGGTGAAGATCGGTTGAGGGGAAGGGGTAGTTTACCAGCAACGTTTTTTATCATGCGTATTTTCTATGGCAAACGACAACTGCCGCAAATTCAAACAGAATCAAATAATTTTTTGCATACAGCCCTGATTTGTAGAGTACTCGCGACCTATTGTTTTTGGTGAAGATCGGTTGAGGGGAAGGGGTAGTTTACCTGCAACGGTATTTTTTATCAAGGGAAATTTTTTTTTTTTGGCAAACGATAACAGCCGCAAATTCAAACAGAATCAAATAATGTTTCGCATACAGCCCTGAATTGTAGATTTCTCAAGACCTATTGTTTTTGGTGAAGATCGGTTGAGGGAAAGGGGTAGTTTACCTGCAACGTTTTTTTAACAAGGGTATTTTCTATGGCAAACGATAACAGCCGCAAATTCAAACAGAATCAAATAATGTTTTGCATACAGTCCTGATTTGTAGAGTACTCAAGACCTATTGTTTTTGGTGAAGATCGGTTAAGGGGAAGGGGTAGTTTACCTGCAACGTTTTTTTATCAAGCGTATTTTCTATGGCAAACGATAACAGCCGCAAATTCAAACAGAATCAAATAATTTTTTGCATACGTCCCTGAATTGTAGAGGTCTCAATGACTTCCGATTTTGGTGAAGATCGGTTAAGGGGAAGGGGTAGTTTACCTGCAACGTTTTTTTATCAAGCGTATTTTCTATGGCAAACGATAACAGCCGCAAATTCAAACAGAATCAAATAATTGTTTGCATACGTCCCTGAATTGTAGAGGTCTCAATGACTTTCGATTTTGGTGAAGATCGGTTAAGGGGAAGGGGTAGTTTACCTGCAACCTTATACGTTTTAACAAGAGTAAAGTACTTGAAAATTTATTTAAACTTTTTGAAACAATGGTAATTGTTAAAAATAAAATAATTTTGTTGCCAGGCAATAAAATTATAATTTTTTCATTTTAATGTAATATAATATTTTTCATTTAATACAGCAATAAAAAGGCAGGTAAGGCACAGCCTGGCTGTTTGGCTGAAAATGATTTTAAATATAAATCTTAGAATATGGAAGTCATGTATGGTTCTCCATACCGATATTTTAACAAGGGTATTTCTTATGGCTAACGATAACAGCCGCAAATTCAAACAGAATCAAATAATTTTCTGCATACAGCCCTGATTTGTAGAGTACTCAAGACCTGTTGTTTGTGGTGAAGATCAGTTGAGGGGAAGGGGTAGTTTACCTGCAACGTTTTTTATCAAGCGTATTTTCTATGGCAAACGATAACTGCCGCAAATTCAAACAGAATCAAATAATTTTTTGCATACAGCCCTGATTTGTAGAGTACTCGCTACCTATTGTTTGTGGTGAAGATCGGTTGAGGGGAAGGGGTAGTTTACCTGCAACGGTTTTTTTTATCAAGGGAAATTTTTTTTTTTTGGCAAACGATAACAGCCGCAAATTCAAACAGACTTAAATAATGTTTCGTATACAGCCCTAAATTGTAGAGTTCTCAAGACCTATTGTTTTTGGTGAAGATCGGTTGAGGGAAAGGGGTAGTTTACTTGCAACGTTTTTTTAACAAGGGTATTTTCTATGGCAAACGTTAACAGCCGCAAAGTCAAACAGAATCAAATAATGTTTTGCATACAGCCCTGATTTGTAGAGTACTCAAGACGTATTGTTTTTGGTGAAGATCGGTTAAGGGGAAGGGGTAGTTTACCTGCACCGTTTTTTTATCAAGCGTATTTTCTATGGCTAACGATAACAGCCGCAAATTCGAACAGAATCAAATAATATTTTGCATACATCCCTGAATTGTAGAGGTCTCAAGGACGTTCGATTTTGGTGAAGATCGGATAAGGGGAAGGGGTAGTTTACCAGCAACCTTTTACGTTGTAACAAGAGTAAAGTACTTGCAAATTTATTTAAACTTTTTGAAACAATGGTAATTGTTAAAAATAAAATAATTTTGTTGCCAGGCAATAAAATTAAAATTTTTTAATTTTAATGTAATATAATATTTTTCATTTAATACGGCAATAAAAAGGCAGGTAAGACACAAACACACAATTCACGTTATTTCTGGCCTCACTCATGTTTATTTTCTTACGTTTGCACGCTTTTTAAATGGAAAGTGCCGAAACCCACACCAACATAACGCGTGCAAGCCGAAAAAATGGACATCAATTTGCTTACTGGCGAAGCTAGTAGTTAATGAATGGG
Organism: Magicicada septendecula; assembly: GCA_034769895.1. Classification (NCBI taxonomy): domain Eukaryota; kingdom Metazoa; phylum Arthropoda; class Insecta; order Hemiptera; family Cicadidae; genus Magicicada; species Magicicada septendecula. The sequence continues at coordinate 93,013,338 of CM068375.1, read as the reverse complement.
TAGGCAAAAATCTTATCTTAAATTTTTTTTAAGGAATCACTAAAAGGACGGTGGGTCAAATCGGACGCTGAGGTAGAGTTTGCTGTAACCGAATGGTTCCACAAACAGCCGTAAGAATTTTACTAGCAGGGAATCTACAGGTTAGCGCAACAGTGGAACTCATGTCTTAATGTTATTGGAGACTTCTTTTAAAATCGTTGAATAAAAATTGCTTTACAGCTCTATACGTGTGTCTACACACGTATATGTCGTGTATTAGTCATACACGATAATACAACTGATTAAACTTCAAATTTTTAAACTTGGTTAGTTTCTATATATATGTTTAATGTTACAAATAATTCAAATAACAATCTTGATCATCTGTTAGTTCAGCGGAATAACAGTGACACTTTTAATAACCGCATAAAATAAACACTTAGTAACAACACAGGCGCTTTAACTTAACTGTTTGGACCACAGAAGTGAGGCATGCCTCAACGCTCTATGTGTACAGCGCGGGACAATCCCCCCTCCCTACACTTCCCTATCACACCACTACATTGCTTACATACGATGTATACAAAAAACGCTGAGGCAAGTTCAGGTTGCCTCATTCGCTTTAAACGAACTATGCCGAATCTCACCTGTCACCATCTAGCGGTCGCTCAGTAAAGCACGTTTCGGTTTAATAAATTTGACAGTCACAGTAACAATGTATAATCTTTACGTTATGTAGTTCATACGTATTTATAATTTTTATTCTACAGAATTTGTTAGGGTAGGCATTGCCTCAATTGCCTCCATGTAACTTCGCCACTGATATATATGTGTACAACGTTATCGGCAACAAAGAAGTAGTTTTTGTTAAAATTCCTTCCCGGGATATCTGGCCGTAGTCCAATGTTTTCTACAAAACCAGACATTTCGGCAATGCCATCGACTTCCATCATCAGTGAAAATCGAGTGCGATAACGTGAGGTGGTATACGTTAGTGACCACAGTACTGTGGTTAAGGCTGAAGCAGTAAGTAGAAAGAAGTAGTTTCTATGGTAATATTTCATTTCGAAAATGATTTTAAATATAAATCTTAGAATATGGAAGTCATGTATGGTTCTCCATACCGATATTTTACTTCCATATTTCCTTAAGGAATGGAAGTATGGTGATGGCAAAAAAAATCGTGTTCGAGATTATTGCAGATTCTGATTCTACTACACTCAAAACATGAAAAAAAGTCGTTTTCCGAAAAGTGTCTGTGTGTGTGTGTGTGTGTGTGTGTCTGTGTGTCTGTAGATTTTTTTTTCTATGGCAAACGATAACTGCCGCAAATTCAAACAGAATCAAATAATTTTTTGCATACAGCCCTAAATTGTAGAGTTCTCAAGACCTATTGTTTTTGGTGAAGATCGGTTAAGGGAAAGGGGTAGTTTACCTACAACGTTTTTTTAACAAGGGTATTTTCTATGGCTAACGATAACAGCCGTAAATTCAAACAGAATCAAATAATTTTCTGCATACAGCCCTGATTTGTAGAGTACTCAAGACCTATTGTTTGTGGTGAAGATCAGTTGAGGGGAAGGGGTAGTTTACCTGCAACGTTTTTTATCAAGCGTATTTTCTATGGCAAACGATAACTGCCGCAAATTCAAACAGAATCAAATAATTTTTTGCATACAGCTCTGATTTGTAGAGTACTCGCGACCTATTGTTCTTGGTGAAGATCGGTTGAGGGGAAGGGGTAGTTTACCGGCACGGTTTTTTTTATCAAGGGAAATTTTTTTTTTTTGGCAAACGATAACAGCCGCAAATTCAAACAGACTTAAATAATGTTTCGTATACAGCCCTAAATTGTAGAGTTCTCAAGACCTATTGTTTTTGGTGAAGATCGGTTGAGGGAAAGGGGTAGTTTACTTGCAACGTTTTTTTAACAAGGGTATTTTCTATGGCAAACGATAACAGCCGCAAAGTCAAACAGAATCAAATAATGTTTTGCATACAGCCCTGATTTGTAGAGTACTCAAGACGTATTGTTTTTGGTGAAGATCGGTTAAGGGGAAGGGGTAGTTTACCTGCACCGTTTTTTTATCAAGCGTATTTTCTATGGCTAACGATAACAGCCGCAAATTCGAACAGAATCAAATAATTTTTTGCATACATCCCTGAATTGTAGAGGTCTCAAGGACGTTCGATTTTGGTGAAGATCGGTTAAGGGGAAGGGGTAGTTTACCAGCAACCTTTTACGTTGTAACAAGAGTAAAGTACTTGCAAATTTATTTAAACTTTTTGAAACAATGGTAATTGTTAAAAATAAAATAATTTTGTTGCCAGGCAATAAAATTAAAATTTTTTAATTTTAATGTAATATAATATTTTTCATTTAATACGGCAATAAAAAGGCAGGTAAGACACAAACACACAATTCACGTTATTTCTGGCCTCACTCATGTTTATTTTCTTACGTTTGCACGCTTTTTAAATGGAAAGTGCCGAAACCCACACCAACATAACGCGTGCAAGCCGAAAAAATGGACATCAATTTGCTTACTGGCGAAGCTAGTAGTTAATGAATGGGTAGGCAAAAATCTTATCTTAAATTTTTTTTAAGGAATCACTAAAAGGACGGTGGGTCAAATCGGACGCTGAGGTAGAGTTTGCTGTAACCGAATGGTTCCACAAACAGCCGTAAGAATTTTACTAGCAGGGAATCTACAGGTTAGCGCAACAGTGGAACTCATGTCTTAATGTTATTGGAGACTTCTTTTAAAATCGTTGAATAAAAATTGCTTTACAGCTCTATACGTGTGTCTACACACGTATATGTCGTGTATTAGTCATACACGATAATACAACTGATTAAACTTCAAATTTTTAAACTTGGTTAGTTTCTATATATATGTTTAATGTTACAAATAATTCAAATAACAATCTTGATCATCTGTTAGTTCAGCGGAATAACAGTGACACTTTTAATAACCGCATAAAATAAACACTTAGTAACAACACAGGCGCTTTAACTTAACTGTTTGGACCACAGAAGTGAGGCATGCCTCAACGCTCTATGTGTACAGCGCGGGACAATCCCCCCTCCCTACACTTCCCTACCTCACCACTACATTGCTTACATACGATGTATACAAAATATCGGTATGGAGAACCATACATGACTTCCATATTCTAAGATTTATATTTAAAATCATTTTCAGCCAAACAGCCAGGCTGTGTCTTACCTGCCTTTATATTGCTGTATTAAATGAAAAATATTATATTACATTAAAATGAAAAAATTATAATTTTATTGCCTGGCAACAAAATTATTTTATTTTTAACAATTACCATTGTTTCAAAAAGTTTAAATAAATTTTCAAGTACTTTACTCTTGTTAAAACGTAAAAGGTTGCAGGTAAACTACCCCTTCCCCTTAACCGATCTTCACCAAAATCGAAAGTCATTGAGACCTCTACAATTCAGGGACGTATGCAAAACATTGTTTGATTCTGTTTTAATTTGCGGCAGTTATCGTTTGCCATAGAAAATACCCTTGTTAAAAAAACGTTGTTGGTAAACTACCCCTTTCCCTAAACCGATCTTCACCAAAAACAATAGGTCTTGAGAACTCTACAATTTAGGGCTGTATGCAAATAATCTTTTGATTCTGTTTGAATTTGCGGCTGTTATCGTTTGCCATAGGAAATACCCTTGTTAAAACATAAAACGTTACAGGTAAACTACACCTTTCCCTTAACCGATCTTTACCAAAATCAACAGATCTTGAGAACCCTACAATTCAGGGCTGTATGCGAAACATTATTTGATTCTGTTTGAATTTGCGGCTGTTATCGTTTGCCAAAAAACAAAATTACCCTTGATAAAAAAAAAACCGTTGCAGGTAAACTACCCCCTTCCCTCAACCGATCTTCACCAAAAACAATAGGTCGCGAGTACTCTACAAATCAGGGCTGCATGCAAAACATTATTTGATTCTGTTTGAATTTGCGGCTGTTATCGTTTGCCATAGAAAAAAAATCTACAGACACACAGACAGACAGACAGACAGACAGACAGACAGACAGACAGACAGACACACAGACACTTTTCGGAAAACGACTTTTTTTCATGTTTTGAGTGTAGTACAATCAGAATCTGCAATAATCTCGAACACGATTTTTTTTGCCATCACCATACTTCCATTCCTTAAGGAATATGGAAGTAAAAACGCTGAGGCAAGTTCAGGTTGCCTCATTCGCTTTAAACGAACTATGCCGAATCTCACCTGTCACCATCTAGCGGTCGCTCAGTAAAGCACGTTTCGGTTTAATAAATTTGACAGTCACAGTAACAATGTATAATCTTTACGTTATGTAGTTCATACGTATTTATAATTTTTATTCTACAGAATTTGTTAGGGTAGGCATTGCCTCAATTGCCTCCATGTAACTTCGCCACTGATATATATGTGTACAACGTTATCGGCAACAAAGAAGTAGTTTTTGTTAAAATTCCTTCCCGGGATATTTGGCCGTAGTCCAATGTTTTCTACAAAACCAGACATTTCGGCAATGCCATCGACTTCCATCATCAGTGAAAATCGAGTGCGATAACGTGAGGTGGTATACGTTAGTGACCACAGTACTGTGGTTAAGGCTGAAGCAGTAAGTAGAAAGAAGTAGTTTCTATGGTAATATTTCATTTCGAAAATGATTTTAAATATAAATCTTAGAATATGGAAGTCATGTATGGTTCTCCATACCGATATTTTACTTCCATATTTCCTTAAGGAATGGAAGTATGGTGATGGCAAAAAAAATCGTGTTCGAGATTATTGCAGATTCTGATTCTACTACACTCAAAACATGAAAAAAAGTCGTTTTCCGAAAAGTGTCTGTGTGTGTGTGTGTGTGTGTCTGTGTGTCTGTGTGTCTGTAGATTTTTTTTCTATGGCAAACGATAACTGCCGCAAATTCAAACAGAATCAAATAATTTTTTGCATACAGCCCTGATTTGTAGAGGACTCGCGACCTGTTGTTTTTGGTGAAGATCGGTTGAGGGAAAGGGGTAGTTTACCTGCAACGGTTTTTTTTTATCAAGGGAAATTTTTTTTTTTGGCAAACGATAACAGCCGCAAATTCAAACAGAATCAAATAATGTTTCGTATACAGCCCTGAATTGTAGAGTTCTCAAGACCTTTTGTTTTTGGTGAAGATCGGTTAAGGGAAAGGGGTAGTTTACTTGTAACGTTTTATGTTTTAACAAGGGTATTTCCTATGGAAAACGATAACAGCCGCAAATTCAAACAGAATCAAAAGATTATTTGCATACAGCCCTAAACTTTGGAGTTCTCAAGACCTGTTGTTTTTGGTGAAGATCGGTTAAGGGAAAGGGGTAGTTTACCTACAACGTTTTTTTAACAAGGGTATTTCTTATGGCTAACGATAACAGCCGCAAATTCAAACAGAATCAAATAATTTTCTGCATACAGCCCTGATTTGTAGAGTACTCAAGACCTGTTGTTTGTGGTGAAGATCAGTTGAGGGGAAGGGGTAGTTTACCTGCAACGTTTTTTATCAAGCGTATTTTCTATGGCAAACGATAACTGCCGCAAATTCAAACAGAATCAAATAATTTTTTGCATACAGCCCTGATTTGTAGAGTACTCGCTACCTATTGTTTGTGGTGAAGATCGGTTGAGGGGAAGGGGTAGTTTACCTGCAACGGTTTTTTTTATCAAGGGAAATTTTTTTTTTTGGCAAACGATAACAGCCGCAAATTCAAACAGACTTAAATAATGTTTCGTATACAGCCCTAAATTGTAGAGTTCTCAAGACCTATTGTTTTTGGTGAAGATCGGTTGAGGGAAAGGGGTAGTTTACTTGCAACGTTTTTTTAACAAGGGTATTTTCTATGGCAAACGATAACAGCCGCAAAGTCAAACAGAATCAAATAATGTTTTGCATACAGCCCTGATTTGTAGAGTACTCAAGACCTATTGTTTTTGGTGAAGATCGGTTCAGGGGAAGGGGTAGTTTACCTGCACCGTTTTTTTATCAAGCGTATTTTCTATGGCTAACGATAACAGCCGCAAATTCGAACAGAATCAAATAATTTTTTGCATACATCCCTGAATTGTAGAGGTCTCAAGGACGTTCGATTTTGGTGAAGATCGGTTAAGGGGAAGGGGTAGTTTACCAGCAACCTTTTACGTTGTAACAAGAGTAAAGTACTTGCAAATTTATTTAAACTTTTTGAAACAATGGTAATTGTTAAAAATAAAATAATTTTGTTGCCAGGCAATAAAATTAAAATTTTTTAATTTTAATGTAATATAATATTTTTCATTTAATACGGCAATAAAAAGGCAGGTAAGACACAAACACACAATTCACGTTATTTCTGGCCTCACTCATGTTTATTTTCTTACGTTTGCACGCTTTTTAAATGGAAAGTGCCGAAACCCACACCAACATAACGCGTGCAAGCCGAAAAAATGGACATCAATTTGCTTACTGGCGAAGCTAGTAGTTAATGAATGGGTAGGCAAAAATCTTATCTTAAATTTTTTTTAAGGAATCACTAAAAGGACGGTGGGTCAAATCGGACGCTGAGGTAGAGTTTGCTGTAACCGAATGGTTCCACAAACAGCCGTAAGAATTTTACTAGCAGGGAATCTACAGGTTAGCGCAACAGTGGAACTCATGTCTTAATGTTATTGGAGACTTCTTTTAAAATCGTTGAATAAAAATTGCTTTACAGCTCTATACGTGTGTCTACACACGTATATGTCGTGTATTAGTCATACACGATAATACAACTGATTAAACTTCAAATTTTTAAACTTGGTTAGTTTCTATATATATGTTTAATGTTACAAATAATTCAAATAACAATCTTGATCATCTGTTAGTTCAGCGGAATAACAGTGACACTTTTAATAACCGCATAAAATAAACACTTAGAAACAACACAGGCGCTTTAACTTAACTGTTTGGACCACAGAAGTGAGGCATGCCTCAACGCTCTATGTGTACAGCGCGGGACAATCCCCCCTCCCTACACTTCCCTATCACACCACTACATTGCTTACATACGATGTATACAAAAAACGCTGAGGCAAGTTCAGGTTGCCTCATTCGCTTTAAACGAACTATGCCGAATCTCACCTGTCACCATCTAGCGGTCGCTCAGTAAAGCACGTTTCGGTTTAATAAATTTGACAGTCACAGTAACAATGTATAATCTTTACGTTATGTAGTTCATACGTATTTATAATTTTTATTCTACAGAATTTGTTAGGGTAGGCATTGCCTCAATTGCCTCCATGTAACTTCGCCACTGATATATATGTGTACAACGTTATCGGCAACAAAGAAGTAGTTTTTGTTAAAATTCCTTCCCGGGATATTTGGCCGTAGTCCAATGTTTTCTACAAAACCAGACATTTCGGCAATGCCATCGACTTCCATCATCAGTGAAAATCGAGTGCGATAACGTGAGGTGGTATACGTTAGTGACCACAGTACTGTGGTTAAGGCTGAAGCAGTAAGTAGAAAGAAGTAGTTTCTATGGTAATATTTCATTTCGAAAATGATTTTAAATATAAATCTTAGAATATGGAAGTCATGTATGGTTCTCCATACCGATATTTTGCCATCACCATACTTCCATTCCTTAAGGAATATGGAAGTAAAAAAGTAATTAGAGAATGACATTGTAGACCTTGAGAGGGAACGTAGTATCCCTACGAATATAAATATGTATGCAGGTTAGGTGTTGCTGAAAGTTAATTAACCTTTGGAAGGAAGTGAATAATACATTGAAAAGGATTATATTCAAGTTTCCCCTACTTTTAATACTTTTTTGGCATTTATATTTAATTTACCACTTAGTAGTGGGGGTGTGGAGAGGATTTTTAATTGCATTAACCCTAATAAGTAGGCCTACAAATTTATAAATGCATTACCTAACCAAACAGCTCCTAAATATGGGACCCGTATTCGGACCCATAAATGTCCGAAGCAAAAAAGTATTTTTCAATTTTACTATAAATGGTTCATTGGTTGCCAAGCATAGTAACTGGATATAAACTAATACTAGATGTCACTGGTTTTAAATGTTTTTAATGATTTAAACGGCTGGAAAACTGTGTAAATATATTAGGCTAATAAACAATATTGGAATACGGAAATTATGTATATAGCCTACTGCACATAAAGCAAATAGGTTTACTGCTAGCAAATCTGTAGTGAGCTTCAGAAGCATATATTTCCCGTTTTTTTTGTGTGGTTAACATACTTTGAGTATGTAAACGAGTAAGAAATATTTATTTCATGATGAACTACCGGTACTAAGGCTCCGAAAAAACCTCGTTCCATAAAAACACGGTAAATATTTTAAATTATGGAGAGCCAAAAAAAAAAAGGAAAACACGAAAATATGGTAGGTTATATAAAATTACCGCGTACACAACGTCTGTGTATAGGCCTAGGCCTACAGAGTTTTAGTTTTCCTTAAAACTGAACCTACTTCAAATGTTACAATATTTATAATATTTACCTGAAAACATTCTCTTTGTTCCGTATAATTCCATCGCAACAAATCACATTGCAGCGAGAGAAACCTGCACACCAAGGTAAATGAAATGTTGGAAAACAAATCAAAAACGTAAACGAAATTCAACCGTCTTACTAACGAGAGCAAACATGTTCCATGCAAACTGGAATACTAGCTTTCTGGTGTCTAATACACGGACTGATTAGTGTTGACCGGCCACGGAACCGACCTGTACACAAAATTCTTGGAAACAATATCGTAGCCGGCTCATGACGCTATTTATGTAGTTTTAGTGTTTTGACTCTCTGTCGGTTGTGAGACAGAGTATTATTTATCTTTTATTTGTGATGTTTTAGTGTTTGGTTTTGCCCGAATACGCTACCGATTTTTTGTGTACCCGAAACGTCTCTGTATAAAAAAATAATAATAAAAAACAGTAATGGAAGAAGTCTGTCTCACAAATAGGCCTAAAAACAAATGTGCAAATCGGATATTGATCATACTGTGATGTAGTTGAGGAGGAGTATATCAACAACTGATAATGTCTATCAGGATTGTACCAGAAGACTTAGGAATTGATGACACACTAAAAACAAAAGTATCTGAAAGCAATACAAAATGTATATACACAAATACTTTATGTGGTTTTAAGAATTCTTTCGATGATACCAACGTCTGTTGCAGCTGCAGAATGGGTCGTTTTCTTTGAAAGTGACCTTTGACTAACTACGCCTCAAGGAGGCTGCCTTCACTTGCAAACTTATCGATTGCATGTAAAATTGCTTCAAAACTGGATGTCATTGATAAATTTGATACTGCTAACAGCAAGAAAACAATTTTATAAGGTACAGTACCTACATTTTGTACATATTAATTTAACATTATGTAGATTCATTAAATAAATTTAATACTGTTCCTATGTTTTTACTCTGTTTGTTAATAAATTTAAAATATTACCATGATTAGCGACTTACATTAAGCCAGTGCCTCCTTCATCATTTCAATTTTTAAGACGCCTCTCAAGAAGATTCACTTGGGTCTCATAAATTCTAGGGTCACCATTATTATTCCCAGAAATAATAATGGCTCTACGCCCAGAAATAAAGCCCTGGACCTCTCCATTCAGATGCCATACCCAGCGGTCTACTAGCCCTGTTTAATATTATATAGTAGCCTACTACATGGTAAATAAACCCAACCCTTTAAAACCTTGAAATAGGCACAACAAATATAGAGGCAGTAAAAGAGTTCATATATCTTCGCTTCCAGATAAACAGCACTAACAACACCAACACTGAAATAAGAAGAAGAAGAATATATCTCACAAATAAAAAATATTCCGGATTAAAAAAGCACCTGGCATCTAGCTTCATCTCAAGAAGCACGAAATGCAAAATTTGCGAAACACTTATCAGGCCAGTGCTGACATATGCTTCAGAAACCTGGACAATGACAAAAAATATCGAGAGACTTCTAGGTTGCTGTGAAAGACGGAACCTAAGAATAATATTTAGAGGAGTACAAGAAGATGGAATGAGGTGCAGGCGCTATAATTATGAACTGTACCATCTTTACAAAGTGCCGGACATTGTCAGGATAATCAAAATATACAGGCTAAGGTGGGTTGGACACATAGAGAGAATGGAGGAAGGACAGCTTACGAAACATATTTTCTACCAGATACCAATGGGTAGTAGAACAATGGGAAGAACCCAAAGTAGATTCAAAGACCAGATAGAGGAGGATCTCAGAAAGCTGAACATACGAAACTGGAAAGCCAAGACACACAGTAGGGAAGAATAGAATCGACTCTTGGAGCAGGCGAAGACCCACCAAGGGTTGTAGAGTCACGGCTGATGATGGTGTTAATTATATGGTAAATGTAGCCTACTTAAAAGCTATTATTCTGTTATTTATCATTTCCACCTATAGTATCATTCTCATAGTGTGCCGTTGCAAATTTAGATAGTAAATTTTCCCGGCCATATTTCGCGCCGACAATGCCGATCGAATATCAATAACAAGGGTTACGCGCGGGCGAGACAGAGTGGCTATATAGCTCGGCCTTGACCGCTATATTGCGATAGCTTGGAGCGACGTAATCTAGTCCGCGGCCACATGTCAGCTGTTTTGTACAAGTTTTCCATACACGTGCTCGGCAGGCAGGAACCGCTACTAATTCTCGTTTTAATTTTTGCTCTCTGACGGGACGCTTGGTCTGGCGGCGTGGTACATTGTAGTTCATCTTTACGAAATGAGTTCGTAATTTTTTTTAAGTGCTTCAGGTGAGCCAAAAGTATTGTATTAAGGTTAATTTATTAAGTGCTTGTGTGGGTATTACGTTTATATGTATATATGTGTGTGTGCGACTCAAATGTTACGTCTGGGGTAGCTGAGAACACGTGGCCGACTTACCTTTGCTTGCTTGAAAATTAAAATAATAAGATGTCATTAGAAATTATATTCACATGTAAAGTAATAATTTGATGTAACAAATATTTAAAGTTAAATGTAATTTGAAATCTGAAATTTAATAATTTGAAATTGTGAGAATCACTATTTCTATTAACACTTAGTTGTTGGTCCAGAATTGTGACAGTGTGTCTGTGATCTGGGTTTACGGGGGCGAGAAAGAATTATGCTAAGGTATTTTCTTGACGGTTATCTACAAATAAAATATTTTCCAGGGTTCCCGCATAGTCAGGAGGAAAAAGGGTTGCGAGGATGGAGACAGACCATCAGTTTTCATCAGCAGAGCATCGCAATAACCCTCCCCAACGCCGTCAGATGCAGAGGAATCCCAACTACACCAGCCTGAACAACTGCCCGGAAATTGAATTCGGAGCTCAAACTCACCAGTTGCCTCAACATAGTCGTCATCATCATCTCTAACTCCGGATAACATGTAATCTTCCAAGTACAGGTGGGAGTATTCATTATATTAAACCACAAACACAGCATTTCATTGGATTTAACGTATAAAACGAAAGACACCTTCATAAACAGTAAATGCAGATATTCAATTATTAAGGTTCTGTTATAGCATGCCCTGGAGACATGTTGTGAATTGTGTGATTAACTGTATTAAAGAATCTTCCTGTTAATATATGTCCATTGCCATACTGTATTATATAAAACACTAATTGTCTTTTGCTGTGTGTAAATGGCAAAGAAAAAATTTTAAAACTGTTAGTTGGTCAGTTTTATTACACAGTTTCTGGTGAGTGTAAAATGTCAGTAACAACGTTATGCATAAAGTAATGGTAAATTATGTTGGGCTACCTTTTCTAAATTCTCTTATGAGAACATTATCATGATCTATTATAAAACTTGGGTAAGAATAAGTTTCGAAGTATCTGAACTTTATGGGACAATTTTTTCTGAGCAACTGGTGCATATAAGAATATTATGGTAGTGTCAGTATATATATATATATTGTAACGTAACATAGTTGAGGTTCCCCAACGTTACATAAAAAAATTGAATGAAATATGGTCAAGGACCATACCCTGACTTAAGGTTGTTCAATAGTTCATGTGTTTGAGAAGTACCTCAAGTAAAAAGGGGTCAATGACTAATATTAAATGTAAAAGAGCCAGACCAATGAATGATTGGAGGTAATGAATGTTTGTTTTGTACTGTGACATGTTAAGGTCTACAGAGTATTTATATTGTATGTTGAATATGTTAAAAATGAAATGATGTTGTTTGATAATAATACTTAATCAATAATTATGTTTATATTTATATTAGATTTGTTTTTATACAGCCCAGTATAGTTACCAATGTTAGGCACTGTACTAAGTTGTCAGTATTGTATAAAATTGAAAAATACTGTTATTCTAATTAATGTTTAGAAACTGGATCAGGAGTGTGACCAGTGTTTCAAGTCTAACAAGTAGTTCTGACAATTATGTCATAAATTAATAAAGGGTTCCAGAACCAGTTAATTAATATAAAAACAAATAACCACCAGTAAATTAAAATTCATGTAATTAACTATGTAACCAATAATTAATTGTACAGTAGGTCAGGTAAAAAAGAAAATTAAGTTTAAAAAACCAAATAATGTTATAATGGTTGTAAATGAATCTAAAGGCCTAAATTCCATATTAGTGAAAGGAAATTAATACCTTTTTAGTAAACCCAGTCCAACGAAACTATAGTAAAACATTTACTGTTTAGTAAGGAAGGTTAGGGGAGAATTTTATGTGATTCAAGATTAATCCAAGCATGGAGTATTTTATTGGAAAGGAGTAGTAATATTCTATAATGCCGGCTCAAGGATATATAGAAAACGTGGTTGTTAAGGCAACTGATATATAAGAAGTTGTTGATTTTTGATTAATTCGTTCTGATTGTTACAAGCTATTAGATTGAGATGGACCGATATGTTTAAAATATATGAATAAATATAAAGAAAATATATATCCAAATTGAAAAAGCATTTTTGCAAAACAATTATACTTCAATGTTAATGAATCATACAATTTAAATAACCCTCTAAATTATCAATGAATACAATAAAAGAGAATTGAAAGCATCTCACCTCATTCACTAAATAATTCCGCTGAATTTGGTATTAAACCATTTCATGCTATAAATCAAAGACCAGTAAAGAGTTAAAACCTGAATTAACGGGATTATTGGAAATACAGAAGACTCGGTTGGACGAAAGAACCTTCATTGGCAGCAGAAGCTGAGATCCTAATTCCAATTCACTGGGACCAAGACTTGTGAAGACCGCAAAAGAAGAATAGAAGCCAGAAGATCTCCTGAGGATTTACCAAGTACACACCATCATCAATTTTATTGAAAATCAGAGCAGTTCCACTGGAGGAAGACGAGATAACCCGCATTTTGACCAAATACACTGTTGACAAACGTTCACCGCCAGCCGAAGTTTCGTCGGTTTGGTAAAAAACAACTTATTTTCATTCCATTGTAATTTAAGTAAATAATATTATTTTGTAAATTGAACAACCTTAATTATGCGTTTTACCTGGCCTTACTAATGGTTCAAAGAACTATACGAACCCTGGGATAAGAATTATTTGTCATTATTTTCAAGAGTATATGTTTTTAGAGTTTGAATAATTAAGAATCGATATATGTTGGGATAGTCGATTGGATCGTCTTAATGTTTGTCTGAGACGACGTAACTTGTTAAATATCAAAGAAAAATAAATAAAGTTCATTTGTTGTATGAAATAACGTTTTAGTCATTGCAGAGAAAATACTATATGTAGTTGGTGTAATAATTTATAAACAGATTGATACAAACACTCCGAATAACTAACCTATAAGTACAATTATTTCTAGTAACAGCGCTTAAAGTTTGCAGCTGGTGGGATGGGAGATTGCTGAACTAACTGGTTTTTTTAATACTAAATTTGAATGAAATTTTTATCATTGAGTGACTAGGGTTGAAACAAATACCACTTACATTCAGTAAATACTCCATATATATCGCTCATATTAAACAACCACTGAGAACTAAGTCTATAGAATAATACCATTATAAATTCAGGAACATAATTCTAATTTTGTTGACTTAATAATCTATGTTCTGAGGGTTTCACCGGTCACAACCGAAAGGTATATTAGTGAATAACATATTAATTAAACCAGGTAACAGTATTCTAATTATTACGAATCGACACCTGCAACGTATTAATTGGCGTTTGTTTCACAGGAGTATCTTATAACTAATTACACCCATAGACAAGATTTCTTTACAATTTGACGTTTCCATCGTGCAGTATATACTATAACATACGTCCTCACATAATTAACAAGTAGTTCGTTACTAAATGGATTTACAACAGTGAGGTTTAGTAAGGAGAGGATATATTAGTTTTTTAACAAATTGGCGCAAAACAACGTGGAGCTTATAAAAACATTCATCACTGGAATTTAGTTTTTTAACAATATATATATATATATATATATTATAATATACTATAGATTTATAGATTTATTTTTGTTAGATTGATTATTATTATTGAACTGTTCTTGTTGTTGCTGTAGACTCTCACGTCGTCATAAGATGTGTTTAATATTCAGTATAATTATTTAGCAATGGGTGATTGGAAGTTAAAGTTCGTGTTTAAAAGAGTATTAGACTCACTATTAATTCACTGTATTTACCTCCCCACTTACCATCCGTGAATATCTTCACTCTTCTCGATGGGCGACTTCTCTTACTGTAAACACATTTGCAATACACAGATATTCCGTTTGAATATCGAAAAAATGCACATAAAATAAAACAATTCAGATATTCAATTGTAAGTTGAACAATATAATATCAGTAATTTAAATATTGCCACCACCTTATGAGATAATTGTTTCTAAAAAAATAAACTATTGCTTCTATTTTATAGAAATGAAGACTCTGTGTCCACTGGTAATAAACTGAGGATTTTATTGACAATAGTGAAATTCAGCAAAACTCTTTTAAAACAATTAATATGGATATCTTTATAAACAACAACAAATTAAACAAATACTGAGATCTCTGCAGCTCAAGGCTGGTAACACTGTTACAATGTACGATAATATGGTGAACTAGGTTATGTTCACTTTGGTTAATTGTATTACCAATTTTCGTGAATTCTTTTAAGATACATGATACAAGATATAAAGATGTGTTTTTGAATAACTATGATAAAAAAAAACAAAAATTTAAAATTATTAATCTCGATACGATAGTCAATACTATCGTACTACCGTATGGTATTCTGAGGTCTAGTGAAGCTAATAATGTCAACACGTGCTTTGAACGTTGCACTATTAAAATATTATTATTAGTTCATTAGTTATTACTACTATGTACTGGAAAGAGAACAAAATTGAAAAAACTCTTATTATCGCTTTCATTTTATAAAAATCATTTGAGGACAGAAGTGTTTCTCTGTGACAAAATATACGTTTTGGTTCTAGATTAGTTTGCCTAGAAGAAACTAAGTGGTTACTTATAATAAGTAATATTTTATAAGATTCTTAATATTATTGTTACAAACGCTTTATTTACTATTAATATGATGTAGAATTATCAATAATGATAATATTCACACAAGAAAATTATTATTCATCAAGTCAAAATTCATAGTCAATTAAGCGACTATATTCACAAATTCTAATGAGCGGTATTTAAATTTAATTCCGCCGTTATCAATTATTCTTTAAATATAAAATACATCTTTTAATTAATTATTGCCATCATATTGTGCTATAACTTCGTTCATCAAATTCTGATAATTGTTCATCATTATTTGTCAAGGCACTCAAGCGTTAACTTGACTAGTGCAGTCAAACAATAACTTTCGTTTAATCAACGAGAATTATTCCATTTACTAATTTCTTTAAAATTGTTAAAATATCATACTCCCTGTTTATTTTCACTGGACATGACCCTTATTATACACTGGTCATGTTTATTCACTATTCACTTATTTCACTGTCACTCGATAATGGGGTGTTCAGTATAGGTTAATTTCTAACTATGTTACTGGGGGTGACGCGCACATTTCAAAATATGTCTTGCCGACTGTGACACGTTCCTGTCGCCTCGAGTGTTGTTAAACGATTAAACAATCTCGCTAAAGCGTCTCCTTTCGTCTGGTGAAATTAAGCTATTTGATTGGTTTAGAAAGTCATACTCTCTACCCCAAACGCTCTGGTTAAATAAAAATTCTAATTTTTAGCGTCACTAAGTCTGGGTTTGAGATTATCTCTGACGTATACATGGACATTCGAAAATGATCGAAAAACTTATAATGGCTATAAGTTTTTTATTTTTTGTCATATCATCATTTGGATAGTGACATTAAATCGCGGACACTTGCGGCTTTATTTTAAGTCCAAACAAGCAATAATTCCGTTCATTAATAATTTACTTGATCTTCTTCAAAACTCATATAGTGGTTCTTAACACAAATAAGTCTTTTTCACTATATTTCGTTGTAATTACATCTTAATACTTATTACTAAACATTTTGAGTCCATTTCTCCTTCATGTTAATACATAATATTGCTATATTTATAGTTCAAACAAAATTTGTTAATGGCGTATATACCAACTATGTCCGATTGTTTACATTTATTTATATCGCTGTTATCCCTTATTCTACTACATATTTTTCGTATCATAACACTAATAGGTATATCTATATACATTTGATCATACTTTATTTTGGTAAAATGTTATTTTGTATACACATATAGTATGATTCAAAATACATTATGCTCTCATCTCGCCATTTTGTCACTTATTTAGTTATTTTAGTACACATGGGATATATTGTTAATAACTAAAATTGTGTACAATTGTTGTACATGGTTAGTTCAATGTATTCATTAACTTTTTGTTCTTTGAAATCTCTCTAAGTTATTGTATGGTGGCTATTTACACCTGGTTCTATGATTGCAGTTAGTTAGTTTATTAAATTTCAATTATAAAACTACTAGTATAATATTTGTGAGATGTTCTCATAGCAGTATTGAACATTTCTATAACTACTGGTAACATTTTTTACATTCACTTTATAAGTTTTGATAATGTTTTTTGACTAACTCTCTTGTCACATTGGGGTTCTGTCTATTTAGTTTAATGTTATTGTATTCAATCTGATTCATTTGTTGTGTCCTTCAGTTCATATGGTATTCATTGTTTTGCATTTTTATTCTTATTTAGTCTCTGTTTGAAACAATTATGGATAATTACTTGGTTTAAATAATGTATATGATTTTATGTTGTAGGTTCAACTGTAACCCCTCTTTCCTTTTATGTCTTTTTATGAGTATAAAACAAACTTCTTTTATTTTAATTTTTTTTTTTTGAAAGAGAAGCCACAAGTCAATTAGGACTAGGCCGGAGCCTAGAGAAGCCAAAATTGTGCTGGGTCCAGTATGACGGGACTTGCAATGAAACTCGGCTGTAATATAACAATAACGGTTTTTATTGTATGCCATCATGTGTTACATGTAGACAAACTCTATCACATAGTTATCCCCCCCCCCATGAATCATAAATATATCACAAATAAATAATGCCCATGCTTTAACAGTATAAAAGACAACATCTGTATATCGTAACGAGTGTATATACATCTATACATGTGTATCGAATAATGTTCAGTAATATATAAGTAAATATATATATATAATTCTCCCCCCACTTTGTGACTAGCTTAAATAGACGAACATAACAACACATACAGAAACATAAGGCACATATACTCACAATTATACATCAATATTCTAAACACCAATGCCCCTGAAATGCACCCGCCTTGCAGGCAGTGTTACTACCATGCCCAGAAACCAGCAGTGATAAATGTTTGCCCATCAGCAACCCGTTTATATAGAATTACATAAAAGCCAAAACCCCAAAAAGGATGGTAATGCCCATAACGCATAAGCCAGACCGGACCGCCCATATGTATAGAACTCCACTGATAAATGACCCATCATGAGCATATGAACTTTAAGTTCCTTCAACAGCATTAAATAAAAATTTAAGGAAACGACATCACCTGATTCTAAGCAACTGTTATACTGTCTGAAACGTTAATTGGTTTTACCAATACAGAAGGATTCAATAAATCAGTATGTCTTTTAACAGTAGGGAAAATTAAACAGTTAATGCTTTACAAATTTTTGAAAAAGGAATCGAACAGTATATGTTTTACAAGTAAAAAAATTAATCAGTATATGTTCTATAGTTAAAAATATTAATCAGTATGTTTTACAGTTTAAAAATAATAAATCAGTAGATGCTACAAGTGGATAAGGTTGATCAATATATGTTTTACCAGTAAGAGAAAAAACAATCAGTATAGACTTTTGTGAGGTACAAAATCAACCAGTATATGCCCAGAAAAATGTGCAAATTATTTTCTATAAAAACCCGAATGGCTATATAAATATATATAAAATAAAATTACAATAAGAGGGTTGTGTCCTGGCAGCTGTGGGAGCGCGCCAGCATGTGGTTGACAAAGTTTGACAGGAATCTAACCTGCCTCAGGCTGCACAAACATGTGACAGTCAAAACCCATGTCCCCTTTTAATCCCCAGAAAACGGCCCAAAAGAAGACAAAGAAAACCCCAGCCCTTAAATGTTAAACCCAAGGTGAATTATTATTTACCGAATCTGTTCCAGCCGGAACAGAGTCCATAACATGTTCTATAAATTTTGTAAAGAGTGATATGATAACCATGTGCAAACTGTAAAATATCTAAGTGAACAAATATCTCTGGCACGCTCCCGCAGTGCAGCACACAATTACAAGCAGTGCACATAGTGTTAGGTAATTCAGTTATTAAAGTGTTCTTGAAATTAACTCATAATGTTCAGAATGATGATCAGCTGCTCCCCTTTATAGCAGACAGTCTGGACACATGGTCACATGGATTCAAATGATTTTTACCGTAAAATAGGTGCACTGCCGGCCCGGCCCCAAAAGGAAAATAAAAGAGTGCATATCACCTTAATAGTGCTGACTAAATTCTACATCGTGCTCTGGTCACCGACTCCCTCTCCGGACAGGATCATGTCTAATGGTCCATGGCTGATGCAGATGGACGGCAGTCAGCAAAGCCAAGTCTCCGTCTTAATCAAGAACCCTGTTAATTCATATAAATTAGAAAAATGTTCACGAAAAATGTACACCCGAGTTCAGGTAATTAACCTCAGAACGGGCCTCCAACCAAGTCTCAATAAATGCACAAGTTTCAGTAATAAAGTCTTTGCAACCTGCTTAAAAAAGTAGAAAGTCAGCCATGGAATAATTATTTTTTAATAATAAAAGGACTTTATTAAAAGTGGCGTAATGTAAAAGTCATCAACACAATGTCTACATGCCTCGACAGAAATTAACAGGTTAGGCGCCACGTGGTGACCAATAATCACTATTTGTCCAAAAAAAAAAATCAATTTCAAAGCACTCACAGTATTAATAATGTTTTAACATTAATAATTTTTCCTCTATGGAAGTTCTCACAAGTAAATTCTCTACAGTAAAGTTAATTAAAGACCACCCCTACAGTCTGATGCATGAATGGGCATAACACTACCTAACTACGCACTAACTTTTAGCCATTAACTATTAACATTCTACACATTTATCATGACAATGACAATTACAGTACCTCTCACACTATTATAGTAATATTAAAGGAGCCTGGGCTATATACTGAACCTTAAGTAATCTTACTGAACAATAAGTTTTCTTTTAAAATAAAAACTGTCTGATCGCACTCACATAATTACGTCTTTTATACGGTTGCATACACCTAGTTATTAATTATCTATTTAACTTGAATTACTTTTGAACCATACAATAATGAAATTTCTTACCGGGGATCTCGTACGTTTCAGCCTGCCATAAGTGTTGAAGAAACTACGCAGTAACTATTCGGAGAGCGAGCCGATGTATTTCGTAGCTGGGCGGTGAACTGAATTGCAGTCACCGACTGACCAAACCGACCCCTTACTACGAGTTGCGCGCGCAACCGTCCGCTCTCACATACACTTAGATAGCGGTACAAGGGTCATACTGAATAACTGGCAAAATTTTACAATTAAATATTCTAGAATATTCAACGGCCGGAAGATACCGGCACACCCCCACCCGAAAGGGCAACCCGGTTGCCCCACTCTGAAACTCGGGAAAGTACCCTGCAGTGTACCCCCTTCTTAAATACTCTGGTGGGCTTCGTGGATAAGGTGGCCCGGCGGCACCTGCTCTCAGGAGAACCACCATCCCCATGCGACCCTCTCCGCCACGCCAACCCCACGGGACCGCCCCAACACGTCACCCTCTCCGGTGACCATCACCTACTCCCACCGGTCCCACTCACATACTCGTCCTAAGACCAAACAAGGTATCTCCCACCTTGATATGTGAGCGACCGTACTACTCCTCGTCCATCTCTTGGACCGACCAGCCACATGCACCCACAAGGCATCTCCATCCTTGCCATATGGCTGGCCCACTTCCCTACACAAGGGCGGACGGCCCCGCTTAGCCAGACAGAGAGGACCGCACCAAGGGCACACGAACATTAATCTCAACTTTTACTCAACAAAAAGGCCATAACTATATGGGGGGTTTACTTCTTCACCGACGTCGATACAAAATGAACACCATTATCTCTCTCAACAAAAACACCAGGGAAACAACCGGAGAATGCGGCATGGCACGACCCTACACCTACCAAAAATCGAAATCAAACCAATATGAACCAGGAAACAACAGCACACTATCACTCTCCATCATAACCAAAACAGGGGAACTGACAATCTCCACGACCATCTCGAGGACCACAATCTACTCACTTCCGGCAAGTCTCTCTACTTCCTTATCGATATTTTTTTTTTTTTTTTTTTTTTTTTTACTAAGGGGAGGGGTAGGAAAATCGGGAAGATGAAACGGGGCAAGGATCATTAAAGGTCAATAGCTAGGACTGAGGGTAAGGACCTGGTTCCCTCCGAAAATAAGGATGAATGGAGGAAACCAAGGCTCGCGTGGGCAGGGGCGCAACCCTGAAATAGATGAACACCACTGGGAGTGTGGGGAACATCTACCCGCTACCCGTTAGCCTCTTCTTCTTACCTTTCTATGACGCACTTTAGGTATTCGCTCCTTTCGGACACCACTCTCTAAGAAATTATCTCGTGTTGAGCTGTACTGATTGGTTTCTTCGGAATCAGAATCAAGGCAACTTACCTCACTACTTTCACTCCGCTTTGGATTATGCTCGTCGTCTAACTCCTCTGCTACAATTTCTTCCTTTTCTACAATTTCCCCTTCTTCGTCCACATAATCCAGACCAACCTCCTGACACTGCACCTCCTCAGCATCTTCCCGTTGCTCCTCTGATCCCTCTTCAACCGCATCTTCCCTCAGCTCCTCACCAATTTCTTCATGACACTCATCGCCAGCCGCTTCACAAACTTCTTCACTAACCTCTTCTCTGATCTCGTTTTCCCCAACACATTTATCATCAACATCATCGCCATCACTTCCACTACCACCATCTGAACACTGCACATCCTCGTCCTCCTCTAGTTGCTCACCTGGTCCACCTGAAACTTCCTCCCGTTCCTCGGAATCCTCAACACTACTTACAGAAGGCGTCTGCACATCTTCACACACTACATCACTCTCACTCACAAACTCTACAACACTGCCACCAAATTTCTCCTCAACTTCTACCTCATCTACTTCTACCACACTTGCGGCATGAACATCCCCTTGTCCATCCACAACCTCAGAAACACTCGCAGCCCGGACATCCCTGTGTCCATCTGCAACTTCAGACTCTACAGTCTCCCTAACACCTACAATTATACCTTCGTGTGCAGCATCCGCAGACCACTCTTCTGCCTCTTCTGTCGACTCCACTCCTTGACCACTCTCAGCAACAACAACATCCTCAACATTTTCCACCCTGGAATCCAGCTGTCCAGGTCCCTGTGCAATGACTAAACTAATTTTTACTGGCGATGGTGAGACTACACCATCAAGTGACTTCTCATATCCCTGCGTAGGCGATGACGATGTTACCGGATCTGGACCCGTCACGAACCGAGATGTAAATACCGGAACAAATTCTGCGGCCTCTGGATTCAACCATGACGTCCTCTTCGAGTCCTGCAACTCCGTCTTAACTGACGTGTCCTTGTCCACTTGTATTGATCCACAGAAGTTATTCCGCTTTTCTTCTTCTGCTTCACCTTCTTCATCCACTACTCTCTTAGGCACTTGTACTTCCTCTGGAACCTTCAAAGCTTCCTTTTTCTCCAAATAAGAATGACGCCTAACTACCGGCTCCCTGCTGGCCGATGTTTGTTCCCTAACATAATTTCTTCTTCCCCTGTTGATTTCGTGTTTCTTTGTTTTCTGTGCTGTAGCTGTTGTTACCGTCTTCACACTTGCCACCCCCTTGTAGCCTCCGTCACTTCCGGAATATTCAGGCTTTCTGACAGTCTCTTGTGTTCTCCTCCAACCACCATGTTTGTCCCTTTTGGCTCTTCCTGACGAACCACTGGAGTATTGGACATCTTTAGCTTCTCTTCCCCGGGACTCATCAACCTCCTGGACCGTTCTTGAAACCACACACAGCCGTTCAAGGTCCGCAAAACAACGTGGACGGTCCGCGAATACCAACCGAGATCTCTCTTGGGGATGCAGTCCTTCCAGAATCGCTTGTATAACTTCTGTCTCGGGCAACCCCAATCTTAACACCCGGGCAGCTTTCCGTATATCGTGCACGAATTCCCCTAACGCCTCTCCGTTGGCCTGTAGGCGATGGAATTTTTTCAACTTAAGCTGGGCACGTCGTCGAATGGGTAGGAAGAAGTTCAACACCTCCCCATGGAAAGCATCAACACTGTCACCCCGACGCAGAGCCTTGGTGACCAGATCAGCCAACGTACTCCGGCAATACGGGTATATAAGAGACAAGACCTCCCCATCGGACACCCCTGGGAAATCTGCCACCTGCAGGACCAGGTCCAAGAAAACCAACAGCTGGTCCTCATCAAATCCATTCACCACCGGAAATTTCTGGAGAACGCCTGAAAGAGGGTGGGGCAATTTCTCGTAGCATATCCCCGCCAGAATTGCACAATTCAAAACAAACAATCATAAAACAAATCCCCACTAAACACCTAACACAAACATAACCTACAAAAACATATTCACAAACATTTAGGAAAAAACCCAAGTACTGTACTTCCTTTGAGTGGACCCCCGGGTTCTCTAGCGCTGCGGAGACCTGGCCTATTCTGAACCATTCACACCCACGACAGAAGGAGACAAGTGACAACCAACAATACTAAACACACATAACATCAAACAACAATTCGACACACACGTCGTACCAACACATAACTCACAACAACCAACTAACAATCGAAATTCATAATTCGGTAATTTAGTCGGTGACGGTACCGACTTCCGATCGGGCCATACCGCATCCCGCCAATATCACACGCTAAACTCCGACCCTGAATCAACCTTCCATCATCCAGGCCACGCTTGAGACTCCCCGGCCGTACAACCATCACATTTTTCAAACACCAATAACCGCCTCCGTGGTGCGACCCGACTCACAAGTTATACAACCTACAACTAGCCTACACGGGCATATACCTAAGAAAACAATGTCACAACAATCGCCTCAAGATTTCCGAGCTTGCAAGCCCCGTCACACACCAGGACCCAAGGGTTCAACCCCAGAATTAACCACGCTCACTGCTACCATTTGCAGTGTCAGACTTTATAAACCACGCTCTGCGTTACCATTTGTAACCCCTCTTTCCTTTTATGTCTTTTTATGAGTATAAAACAAACTTCTTTTATTTTAATATTTTTTTTTTTGAAAGAGAAGCCACAAGTCAATTAGGACTAGGCCGGAGCCTAGAGAAGCCAAAATTGTTCTGGGTCCAGTATGACGGGACTTGCAATGAAACTCGGCTGTAATATAACAATAACGGTTTTTATTGTATGCCATCATGTGTTACATGTAGACAAACTCTATCACATAGTTATCCCCCCCCATGAATCATAAATATATCACAAATAAATAATGCCCATGCTTTAACAGTATAAAAGACAACATCTGTATATCGTAACGAGTGTATATACATCTATACATGTGTATCGAATAATGTTCAGTAATATATAAGTAAATATATATATATAATTCTCCCCCCACTTTGTGACTAGCTTAAATAGACGAACATAACAACACATACAGAAACATAAGGCACATATACTCACAATTATACATCAATATTCTAAACACCAATGCCCCTGAAATGCACCCGCCTTGCAGGCAGTGTTACTACCATGCCCAGAAACCAGCAGTGATAAATGTTTGCCCATCAGCAACCCGTTTATATAGAATTACATAAAAGCCAAAACCCCAAAAAGGATGGTAATGCCCATAACGCATAAGCCAGACCGGACCGCCCATATGTATAGAACTCCACTGATAAATGACCCATCATGAGCATATGAACTTTAAGTTCCTTCAACAGCATTAAATAAAAATTTAAGGAAACGACATCACCTGATTCTAAGCAACTGTTATACTGTCTGAAACGTTAATTGGTTTTACCAATACAGAAGGATTCAATAAATCAGTATGTCTTTTAACAGTAGGGAAAATTAAACAGTTAATGCTTTACAAATTTTTGAAAAAGGAATCGAACAGTATATGTTTTACAAGTAAAAAAATTAATCAGTATATGTTCTATAGTTAAAAATATTAATCAGTATGTTTTACAGTTTAAAAATAATAAATCAGTAGATGCTACAAGTGGATAAGGTTGATCAATATATGTTTTACCAGTAAGAGAAAAAACAATCAGTATAGACTTTTGTGAGGTACAAAATCAACCAGTATATGCCTAGAAAAATGTGCAAATTATTTTCTATAAAAAACCTAATGGCTATATAAATATATATAAAATGAAATTACAATAAGAGGGTTGTGCCCTGGCAGCTGTGGGAGCGCGCCAGCATGTGGTTGACAAAGTTTGACAGGAATCTAACCTGCCTCAGGCTGCACAAACATGTGACAGTCAAAACCCATGTCCCCTTTTAATCCCCAGAAAACGGCCTAAAAGAAAACAAAGAAAACCCCAGCCCTTAAATGTTAAACCCAAGGTGAATTTAATATTTACCGAATCTGTTCCAGCCGGAACAGAGTCCATAACATGTTCTATAAATTTTGTAAAGAGTGATATGATAACCATGTGCAAACTGTAAAATATCTAAGTGAACAAATATCTCTGGCACACTCCCGCAGTGCAGCACACAATTACAAGCAGTGCACATAGTGTTAGGTAATTCAGTTATTAAAGTGTTCTTGAAATTAACTCATAATGTTCAGAATGATGATCAGCTGCTCCCCTTTATAGCAGACAGTCTGGACACATGGTCACATGGATTCAAATGATTTTTACCGTAAAATAGGTGCACTGCCGGCCCGGCCCCAAAAGGAAAATAAAAGAGTGCATATCACCTTAATAGTGCTGACTAAATTCTACATCGTGCTCTGGTTACCGACTCCCTCTCCGGACAGGATCGTGTCTAATGGTCCATGGCTGATGCAGATGGACGGCAATCAGCAAAGCCAAGTCTCCGTCTTAATCAAGAACCCTGTTAATTCATATAAATTAGAAAAATGTTCACGAAAAATGTACACCCGAGTTCAGGTAATTAACCTCAGAACGGGCCTCCAACCAAGTCTCAATAAATGCACAAGTTTCAGTAATAAAGTCTTTGCAACCTGCTTAAAAAAGTAGAAAGTCAGCCATGGAATAATTATTTTTTAATAATAAAAGGACTTTATTAAAAGTGGCGTAATGTAAAAGTCATCAGCACAATGTCTACATGCCTCGACAGAAATTAACAGGTTAGGCGCCACGTGGTGACCAATAATCACTATTTGTCCAAAAAAAAAATCAATTTCAAAGCACTCACAGTATTAATAATGTTTTAACATTAATAATGTTTCCTCTATGGAAGTTCTCACAAGTAAATTCTCTACAGTAAAGTTAATTAAAGACCACCCCTACAGTCTGATGCATGAATGGGCATAACACTACCTAACTACGCACTAACTTTTAGCCATTACCTATTAACATTCTACACATTTATCATGACAATGACAATTACAGTACCTCTCACACTATTATAGTAATATTAAAGGAGCCTGGGCTATATACTGAACCTTAAGTAATCTTACTGAACAATAAGTTTTCTTTTAAAATAAAAACTGTCTGATCGCACTCACATAATTACGTCTTTTATACGGTTGCATACACCTAGTTATTAATTATCTATTTAACTTGAATTACTTTTGAACCATACAATAATGAAATTTCTTACCGGGGATCTCGTACGTTTCAGCCTGCCATAAGTGTTGAAGAAACTACGCAGTAACTATTCGGAGAGCGAGCCGATGTATTTCGTAGCTGGGCGGTGAACTGAATTGCAGTCACCAACTGACCAAACCGACCCCTTAATACGAGTTGCGCACGCAACCGTCCGCTCTCACATACACTTAGATAGCGGTACAAGGGTCATACTGAATAACTGGCAAAATTTTACAATTAAATATTCTAGAATATTCAACGGCCGGAAGATACCGGCACACAACTCATGTGAGGTTATGTGTCATTTGTCTGACAACAATGTGCTTCATAGGTTTTTACAGTATTCATCTCAACTATTGCCATCTCATTATGGCATTCTATTACAATGGTTTATTATTAAGTTTTACACATTTTGTACACATTTTCACACTATTTGTTGAAACAATAATACTGGTTTTCTTAGTCTAATTATGTTACATTTTTTGGTGGATTGTACCTAGGCTTTGGTACATTGACTTGTTTACACTCAACAAATTAGTTTATTTGCTACTATTTGTCTTGACATTCATTTACATTTTGTCCTGTGTTGCTATGGCATTCAGGCACATTTCATATCAAGGATTACAAAGCTTTTATTATTAATCCCTATGAACAATTAATTCACTTTGCTGTATCATATTTTTGGTGGTCTTATTGATTATCTCTGTGATTTTACAATCTTGGATTAAACTTGTTACACTAATTGTCTGTGCATTTCACTTGTTAATCGTTGATTCTTTCACTTACAAATGGTTAGTCGCTTCTCTCCGTTATAAACATTTTCACTGGTATTGTTTGTGCTGTTTACTTGGGGTAAAAAGGTTATCATATCACATGTTGTTACACTTATATTAAGTATTCACTGTCATTGTTTGTGATCACTTATTGATGCTCAACACTTGGTTTCTTTATTATTGGTATTCCAATAATCATTACACTTATTCTGGTCACTACATTGATTTTAATTCTTTGCATATCTTGTGAATGTTGATGTCTTGTACTGTTCATACATAATTTTCATACTTCATGGTACATTTCTTTTCCTCTTCTTCTTCTTTTTCTTCTTCTGGTTAGTTGTTTCTCACTGTCGGTGTTCTCCTTGGTTACACATTATTTGTAATAATTCATGTTCCCTGAATATTGTCATATTCTTCCATATTTTTATTCATTATTATGGTAGTCATTGTCCTATATTTATTTCACACTCATAAACAAATTAGTTTGTTTTTTCACTATGGTGACTGTATTTGATTCGTCTCCTTCTTACGTTGATAATTATTTTCAGCATATCCCCTCACTATTTTGATCTATTGGGCTTGGATGCTAACGTATTATATTGGCTCATTGGTATTTTCTCTCTCTTTGTTATACTCGATGATATTCTTATTACTCTTCTTTCTTCTTCGTTGGGTTGGTTCAATATTATTCATTCGTAGATACACATTTTATTCGTATTCTCCTGTTCCTTCTTCTGTGCTTGATGAAATATTTTCATGTTATCCTTCTATTTGACATATTAGATATTTATTTTATGTAACTGCTATTTTGGTACGTTACACATGCCTTCCTATAAGAATTGATTAATTCTGAATTCGTATATTTATTTTTATTGAAGAATTCATCAATTGTTGTACATTTCCAAGTTGACTCTTATGCTTTTCTTATATCCCTTCATTTTCTTCTATTTGAATCATAATTACTTCCTTTCTATGTAATTATCTCCCTTGTTTATTTAATTCCCTAATTCCCTAACATAATTTTAGCTGGGGCAGTTCAGACTGGCTCACTTTGGCATACATCTCTGCTGGCCATACTAACATCAATAAATACAGAGGAACATCATCTCTGTCAATAATATAAATGATTGCTGGAATATTTCATCAGTCAATTCATCTCAAATCAGTTCAAAATATAAAGTGGTCGTTCTTTCGACAAATAATAAATATCCTTGGGATCATCTCACGCATCTGCGGTTTATACATTATTATTTTCTCTTCTTCTTGATTCAACTTAACTAAATTCTTCACATTTTATAGGGATAGTTTGTTTACATTTCATCACTGGTATATTCTCATGATCATCTTCGTTAATATATTATTTTTCATTCTTCCTTGTCATCAGTTAATATTTTCTCTTGGTATTACATTAAACGTCATGTCATAGTCTTCTTCATTTTCATGATTCACTTCTTTGTGTTATATTTCATTTGGTATAGGCTCTCTTCTAGTGTCTTGCCTCGTGTTTATGTATTATCTATTATCTATATCAATAATATTTACTTGCTTTCATTTCTCCAACTTCTTATGTTGCTCGTTCTGTATGTCATCTTGCATATCATCTCGTCTTTATTAGTACGGGTTAGATGTTCTTTTACTGTTGACTTGGCTCTTGGAAACCTTTATATTATATATATTTGCCATTGATGTTGGGTGTCGGTCTCGTATATCTTATATTTGTAGTACGGGTTAGATGTTGAATTACTGGTTGACTTGGCTCTTGGAAATTATGATTTTATCTCATATATTTTATGCCAAAGATGGTGTGTGTCGGTCTCGTATAATTCTTATATTTGTTAGTACGGGTTAGATGTTGAATTACTATATTTGTAGTACGGGTAATTACAATTTTCTTCATCCTTTACATTATTTCTTTGGATCACACTTTTATATTATAAAATTAAAATATAGTTAACATTTATTCTTATAGTTATATTTTCACTTCGTACTCAGTATCAATAATAAATAATCTTCATCGTAATATTTCACTCTTTTTGCATTATTTAATTCTCAATGTATCGTTTCATGGAAGTCTGGTTGTAGTTGCCTTTTATTTTCATTGTCACAGGATTTTGTATTTCGTATGTGTTGTTCATGTTATTCCTGGTAACAGTATATGGGCCTGTGTATAGCAGTAACAATTTTTTAGCAATTCCTTCTATAGCACTTGGGAGTTCTCGATTTTTTAAGAGCACTTTGTCTCCCACTTCGTATGTTATGATCTTAGGTTGTGATTTTTTATACTTGAACCTAAGTTTGTCAGCTCGTTCGACTGCATTGTTAAAGAATTTAGTTTTGTTAAATTCAAATTCACTTTCTGGTGGAAAATTGATTATTTCTGTAATTTCTCGGGGTGGTCTTTGCTCAAACATAGCAGTATAGGGCGTTTCATCAGTTGACTGGTGACAAGCTAAGTTAATGAAATCTTCAGCTGGGGATAAATATTCTTCCCATCTTCTCTGTTGTGCGTGGCAGTATGTCCTTAAAATTCTGCCTACTTCTCTCAAAACTCTCTCAGCAGGGTTGCTGTTAGGGTGATATACTGATGTTTTATATGTTTTCACACCTTGGTTTATTAAAGTATCTCGCCATTTTCGGCCTCGAAATTGCATTCCGTGATCCGTGATTACTGACTGGGGTTTTCCTATCTCTGGGATGTATTTTGATGTGATGATTTCTAAAATCTTGTTGGTTGTTGCCCTGTTTATGGCGTAGAGTTTAGTGAATTTTGTGTAGTGATCGAAGATTATCACTATATATTTGTATTGGTGTCTGCCGCCACTTCGTGGAAATGGTCCACAAATATCCACAAACACCTTCTCTAATTTTCTTGTAGATGTAATGGGTATCATTACCCCTTCTCTCCTCTCATTGCTGCATTTAACTAATTGACACAAATGACAATGTTGTATATATCTTCTTACTCTACGGTTCATATCTTTGAAGTAGACATGCTCATGTAATGCCTTGACTACTTTTACTGCTCCCATATGTCCATATCGCACATGGTAGTCAACTGCAATTTCTTTTTCGATAATCTTTGGTATTACAACTTTCCATTGATCACTAGATTGTTTGGTTGTAGTGAATAATATATTGTTGTGGATACAGTAATATTGCATAACTCCTTCATCGTGTTCTGTCAATCTTTGTATTAGCTGGCAAATTTTAGGATCGTTTCGCTGATGAATTTGTATATTAGTTAATATGTCTGCCAATTCGGATTTGCTTTTTAAAATATGGTAAACCTTGGCGATGGTCTCTTTCTCTCCCTCAAATGTTTGGGCCAATATGTTTACTCTGGACAACACGTCTGCAGGTATGTTGTTTTTACCAGGGATGTATTCCCAATGTATGTTGTACTCTTGGAGCGTTAGTGTCCATCTCGTCAGTCTGCCATGTTTTAATCTACAGTTTTTCAAGAAAGATATCGATTTGTGATCCGTGCGTACTGTGATTGGGTATCCCAAAATATACGTTCTGAATTTTTCGCAAGCGAACACTATACTAAGAAGTTCCTTTTCAGTAGTGTGATAGTTGCGCTCACACTTGTTGAGTGTCCTGCTAGCAAAACTGATCACTTGATGGTTGCCTTCCTGGTCTTTTTGATACAATATTGATCCAAGGCTTACATCACTTGCATCGCAATTCATGTAAAAATTCTTGTTAAAGTTTGGATGATGCAACATTACAGTTGTAAGAAATTTCTCTTTTATTAATTCAAATGTTGTGTCCTGTTCCGGTCCCCATCTCCACTTCTCCTTTGATGACAATTGTTGGGAAAACTTAGCTGTCAATTCTGAATAGTTATGTTGGAATTTTCTATAATAATTACAAATACCAAGAAACGATTGCAATTGTTTCTTGTTCTTTGGTACTGGGAAACGCTGTATCGCCTCCATCTTTTCTTGTGCTGGGGTTATGCCAGTTTCAGACAAGTTAAAGCCCAAGAATTGCACTTCATTTGCTATGAGTTTGGATTTCTCCAGCTTTAGTGTTATATTATTTTCATCTAATTTGCATAATACTTGTGCCACCCTGTTGCAGTGTTCCTCCCAGTTATCGGAGGTAATTAGTAAATCATCTACATACACTGTAGTAAATTGTAGTGTATTCTGGCCTAAGATCTCGTCCATACATTTCACGAAAACTGCTACAGAATTTACCAGGCCGAAGGGTAACCTTTTAAATTGGTAGTTACGCCCTTCAAAAATAAAGGCCGTATACTTTCTGCTGTTGGGGTGTAACTCCACCTGCCAATACCCACACACTGTGTCCCATATACTGATGTACCGTATGCCATGAAATTTCTTTAGAATTTCGTCGATTTCTCCAGGCGACGTCCTGTCATTAATTATGGCTTTGTTTATCTCCCTGGCATCTAAACAAATCCTTACTGCGCCATTTTTCTTTGGTACAGCTACAATAGGATTGGTGTACGGGGAGTTGCTTATTTCGATTATGTCGTTTTCTATCAATCGCTGTATCTCTAAGCGAACTGCTTCCTTCAGTGAAAATGCGATAGGGTATGATTTTCTTTTGAATTCAGTCTGATCTTTGAACTTTATCTCGCACTGAAAATTTTTCACTTTACCTGGCGTATCTGAAAATACATGCCTATAACGATTATAAATTTGAAATTATCTTGTTGTTGCATCCTCTTCATTCACTTTATTAATTTAATAATATATATAATACTTTCACTTATGAACTTATGAAGTGAAAACTGTAAGTTCATAAGTGAAAGTATTATATATATTATTAAATTTATAAATTTAAATTAGTCTTTCTATTTGTTCATCAGTTAATATATGGTCAACGTTACTCGTTTGGAATTTCTTAATCTCAGCGATTTTCTCCATCCATAATGTGTCTTCTTGGCTATGGCGAACCTCTCCGTTGATGGACATTTTCTCTCTCTGGTGATGGCCTTCCGTATGTAGTATATTATGTGTTCAGGAGGTGCCTTCCTATTTACAATCAAAGCTGCTGTCCATTCAATTTCACTTGATTTTAATGATACTTTGGCTTTGTCCATATCTATGATAGCTGCATATTTCCTCAGTATATCACATCCGATTAACAGGGTAAATGGTAGCCCACTCGCTACTAAGAAAATCATCGGAATTGTTTCACCGTTGCTTGACACTTCTAATTGTACCTGGTGTCGGATAGTTTTGTTCTGCCGACCCGTTGCTCCCATTAGGATAATGTTATTTATTGGCAATGTTGGTATGATTGGTTTATTTCCTAATTGTATTCGATTTAGTTCCATTTTATCGATTAAGGATACATTTGCCCCTGTGTCTATCATGGCTGTTGATTTGGTTCCGTTGACATTGACTGATATGTAGGCTATTTCGTTGTTGACGGTGTCGCTGATGCCATTTCCTTTCTCTTCCATGAGATCTTGTCGAATATTTTTCAGGTAGTGGTTTCGGCGAACTTTGATTGATTCCATGGTATTTTCCAATACGTTAGACCCAATAGACCAGTTCAGTGAGGGTGACGTCGTGTTTTTCACTGCCGTTGCCCATTTAAAGGCAGGTCACCATCGTATGGGTGCCTGTCCGATGAGGTTGATGCATTTGGTTCTTGGGACCCTGGCCCATTCCCGTTATGGTAGACTTCTGTGTTTCTTGTTATTGGCCGATTATCTTCACTACTACGACTCCTGTTGGATCGATAACCTGATTCTTGGTCATCTCCGTCGCTGTTACTTCGACTGTTATTATTATTGTTGAAACTTCGGCGACCCTGGTAGTATGGTCTTCTGCCTCCCCCTCTACTGGCATTAGTGTAGTGTACCCTTCTGAACTGGTTATTACCATTATTACCATTATTCTGTCTATATTGGTTATTCTGAGACTGGTTATTAGGAGGTCAGTAGTAATTATTACTTTGTCGATAATTGTTGTTTCCTTGATAACCATTCGGCCTAGGGTTGTTGAGATTTCCCCGGTCTGTATGGTTGTTGTTATCACCACCGTTATTCTGTCTAGGGCTCTGGTGATTAGTGAATCGTGGAGGGTTATTAAAATTCCCTCTATAGTTATTTCTGTCAGTATTGTTGTTCGGATTATTGTTACCTGGTCCACTCCGATCATATGGCTGTCCTGGTCCCTGGCGGTTCCTTTGATAATAACGCTCCCTCTCATGGTTTTCTAAGAGTGCGCACATACCTTGTATCGTCTTGATTTGAGCGTTGAGTCTTCCTTGGGACACCCCTTGGTTAAAATGGTAGGCCAGTTTCGTCACCAGGCACTCCTCCGGTATGGCTGGTTCCAAATTTCTTGCTAAACAGATTTTCCCTAGGAAGTAGGTCGTCATTGACTGTCTGCCGTTGGGATCATATCTACCATTCGTGATGTCATCTCTTATGATGTTCTGGGTGGACTCGGACCAATATTTTAGTTTAAAGGCCACTTTAAATGCTGCATAATTGTCTACCTCATGTCTGGTTGCTGTCCACCAATTGTCGAACACGTTTCAAAAATACTCGTCCAACATCCCTTTGATTACTGACCACCGGTTCTCTTTATTTCTGTTAAGTACTTCATCCACCCCCTCCAGGAACTCGAGCGGATTTTTAATATATGCGCGGAAATCTATGTGTTCCCGTCCATCCAGGTTTGGTAATCTGGCTAGTACATTTGGAAATGCTCGCAGGCGGTTCATTTCGTCCCTGAGGTCGCTGAACTCTCTCTGTTGCCGCTCAGTTAACTGTTCTCGGTCGTTGTTCACTTGATGTTTGACCGCGTTCACTGTTGTTGAGATCTCTTCACACCTCTCCCCTATTGTGGTGTGTGCGACTACCATTTCTGTCTGTCTACGTTCTATTACTTCTATCTGTTTGTTGCGGGTTTCTTCGAGACTGTCGATGCGGTTGTTGAGATCTGTTTCAGTTTGTACAATTTTCTGTTTATTAATCTCACCTTCTCTCCGTATGTCGGACATCTCTTCCTGGATTTCTGTTGCCATCACTGCAATCCTCTCCTCCGTCGCTTCTATGTTTGCTTCCAATTTCTTATCAATTGCTTCTATTGTATTTCTTGCAATTTCTTCAGTTCTGCAGCTGTTGTCGGCCATTTGTTGCCATATCTTCTCGCTATCACTCTTCATTGACTCAATTTCTTTATTGATTTTCTCGTTCATTTCATCTATCTTTTTGTTTGTTTCATCGATTTTGATTCCTAATTCTGCAGATAGATTTTCTTTCATTATTTCCATATTTTTCTCCAGTAATTCTTCCGTCTTCTTCTATCCGTCTTCCATCCTCCTATTAGTTTCATTTATCTTGTCATTTAAATCCTCCTTCAACAATTCCATGTTCTTCTGGCTCTCCTTCTGGCCTTCCTCTATTTTCTTGCTTAACTCCTCCTTTGTGGATAGACTATTTTCATCCATTTTCTTCTGGCCGTCTTCAATTTTCTTGTTCAGTGATTCTATCATTTGTTTCAACCATTCTTGGAAAGCCGCCTCTCCTGTTTGAGTTGGCGTTTCAGGTTGCTTCACTTCCGGTTGGTTCGCTTCCGGTTGTTCTTCTGGTTGTTGAACCCCCTCCGACGGTTCAGGTTGTCTATCTTCGATTGCCAGTAACATTTATTCAACGTCCTCTGCCGACGTCACTTCCTTCTCCTCCATTCTAGCCTCTCTTTCGGCTTCTGCTGCTCGTTACTTTGACGTTGACCTTCTATACTTCTTTCCATCTATGTAGTGTACTTGCCGTCGAATTAGGTTGAAAAATTGTTTATTTATTTAATTATTTTTTTATCAGGTATCGTCGTCTTAATTCGCGCTCAGACGTTGGGCGCCAATCTATAATATACTATAGATTTATAGATTTATTTTTGTTAGATTGTTTATTATTATTGAACTGTTCTTGTTGTTGCTGTAGACTCTCAAGTCGTCATAAGATGTGTTTAATATTCAGTATAATTATTTAGCAATGGGTGATTGGAAGTTAAAGTTCGTGTTTAAAAGAGTATTAGACTCACTATTAATTCACTGTATTTACCTCCCCACTTACCATCCGTGAATATCTTCACTCTTCTCGATGGGCGACTTCTCTTACTGTAAACACACATTTGCAATACACAGATATTCCGTTTGAATATCGAAAAAATGCACATAAAATAAAACAATTCAGATATTCAATTGTAAGTTGAACAATATAATATCAGTAATTTAAATATTGCCGCCACCTTATGAGATAATTGTTTCTAAAAAAATAAACTATTGCTTCTATTTTATAGAAATGAAGACTCTGTGTCCACTGGTAATAAACTGAGGATTTTATTGACAATAGTGAAATTCAGCAAAACTCTTTTAAAACAATTAATATGGATATCTTTATAAACAACAACAAATTAAACAAATATTGAGATCTCTGCAGCTCAAGGCTGGTAACACTGTTACAATGTACGATAATATGGTGAACTAGGTTATGTTCACTTTGGTTAATTGTATTACCAATTTTCGTGAATTCTTTTAAGATACATGATACAAGATATAAAGATGTGTTTTTGAATAACAATGTTTACTTATCTACTATGATAAAAAAGAACAAAAATTTAAAATTATTAATCTCGATACGATAGTCAATACTATCGTACTACCGTATGGTATTCTGAGGTCTAGTGAAGCTAATAATGTCAACACGTGCTTTGAACGTTGCACTATTAAAATATTATTATTAGTTCATTAGTTATTACTACTATGTACTGGAAAGAGAACAAAATTGAAAAAACTCTTATTATAGCTTTCATTTTATAAAAATCATTTGAGGACAGAAGTGTTTCTCTGTGACAAAATATACGTTTTGGTTCTAGGTTAGTTTGCCTAGAAGAGAGTAAGTGGTTACTTATAATAAGTAATATTTTATAAGATTCTTAATATTATTGTTACAAACGCTTTATTTACTATTAATATGATGTAGAATTATCAGTAATGATAATATTCACACAAGAAAATTATTATTCATCAAGTCAAAATTCATAGTCAATTAAGCGACTATATTCACAAATTCTAATGAGCGGTATTTAAATTTAATTCCGCCGTTATCAATTATTCTTTAAATATAAAATACATCTTTTAATTAATTATTGCCATCATATTGTGCTATAACTTCGTTCATCAAATTCTGATAATTGTTCATCATTATTTGTCAAGGCACTCAAGCGTTAACTTGACTAGTGCAGTCAAACAATAACTTTCGTTTAATCAACGAGAATTATTCCATTTACTAATTTCTTTAAAATTGTTAAAATATCATACTCCCTGTTTATTTTCACTGGACATGACCCTTATTATACACTGGTCATGTTTATTCACTATTCACTTATTTCACTGTCACTCGATAATGGGGTGTTCAGTATAGGTTAATGTCTAACTATGTTACTGGGGGTGACGCGCACATTTCAAAATATGTCTTGCCGACTGTGACACGTTCCTGTCGCCTCGAGTGTTGTTAAACGATTAAACAATCTCGCTAAAGCGTCTCTTTTCGTCTGGTGAAATTAAGCCATTTAATTGGTTTAGAAAGTCATACTCTCTACCCCAAACGCTCTGGTTAAATAAAAATTCTAATTTTTAGCGTCACTAAGTCTGGGTTTGAGATTATCTCTGACGTATGCATGGACATTCGAAAATGATCGAAAAATTTATAATGGCTATAAGTTTCTTATTTTTTGTCATATCGTCATTTGGATAGTGGCATTAAATCGCGGACACTTGCGGCTTTATTTTAAGTTCAAACAAGCAATAATTCCGTTCATTAATAATTCACTTGATCTTCTTCAAAACTCATATAGTGGTTCTTAACACAAATAAGTCTTTTTCACTATATTTCGTTGTAATTACATCTTAATACTTATTACTAAACATTTTGAGTCCATTTTTCCTTCATGTTAATACATAATATTGCTATATTTATAGTTTAAATAAAATTTGTTAATGGCGTATATACCAACTATGTCCGATTGTTTACATTTATTTATATCGCTGTTATCCCTTATTCTACTACATATTTTTCGTATCATAACACTAATAGGTATATCTATATACATTTGATCATACTTTATTTTGGTAAAATGTTATTTTGTATACACATATAGTATGATTCAAAACACATTATCCTCTCATCTCGCCATTTTGTCACTTATTTAGTTATTTTAGTACACATGGGATATATTGTTGATAATTAAAATTGTGTACAATTGTTGTACATGGTTAGTTCAATGTATTCATTAACTTTTTGTTATTTGAAATCTCTCTAAGTTATTGTATGGTGGCTATTTACACCTGGTTCTATGATTGCAGTTAGTTATTTTATTAAATTTCAATTATTAAACTACTAGTATAATATTTGTGAGATGTTCTCATAGCAGTACTGAACATTTCTCTAACTACTGGTAACATTTTTTACATTCACTTTATAAGTTTTGATAATGTTTTTTGACTAACTCTCTTGTTACATTGGGGTTCTGTCTATTTAGTTTAATGTTATTCTATTCAATCTGATTCATTTGTTGTGTCCTTCAGTTCATATGGTATTCATTGTTTTGCATTTTTATTCTTATTTAGTCTCTGTTTGAAACAATTATGGATAATTACTTGGTTTAATTAATGTATATGATTTTATGTTGTAGGTTCAACTCATGTGAGGTTATGTGTCATTTGTCTGACAACAATGTGCTTCATAGTTTTTTACAGTATTCATCTCAACTATTGCCATCTCATTATGGCATTCTATTACAATGGTTTATTATTAAGTTTTACACATTTTGTACACATTTTCACACTATTTGTTGAAACAATAATACTGGTTTTCTTAGTCTAATTATGTTACATTTTTTGGTGGATTGTACCTAGGCTTTGGTACATTGACTTGTTTACACTCAACAAATTAGTTTATTTGCTACTATTTGTCTTGACATTCATTTACATTTTGTCCTGTGTTGCTATGGCATTCAGGCACATTTCATATCAAGGATTACAAAGCTTTTATTATTAATCCCTATGAACAATTAATTCACTTTGCTGTATCATATTTTTGGTGGTCTTATTGATTATCTCTGTGATTTTACAATCTTGGATTAAACTTGTTACACTAATTGTCTGTGCATTTCACTTGTTAATCGTTGATTCTTTCACTTACAAATGGTTAGTCGCTTCTCTCCGTTATAAACATTTTCACTGGTATTGTTTGTGCTGTTTACTTGGGGTAAAAAGGTTATCATATCACATGTTGTTACACTTATATTAAGTATTCACTGTCATTGTTTGTGATCACTCATTGATGCTCAACACTTGGTTTCTTTATTATTGGTATTCCAATAATCATTACACTTATTCTGGTCACTACATTGATTTTAATTCTTTGCATATCTTGTGAATGTTGATGTCTTGTACTGTTCATACATAATTTTCATACTTCATGGTACATTTCTTTTCCTCTTCTTCTTCTTTTTCTTCTTCTGGTTAGTTGTTTCTCACTGTCGGTGTTCTCCTTGGTTACACACTATTTGTAATAATTCATGTTCCCTGAATATTGTCATATTCTTCCATATTTTTATTCATTATTATGGTAGTCATGTGCCGTACTGTGTTCGGCAGCGTATTATAAGTATTTTTAAAACGAGCGGCGGTGACGTCACGCACGGCCACACGGTAGTTTGTTGTCGTCCGTTTATACACACAGATGTAGTGCAACTACGCAATTCAGTTGGCGCGTCCAGCTGTTTCTGTACATTCCTGCTGCGAGAGTTTACTTGGGTAGACAGACACATTGAATCGGTCTCATTTCTGTTCGATCCTCCGACCTGGTCATCTGCTCTCGACTGGCGGCAACCTTCTGTTCAGGACTTCCTCGGCTATCGCTATGGTTGGCTAAATAAAGTATAGCTCCAGGTATGTACAAGTTAGCGGGTTCTAAAAATATTCTAACCCCAAATATATTTTTGTGTTTCAGCTTCTATTATAAACTATACTTGTGTGTGTGCGTGTAGTGCAGTTTTCAATGTGGGCGTTAACGCAATTACAAAATTAAATTAATATGAATGTAAATGTTGGGGGTCAAATTGACTTCAATAAAGAAAATACTGATGCATCTTGCACTCAGCTGTGTTTGCTGTTATAAATAATTATGAAATACGTAATTAATTAATTTGAATATTTCAACGAAATACTTAAGAAGTAATTGGTAGATGAGTGAAATAAGTCACAGCTGGGGAGCTTAATACTGATTAATATGAATTAGTGGCGATGTGTGTGTGTGCGCTGTTGATGTTTAAGTTGGTGTTGGAATTTAATGTGGACGGCCTATGTGGCGTATTTTTTCTTATGACACCCTCTACAACCTATTACATGTCACAGGTGCTTGAACAAAGGCGAGATGGGTGTCGGGTGTGACGAACAACTGTCCACCCTACTGGCAGAGACGATCTTCTAGCCACGATTGCCGTCAGTCGAGAACAACTGTTCGGACACTCTTCCAACGCTACGCTGCCCCCAGGACTTGTGATACGACTGTTACATTACTGATCAGCGCCAATATTGACTAAGTACACCGGACAATCCAGGTGGGAACATTCTAATTATCTATTTCTCTCTCCACAACATGGTGAATGCACAGAAGCTCCCAGAAGCTCACTCGTGAAGTTTTGACCGTTATACTCTAGCACAAAACTCTCATGTTCAATTATGTTATTGCATGTGTGAACATTACAGCAGTAGACCTAATGAAATCTCTTATAACTGTTTATAATGTGTAAGAAATTACACACATACACACATATCCGCAGTTGCTGTAAGATCTAACTTTCATCTAATTAAAACCATTAGGGAGTTAATTATCTTGTGCTTTCATGTCATCCAGTTATGGCAGAGTTTTAATCACGTAACGGGGGCTGTCTGATGCTTTAGTTGAGAAACTATTTTCTTTCTCACATATACTTAGCGCTTTTATGATTAAAGTCAGGGTCGTTTAGTAGGTTGAGTCTTGGGGCGGTCACTTACATTCTCGGGTGTTAATTACCAAGGCAAATCTATGCTTAGGAGCTGTGATTATCAGATTACCCTGTCATTTATATTTGTACATATATATACATATTATGGTGCATTCATTTACGGTAGTTGGAATGGGTTTATGAGGAATTTAGTACTGATATGAGGGGTGTTGTGTCATTCATGTTGTGTATGTGTTTGTGTGTGTAATTTTACTATATTTTGCTGGGGGAATATGTAATGAATTTAAAAAGAAAAAACCATAAATGTGCTTACTAAGACAAAAAGGCTAGCCTATTTGAAACTATACAACACTTATGGATTAGTGAATTGCTTTTATGAATGAGATTATTGCTACCATTGACTCATACATAATCAGGCAGAAATTTTGCAATTATGTTAATATCAAATTCACTTACTTTTTGACATTATGAATATTAATTGATATACATATATATATATAATCCTGCCATTAATTGTGTGCTTACACAATCGAGAACTTGTCATTTTATGTAACATCTTGCAGGCTTAATAAAGCATACGCTTGTTGATTAAAAGACTTTTTCATTTGCAAGTCCTGTCATTCACCTGCGGGGACATGTCTGTAATTGTAATTGGGCCTTGTACACTTTTGCTTCCTCTAGGTTTTCCACCTAGTTCTAAATATGATGTCTCTCCCCTTTACAAAAAAAAATTTAATAAAAAAAAAATTAAATAAAATAAAAATTCAAAAAAAATTACAAAAAAAAACTAAAAAAAATAAAGGGGGGGTTTCAAATGTTAGATCAGAGCGTGGTTATGATTCTAGGTAGGTAGTAGGTATTATTTCTGCCTTATTTTTTTTTCGTTTGAACTTGAGAAATTTTAGAATCTGGGGACTTGCATTTATGAAACTTGGTGTGGCTACAGACATGTCAGCTGGTGTTAGGACTTGCAAGTTATCTCAAATTATTTTTTAATTAGAATCCAAGTGTTGCAAGAAAACTTAATGGTAGTGTAACGAATTAATAGAAAGAATAACCAGAAAAATAGCACATTTTATAAAATGAATAAGGGGTTGATGAAGTTTAAAATAATTTAATATGTGTTAGTGTTTAAGTGATTATTTTGTGATGTTGAGTGTAAGATGAATTTTGAAGAGGGGTTATAAGAATGTGATTGATTTTTTTAATGAATGTGTGCTGACTGATTTCACTTGTGCATACTCTGGAGCTTGGACAGATTCTGGACGTGATGGGGCCGTCAGTACTTGTCGATTTTGATTGAGATTTGTCTCATGGATTAGACAACGTGTTTTATAGCATTCCCGTTATATAGTACTTGTTTATTGAGGGCGTTGCGTTGCGGTATCGGGTATTTTGAATGCGGTCATGGTCCGACCAAGGGCATGGATGTGATGGTTTTATATTTTCGATTACATACAATTTTATGTGTACTTTGGGGATTGTATTTAGTGAGACAGTTTTGTGGTTTTGTGTCGTGTTCTCTTCTGGAAAATTTACATGGCTGTTTCTCTGCTTTTATGACTCCCATCTCGTCGCATCGCTAGAGCACTCTGGAGCGGCTCAAAGAAAGAAGAGTACTTGAGTTTTTTTCGGATTCTTTGTCATTATGTTTTTTAGGGTAAGTTTGTGTTATGTGTTTTATGGGGATTTAAGTTATTGTGTTGTGTTTGAGAATTGTGCAACTCTGGCGCCGGTAGGTTACCAGGAATTGTCCCACCCCATTTCAGGGATTTTCCAGAAACTTTCAGTATTGGATGGAGTAGATGAGGGCAGGTTGTTGGTCTTCTCGGACCTGGTCCTGTAGATTATCAGTTTCGCCTGTTCTAAAAATAAGATGGAGAAGTTATGTGCTGTGGTTTCCTGGTTCATAGAGGTTGAATTTGGTTCTCGATCATTGTAGTGTCGGTCCATGCCGCATTCATCGTTTGATTTCTCTGGTGTGTCAGTTTGGATTAAGTGGTTTGTTTAGACGGTGGAAAGGTAAACCCCCCCTGCTAGTTAAGCTGCTTTTGAATATGTAACAGATAGGATTGATGTTCGCGTGCCCTCTGCACGGTCTTCTCTGCCTTGTGAATCGGGTCCGCCCACCCTAGTGTGGGGAGGTGGGCCAGTCATGTGTCAAGGATGGAGGATGCCTTGTTTGCTTCACATGGCTGGTCGGTCCACGACGGTGGACGGTTCTCGAAGGGTACTCGCATGTCAAGGTTTGTAACACCTTGTTAGCCTTCGGGCGTGAATATGTGAGTGCCAGGAGAGTTAGGTGGTGGTCACCGGAGATGGTGACGTGTTGGGGCGGTCCCGAGAGTTTGGCATGGAGGAGAGGACTCACGTGGGGGATGGTCGCAGTGTGGTAGAGATTTTCAGTCCTGGGAAGGGAGGAATAGTGTTAATGGTCCTGGGTCTCAGTTGTTGAGTTTGGGAGGCCTTGGTGATCAGTACTCAGAGCTGGTCGGCGATTCTTCTCTTTCTCCTGTTCTTTTCTGTCCCTTATATCTGCATGCGGACCAGGGCCCGGCGAGCATGCAGGACTCACACTTACATCTTCTCTTTCAGACACACATTCACTGACTCACCTCTTCCTTCGGCTTTTCGTTTTCCTGTGTTACTGAACTCACCAAGAGCGATTTAGAATCTGAGATTTTCCTGGTTTTCCCGCAGGCGTCGTGCTTGAGGACTTGTTTGTTTTGGGTCAACCATGTTGCCCTTTTAAGGTGAGGGTGTGCCGTACTGTGTTCGGCAGTGTATTATAAGTATTTTTAAAACGAGCGGCGGTGACGTCACGCACGGCCACACGGTAGTTTGTTGTCGTCCGTTTATACACACAGATGTAGTGCAACTACGCAATTCAGTTGGCGCGTCCAGCTGTTTCTGTACATTCCTGCTGCGAGAGTTTACTTGGGTAGACAGACACATTGAATCGGTCTCATTTCTGTTCGATCCTCCGACCTGGTCATCTGCTCTCGACTGGCGGCAACCTTCTGTTCAGGACTTCCTCGGCTATCGCTATGGTTGGCTAAATAAAGTATAGCTCCAGGTATGTACAAGTTAGCGGGTTCTAAAAATATTCTAACCCCAAATATATTTTTGTGTTTCAGCTTCTATTATAAACTATACTTGTGTGTGTGCGTGTAGTGCAGTTTTCAATGTGGGCGTTAACGCAATTACAAAATTAAATTAATATGAATGTAAATGTTGGGGGTCAAATTGACTTCAATAAAGAAAATACTGATGCATC
Organism: Magicicada septendecula; assembly: GCA_034769895.1. Classification (NCBI taxonomy): domain Eukaryota; kingdom Metazoa; phylum Arthropoda; class Insecta; order Hemiptera; family Cicadidae; genus Magicicada; species Magicicada septendecula. The sequence continues at coordinate 92,969,850 of CM068375.1, read as the reverse complement.
TTGCACTCAGCTGTGTTTGCTGTTATAAATAATTATGAAATACGTAATTAATTAATTTGAATATTTCAACGAAATACTTAAGAAGTAATTGGTAGATGAGTGAAATAAGTCACAGCTGGGGAGCTTAATACTGATTAATATGAATTAGTGGCGATGTGTGTGTGTGCGCTGTTGATGTTTAAGTTGGTGTTGGAATTTAATGTGGACGGCCTATGTGGCGTATTTTTTCTTATGACACCCTCTACAACCTATTACATGTCACAGGTGCTTGAACAAAGGCGAGATGGGTGTCGGGTGTGACGAACAACTGTCCACCCTACTGGCAGAGACGATCTTCTAGCCACGATTGCCGTCAGTCGAGAACAACTGTTCGGACACTCTTCCAACGCTACGCTGCCCCCAGGACTTGTGATACGACTGTTACATTACTGATCAGCGCCAATATTGACTAAGTACACCGGACAATCCAGGTGGGAACATTCTAATTATCTATTTCTCTCTCCACAACATGGTGAATGCACAGAAGCTCCCAGAAGCTCACTCGTGAAGTTTTGACCGTTATACTCTAGCACAAAACTCTCATGTTCAATTATGTTATTGCATGTGTGAACATTACAGCAGTAGACCTAATGAAATCTCTTATAACTGTTTATAATGTGTAAGAAATTACACACATACACACATATCCGCAGTTGCTGTAAGATCTAACTTTCATCTAATTAAAACCATTAGGGAGTTAATTATCTTGTGCTTTCATGTCATCCAGTTATGGCAGAGTTTTAATCACGTAACGGGGGCTGTCTGATGCTTTAGTTGAGAAACTATTTTCTTTCTCACATATACTTAGCGCTTTTATGATTAAAGTCAGGGTCGTTTAGTAGGTTGAGTCTTGGGGCGGTCACTTACATTCTCGGGTGTTAATTACCAAGGCAAATCTATGCTTAGGAGCTGTGATTATCAGATTACCCTGTCATTTATATTTGTACATATATATACATATTATGGTGCATTCATTTACGGTAGTTGGAATGGGTTTATGAGGAATTTAGTACTGATATGAGGGGTGTTGTGTCATTCATGTTGTGTATGTGTTTGTGTGTGTAATTTTACTATATTTTGCTGGGGGAATATGTAATGAATTTAAAAAGAAAAAACCATAAATGTGCTTACTAAGACAAAAAGGCTAGCCTATTTGAAACTATACAACACTTATGGATTAGTGAATTGCTTTTATGAATGAGATTATTGCTACCATTGACTCATACATAATCAGGCAGAAATTTTGCAATTATGTTAATATCAAATTCACTTACTTTTTGACATTATGAATATTAATTGATATACATATATATATATAATCCTGCCATTAATTGTGTGCTTACACAATCGAGAACTTGTCATTTTATGTAACATCTTGCAGGCTTAATAAAGCATACGCTTGTTGATTAAAAGACTTTTTCATTTGCAAGTCCTGTCATTCACCTGCGGGGACATGTCTGTAATTGTAATTGGGCCTTGTACACTTTTGCTTCCTCTAGGTTTTCCACCTAGTTCTAAATATGATGTCTCTCCCCTTTACAAAAAAAAATTTAATAAAAAAAAAATTAAATAAAATAAAAATTCAAAAAAAATTACAAAAAAAAACTAAAAAAAATAAAGGGGGGGTTTCAAATGTTAGATCAGAGCGTGGTTATGATTCTAGGTAGGTAGTAGGTATTATTTCTGCCTTATTTTTTTTTCGTTTGAACTTGAGAAATTTTAGAATCTGGGGACTTGCATTTATGAAACTTGGTGTGGCTACAGACATGTCAGCTGGTGTTAGGACTTGCAAGTTATCTCAAATTATTTTTTAATTAGAATCCAAGTGTTGCAAGAAAACTTAATGGTAGTGTAACGAATTAATAGAAAGAATAACCAGAAAAATAGCACATTTTATAAAATGAATAAGGGGTTGATGAAGTTTAAAATAATTTAATATGTGTTAGTGTTTAAGTGATTATTTTGTGATGTTGAGTGTAAGATGAATTTTGAAGAGGGGTTATAAGAATGTGATTGATTTTTTTAATGAATGTGTGCTGACTGATTTCACTTGTGCATACTCTGGAGCTTGGACAGATTCTGGACGTGATGGGGCCGTCAGTACTTGTCGATTTTGATTGAGATTTGTCTCATGGATTAGACAACGTGTTTTATAGCATTCCCGTTATATAGTACTTGTTTATTGAGGGCGTTGCGTTGCGGTATCGGGTATTTTGAATGCGGTCATGGTCCGACCAAGGGCATGGATGTGATGGTTTTATATTTTCGATTACATACAATTTTATGTGTACTTTGGGGATTGTATTTAGTGAGACAGTTTTGTGGTTTTGTGTCGTGTTCTCTTCTGGAAAATTTACATGGCTGTTTCTCTGCTTTTATGACTCCCATCTCGTCGCATCGCTAGAGCACTCTGGAGCGGCTCAAAGAAAGAAGAGTACTTGAGTTTTTTTCGGATTCTTTGTCATTATGTTTTTTAGGGTAAGTTTGTGTTATGTGTTTTATGGGGATTTAAGTTATTGTGTTGTGTTTGAGAATTGTGCAACTCTGGCGCCGGTAGGTTACCAGGAATTGTCCCACCCCATTTCAGGGATTTTCCAGAAACTTTCAGTATTGGATGGAGTAGATGAGGGCAGGTTGTTGGTCTTCTCGGACCTGGTCCTGTAGATTATCAGTTTCGCCTGTTCTAAAAATAAGATGGAGAAGTTATGTGCTGTGGTTTCCTGGTTCATAGAGGTTGAATTTGGTTCTCGATCATTGTAGTGTCGGTCCATGCCGCATTCATCGTTTGATTTCTCTGGTGTGTCAGTTTGGATTAAGTGGTTTGTTTAGACGGTGGAAAGGTAAACCCCCCCTGCTAGTTAAGCTGCTTTTGAATATGTAACAGATAGGATTGATGTTCGCGTGCCCTCTGCACGGTCTTCTCTGCCTTGTGAATCGGGTCCGCCCACCCTAGTGTGGGGAGGTGGGCCAGTCATGTGTCAAGGATGGAGGATGCCTTGTTTGCTTCACATGGCTGGTCGGTCCACGACGGTGGACGGTTCTCGAAGGGTACTCGCATGTCAAGGTTTGTAACACCTTGTTAGCCTTCGGGCGTGAATATGTGAGTGCCAGGAGAGTTAGGTGGTGGTCACCGGAGATGGTGACGTGTTGGGGCGGTCCCGAGAGTTTGGCATGGAGGAGAGGACTCACGTGGGGGATGGTCGCAGTGTGGTAGAGATTTTCAGTCCTGGGAAGGGAGGAATAGTGTTAATGGTCCTGGGTCTCAGTTGTTGAGTTTGGGAGGCCTTGGTGATCAGTACTCAGAGCTGGTCGGCGATTCTTCTCTTTCTCCTGTTCTTTTCTGTCCCTTATATCTGCATGCGGACCAGGGCCCGGCGAGCATGCAGGACTCACACTTACATCTTCTCTTTCAGACACACATTCACTGACTCACCTCTTCCTTCGGCTTTTCGTTTTCCTGTGTTACTGAACTCACCAAGAGCGATTTAGAATCTGAGATTTTCCTGGTTTTCCCGCAGGCGTCGTGCTTGAGGACTTGTTTGTTTTGGGTCAACCATGTTGCCCTTTTAAGGTGAGGGTGTGCCGTACTGTGTTCGGCAGTGTATTATAAGTATTTTTAAAACGAGCGGCGGTGACGTCACGCACGGCCACACGGTAGTTTGTTGTCGTCCGTTTATACACACAGATGTAGTGCAACTACGCAATTCAGTTGGCGCGTCCAGCTGTTTCTGTACATTCCTGCTGCGAGAGTTTACTTGGGTAGACAGACACATTGAATCGGTCTCATTTCTGTTCGATCCTCCGACCTGGTCATCTGCTCTCGACTGGCGGCAACCTTCTGTTCAGGACTTCCTCGGCTATCGCTATGGTTGGCTAAATAAAGTATAGCTCCAGGTATGTACAAGTTAGCGGGTTCTAAAAATATTCTAACCCCAAATATATTTTTGTGTTTCAGCTTCTATTATAAACTATACTTGTGTGTGTGCGTGTAGTGCAGTTTTCAATGTGGGCGTTAACGCAATTACAAAATTAAATTAATATGAATGTAAATGTTGGGGGTCAAATTGACTTCAATAAAGAAAATACTGATGCATCTTGCACTCAGCTGTGTTTGCTGTTATAAATAATTATGAAATACGTAATTAATTAATTTGAATATTTCAACGAAATACTTAAGAAGTAATTGGTAGATGAGTGAAATAAGTCACAGCTGGGGAGCTTAATACTGATTAATATGAATTAGTGGCGATGTGTGTGTGTGCGCTGTTGATGTTTAAGTTGGTGTTGGAATTTAATGTGGACGGCCTATGTGGCGTATTTTTTCTTATGACACCCTCTACAACCTATTACATGTCACAGGTGCTCGAACAAAGGCGAGATGGGTGTCGGGTGTGATGAACAACTGTCCACCCTACTGGCAGAGACGATCTTCTAGCCACGATTGCCGTCAGTCGAGAACAACTGTTCGGACACTCTTCCAACGCTACGCTGCCCCCAGGACTTGTGATACGACTGTTACATTACTGATCAGCGCCAATATTGACTAAGTACACCGGACAATCCAGGTGGGAACATTCTAATTATCTATTTCTCTCTCCACAACATGGTGAATGCACAGAAGCTCCCAGAAGCTCACTCGTGAAGTTTTGACCGTTATACTCTAGCACAAAACTCTCATGTTCAATTATGTTATTGCATGTGTGAACATTACAGCAGTAGACCTAATGAAATCTCTTATAACTGTTTATAATGTGTAAGAAATTACACACATACACACATATCCGCAGTTGCTGTAAGATCTAACTTTCATCTAATTAAAACCATTAGGGAGTTAATTATCTTGTGCTTTCATGTCATCCAGTTATGGCAGAGTTTTAATCACGTAACGGGGGCTGTCTGATGCTTTAGTTGAGAAACTATTTTCTTTCTCACATATACTTAGCGCTTTTATGATTAAAGTCAGGGTCGTTTAGTAGGTTGAGTCTTGGGGCGGTCACTTACATTCTCGGGTGTTAATTACCAAGGCAAATCTATGCTTAGGAGCTGTGATTATCAGATTACCCTGTCATTTATATTTGTACATATATATACATATTATGGTGCATTCATTTACGGTAGTTGGAATGGGTTTATGAGGAATTTAGTACTGATATGAGGGGTGTTGTGTCATTCATGTTGTGTATGTGTTTGTGTGTGTAATTTTACTATATTTTGCTGGGGGAATATGTAATGAATTTAAAAAGAAAAAACCATAAATGTGCTTACTAAGACAAAAAGGCTAGCCTATTTGAAACTATACAACACTTATGGATTAGTGAATTGCTTTTATGAATGAGATTATTGCTACCATTGACTCATACATAATCAGGCAGAAATTTTGCAATTATGTTAATATCAAATTCACTTACTTTTTGACATTATGAATATTAATTGATATACATATATATATATAATCCTGCCATTAATTGTGTGCTTACACAATCGAGAACTTGTCATTTTATGTAACATCTTGCAGGCTTAATAAAGCATACGCTTGTTGATTAAAAGACTTTTTCATTTGCAAGTCCTGTCATTCACCTGCGGGGACATGTCTGTAATTGTAATTGGGCCTTGTACACTTTTGCTTCCTCTAGGTTATCCACCTAGTTCTAAATATGATGTCTCTCCCCTTTACAAAAAAAACTTAATAAAAAAAAAAATTAAATAAAATAAAAATTCAAAAAAAATTACAAATAAAAACTAATAAAAATAAAGGGGGGTTTTCAGTCATTGTCCTATATTTATTTCACACTCATAAACAAATTAGTTTGTTTTTTCACTATGGTGACTGTATTTGATTCGTCTCCTTCTTACGTTGATAATTATTTTCGGCATATCCCCTCACTATTTTGATCTATTGGGCCTGGATGCTAACGTATTATATTGGCTCATTGGTATTTTCTCTCTCTTTGTTATACCCGATGATATTCTTATTACTCTTCTTTCTTCTTCCTTGGGTTGGTTCAATATTATTCATTCGTAGATACACATTTTATTCGTATTCTCCTGTTCCTTCTTCTGTGCTTGATGAAATATTTTCATGTTATCCTTCTATTTGACGTATTAGATATTTATTTTATGTAACTGCTATTTTGGTACGTTACAATATATATATATATATATATATATATATATAACGTAATATATATATATTGTAACGTAACATAGTTGAGGTTCTCCAACGTTACATAAAAAATTGAATGAAATATGGTCAAGGACCATACCCTGACTTAAGGTTGTTCAATAGTTCATGTGTTTGAGAAGTACCTCAAGTAAAAAGGGGTCAATGACTAATATTAAATGTAAAAGAGCCAGACCAATGAATGATTGGATGTAATGAAACTGTTTGTTTTGTACTGTGACATGTTAAGGTCTACAGAGTATTTATATTGTATGTTGAATATGTTAAAAATGAAATGATGTTGTTTGATAATAATACTTAATCAATAATTATGTTCATATTTATATTAGATTTGTTTTTATACAGCCCAGTATAGTTACCAATGTTAGGCATTATACTAAGTTGTCAGTATTGTATAAAATTGAAAAATACTGTTATTCTAATTAATGTTTATAAACTGGATCAGGAGTGTGACCAGTGTTTCAAGTCTAACAAGTAGTTCTGACAATTATGTCATAAATTAATAAAGGGTTCCAGAACCAGTTAATTAATATAAAAACAAATAACCACCAGAAAATTAAAATTCATGTAATTAACTATGTAACCAATAATTAATTGTACAGTAGGTCAGGTAAAAAAGAAAATTAAGTTTAAAAAACCAAATAATGTTATAATGGTTGTAAATGAATCTATAGGCCTAAATTCCATGTTAGTGAAAGGAAATTAATACCTTTTTAGTAAACCCAGTCCAACGAAACTCTGGTAAAACATTTACTGTTTAGTAAGGAAGGTTAGGGGAGAATTTTATGTGATTTAATATTGATCCAAGCATGGAGTATTTTATTGGAAAGAAGTAGTAATATTCTATAATGCAGGCTCAAGGATATATAGAAAACGTGGTTGTTAAGGCAACTGATATATAAGAAGTTGTTGATTTTGAATGAATTCGTGCTGATTGTTACAAGCTATTAGATTGAGATGGACCGATATGTTTAAAATATATGAATAAATATAAAGAAAATATATATCCAAATTGAAAAAGCATTTTTGCAAAACAATTATACTTGAATGTTAATGAATCATACAAATTAAATAACCCTCTAAGTTATCAATGAATACAATAAAAGAGAACTGAAAGCATCTCACCTCATTCACTAAATAATTCCGCTGAATTTGGTATTAAACCATTTCATGCTATAAATCGAAGACCAGTAAAGAGGTAAAACCTGAATTAACGGGATTATTGGAAATACAGAAGACTCGGTTGGACGAAAGAACCTTCATTGGCAGCAGAAGCTGAGATCCTAATTCCAATTCACTGGGACCAAGACTTGTGAAGACCGAAAAAGAAGAATAGAAGCCAGAAGATCTCCTGAGAATTTACCAAGTACACACCATCATCAATTTTATTGAAAATCAGAGCAGTTCCACTGGAGGAAGACGAGATAACCCGCATTTTGACCAGATACACTGTTGACAAACGTTCACCGCCAGCCGAAGTTTCGTCGGTTTGGTAAAAAACAACTTATTTTCATTCCATTGTAATTTAAGTAAATAATATTATTTTGTAAATTGAACAACCTTAATTATGCGTTTTACCTGGCCTTACTAATGGTTCAAAGAACTATACGAACCCTGGGATAAGAATTATTTGTCATTATTTTCAAGAGTATATGTTTTTTAGAGTTTGAATAATTAAGAATCGATATATGTTGGGATAGTCGATTGGATCGTCTTATTGTTTGTCTGAGACAACGTAACTTGTTAAATATCATAGAAAAATAAATAAAGTACATTTGTTGTATGAGATAACGTTTTAGTCATTGCAGAGAAAATACTATATGTAGTTGTGTAATAATTTATAAACAGATTGATACAAATACTCCGAATAACTAACCTATAAGTACACTTATTTCTAGTAACAGCGCTTAAAGTTTGCAGCTGGTGGGACGGGAGATTGCTGAACTAACTGGTTTTTTAATACTAAATTTGAATGAAATTTTTATCATTGAGTGACTAGGGTTGAAACAAATACCACTTACATTCAGTAAATACTTCATATATATTGCTCATATTAAACAACCACTGAGAACTAAGTTAAGTCTATAGAATAATACCATTATAAATTCAGGAACATAATTCTAATTTTGTTGGCTTAATAATTTATGTTCTGAGGGTTTCACCGGTCACAACCGAAAGGTACATTAATGAATAACATATTAATTAAACCAGGTAACAGCATTCTAATTGTTACGAATTGACACCTGCAACGTATTAATTGGCGTTTGTTTCACAGGAGTATCTTATAACTAATTACACCCATAGACAAGATTTCTTTACAATTTGATGCTTCCATCGTGCAGTATATACTATAACATACGTCCTCACATAATTAACAAGTAGTTCGTTACTAAATTGATTTACAACAGTGAGGCTTTAAGGAGAGGAATCCTTTGTTTCTTTACAAATTGGCGCTCAACGAGTGGGCTTTAGTTAAGTAAAAAATCATATTATTTGTTACTTAACTGGAGCAGGCAACCATTAGAGGCACAGGAATGCTTAATAACAGAGGCAGATCGAAGAAGAGGGCAGAAGAGAAGGAGAAGGAAGAAGGTGGACAGGAACAAGAAATAGAGTTAGTCACGGACAGTGAAATGGACCAACAGACAGGTGATACAGAAGAAACCGAAATAGTTATGGATACTGAAACGGAAATAGTGGAAGAAGATGCCCAAGGGGACCAACCAGATAAAGAGGAAGCCAGAGGAGGCCTAGATTTACAAAAATTATGGGAATTAATTAAAGAAGATTCCAAGAAACAGAAGGAAGAATTAAATAAAAAATTTGAAGAAAACTCAGAAAAGCTAGAAAATAAAATAGACAGTATAAACGAAAGGTCAGAAAAGCTAGAAAATAAAATAGACAGTATAAACGAAAGGTCAGAAAAGCTGGAAAATAAAATAGATAGTATTAAGGAAAGTACTAGTGAAATTTTAAGGCAAACCATAAAGGAAAATAATGAACGATTGAAGGCCGATTTTAGACAAATCAATGAAAAGATAGACAGTATAAATGAAAATTCAGAAAAGCTGGAAAATAAAATAGACAGTATTAATGAGAACTCAAGAAACAAAACGAAATTTTGAGCGAAAATTTAATCAAACAAATGAATGAAAAGTTTGACAAGAATGACGAGAATTTGAGCACAGATTCAAGACGATAACAAACTAATGAACGAAAAACTTGAGGAAAACAATAAACGAATGAAAGCAGATCTTGAGAAAATCAATGAGGATAATCTAATACGAATCGATGAGAGAATTGAGCATTCTAACAAGGAAATAAGGGAAAATGTTGATAAACAGAATGAAGTATTAAGACAAGCTATCAATAAGAAAATTGAGGACGCTAGTGAGGCAATCAGCCAGAAGGTAGTTAAGAACGACGGCGAAAGAAAACAGGAGATAGCGGAAACAAATAGAAAACTGAAAGTGACCGATGAAGCTATTACACGAAATAGACCTGAACTAGAGGTCAAGCTAGGCCATATAGAAGAAGAAAACCGAATTCAAGTGGAATCAATACGAACAGATTGCGGAAACCAGCATCGAAATTTAGATACGGTCATGAATGAAGTACAGGAGCAAGGACAACGTAACCAGGATAGAATCCAGAACCTACAACGGTCAGTTGACAACCGATCGATCACTGTCCCATATACACAACATATAGACGACCGGGAGACCATCAACTTTAAGGCATACAGGAGAAATCCAATGGAATTCTTGGAACGGGTCGGCGAACAAATCATGAGAACTGGTGAAAACAGGTGGCCAATAATTCGTCGTTATTTAGACGAACATTTTAAAGAAACTTATGATAACTGGTGGACAGCCACCAGGCACGAGATACGAAGCTATGAAGAATTTAAAATAGCTTTTAAAGCCAGGTACTGGTCAGACGCCACCCAGAACGTAGTAAGGGAGAGCATCAGTTATGGAAGATATGACGCCAGCAGGGGAACAACACTTACCGCCTACTTCCTGGGAAAAGTATGTTTGGCAAGACATCTTGAACCAAAAATCCCAGAGGAAATTCTCGTCACCAGGTTAGCATACCACTATGATAATGGTATATCAATAGCACGATCGGGTGGACAGATAAAAACTATACAGGCCATGTCAACGCTATTGGAAGAGCACGAGCGTGAGGTACATTATCGAAGGAGTCGGCAGAGAAACGACCGGTACGGGAGCAGGGATTTCCCAGACTATAACAATAGAAACAATAACCATAACAGTCATGAGACGAATAACCGGACGAACTATAACGGCAGGCCGGGTAATTATGGTAATGAGGCGTACCAACGGCAAAATAACAACAACAGCCCAAGGAACAACGGAAATAATTACGGGAATAGACAGAGTATTCCGAACAACCAATATAACCGGTCGTATAACCCAAGTTACCAGAATCAGAACACGAACAACCGAAATTATGATAACAGTAACCGTAACCCGAATAACCAAAACCAAAACTACAGAAGAGTTAATTATGTGGGGGCGTACGACAACTATAACGGGAGGACATACTACCAAGGACGTCGGAGTTTTAATAGGGACACCGACTGGAACCAGTACAATAATAACGATAGAAGGGAGACTAGGACTAATGGGGGCAGAAGTCGGAGTCAGGAGGACTACCGCCGGGTTAACTACGAAGAGGATCGTCCATTACGGGTTTCCAGACCAATGGTGAATTTTATAAGGGCCGAAGAGAATGGTCCAAGGAGTGATCAACACCAAGGGGAGAATGATAATGAGTGTTTACAACGGAGCAATAACATCGGAGAATCCAGATCCGGAAGCGAGAACCAAAGAAGGGACGATCCATCTAGGAATGTCCGAATAATTTATAATCAACAGAACCCACCAGAACGCTGGATTCCCCTAAGAGGAGATGGCCACCGACCCAGTACATCCCAGGATGTAAGACAAGAAATAAATGAAGAAGAAGCCACGGCCGACAGATGGAATACATAAAGAGAATAAATAACCCAAAATTCCAAAGGACGTAAGAACAACTTACTCAATAATTATTCAGAAACAGTATAATTTAAAGTGAAGAGACTAAAACCCCAAAATTCAAAAAAAATGAAGTAAGCCCAACTTACAAACAAGTATTTAAGAAAACAATTTATGAGGTATATAAGAAAGAGAATTTTGAAGAAAAAAAAAACAACCAAAGTCGAAAAATAAGTAAAAACACCTTACTATACAATTTAGAAGAAATTGCTTTAAACTAATATGAAAAAAAAAATAAATAAAAAATAACACTGATTCAACCTAATAAAAAATCATCAAAACCAAAAGACGAAATGAGTTTATCTAATATAACATAATAGTGAGAAATGTAATTTAGAATGTAAAAAGAATAATAATGATTGTGCCAGAAGAATATAACTACATAATGTAATGTATAGTACTGACCAAAATAGTGAGGTGGTATACGTTAGTGATCACAGTACTGTGGTCAAGGCTGAAGAAAGAAGTAGTTTCTATGGAAATAGTTCATTTCGAAAAGTATTTTAAATATAAATCTTAGAACATGGAAGTCATGTATGGTTCTCCATACCGATATTTACTCTCTTGTTTTCTTATTATTTCCTGTAACACCACTCTTAAGCTTTAAAATTCTAACTTGAATGTGCCCATAAGATTTTTAAATTTCAAAAAGATTAACGCTAGTGATTAACCAAATTATCGTAATTATTAACAATTTATAATTCTCAAATAGATAAAAAATACTGACTTATTCATTCAAACTGTAGTTTAACGTTGCATTAGCTACCTTTATTTTGAACTTTTGAAGACTCCATTTTATTAGAATTTTGAATTTTCGAAATTTTTGTTTATAATTCTTTTTAATCACAAAGTTATCATTGATTGCTTTCTCAAAATAAATATTTTTGTTTAAAATTAATATAATTACGTACTCTGCTTGTAATAATCTAAATTGAAATGTTCTCTCTACACTTTATTTAGCTTTCTAATAATTCATCACATCAAGGACATTTCAGTAACTATTTTTTATTAATATATTAATAAGAACCATATTGGATATCTTCACTAAACTCATTTACCATTCCATAAATTAGAGGAAAAGCAAACGTCACTAGTAATAACAACCATCATCATCAGCAAGGGTTATACAAAAGTAGTGTGTTCCGGGCCCAAGCAGAAAGACTAGAGCTGGTTATTCCAATGCTTCTTGGGACGCCCCACACCTCTCCGTCGATTTCTGCTTACAATTTTCAATAGTTGTTTGAGAATGCTTCAGTCATCGCTTCAGTTAAAAGTTCCAACCATTTTAGTCTATAATGGGCAGTCCTATCAAATATACATAAAATACTCAGTTACTGCCGTATATCGCGATTTCTTTTGCGATCAGCATTTGTGAAGAATATATAATATCACGCGTCTGAGACCGCCTGAAAACGACTGCTCTGGGAATTCGTTCTTATAAGTCGGAATTCTCAAACCCATAGACAAGGAAGAGTCACCTTGTAGAACTTCAAGCGTGTTTCTTTACCCGCTGATTAAAAAATTGGGTTGGGTACTCGTTGTACCGGATTAACTAGGTACTGGTCCTCAAATTCTTAGTGTTGGATGAAGTAATGTTAGCTCTCAAAGAAGCCTTCAGCCTCTCTCCAGCCAAGACGGTTCTCCGTGATGAAGTGACATATCTTACAAGAGGTTACCCGTTACCCTTCTGATGCTCTACCGTATGGATTTAGACCGGAAGGTCGATAAATATTCTTTGGAGATCAATAGTAGCCAACAGTACTAAGTTGAGGCGTAAGGGAAATGATCTCGATTGTCTTATCTTTGGAATATTACAGGCGCGAATCAAGTTGGATTTAATTGGTTGTACTATTGTGTACAGGGAAATCTGGTCTCTTTAATATGATAACATAGACAGTTTATGTGAGACAACCTACAGAAATCGGGCTGGACTTTAAGCCCGAAGGTGGCAACCCCACTATCGCATTGCCGTGCGATAAGCAAGTAACATATTCAGGAGACATATTAGTTACCAAACTGTCGCAAGCAAGATGTAACCGGAGAAAAAACGTCAAAAGTGCCTTCCAAAAAATTTTAATTTTGCGTATTTATACAGAATAAATTTGTAATGGAATGCTCTAACAGAAAACCTATATTTCGCTCACATTATTTATAATTTTTCTCTCATTGTGTTGCTACCGTAAGTGGTATTTTTAAAAATATTTAGTTGCCGTCGAAATTTGTAAACGAAGATATAATGAAAGAGAAACTTGTACTTTACTGTGTCTAAATAACACTGTTGTTTCTATGATATTTAAAAAATTTTGTTTTCCTATAAATAATAGTTTTATATAATTGAAAGTGTTTTATATAATAAAGCAGAATGGAAAATTCAAGACAATACAAAATTATGGGCGTGACGAGATATAAAACGAGCAGGCAAAAGGCTAAAACAAATGTTGAAGGTAGAAGAGAAATAAAGCAAAGATAAATAAGGAAGACCGATTCAAAGATACAAACTTAGATGGGAAAAGGTAGTATATTATTTACCATCAGGGAATAACACACGAAACTGCATCAAACACAGTAAAACTAACAATTTTGTTTAATTATAAGTGAGGTCTTGTATTAGGCAACAACAAAAACGAAAGAGCGGACTCTTCAGTGTGCACCAAACGTTAATGTTTTAGCAAAAATAAACTGCTTGCCCAAGAGAGTCCTCTTTAGGTAGGAACTTTTAGACTAGTTATACTTTTTGTAGTTCAAACGCCTCTAATCGACACCATATCTAGATGATTCATATTCCCGTTTATTTAACACAATCCGCTACGTGAAGCTATTCAGTAATCTGTTCTTCAATTCAACGTTAATTATTAAATTTAATTTATAGTCATTATTAATGAAAATTTGATTTACTTTCACAAATTTACAAAATATTGTTAATGCCTTTATTTCAACAGCTATTTGCGAGCGGTTTGACAGATGCAGTTTGATACATGCAGTAGGCTCAGGTATTGGCCTGTGTTGAGTTGAAGACTAATTACTAGCTTTGGAGAGTGAGTTGAGCCCTTGACATTTTCCGTAGATGCGCCACTGCCTAATTTTATTTGTAAGAAGTACCGAGGATTCCTATGCCGTACCCCCTTGCAAACCAATGTTCACGTTTGTTAGTCTCGTATAGGCTATACAAAGATTCTAAAGATAATAATGCTTTATTTATAAAATTTAAAATGCTCAAGAACTGGTGTAGCTACCTCGGAAAATAAAAGCGTAAGTAACGCAGTATTAGGTCTAAGCTAGCAACGGGAGTTCACTAGTTCTTGAACTACCCCTTCTCAACTCTTTAACATGAATACATACAGAGCAAGCAAATGATTCAATTTTGGAGTTTGATGACACACATTAAGAAGAATTTTATGCAATACTGGAAAGATACAGTAAAAAACTATTAACGTAAAGAGAACTATACTTACAGACTTAAATACAAAAATTAAAAGAACGGCTAGAGAATCAGAATTATGGAAAAAAATGGATTAACGTCACGAAATGAATAGGTGAACAATAAATTTACTTCAGTTCTGATAACAACTTTTATTATTTGTAAGCCAGAAGTTCATCATCACGTAAAGTTATGTGTTCATGACGTTCCCCTAGTGGTAGCTTTCGCAATCAAGTAGACTTCATCTTAGTTATCACTAGGTGGACTCTACTACCTTTTCAAACAATTAAAGACTCTACTAGCTCCCCAGAGAAAGATTTTTACAGTAACCAGATTCTTGCAGCTAAAGTAGAACTAAACCTGGAAAGGCAAACATCAAAAGAAAGTCATACAAACATGATGGTGTTTAAAAACAGACATAGGCCTATATAAGCAAAATGAGGATATAAGAGTGAAGAGGAAAATTGTCGGTCGGCAATAAACCTATGAGGCATGCAGATAGCGCCTAGCTAAAAGCAAAAAGTATATTATAAGAAGAAACCTCTAGAGTAACCAAAAACCCGTAATTTTAGTAAAAATAGATCAGTAAAGATACGTGTAACACAATACAGACAGAAAACGGGACTACACAATTAAGAGACAAGTATCCTCAAATAAGCAAAGCCGGAATACAGCAATGTAGGTACGACACGAATAAATACGTAAACAAAATCTAGAAGGATTACAAACAAATAGAAACAAACATCAATTATATATGTGTTCAGACTTAAAACATTACAAGAATATTTGTAACAAGTAAAAGAATAGACGATGCCAGTATAAAAGAACAGCGGAGAAGCTACTGCAAAAACCCTATTCAAAGATAAACGCATAGAGAGAGAGAATACAGGTAACTTTACGTTTGACCTGGAAATCAACATTACCATGCAATATTAATAACTAATGTTAATAATAGTAACTACATAATAATGTTTAATAATAATGTTCAGTTCAGCGGCGCAACAACCCATTACTGAGTCAAGGCGTCCTCAAAGGCATCCTCCAGCCTCCGCCAGTTGTCCCGGTCAAGTGCAGCTGCTCTCCAGTTCCGGGTCCCAAGGTATGGCTCGCATCGTAGTTCACACCGTCTTCCCAACGTAGTTTGGGTCTACCAACTCTCCTGGTGCCATAGATCTGTCCTGTGAGTGCCTTTCTTGGTATTTCATTCTCCCCCATTCTGATCACGTGTCCAGCCCACCTGAGTCTACCAAGTTTTATAATTTTCACAATATCTGGTTCATTCAGAAGAGTGTTCAGTTCTTGGTTAGTTCTTTTCCTCCATTCACCTCCTACACATATTGGACCAAATATACTGCGGAGGATTTTGCGTTCATGAACCAGCAGGCTTGACTCAGACTTTCTAGAAATGGTCCAGGTCTCAGAACCAAAGGTGAGAACTGGGCGGATCAGTTTTTTATACAAAAGCAGCTTGATGCTCCTGGCAATTATTCTGCTCTCTTTGGGGTCTGAGACCAAAAAAGCACCTATTATCTGAGGTGATTCTTCGCTTTATTTCTTCTGTTGTTTCCCCATCGGAGTTAACTTTTCATCCTAAATAAACAAAGTTTTTGACTTTTTCGAAGGAATAGATGCCAATTTGGATGTGCTCTCCTTCTCTAGCCTCCTGTCCTGTAGCCATGTATTTCGTCTTGCTTTCATTTTATTACGAGACCCAACCTACTTGCAGGACCTTCAAGAGTAAGAAAGGCTTCAGTGGCTGTTCGAAAGGACCTCCCGATTATATCTAGGTCATCGGCGTATCCTAGGACCTGCACCAACCTGTTGAATACAGCCCCGGAGGAATTATTCCAGCATCTCTCGTAGCTTTTTCTAAGGCAAGAACGAAGAGGAGGCAAGTAAGAGCATCGCCCTGGAGAACTCCCTTTCCATAGTCGAACTCTCCTGATAAGTCATTCTGAATGTTCACCATGACATTCACTGTCAGCATTGTCATCCTACACAATCTTATTAATTTCTTTGGTATGCCCAGTTCTTCAAAAGCAGTGTAAAGTTCTTTTCTGTCAATGCTGTCGTATGCATTTCTGAAATCTATGAAGAAGTGATGGGTTTGTAGTTTATGTTCCCTACCTTTCTCCAGAAATTGTCGGAGTGTGAAAACCTGGTCTATTGTCGATTTTCCTCTCTTAAATCTACACTGATATCGACCAATCACCTGATCAGCATGTGGAACATATAACTGTCTTCTGCCAGGCTGTTGGCAGTTTCTCTTCTATCCATATATCAATGACAAGGTGTTGAAGGGTTTTAACCAGCTCTGGGCCACCGTTTGGGCAAAGCTCCGCAGGAAGATCATCAGAACCAGGAGCTTTGTTGTTTTTAAGAGTTTCTATTGCAGCTATCATATTATCTTCATCCGGAGGCTCGATGTGTTTATGTTCCTCTAGCACAGGTGGTACATAGTTGTTCACCTCGTCATTCTTAGAAAGAAGAGCTTCAAAGTTCTTTCTCCTTTTCTGTAAGTAGGGTGCCATCAGTGTCACGGCAAGCTGTTGTCCTGGGCTTAAAGGGTTTCCTACCTTGGTTTAACTTATTGTAGAATTTTCTGATTTCAGTTTAATAATAGGAGTACGAACACGTCAGCCTACCAACACGTTTGGTGGAAAGGTAAAAACAGACAACTGTTGTACAGATAATTAAGAGGTTGCATTAGTTCAGACGTAGATCTGTATATATGTGTCAGCCAACAGTAATACGTTTTGTAAACATACATTGCTGTGCCATTGCACATTAGGAATGTTATTTGACCTTGAATACTCTTGGCGGGATTCAGATGAATGAGAAATCTTATCTCTGTGCTGGAGGCTGGAGACCTGTGGTGTTACGCTGAATAGACACAACACATTATCACTATACACAGCAGTGGCTGACGTGTATTAACCGTTTCTGAGTTCCCGATGCCACAACCCAGATTAAACTGTGCATAACGTTTGTAGAAAAGGCTAGTGTCCTTCATACTTCATAAACACTTCAGAAATTTTATTGTTTCTTACAGAGGCACCCTTAGGGTTGTCCGGCAGGTGTAAATGCACTTAAGTTCCTTGGCTCATTCTTGAAAAAAAGTGAGGAAAGAAATAAAACGAATAAGGAGAGAGAGAGAGAGAGAGTGTGTGAGAGAGAGAGAGAGAGTGAGTGTGAGGGTACAGAGAGGGGGGAGTGGGTGAGAGTAAGAAAATGAGAGAGAGTTACAGTGACGGAAGGCAGCTGTATACATTTTTTACCATACTTCATTATTTAGGAGTTACATGACATAATTTACATAGATCATCAATTAAACGCGCGGCAGCACGCTACATGTAATGCGACACAATACGTTACATTTGTACATCCGAGACATCGGGTACCCGGTGCAGGCAATTTTCCGCCTGTTCACCAACTCAGAAACCCGAGTACCTCTCCCGCTCGTCCGTCTCCAGCTGGAGAAGGGCGAGGCTGTAGATAAAATATTCCACCTGACGCGGCTGTTTGGCTTCCGCGTCAGGGTGGAATCCAGTCGTCCCCCGGGGAAGCTTGCGCAGTGCCACCGGTGCCAGAGTTTCGGCCATCACACCGACGTCTGTCGCAGTGCCCCGGCCTGTCTACGTTGTTCTCAGGGACATTCAACTCAGGCCTGCACTGTGGCAGACAAGACCAAGTTTCGCTGCATTAATTGTGGCCAAGGCCATGCAGCAAATAACATTAACTGCTCGGTCTACAAGGCGGAGCTCCTGCGGAAGCAAAAACCGCAGGGGCCCCTCCCGAAGCCATGGCAGCCAGTTTTGCAGCCCCAACCTCAGAGGCAGCCTAAAACACAGGCTAGGCCGCAACCGAAGGCACAACCGGCACGGCGCGCGCCCTCTCCGGCTCCACCTCCAGCCCCTACAAAGGCACCAAAACGAACCGCGTCTCCTTCTGTAGCAGAGACAAGCCCTGTAGCCGTCATCTCGGTTATGGAGCCGGAGAATCAACCCTCCACCTCCGCGGAACCTCCACCTCCCGCCTCTGAACCAGAGGTAGCCTCGCCACCACTGCCACCTCCGCAATTTCCGCGAGCAGGCATCACTAAATCCAAAAAACCAGGGATAACCACACCGGATGCTCGGACCCGAGCTCCTGCCTGCCCACAGCCCAAGAAAAGTCCTGCTCCCCGGTACAATAAGTCCGACGAAGCGCAACAGCGTACTTTTCCTGCCGCCGATTCAAAACCGTCTGCCCCTGATCCTGTGGCTTCCACCATGACCCGATCTGCCGTAAAACCTGGTCGCTCTTACGCGGCCTCAGTTTCCAGGCAAACCGCCCAGTCCGTCATATCCGATGACGCACAGTTCGTCCGCGACTTTCTGTCTGGCTACTACCTCAAGAAAGTCGCATCCACCTTCAGGTCCATCCGAGACCGCCTGGAAACTGCTGACCCATCTGAGAGATTCATGCTCTTGGTGGAAGCCTGCGAAGTCATAGGTCTTCTATGAACCGAGCCCTTAGACGAGATCTCTCTCTCATAGCCTGGAATGCTATCAACATCGGTTCCAAGCATTCCGACCTTCTAGAATTCCTGGCTCGGTTCAAACCCGACGTACTTCTCCTCTCTGAAACCTACCTGACCCCGGCGAACCGGTTTCGATTACCAAATTACGTGGTCTATCGGGATGACCGAGTTGGCCGACGAGGGGCGGCACGGCGATCGCGGTGAGGACCTCCATAGGTCATCATCGTGTCGTTTTGCCGCAGCTTACCAACCTAGAGGCCACCGCCATTGAGGTCCACGGAGCTCTTGGCGGCGTCCTCGTGGTTTCAGCATAGAAGCCCCCACAAGCTAAACTCCTTGTCGGCGACCTGGACGTCATCTTCAATTCCTATCGAAGGGTAATTTTGGCCAGCGATCTGAATTGCAAGCATCGCGTTTGGAATAGTCGCCTGACTACTCCGAACGGGAGGCGCTTGCTCAGTTTTGTTGAATCGCGCCGGGCGATGGTGTTTGGTCCAGCGCAACCCACGTTCTTTCCGTCAAGGCCTAACGCGGCTCCCGATGTTCTGGATATCGCGGTGACCCAAGGAGTTGTCTGTCCGGTCGAGGTATTCTCACTTACGGAGCTAACATCCGACCACAACCCTAGCTTGGTCCACGTCGCTACCCAGCAAGCCTATGCACGTTCTGACAAGAAGAAGGTCATCGATTGGGATCGCTACGGCCCGGCCTTGTGCCGTAGATTGCCGCCAGCGGCCCCACTCGATTCCGTTTGCCTCCTAGACGAAGCAGTTGCGGGAATCGAAGAGGCAATCATCTCGGCTATAGGCGTGTCTTCACGTGCGCGAGCTGGTTTCACGCCTGACTACCAACGCATCCCTGAGAAAGTCTCTCTTCTCGCTCGTAAGAGGAATTACTTCCGGATACGTTGGCAGAGGACCCGTGATCCGGCCGATAAGGTATCATACAATTGGTTCACCGGACGACTGCGTGGCAGTCTGAAGGCGTTCCGACGTAGCTGTTGGGAACTCGCTGTGGCCCGAACGGGGGATGTGGACCCGCAAAGTCACCCGTACAGAATACCTACCGCATTGACGGGACGGAGGCGCCGACCTCCACTCCCCGCCATTGTTGGATCGTTCGGTCGACTCCTGGGTCGCCCGGAGGTGAAGGCCGAATACTTGGGCTTGTGTTTCGAGCGACAGTTCGCTCCCAATCCGCATGGACTGGGACTTCGACGAACAAGTCGAGATGGCTGTGGAAGACTTTCTGTCTCTTCCGATCACGGCGGAGCCCGAACCCATCTCTTTGGAAGAGGTCTCAGATCGGCTCGCTGAACTTCAGCCAAGTAAAGCTCCAGGCCCGGACGGTGTTACGAACACCGCTCTACGACTTCTTCCCGAGCCTGGAGTTCAATTCTTGACTGATTTGTTCAACGCTTGTCTTAGACTGGCCTACTTTCCCAAGAAATGGCGAAAGGCGACGGTTATCGTGATCCCGAAGCAGGGAAAGGATACCACCCGCTCTGAAAACCTCCGGCCTATTAGCCTACTCTCCGCTACGTCCAAGGTTTTTGAGCGCCTCGTACAGCGTCGTGTACGAGAACATCTAACCAACTTTGACGTGCTGGTCCCCGAACAATTCGGCTTTCGTGTGGGGCATTCGACCACTCATTAACTGATGAGATTGGTGGAAAGCATCACGGAAGCCGGGTGTCGGAGAGAACTTAGATGTTGGCTGTTTCTTAGATGTTGAAAAAGCCTTCGACAGCGTATGGCATGATGGCCTATTACTCAAGCTTAGGGAAGTCCAGCTCCCGGACTGCTACCTCCATCTGGTTGCTAGCTTTCTGACGGAGAGGACCTTCTGCGTGAGAGTTGGCGATTCAGTCTCTTCCGAGAGACGAATCACAGCCGGCGTCCCTCAAGGTAGTGTTCTAGGCCCCCTTCTGTTCTCGATCTACGTCAACGAAGTGCCGAGACAGCCTGGAGTCCAGATGGCCCTCTTCGCTGACGACACGGCCGTATTTACGGCCGATCGTCATGAGGAAAGGGCCGTCCTACGACTGCAGCGCCAGCTCGACACGCTCGGGGACTGGACTGAAAATTGGAGAGTGCAACTCAACGCTACCAAGAGTGTAGCCGTCGAATTCTTCAAGCGACGGAAGAACCCTGTTAGGCAGCTACGTATCGGCAGAACGTACTTCCGCTGGTCCAACGAGGTCAAGTACCTCGGATTACACCTTGACCGTCGGCTCACCTGGCGTACCCATGCACAGGCAGTTCTCAAGCGAGCATCCACTCGCCTGTGCGCACTGTTTCCACTCCTGATCAGCTCAACCATGACCAGGAAATTGGGTAGGATGATCGTCGGCGCGTATCTGCTGCCGGTCATTTTCTACGCCTGTCCGGTCTGGGGTTACCTCGCCGCAATGCATAAAAAGAAGTTGCAGAGCGTCCTCGACAGGGGTCTTCGGCAAGCGGCCAAAGTCCCCCGTCGCTTTTCATCTCGCCTCCTAAGGAGAGGACTTGGCGTCCGCTCCTTAGACGACACATTCAGGCGGCTTGCACGAAAATTGTATGCACGTGCAGCGAGGATCCCAGGCAATCCTCTTGTGACTGGGCTGGGAAGGTACCGTATACGTCCAGGCGATTCGTGGAAACGCCCTCGGTGTATACTGCGCTAGTGTAGGCTAGCACAACAGCCGAGAATCGGCCTGCTATAGAGCACACGCCCTACTTGGGCAGGGCCACGAGGCAGGAGCTCCAGAAGGTAGCTCGGAACTCAGATACCGAGCGGTTCGTCTCTGCGACGCACAACCGCAAAGCCCAGAACGGAAAAAAAAAGTTTGTACAGTTCACATAAGTTTCTTTTTGGTAACTACTATATTACTTTTTATAAAATTTACTTGAGTACTTTACAATTTATAACAAATGTGTTACATTTGTAACACATTACTTACAACGATTACTTATAATCGTTTATTTAAGTACTAAGTAGGCCTGTAATGAGAGCGCTGATGTTACTTGATATAGGCCTAAGTCTATGAATTCCTACGTGTGCTTCGGTATTAGGTTACTAACATCGTTTTTTTACATCTATGTTTATATCTTTAAATCTATTTAATTTTGTTTAACATTCATTCATCAGAGTTGTGACCTAATAGCAGCCAATGATGGCTGCATGTTCATAATAGTTATGTTATATCTTATAATGTGTATTTTATAATCATTTAAGGAATTTTGTATTCTGTTAAATAACCATATTTAATTACTTTTGTACAACAGTTTTGTTTGTTAGTTTGTAATGCTCGTTAGTTAGTTTGTTCCCTTGTAATACTAAAACGGCTGGACCAGTTTTGATGCACGAGGTATGAAGTCACTTGTCTTGATTTTAGAAGTGTCAACAAAGATATAAAATTTTGGAAAACGAAATGGCGGATGCTGCAAACCATATTATGTAAAATTTAGGCAAACCTGTCAGGCTGGGAGTTATTTTTATTAATAAAGAGCGTATTAAAAGACGATTACAATAATTGCGTTGCGTTCATCAACATGAGTAAATGTGTGTTACACTGATTTTTGTAAGTATGTTACAATTGTTAGACTATGTCTTCATGTCAATGACCTTCACGTTAGTAATTTATTGTTTCAATTGCACAAGAAAAATCTATACGCAAAAGGTTATACGAATAATTCTTGCCTACAGGTTGCATTACGGTACTCAGTACTAATTTATTCTATCGGGTTGACTTCACAGTGATATTGATGGAGTAACCCAGCGCACAAGACACTCATTTTCGTCAGTTAAATTATCAAACAGAATTATCACTGTTGCACACCATTACAGAAAAATTATTCCGATTTGCGCTTTCAAGCTTCTCAGCTCATCTGACTAATCGGAATAATTTTTCTATAGTGGTGTGCAACAGTGATAATTCTGTTTCTGATTATAACCACTAACACAACTATCTTAAGTAAAGTTAAATTATCATCATACTCACTGAATATTGCCTTGTACGTCTCCTATAAATGCAATAATTGATTCTTCAGGCCGTCTTCTGGAAAATTTATCCCTTTTGCCTCAAACCAATTCATACTTTTTTCCCCTATAAGATGTCGTTGGTACTGCTTTACATTGAAGCAAGACGTTGCCCATAACAAGAACAGAATTGTTTGAAAGATACGGTGTCTCTACACTATTGTTCAAATTCTGGATCTCCGTACCATCACTGTAATTCGCAAAATTTTTCTGGCGAAAAAGAAAATTGTTCGTCGCCTGTACAAAAAAAAAACTAACCGAAGCGTTCTTAAATTCATGTCCTTCAGGCCTATTAGGACTACCAGTCTAGCTTTTAATCCAGTTTGAGGAGTTGATAGTCGTGTCCCTCCACATAGTATTCTGAAATACTCCCATTAACTGTAGTGTTACATTTATCATGCGGGCTATTAGGCCACCATTTATTGAATACTGAATTTCCAGATGTTTCTTCTATGCCCACTACGACCATCATTAGTAG
The DNA here is from genome assembly GCA_034769895.1 of Magicicada septendecula. NCBI lineage: Eukaryota > Metazoa > Arthropoda > Insecta > Hemiptera > Cicadidae > Magicicada > Magicicada septendecula. Next base: position 92,946,129 of record CM068375.1, on the reverse strand, counting down.
TGCAAGAACAAAGATAAAATACACATTATTAGATATAACATAACTACTATGAACATGTAGCCATCATTAATTAGTAACCTAATACGAAGCACAAGTAGGCCTACATAGACTTATACTAAGCAACATCAGCGCTCACATTACAGGCCTACTTAGTACTTAAATAAACGATTATAACACGATGTACCACATTTTTTATAAATTATAAAGTATTATACAATATAAAGTGCCCTGAGATTGTGTGACAGTTGCGATGAAACAAGACCTTCGCTTTAAACTAAAAACAAAGGGAAACGAAAAAACATGAGATAATTGAGACTGACATACACTATCTATACTATTCTCTCTATCTACCCCTGTCTCTCTTTTCCTCTTTTGCTCTCTTTCTACCTGTCTATTTACCTACCTATCACTTATATAACTACTTGTATAATTACTCGTATTATAAAGAAACATTTGTGTTGAAGGCACTAGAAGTAGCCGGATACCTGCACTAGTTGTAAATCCAGGAAAAAGTTATTTTATGATACTGTTCTCATATAGCATGTCTATATGACATAGATGATATAGCTGTTATGTCTATTGTCATATAGCATGTGGTTTCTCCAAAGGTTATAAACGTATGTGGCTACCAAAAGTGGCTTGAGAGACATTTTTCATGCAGCCCGATATTTTCATGCAGAGAATGACGCAAATGATAAAAGATAAATGTTATTACTTGTTTCAACTATTGCTTCACTTCCTAAAAGCGGCCAGGGAGACCTTGTCGTTTTTTTACATCTATGTTTATATCTTTAAATCTATTTAATTTTGTTTAACATTCATTCATCAGAGTTGTGCACATGCGTATCTTACTAAAATGGAATACAAAAGTGTTAATAATTTTCGGTGTTTCATTAAAAAAAAGGTTTCAGAAAATGTGTTTGTGATTGAAATCTTTTTCCGTTTTCAATAGAATGTGCAAAGTGTGATGGTAATATGTTAAAAATGTGAATGGACAAAAAAACGTCACCTTCAGATGTGGTAGACGGAATTGCTGTGCTACAAAAAACGTACATGGTAACACTTTTTTCGGAAAAGCGTGTGTTCCTGCATTATCTGTAGCCTATTCCATGTGTTAGTCGCTTGGATTTTGAAATATCAAATTTCAGTTATTTCAAAAGAGCCTGACATAAACAGGAAAACTACGCGAAAATTAATAAACGAGTTCAGGGAGATCCTTACTGTCTGGGTGATGGATACCAGCTTAAAAATTGGCGGCCCGGGAGATACTGAAATTGATGAAAGTGCGTTCACTTGAAGGAAGTACAACAGGGACCGAATAACCAAAACTCGGTGGGTACTTGGGGGAATTTACAGGAGAATAAAGAAGTGGTTGCTAAAGGTGGTGGATAAACGCGATGCAAACACACTAAATCGTGTAATTTTAAATAATATAGAACCAGGAACCACTATAGTTGCAGATATGTGGCGCGGCTACATCTCGCGAGTACCCATACATATCCAAATGCAGAGGGGCACCCAGGATTTTTTCGAGGGGGGGTTGAAAACTTGCGAACAAGGTGCACAGTTTTGGTTTCCCTCATTATTTTCTCAACAAGCAGGGCTTGCTTTTTTCCTAGAGGAACGACAACACGTAACTTATTGGGAGTCAATGCTGCAAGTGCAAGTAAAAATGATCCTTGCTTCATGGAATTTCACTCATGTATTTTCCATCTATAATGCCACCTATAATGCTGAAAAAGAGTCCTTCTTACACATAAATATTGCACAGGTAAGAATTAACACACAATGTTTGTAGGAATCACGAGTAAAAACCACGTAATCACAAGGCTTAGTAATTTGCATGTGCTGACTGAAACATAAATTACTTAATGAGTAGACGGTGACTTTATTGAAATAATAATACAATAATATAGTAAAATAATCAGACGTGAAGCAGTCGCGCATATTGTAGAGTGGATAAGACGGGAACAATGTAATACACGTGAATAGAAAAGCTACAGTTGAATATTAGACTGTTCCCTGAACGACAAGTCTACGTACAAGTACGTGACAATTACGTGACAAGTTTTGATTTTGATTTCTATTTCGACACGACAAACAATTCAAATGGACGTTTTGTAAGACGAAACAAACAATAGATACAACAGAGGGACCATACAAAGATTTCACCGAGTTATAAAACGTTTAATGTTTAGTACTGCAATTATTATGTAAACAGTGACTTGTCATGTTGTGTCTGTTACAGTGTTTCTCCTAATCTCGTAGTCGAGTCTAGACATTAACAAACATTGTATATTTTGGAGTATATAACACTTTGTTATCAGACATGTTACGATTTAGGAAAAACTTTAGTAATATATAGTCAATATTGCACTGGTATCTTAATTTGTTTGTACAAGTAACTTCAATAACAGGTTCGAATGTGAAATGGCTGTGACTCTGGGTGTGTGTGTGTTTTAAAAACAAGCAGATGTCAATTAACCATGAATAACAGGGCAGACAACATTAATGAAAAAATTATACTAAAACTATTTAATTAATATAGCACATAATTACTTACAAACAATTCCAAATATTACGTCAATTCTTCCACACCTTATTGCCGTAATAAGTACGTCAATTGTGACGATTTCATTAATAAAAAATATGTTAATTATTTAAGTTGATAATATATAAGCTGAGAAATGTTAAATTCTTAATAAAATCTCACATTGTAAACTAAATCTTATGGCAATCATTTAATAATAATAATATTTAATATAAGTCTAATAATAAAATTAAAAGGGAATGGAATTGTACAGAAAGGGTAAAGCTTATTAATTTATCCTGCATAAACAGGCGCTGACCAGAATTAACTTGTTTTCTGACCCCTAAATAAACTAAGTATTATTGTAAATTTGTTATTATTTAAATAATTAAATAAGACCATTGTTACGTAATTTGATAACTTCTGCAACTAAGAATATCTCTATTTAATTATTTAATCAAACCGTAGTCCTTTAATTAAAATTAGGAACACGGAACTACTTTTATGTTGCCTAGTAATTGTCTTGAGATTACTACTCTCCCCCTTAACTATTTCTGCCACTTGGAATGGAGCGCTCACGCCGTAAGCAGCGTAAAGCGTTGTTTCGCTACGTGTATATAAAAATGTGAAAGGCTTGATTCAATGACTATTTAAATAAGTAAATTTGTGTGGTGATGACATCTCTCTATATTATAAAATAACGGACTATGTAATTTATACAGTATTACAACCAAGAAGGTGATAGTCAACTAATCTATAATCATGTGAAGTGTATAACAGTGAAACAAACTTTCTATCTATGTATTCTAACTATAAGAAGTACGAAGAATAACTACAGTCGCCTGAGATGAATGTACCACACAGGAATGATTTGACATACTTCTAGAACTTCACCGTCACAGTATGATAAGGTAACGACTGAACTTCAAGAAACATCAGGAGGACCGAAGAACTAATTCTGCAGCAACTTCAGGAAACACACAGGTGACATGGAGGCTTGTCTTCCATGGTTAAGAGTTACAATATCATAACCCCCAAAAGACAATTTAAATTACCATATTAAAGACTTTAAAACTTATGTTTTAAATATAATAACATTAAAGACTTTAGAAAACTGACATTATAGGTAACATGTAGTCTAAAATCTAATAACACTAGTTATAGCAAAAAGGTAAAGTTTAAACTAAAAGTTTTGTTGTTTTAGAAGATTAATAAAAAAAACCATTCTTCAAATGGTTAGAGTTTCAGTATTGTACATGGCAAGGTGATCATTATTCATTTAATATATTTAATCCCGGATCCGTGGAATTAATCAATAAGATGTACATCATATTTTGAGGCCCCTTTGTAAAGTAGTAATTTATATATTTAATCATATAGTAAACTATATTGTTTGAGAACTTTCAATAGAGAACTTAATCACCAAATGTAATAAAGAGATGTCATCTGCGTACCGAGTAAAATGAGTGCATAAATCAACAGTCTCCCCTTCCTAATATCCTGCTATATAAAAATTGTTTTATTTGTTGTGATTATTTCCAGTGCTTCACAACGAAGGCAGCCTGTATAATTGGCACTTCCAAATATTACTGGTTCCCTAAGTTATAACTCAAGAGAAGAGGTTATAAATTGCGCTACTCTGCTGCTAATTTGCTATTTTCTGCTATTGTGCTGTTGTTTAATAATTAATTGTGTACAGAGTGTCACAAATAAATTGCGCCACTCTGCTGTTATTCTGCTGTAATTTGCTTATTTTGCTAATGTGCTAATTTGGCGTAAAAAAAAAGAAAGAAGTAATTGCGTCCCGATATCCCACGCACAAAAGCTGTTGATCTATTCACTCATGTATTTCAATATGTGTGAGAGTTTTAAATAAGATAAAAATAATAATTAATATTATAGTAATATAGTATAAATAACTTTATTTGTAAATATAATATGTGTAAAGTAATATTAACATATAATCCAATGTAAACAAACCATGTAGGTACTTGTTAAAAGTCCCATTCATAAACGTGCCACATTCACGACAATCTCGGACATGTAAGTTTCCTGTTGCCGTTTGTTTAAAATTGTCATAGTTGGTCTCCCCTAAGTTGAGTTAGACAATAAGTCACCCTCCTTGTGTGGTCTATTGTTATAAGAAGCGTGTATTTTCCTGTGTTGAGTAACCGAAGATTCCCCTTTTTGTCGTACGCATATTCATGCCTGTGTGAAATTTCTCTCTCTCGCTCTATGTAAAACGATAAAGGTTGTCATAACATTTTAAGTGTCTATTTGTAAAAAAAAAAAGAAAAAGGAGTAAGAATACGATTGATTTATATTTTTATATTTTTGCGTAAAAGAAAAAGGAAGCGTTGTATAGCATTTAATGCAAATAGTAGAATAATTAGTTATAGCCGCCCACGTTACGAAAATGGCTGAATTTAATCCTGACCTATTATTAAAAGATGAGCTATGCTACGAAGCACTTTTACGAGGTCTAAAACACGTGAATGTAACCGTGTCGGAATTACGAAAATCATTACGCCAAACCGGATCAGATACACCCTCGCAGTTAGATAGATTGCGTGAACTCGATTATGACGGCGAACGAGAAACCTGTTATGCGAAATATAGGGAACTGATAGTATTATCTCAGAACCTTGAGGACAAGAAATCACCTACGGAATTTTTGCGCGTTACGCAACGTATAGAACATTTAACCCGCCGGTTAAATAATTTATTAAGCTGGCCCGACGTCACCGTAATCCCCGCCGATGTGCAGAAATTTGCGGATGAGGCATTAAGCCAATTACCCATAATTATCAACGACTTACGACGAAAATCAGACTCATCGAGAATGGAGGAAATTGAGCGCTACTTACAAAAATTATATATCTCCCCAGTTCAATCCCCTACTTTAGAACACCCTCTCTCCACCTCGAACCCTGAATCACCCACCGTATCGAAGATACCTCAGAGTCATGAACAATTACCTAGTAGAGAATTAAAAACCCAAACTATGTTAGAACCCCCACCGCCAAATGTTCAGCATACTCGCACTAGTAAATATGCGATTACAAATCCTAATGCAAACACCAATCCTTCGAAAAGTATACCTAACGTATGTTTTAATGTAGACCTCTACGGAAAGATTTCCCACCCAGTAGAGAAAATAATTAATGAAATTCCTTACACCGATGGCTTAAGCATCACGACTCTATTGACTTTTATCAGATATCTACTGCAAATAAAAGATCTACAACAATTGAGCGATTGGCAAATACTGCAGGTCATCTTACCCAAATGTAAACCACCTTTACGAGATCGTGTGCTCGAATCATTAAACTCGACTCTTCCGGTAGAAGAACTTCATACAAATATAATCAAATATTTTATCCCCAATGGAATATATGAGGAGATCAAAAGAAATACCGTACTTCGAGTACAAAGAGCTCAAGAAAGACTGGCCCACTATATCGCAGACATCAGAGAATCTTCACGTCTACTGCAAGTCGACTGGACTGAAAAACAATTGGTCGATACTATATTGGTAGGCTTATCTCCTGAAGAACGCTCCCGTTTAGCTCTAATAAGTAGACCCCTTACTTTCGCTGACCTTGAACAATGTAGTGTGCACTCTTCAAATGTGTGGTATGCAGATCAGCATCGACATGCACCGGTCTCCACAACACCACGTAGGAAGGAAACGCAAGCCCTATCCTCAGATACAAGAAGTCTACGAGAACGACTCCCATTTCGGCGACCAACCTATGTTCATGGCCACGGTAAGTCCAAAGAGGCACCACCTAGACACGAAACCAGTGAGACCCCGCGTAAAGAATATATATGCTATAACTGTGGAAAACCTGGACACCTCAGTAGAAACTGTAAACGGAAACAGTATCATCAGAAAACCCATTATCCAAAAAACATGTAAGGCAGGGAGATCCGAAACCCTGTGTCTTCCGCAGCATCGTGAAAACAGGTAAACCCCTGAGAGACCACAAATTAAAACAAAATACTAATAATAATAACAAAAGAAAATTAGACCCCTATGTTAGGAAATTTATCGATAAATGTAACTCTATTAGTAAATGTGATTACAATAGGTGTGAATTACCTTATATACAAGTTGACATTGGTGTTACATCCACCCTCGGATTAATTGATTCCGGATCCACGCGAAGTTTAATTAGTCAAGAGCTAGCAAATCAATTATTTAAACACAATTTAGTTAAACGCAGTCAATCAGTAAATATTAGATGCGCTACAGCTAATAAGCAAAACTTAATGATAAAACTTATCATCACGTTTAAAGTAAAAATTAAAAATCTAACGTGGTATTTTCCAATGTTGGTATGCGACGAATTAGGACCCGAGTTAATATTGGGAGCTGATTTTATCAGTAAAACAGGAATAATTTTAGACATTCACGAGAAGATATTTTACTTTGGATTCGATCGTTCACGGAAATATAACTTGCATGATAATGCAAATAACAGAGAAAGTACTAGCACCACTTCTACACATATAAAGCATCACGAATCTGAATTAAGTCATCTGAAAAGTAAAGATAGACGGAACATACAGACTTTAATAAAACAATTCTCCAACGTCCTCACCCCAAAGTTAGGACTGACGGATCTGATAGAGTACAAAATAAATTTGAGCGACAACAAAGTAATACGTTTAGCCCCGTACAAATTATCACCACCAAAAATGGAAGTGATGAGGAACCAAATTAATAAATTGTTAGAACAAGGAGTCATTGAACCCTCTACGTCATCTTATTCATCACCCGCGTTTTTAGTACCCAAAAGTAACGACAAACATAGATTAGTTGTGGACTACAGACAACTAAATAAACGGATAGAATTTGAATCTATACCACTTCCCGACATCCACAGTGCATTTCATTATTTTACTAAAGCAAAAATCTTTACCATTATGGATTTAAATCAGGCATTTCATCATATACCCCTTTCGGAAGAATCAAAACGTCTTACCGCATTTGCCGTCCCTTTCAACCTGTACCAATTTACAAGGGTACCTTTTGGCATATCCCAAGGTAGTTCTGTATGTAGCAGATTATTAGAAAAGTTATTTCATGACATAAAATTTAAATATGTGTATCACTACTTAGATGACATTGTTATCTACAGCGAGTCAATTGAGCAACATCTTAATCATCTACGTGAAGTACTAACCCGATTGGAGAAAGCTGGATTAACCGTAAATCCCAGTAAAGTAAATTTTGCTGTGACACAATTCTCATTTTTAGGTCACATCGTAAAAGCCAACGGAAAGGTAAGCATAGACCCAGAGCGAACTCGTGCCATCAGAGAATTTTTACCGCCGCGGGATGCGAAAGGAATAGCCCGATTTTTAGGAATAATAAATTATTTCCATAAGTACATTCCACATCTAGCCGAAATTGCAGCACCGCTAAATACCTTAAGAAAGAAGGGAATTAATGTTGAATGGAATGAGCAACACCAAACCGCATTCGAGAAATTAAAAGAAAGCATAATATCACCCCCCGTACTACAATTAGCCGACTTTACAAAACCATTTGTAGTGCAGACAGTTCTAGTGTCGTCCTAGGTGCAGTAATATATCAGGAAGTAGATAACTCAAGGTTACCTATTAGTTACGCTTCTCGCACCCTGACTGAGCAAGAAAAGAAATACTCCGCATACGAACTAGAATGTTTAGCTATAGTTTTCGCTTTTGAGAAGTTCAAACCATTTTTAGAACATAAGGAGTTTTTATTAGAAACTGATAATCAAGCGTTATCCTGGCTACTAAATCACCCAAAACAGTTAGGTCGTATCGGAAGATGGGTATTAAGATTAAATTGTTTTAAATTCAAAGTACAACATATTAGAGGCACCCAAAACGTAGTTGCCGATACACTGTCACGTATTTTCCAGCCTAGTAGTAATACTTACGAAAACAAGAGTAGAGAAAAGCCGAGTATTAATACGTTAATTACCGAATTTCCGCTTGCATTTACAGATTTAGCCCAGTATCAACAACGAGACCCACGTTTGAGTCCAATTATTGAACAACTTGAAAAAGGAAATAAGTCAGAGAAATACATATTAAGTAGGAGAGTATTATGTTGTAGAATAGCGAACGGAAAATATCTACGAATAATTGCCCCTGATATTATTAAACCTATGCTGATGGAATATTATCACTCTTCCACCATTGGAGCACATATGGGAATAAATAAAACCATACACCGAATTCGTAAAGAATATCACTGGGAAAATATGAACAGTGAGATCGCCAATTTTGTAAAAAGGTGTAAATTGTGTGCACTCAGCAAACCAGCGAGAAACAGCCAAATAAGTCAGTTAATCTCAGAGATTCCTACTACCCCGTTCTCCAAAATTTATTTAGACTTTTCAGGACCCTACCCGCGTTCCAAATCAGGGAATACAATGTTACTAATTTGTGTAGACTCTTTTAGCAAATTCGTCTGGATGTACCCCATGCGGCGAGCCTTAGCTACAACCACAGTAAGTATTTTACAGCATAGATTATTTAAAGAATTCGGTATTCCTGTCCATCTAGTGTCGGATAACGGACCACAGTTTAAGTCCAAGGAATTCAGGAACATGTGTTTCAAACTAGGTATAGAACACATTACCACTACAGAGTATCGTCCGCAAGGTAATATAGCTGAGAGGTATTTGCGAAACCTAAAATCTGCTTTAATTGCCTACCATGCTAACGACCATACTTCTTGGGACCAGAACTTATCCTGGATACAGTTCGCCTTTAATTCTGCATATCATGAAGGACATAAGTCTACCCCATTCGAATTATTGTTCAAGTATAAACCTAACCACCCATTATCCACTAAGTGGAAAATACATGAATTGTTACCCCTTGAAATTAGGGATAAAAATATTAGGAAAATATGGAATGAAGCGCGCGCTAATTTACGAACAAACTTAGCGAAATCAAGGAAATATCACGTGCGAAATAATAATAATGAAGTAAAGTACCAAATCGGTAACTTAGTTATGTGTAAAACACATCCTGCGAGTAGTGAAATCGATAAGACCACTTCCAAGCTATCATACCGATGGTGCGGTCCTTATCAAATTCACAAATATTTAACTCCAGTAACCGTAGCACTGTATGAACCCTCTACTCAAAAATATGTACGAAGGACACATATTTCTCAGATAAAACATTATCACGAAGAAGGAAATGGTAGAGTGCTAATTAAATAAATGTAAAGAAAAAGAAAGGTATATGTTTCGTACTCAACTGCAAAGGAGTACTAGAGTAACGTTTAGCTAGCTAATGGTATAAATAGGTACGAGGCCTGATCACCCTTGAATCCTATTCTTCGAAAGTATAGCAAAGTAAGAAGTCAGCTGACAGCAAATATGAGGAATAATTAAGTAACAAATTACTTAATGAGTAATTCTATAACTAGAATAACTCCCAACTAAAGAAAAACCCGGTAGTAGTCATAAGTAGTAGTGTTAAGAAAATTTAGAATGTTAACAATATGTTTTTTTAAAATGTGTGAATTTTATGTAGTATTAGAATTAGTCTGTAAGGTATGATATGTAGATAGTAAGAATAAACAATTCGAGACAGACGTGTGTAACTCATAATTACATACAGAGAAAAACGGGTGAGAGAAATTACACACGGAAAATCCCTAAACATACTCCCGGTACATTCCTGAATAAATAAACCAGAGTCTGTGGCTTAAGCGGCGGAGTATGTGACGATTTCATTAATAAAAAATATGTTAATTATTTAAGTTGATAATATATAAGCTGAGAAATGTTAAATTCTTAATAAAATCTCACATTGTAAACTAAATCTTATGGCAATCATTTAATAATAATAATATTTAATATAAGTCTAATAATAAAATTAAAAGGGAATGGAATTGTACAGAAAGGGTAAAGCTTATTAATTTATCCTGCATAAACAGGCGCTGACCAGAATTAACTTGTTTTCTGACCCCTAAATAAACTAAGTATTATTGTAAATTTGTTATTATTTAAATAATTAAATAAGACCATTGTTACGTAATTTGATAACTTCTGCAACTAAGAATATCTCTATTTAATTATTTAATCAAACCGTAGTCCTTTAATTAAAATTAGGAACACGGAACTACTTTTATGTTGCCTAGTAATTGTCTTGAGATTACTACTCTCCCCCTTAACTATTTCTGCCACTTGGAATGGAGCGCTCACGCCGTAAGCAGCGTAAAGCGTTGTTTCGCTACGTGTATATAAAAATGTGAAAGGCTTGATTCAATGACTATTTAAATAAGTAAATTTGTGTGGTGATGACATCTCTCTATATTATAAAATAACGGACTATGTAATTTATACAGTATTACAACCAAGAAGGTGATAGTCAACTAATCTATAATCATGTGAAGTGTATAACAGTGAAACAAACTTTCTATCTATGTATTCTAACTATAAGAAGTACGAAGAATAACTACAGTCGCCTGAGATGAATGTACCACACAGGAATGATTTGACATACTTCTAGAACTTCACCGTCACAGTATGATAAGGTAACGACTGAACTTCAAGAAACATCAGGAGGACCGAAGAACTAATTCTGCAGCAACTTCAGGAAACACACAGGTGACATGGAGGCTTGTCTTCCATGGTTAAGAGTTACAATATCATAACCCCCAAAAGACAATTTAAATTACCATATTAAAGACTTTAAAACTTATGTTTTAAATGTAATAACATTAAAGACTTTAGAAAACTGACATTATAGGTAACATGTAGTCTAAAATCTAATAACACTAGTTATAGCAAAAAGGTAAAGTTTAAACTAAAAGTTTTGTTGTTTTAGAAGATTAATAAAAAAAACCATTCTTCAAATGGTTAGAGTTTCAGTATTGTACATGGCAAGGTGATCATTATTCATTTAATATATTTAATCCCGGATCCGTGGAATTAATCAATAAGATGTACATCATATTTTGAGGCCCCTTTGTAAAGTAGTAATTTATATATTTAATCATATAGTAAACTATATTGTTTGAGAACTTTCAATAGAGAACTTAATCACCAAATGTAATAAAGAGATGTCATCTGCGTACCGAGTAAAATGAGTGCATAAATCAACAGTCTCCCCTTCCTAATATCCTGCTATATAAAAATTGTTTTATTTGTTGTGATTATTTTCAGTGCTTCACAACGAAGGCAGCCTGTATAATTGGCACTTCCAAATATTACTGGTTCCCTAAGTTATAACTCAAGAGAAGAGGTTATACAATTTCCTTCACTGTTATCATCAGTCAAATTGTCGTAACTGCTGCTATCCCATCGCTTCTTAATTTAGAAACGATCTGTTACATTATACACTTTTTGGTCCGATCTCACATGATCTTTTAAATTTTCAAGACGTGGTCACATTTTGATGTCCAGCGTGTGAGATAAATACACTCAAATTCCTTTTTTGCTAAGTTTATAACACTGTCTACGAAAATAAACTTTTTTTGTTTTAACATGCTTTTCCACAGTTGCCCAAATCAGTTCTAGGATTAAGAACCGGATGATAGGGTGGAAGTCGTAAAATGGAATGTCCATAGTTTGCTGAAATAGTGATTATTTTAAAAGTTTAGTATGTTGGGTTATTATTTCAGAAGATGGAACAACAAAGAATTACATAAAAAATAGGATACAACAGGGAAAAAAGGCTATTTGCTAAACTCGTTACTTTGGTCGAACAAAATGAAACTTCAACCTAAACTGACAATCTACACAACTATTTAGGAGCCCATTTTAACTTATGGCTGCGAATGCTGGGAACTTTCAGGTAAAGAGAAAAAGATGATAGAAACTGTGGAAATGGACTTCTTAAGAAGATCGTGTAATATTTCTAGAATGCAACATGTTAGAAACGAAGATATAAGAAGGAAAACAGGGCGCATATTTACAACAGCAGAAAGAATAGAATTCAGACAGTTGCTATGGTATGGTCACGTAATGAGGATGGAGGAGAAGCGATGGCCAAAGAAAGCATTGACTTACACTCCACAAAACAGGAGAAGAAAAGGAAAACAGACAACACAATGGAAAACAGGAATTAGGAAATGCATGAGAGGTCGAGCTATTGAAGACGATGACTGGAAAGAAAGGGAGAAATGGCGATCGAAATGAGGGATGCGGCATAGACTGTAGGACACCCGCTAATAACAATAATAATGTTGGGTTATTTTGTTTAGCCTAACTATTAAACAGAGCTCAGGTTATAACATAAAAGGACTAAAGGAATCCCATGATTCAATAACCAGTTAATCATGTCTACCTTTTTGTTAATGATGTTCCAGGCGAATTTATTTATTTATTGAAATTTTCAGGCACTTTCGACATTACCTGTCCAAATTTTTGTAACCGATTTTGAACGGTAAAAACCAAAATTTCATCTGTGTATACTATGGACTACCGTTCTTCTCTGAATTGCTGTAACTTTCTTATATATCAACTCTTAAGATTTCAATGTCACGTTTTTTTTTTAAGTTTCCTATTGCTTTTGGCACGTTTCCGTCGAAATCCCATTTGACGAATAATGTGGTTCAGACTGGTAACGCTACCATTATAATTAATTTGTTCTTTAAAATTGTTTAAATTACTTTTGAATGTTAATCTTTACCCTTCTATAGGTTGATTTTGGTGAATAATTCGTCGAGTGGTGCACTTGTCGAAATCGTTTAAATTAGTTTTTATTTCATTTGTTGAACATTTTTATGGAGAGTCCTGAAAGATTTTATATCACCCATATACCATGATGTTTCTTTAATAATTCTAGAAACACTATTTATAGACACGCCGCACGCCTGAGCTACCCGTTCCTGTAACTTTCTTTCTGATATATCCTTATCTTCCGATTTAATACACTTGTAGGCCTACACGTTATAAATTATTTTCCGACTCTGACTATGTAGGCCTATAACTTTCCTTTGCACTGAAGTCGACAGGCGACCCAGATTGACCCATTTCACTCTCCAAACCGGAAAATATAGCAATAAAGTAAACTCTATGCTTTTGATGAAAACCGGTGTTTTTGAAAAGTACGAACACAATTACATATCATGAGAACAGTTTATTCGTTTCTGGTAAGCTTACCTACGTTGTATTTTAGTTTATCTTATTACTACAGCCTTACTATTTGTACATTCGTTGATTACACAATTTTTACCATATTTTCAGTAGGTTCTAACCCCCAAAACCCTCCTGGGTGCGCCACTGCCCAAATGTATGGGTTATACATTTTCCTGTGAATCGTTTCTCTTAATTTTGTATGTCCTCGCAATTTTGCCGTTCACACCCAAATGATCGAGAACTAATGGTCCAAAATTAAGCGTTATGTACGGAGAAGAGTCGGAAGAATGTCTGTTAGTACATTTCAGACGCATTTGATTGAATATATTTGAAGAGAAATGTTTTTCTGTAGGAGAATTGTTTAATGATTTTTTAGCGGCTATTCATTATTTTTACACGCAATTTTTAAATTGAATATACAGTAATTTGTAGTTAATAAATTTAGCTAACGTACAAGTGAGTTAGACAAAATCTAAAAAATAAATAAAATTAAAAGATATGTAAAGATATTAACATAGATGTGAAAAACGACAAGGCCTTACTGACCGCTTTTAGTAACTGAAGAAATTGTTGAAATAAGTATCAGCATTTCTCGATTTATTAGCGGCCGTGAGCATTCTCTGTAAGAAAATGCCTCTCAAGCCACTGGATGTAGCCACTATTTTTATAATCCGTGGAGAAACCACAAGCCTATATAACAATAGACATGTCAATGAACAGTATCATAAAATAACCTTTTCCTGGTCTTACAAAATCCGATGACTTCTAGTACCCTCAACCCGAAACATTTTAATATCGTCTCTCTCTCTGTCTGTCTCTCTCTCACTCTCTCTCTCTCCCTGCCTGCTTCTCGCAACATCTTGCTTTATTTCTAATACAAATAGAACTAATATTATGGAAATTTTAATATAAAATTTTATGCTATCTCACAACCCTCTGTCTCCCATCTCTCCATCTATCTCTAACACAAGAAGTAATTATTATTATGTACATATATGCAGAGTTGTGATCGCTCTCCTTCCTTCCCCCCCGCCTCTCTCTCTCTCTCACTCTCTCTCTCTCTCTCTCTCTCTCTCTCTCTCTCTCTCTCTCTCTCTCTCTCTCTCTCTCTCTCTCTCTGTCTATCTATTTATCAATCTCAATCCCAAACAGAACTATAGAAAATTAAGAACTATAGTTATAACATTTTGTTACCCACAAAATTGATACAAATAAATGTTTTATAGCATTACTTCAAAATACTGTATGCATAATAATGATCACTGACCAAAAATATAACTGATTATATTTTTTATATTATGAGTATAAGTTCATAACGTTTGGTATTACATTTATTATTTTTGACTGCCAATATGCATAAGAAATTTCCCTAGTAAATGAGATCAAAGTTACGTTATCACCCGGTATCAATGCATGTGAGAAAATATTAACATACCCGTTAATTCCGTTAGTTAATCCGACGACAAGTGGTCAATCTTTACATAATTCGAAAGGCCAGTACGCTACTTTGGCATGCTTCGTAAAACACAATAATTATATTATCACGGTTAGTAGAATTGGATAGTGAAGTTTAAGAATTGTTGATAAATATTTGACAGTTTATAAATATTTAGTTCAAATTATGATGTAAAGTTGGCGCGTGAACAACGGAAAAGAATAATGGTCATTCGCCTGCAGTTAGTCACTCTTTCATACAAACAAATAAGCGTCAACGTAAACTGTGCAATACCCGGGGTTGAAATCTGGCAACGTCGCTGGAAGCAAAAACCGCTACAATTTGAAAAAAGTATACATTTCAGACGCTTCATTGTCGGGAAACTGAAAAGACGCCCTACTGTCGTAATTATAAAAAGATGCCATAATGACAGCGTTTTGTACAACAAAAATTATGTTCTTGTATTAAGAGTATATTGAAATATAAAACGCAAAACACAAATAACATAATCACAAGAACGTAATGTTATAATAAAATTTCAATATACTCTTCGTTTTCGAGTAGACGCCAAAACGTATACATTTTGAAAAGACGCCAAAATGTTAGAAAAATGGATATATATATATATATTATAACGATTCATATTAGCGTCCTATCTGAGCGTTATATGAAAGTGTCTGACGGAGGGAGTATAGCATCGTAAGCAAGAGAGAGAGCGTACAATCGCAGCCATCTCACTCTAACCTCATCACAGCGACATCAGATACCGGTACGAACATGAAATTTTACTCAATACAAATTATCAGTTCAACCTGTGATAACTTAAAAACTAATAAATATACGGCAATTCTGAAAACAGCATTGTATTCAGCAAGTGAAGCTTTATAAGTAGCCGCAATCTCAGTTAATATAATTAACAATTGAAGAAGTCATACGGAAGACGTACGCCAAAAGGAATAACGAGAGAATTATGCTACGTAGGAATTAGGTGTTTTCACACACACACAGATAAAGACCTAAGCAACAATATTCTGGTCAGATCTTTGAAAACACGTTTGCAAATACCTGTAATCAATCGATTTGCAAACACAGGAAGTACGATTTTAACTAGAAATTCTCTGCAGTTTCAAACCTGTCAAGGGGTGTTTTGTCGACCTGTTCGAGATTGTCGAAACTGGAAAACGCATGATTTATTTGAACAACCAATCAGCATCCAGTATTTAAAACTGACGCCAACTCCAAGCGTGGGGTAGCATCACTCTTCGTTCGGATCTTCAATGTGCTAGACGTGAATAAATTACGTACAGAAATTTTTTCAATTACGCAAAAGTGTAATTAAGTATCATATTCGAGAAGTAGTCCGCAGTGAAGATGAACTAGTACCGTTCAATAACTCTCGCTGCGTAAAACAAAGTTAATTAATTAAATTATTAATTAATTAATCATCAGCCATGAAGGACCTGTGCGACAGAAGGCTACAGCATCTGTAATTGCCAGGGCATCTTCTACAGCATTGATCAACATCAATTCTTCTGTGCAAAACCATCACAAGGAGGACCCCTACGTATTCCTATCTTCGGTCAATGCATCAAACAGTAAGAAATAGATTCATTGATCAATGAAATAAGCACTAAATAAATAATAAAAGCAATAAACAATTTTTAAAAGACGCTAAGCATTTCACACTTTGTATTTTAATTATAAGATTAGCTCTAACATAGTATAGGAGTGTTGAATGGAAAGTGGGGTGTAGTATTGGACGTGCAAATTATTGCAGACCTGTTCTTTAGCACTGGTTTGGGAGATAGCAATCTCTTAATTAAACCAGATAAGAGCCATAGGTCGTTTGAACGTCTTAATCGTTACTTTTCACACTCACTCAGTAATTATAAGTGTTAGGGTAGAATTAAGTCCTACCATTAGCATTTTCAAGTTTAAAAATAATTGATTAAAACGTTAAATATAATAATCAAGCAAATATTAAAGTGTTATTTGTAACGATTCCCCTTGAAAACCACAATCACTGAACGAATCCTGAGAAAGAGTGTCTCCATGCGCTGAGCTAAGCTGAAACCGTGTCATTTGTATCTGGGATTTGTTCTGGCGCCCAGGTAAAGTAATATCACGGGTAAGTAACATTTTATCTAACATTACAAATATTAGATAATTGTGTTAGATAAAAGGGAGCGTCGTATAGATTTGTCGCCGCAACTAAGGGGCACGATTAAAGCACCAAATTTATATATAGAAATAAGGTGCGGCCAACTAAGAAACTCAATTAAATTACCAAATTTAGCACAAAAGAAAGTTATATAATTTGGCGTTGCTTTTACCCAAGTGATTAGTTAAATTGTAAAATTAATAAATTTGAAAAGAAGAGGAATTCAAGGTTACAAATAACTATTAAATATTTGTTAAATTAATTTGTTAAAAATAAATTTTAAAAATAGCTAAATCATCAGCAGCAGATATGGCAGCAGTAGAACAAATGTTTAAGCAGTTGACCACTAAAATTGAAAGTAAAATAGATGAAAATAAGAATCAATTATCTAGTGAAATAAAAGATACTAATAATAAAATCGAAATTACTAATAGTAAACTTGAAAATAAAATTGAAAGTACAAATAGTCAATTAAATAATAAAATTGAAAAAATAGAAATTAAAATTGATGAAAATAATAAAAGTTTAGAAGAAAGTAATCAAAAATTGATAACAGATGTTACATAATAAAATTGAGCAAACTAATAAATATTTATCTAGCAAAATGAAACAAATAAACGAAAATTTGTCTAGCCAAATAGAACAAAGTAGTAAAGAAGCTACATTTAAATAGATGAAGAAATATCTAATCTAGCTAGTAAATTAGACAGTACTAATAATAAAATAGATGAGAGTAATATTAGGTTTGATAAACATACCGAAGAGGTTAAAACTACGTTAGAGGAATTTAGAAAACAAGTAAACACTAATTTTCGCCGTCAAGATGAAAAACTAAATAAGTTTAGAAACGAAATTCATGAAAGGTTAGAACAAAAAGTAACCCTCATTAATCAACAATTCAGTGAAGTAACAGCTGAATTAAAAACACAATCACTTCTAAATAAAGAAGAAATCCAGAATACTAGGGAAGAGTGTACCCAACTGGGCGAAAATATTAAAGAAGTTAAGAAACAGGTAGAGAGTAAGGCTAACAGTGACGAAGTACATCAAAAGGTGGAACAGCAATTGAAGGTAATGCGGGAAGATCTGACTAAAGCAATGAAGTCACAGCAAACCAAAGTATTGAGGTGTGACGGAAGGAAGAACCGGAAAACCTTGCATTTTCAGGAAACCCACATGAGAAACCTGTGGAATTCCTAAAGCTGTTTGAGGCATATGTAACTCGTGTAAATCCACTGATGGGCGACGAGGACAAGAAGGACATGTTAGGCTGATTTCTCAAGAATTGGGCAGGTACGTGGTGGAAAGTCATCTCGGACAGAGTCCAAACCTACTCAGACTTCAGAGAAAAATTCCTTGCTCAGTACTGGAATGTTTAGATACAAAGAAGGGTACGCAATCATCTAGAATTTGGTAAGTATCACCCGTCAATGAATATGACAACCACCAATTATGTGCTTAATGTAATGGCGCAAGTTAAGCATCTAACACCACCAATAGAAGAGAGAGACCTAGTATATAAGCTAGCGCGTCATTTCTCAGAACGCGCGTCATTTCTCAGATTAGATATTTCTTCATCTATTTAAATGTAGCTTCTTTACTACTTTGTTCTATTTGGCTAGACAAATTTTCGTTTATTTGTTTCATTTTGCTAGACAAATATTTATTAGTTTGCTCAATTTTATTATGTAACATCTGTTATCATAGTAGCAACCACTACTAGAGGAGTGGATACTCTAGAAAAGTTCATAATGGTTGTAGATGAATGTCAAGATTTAGAGAGGGGCCTACAGCGTGTAAGTAATCAGCTGAGTAACTATTCTAGAGGCAATCATCAAGAACCAACTTTCTACTCAACTAAGAGGAGAGATAATGAACGCCTGAAAGAAAAAAGGTTTACCCCATATCCGGGTAATAAACCACAAAATCGACCGGAATTGGAGGAGAAGGGTAGAAGTAGAAGTGTAGAAAACAAAACCTGAAGTAGTTAGACGACTTAAGGAAATAGGGACTCATCAACAACAAGACCCTAGGATTAGTGTAGCTTGGAGAAGTGCAGTTGCCAACACCAAACCAGGATTTTCTATATATGGAGGTCAGCTATATAAGCTATGTTCCCATAGGAGGAAGAATAGACAAAATATTGACCCATAAAGAAATAATAGTTTGAGCCAATAAGGTATGTGAGTCAAACATGGTCAAATAAAATAAATATATAATTGTTTTGAATCAAGGTCAATGATAATAATAATAAATTTTATTTAAATAAATGTAGTATTGTTATTTAAATTATTGACATTAATTAAGCCAAAATGATGATTAAAATATTAATGGTCATATAAATTTCCAATATACCATGTTAGGTTAAGTAACATTGTAATCTTTAGTTATAAGATAGATGTAAGGAAAATGGTATTAGTGCAAGTTTTGTGCGGGAAAAAGTGCGAAAGAATATGTACAAATTTTTTATCAGTGTAAAACTGTACATTAAAAAAAAATTAATGATTTATAAAATAATCAATTTTTTTATACCGTGTGGGGGTATATTACGAAGCGTCCTATCTGAGCGTTATATGAAAGTGTCTGACGGAGGGAGTATAGCAGAGCAAGAGAGAGAGCGTACAATCGCAGCCATCTCACTCTAACCTCGTCACAGCGACATCAGATACCGGTACGAACATGAAATTTTACTCAATACAAATTATCAGTTCAAAATTATCACTTATTCTGGTCACTACATTGATTTTAATTCTTTGCATATCTTGTGAATGTTGATGTCTTGTACTGTTCATACATAATTTTCATACTTCATGGTACATTTCTTTTCCTCTTCTTCTTCTTTTTCTTCTTCTGGTTAGTTGTTTCTCACTGTCGGTGTTCTCCTTGGTTACACATTATTTGTAATAATTCATGTTCCCTGAATATTGTCATATTCTTCCATATTTTTATTCATTATTATGGTAGTCATTGTCCTATATTTATTTCACACTCATAAACAAATTAGTTTGTTTTTTCACTATGGTGACTGTATTTGATTCGTCTCCTTCTTACGTTGATAATTATTTTCGGCATATCCCCTCACTATTTTGATCTATTGGGCCTGGATGCTAACGTATTATATTGGCTCATTGGTATTTTCTCTCTCTTTGTTATACCCGATGGTATTCTTATTACTCTTCTTTCTTCTTCCTTGGGTTGGTTCAATATTATTCATTCGTAGATACACATTTTATTCGTATTCTCCTGTTCCTTCTTCTGTGCTTGATGAAATATTTTCATGTTATCCTTCTATTTGACGTATTAGATATTTATTTTGTGTAACTGCTATTTTGGTACGTTACAATATATATATATATATATTATAACGATTCATATTAGCGTCCTATCTGAGCGTTATATGAAAGTGTCTGACGGAAGGAGTATAGCATCGTAAGCAAGAGAGAGAGCGTACAATCGCAGCCATCTCACTCTAACCTCATCACAGCGACATCAGATACCGGTACGAACATGAAATTTTACTCAATACAAATTATCAGTTCAACCTGTGATAACTTAAAAACTAATAAATATACGGCAATTCTGAAAACAGCATTGTATTCAGCAAGTGAAGCTTTATAAGTAGCCGCAATCTCAGTTAATATAATTAACAATTGAAGAAGTCATACGGAAGACGTACGCCAAAAGGAATAACGAGAGAATTATGCTACGTAGGAATTAGGTGTTTTCAAACACACACAGATAAAGACCTAAGCAACAATATTCTGTGGTCAGATCTTTGAAAACACGTTTGCAAATACCTGTAATCAATCGATTTGCAAACACAGGAAGTACGATTTTAACTAGAAATTCTCTGCAGTTTCAAACCTGTCAAGGGGTGTTTTGTCGACCTGTTCGAGATTGTCGAAACTGGAAAACGCATGATTTATTTGAACAACCAATCAGCATCCAGTATTTAAAACTGACGCCAACTCCAAGCGTGGGGTAGCATCACTCTTCGTTCGGATCTTCAATGTGCTAGACGTGAATAAATTACGTACAGAAATTTTTTCAATTACGCAAAAGTGTAATTAAGTATCATATTCGAGAAGTAGTCCGCAGTGAAGATGAACTAGTACCGTTCAATAACTCTCGCTGCGTAAAACAAAGTTAATTAATTAAATTATTAATTAATTAATCATCAGCCGTGAAGGACCTGTGCGACAGAAGGCTACAGCATCTGTAATTGCCAGGGCATCTTCTACAGCATTGATCAACATCAATTCTTCTGTGCAAAACCATCACAAGGAGGACCCCTACGTATTCCTATCTTCGGTCAATGCATCAAACAGTAAGAAATAGATTCATTGATCAATGAAATAAGCACTAAATAAATAATAAAAGCAATAAACAATTTTTAAAAGACGCTAAGCATTTCACACTTTGTATTTTAATTATAAGATTAGCTCTAACATAGTATAGGAGTGTTGAATGGAAAGTGGGGTGTAGTATTGGACGTGCAAATTATTGCAGACCTGTTCTTTAGCACTGGTTTGGGAGATAGCAATCTCTTAATTAAACCAGATAAGAGCCATAGGTCGTTTGAACGTCTTAATCGTTACTTTTCACACTCACTCAGTAATTATAAGTGTTAGGGTAGAATTAAGTCCTACCATTAGCATTTTCAAGTTTAAAAATAATTGATTAAAACGTTAAATATAATAATCAAGCAAATATTAAAGTGTTATTTGTAACGATTCCCCTTGAAAACCACAATCACTGAACGAATCCTGAGAAAGAGTGTCTCCATGCGCTGAGCTAAGCTGAAACCGTGTCATTTGTATCTGGGATTTGTTCTGGCGCCCAGGTAAAGTAATATCACGGGTAAGTAACATTTTATCTAACATTACAAATATTAGATAATTGTGTTAGATAAAAGGGAGCGTCGTATAGATTTGTCGCCGCAACTAAGGGGCACGATTAAAGCACCAAATTTATATATAGAAATAAGGTGCGGCCAACTAAGAAACTCAATTAAATTACCAAATTTAGCACAAAAGAAAGTTATATAATTTGGCGTTGCTTTTACCCAAGTGATTAGTTAAATTGTAAAATTAATAAATTTGAAAAGAAGAGGAATTCAAGGTTACAAATAACTATTAAATATTTGTTAAATTAATTTGTTAAAAATAAATTTTAAAAATAGCTAAATCATCAGCAGCAGATATGGCAGCAGTAGAACAAATGTTTAAGCAGTTGACCACTAAAATTGAAAGTAAAATAGATGAAAATAAGAATCAATTATCTAGTGAAATAAAAGATACTAATAATAAAATCGAAATTACTAATAGTAAACTTGAAAATAAAATTGAAAGTACAAATAGTCAATTAAATAATAAAATTGAAAAAATAGAAATTAAAATTGATGAAAATAATAAAAGTTTAGAAGAAAGTAATCAAAAATTGATAACAGATGTTACATAATAAAATTGAGCAAACTAATAAATATTTATCTAGCAAAATGAAACAAATAAACGAAAATTTGTCTAGCCAAATAGAACAAAGTAGTAAAGAAGCTACATTTAAATAGATGAAGAAATATCTAATCTAGCTAGTAAATTAGACAGTACTAATAATAAAATAGATGAGAGTAATATTAGGTTTGATAAACATACCGAAGAGGTTAAAACTACGTTAGAGGAATTTAGAAAACAAGTAAACACTAATTTTCGCCGTCAAGATGAAAAACTAAATAAGTTTAGAAACGAAATTCATGAAAGGTTAGAACAAAAAGTAACCCTCATTAATCAACAATTCAGTGAAGTAACAGCTGAATTAAAAACACAATCACTTCTAAATAAAGAAGAAATCCAGAATACTAGGGAAGAGTGTACCCAACTGGGCGAAAATATTAAAGAAGTTAAGAAACAGGTAGAGAGTAAGGCTAACAGTGACGAAGTACATCAAAAGGTGGAACAGCAATTGAAGGTAATGCGGGAAGATCTGACTAAAGCAATGAAGTCACAGCAAACCAAAGTATTGAGGTGTGACGGAAGGAAGAACCGGAAAACCTTGCATTTTCAGGAAACCCACATGAGAAACCTGTGGAATTCCTAAAGCTGTTTGAGGCATATGTAACTCGTGTAAATCCACTGATGGGCGACGAGGACAAGAAGGACATGTTAGGCTGATTTCTCAAGAATTGGGCAGGTACGTGGTGGAAAGTCATCTCGGACAGAGTCCAAACCTACTCAGACTTCAGAGAAAAATTCCTTGCTCAGTACTGGAATGTTTAGATACAAAGAAGGGTACGCAATCATCTAGAATTTGGTAAGTATCACCCGTCAATGAATATGACAACCACCAATTATGTGCTTAATGTAATGGCGCAAGTTAAGCATCTAACACCACCAATAGAAGAGAGAGACCTAGTATATAAGCTAGCGCGTCATTTCTCAGAACGCGCGTCATTTCTCAGATTAGATATTTCTTCATCTATTTAAATGTAGCTTCTTTACTACTTTGTTCTATTTGGCTAGACAAATTTTCGTTTATTTGTTTCATTTTGCTAGACAAATATTTATTAGTTTGCTCAATTTTATTATGTAACATCTGTTATCATAGTAGCAACCACTACTAGAGGAGTGGATACTCTAGAAAAGTTCATAATGGTTGTAGATGAATGTCAAGATTTAGAGAGGGGCCTACAGCGTGTAAGTAATCAGCTGAGTAACTATTCTAGAGGCAATCATCAAGAACCAACTTTCTACTCAACTAAGAGGAGAGATAATGAACGCCTGAAAGAAAAAAGGTTTACCCCATATCCGGGTAATAAACCACAAAATCGACCGGAATTGGAGGAGAAGGGTAGAAGTAGAAGTGTAGAAAACAAAACCTGAAGTAGTTAGACGACTTAAGGAAATAGGGACTCATCAACAACAAGACCCTAGGATTAGTGTAGCTTGGAGAAGTGCAGTTGCCAACACCAAACCAGGATTTTCTATATATGGAGGTCAGCTATATAAGCTATGTTCCCATAGGAGGAAGAATAGACAAAATATTGACCCATAAAGAAATAATAGTTTGAGCCAATAAGGTATGTGAGTCAAACATGGTCAAATAAAATAAATATATAATTTTTTTGAATCAAGGTCAATGATAATAATAATAAATTTTATTTCAATAAATGTAGTATTGTTATTTAAATTATTGACATTAATTAAGCCAAAATGATGATTAAAATATTAATGGTCATATAAATTTCCAATATACCATGTTAGGTTAAGTAACATTGTAATCTTTAGTTATAAGATAGATGTAAGGAAAATGGTATTAGTGCAAGTTTTGTGCGGGAAAAAGTGCGAAAGAATATGTACAAATTTTTTATCAGTGTAAAACTGTACATTAAAAAAAAATTAATGATTTATAAAATAATCAATTTTTTTATACCGTGTGGGGGTATATTACGAAGCGTCCTATCTGAGCGTTATATGAAAGTGTCTGACGGAGGGAGTATAGCAGAGCAAGAGAGAGAGCGTACAATCGCAGCCATCTCACTCTAACCTCGTCACAGCGACATCAGATACCGGTACGAACATGAAATTTTACTCAATACAAATTATCAGTTCAAAATTATCACTTATTCTGGTCACTACATTGATTTTAATTCTTTGCATATCTTGTGAATGTTGATGTCTTGTACTGTTCATACATAATTTTCATACTTCATGGTACATTTCTTTTCCTCTTCTTCTTCTTTTTCTTCTTCTGGTTAGTTGTTTCTCACTGTCGGTGTTCTCCTTGGTTACACATTATTTGTAATAATTCATGTTCCCTGAATATTGTCATATTCTTCCATATTTTTATTCATTATTATGGTAGTCATTGTCCTATATTTATTTCACACTCATAAACAAATTAGTTTGTTTTTTCACTATGGTGACTGTATTTGATTCGTCTCCTTCTTACGTTGATAATTATTTTCGGCATATCCCCTCACTATTTTGATCTATTGGGCCTGGATGCTAACGTATTATATTGGCTCATTGGTATTTTCTCTCTCTTTGTTATACCCGATGGTATTCTTATTACTCTTCTTTCTTCTTCCTTGGGTTGGTTCAATATTATTCATTCGTAGATACACATTTTATTCGTATTCTCCTGTTCCTTCTTCTGTGCTTGATGAAATATTTTCATGTTATCCTTCTATTTGACGTATTAGATATTTATTTTGTGTAACTGCTATTTTGGTACGTTACAATATATATATATATATATTATAACGATTCATATTAGCGTCCTATCTGAGCGTTATATGAAAGTGTCTGACGGAAGGAGTATAGCATCGTAAGCAAGAGAGAGAGCGTACAATCGCAGCCATCTCACTCTAACCTCATCACAGCGACATCAGATACCGGTACGAACATGAAATTTTACTCAATACAAATTATCAGTTCAACCTGTGATAACTTAAAAACTAATAAATATACGGCAATTCTGAAAACAGCATTGTATTCAGCAAGTGAAGCTTTATAAGTAGCCGCAATCTCAGTTAATATAATTAACAATTGAAGAAGTCATACGGAAGACGTACGCCAAAAGGAATAACGAGAGAATTATGCTACGTAGGAATTAGGTGTTTTCACACACACACAGATAAAGACCTAAGCAACAATATTCTGTGGTCAGATCTTTGAAAACACGTTTGCAAATACCTGTAATCAATCGATTTGCAAACACAGGAAGTACGATTTTAACTAGAAATTCTCTGCAGTTTCAAACCTGTCAAGGGGTGTTTTGTCGACCTGTTCGAGATTGTCGAAACTGGAAAACGCATGATTTATTTGAACAACCAATCAGCATCCAGTATTTAAAACTGACGCCAACTCCAAGCGTGGGGTAGCATCACTCTTCGTTCGGATCTTCAATGCGCTAGACGTGAATAAATTACGTACAGAAATTTTTTCAATCACGCAAAAGTGTAATTAAGTATCATATTCGAGAAGTAGTCCGCAGTGAAGATGAACTAGTACCGTTCAATAACTCTCGCTGCGTAAAACAAAGTTAATTAATTAAATTATTAATTAATTAATCATCAGCCGTGAAGGACCTGTGCGACAGAAGGCTACAGCATCTATAATTGCCAGGGCATCTTCTACAGCATTGATCAACATCAATTCTTCTGTGCAAAACCATCACAAGGAGGACCCCTACGTATTCCTATCTTCGGTCAATGCATCAAACAGAAAGAAATAGATTCATTGATCAATGAAATAAGCACTAAATAAATAATAAAAGCAATAAACAATTTTTAAAAGACGCTAAGCATTTCACACTTTGTATTTTAATTATAAGATTAGCTCTAACATAGTATAGGAGTGTTGAATGGAAAGTGGGGTGTAGTATTGGACGTGCAAATTATTGCAGACCTGTTCTTTAGCACTGGTTTGGGAGATAGCAATCTCTTAATTAAACCAGATAAGAGCCATAGGTCGTTTGAACGTCTTAATCGTTACTTTTCACACTCACTCAGTAATTATAAGTGTTAGAGTAGAATTAAGTCCTACCATTAGCATTTTCAAGTTTAAAAATAATTGATTAAAACGTTAAATATAATAATCAAGCAAATATTAAAGTGTTATTTGTAACGATTCCCCTTGAAAACCACAATCACTGAACGAATCCTGAGAAAGAGTGTCTCCATGCGCTGAGCTAAGCTGAAACCGTGTCATTTGTATCTGGGATTTGTTCTGGCGCCCAGGTAATGTAATATCACAGGTAAGTAACATTTTATCTAACATTACAAATATTAGATAATTGTGTTAGATAAAAGGGAGCGTCGTATATATTTGTCGCCGCAACTAAGGGGCACGATTAAAGCACCAAATTTATATATAGAAATAAGGTGCGGCCAACTAAGAAACTCAATTAAATTACCAAATTTAGCACAAAAGAAAGTTATATAATTTGGCGTTGCTTTTACCCAAGTGATTAGTTAAATTGTAAAATTAATAAATTTGAAAAGAAGAGGAATTCAAGGTTACAAATAACTATTAAATAATTGTTAAATTAATTTGTTAAAAATAAATTTTAAAAATAGCTAAATCATCAGCAGTAGATATGGCAGCAATTGAACAAATGTTTAAGCAGTTGACCACTAAAATTGAAAGTAAAATAGATGAGAATAAGAATCAATTATCTAGTGAAATAAAAGATACTAATAATAAAATCGAAATTACTAATAGTAAACTTGAAAATAAAATTGAAAGTACAAATAGTCAATTAAATAATAAAATTGCAAAAAATAGAAATTAAAATTGATGAAAATAATAAAAGTTTAGAAGAAAGTAATCAAAAATTGATAACAGATGTTACATAATAAAATTGAGCAAACTAATAAATATTTGTCTAGCGAAATGAAACAAATAAACGAAAATTTGTCTAGCCAAATAGAACAAAGTAGTAAAGAAGCTAAATTTAAATAGATGAAGAAATATCTAATCTAGCTAGTAAATTAGACAGTACTAATAATAAAATAGATGAGAGTAATATTAGGTTTGATAAACATACCGAAGAGGTTTAAACTACGATAGAGGAATTTAGAAAACAAGTAAACGCTAATTTTCGCCGTCAAGACGAAAAACTAAATAAGTTTAGAAACGAAATTCATGAAAGGTTAGAACAAAAAGTAACCCTCATTAATCAACAATTCAGTGAAGTAACAGCTGAATTAAAAACACAATCACTTCTAATAAAGAAGAAATCCAGAATACTAGGGAAGAGTGTACCCAACTGGGCGAAAATATTAAAGAAGTTAAGAAACAGGTAGAGAGTAAGGCTAACAGTGACGAAGTACATCAAAAGGTGGAACAGCAATTGAAGGTAATGCGGGAAGCTCTGACTAAAGCAATGAAGTCACAGCAAACCAAAGTAGTGAGTTGTGGCGGAAGGAAGAACCAGAAAACCTTGCATTTTCAGGAAACCCACATGAGAATCCTGTGGAATTCCTAAAGCTGTTTGAGGCATATGTAACTCGTGTAAATCCACTGATGGGCGACGAGGACAAGAAGGACATGTTAGGCTGATTTCTCAAGAATTGGGCAGGTACGTGGTGGAAAGCCATCTCGGACAGAGTCCAAACCTACTCAGACTTCAGAGAAAAATTCCTTGCTCAGTACTGGAATGTTCAGATACAAAGAAGGGTACGCAATCATCTAGAATTTGGTAAGTATCACCCGTCAATGAATATGACAACCACCAATTATGTGCTTAATGTAATGGCGCAAGTTAAGCATCTAACACCACCAATAGAAGAGAGAGACCTAGTATATAAGCTAGCGCGTCATTTCTCAGAACGCACTAGAGTAGCAACCACTACTAGAGGAGTGGATACTCTAGAAAAGTTCATAATGGTTGTAGATGAATGTCAAGATTTAGAGAGGGGCCTACAGCGTGTAAGTAATCAGCTAAGTAACTACTCTAGAGGCAATCATCAAGAACCAACTTTCTACTCAACTAACAGGAGAGATAATGAACGCCTGAAAGAAAAAAGGTTTACCCCATATCCGGGTAATAAACCACAAAATCGACCGGAATTGGAGGAGAAGGGTAGAAGTAGAAGTGTAGAAAACAAAACCTGAAGTAGTTAGACGACTTAAGGAAATAGGGACTCATCAACAACAAGACCCTAGGATTAGTGTAGCTTGGAGAAGTGCAGTTGCCAACACCAAACCAGGATTTTCTATATATGGAGGTCAGCTATATAAGCTATGTTCCCATAGGAGGAAGAATAGACAAAATATTGACCCATAAAGAAATAATAGTTTGAGCCAATAAGGTATGTGAGTCAAACATGGTCAAATAAAATAAATATATAATTGTTTTGAATCAAGGTCAATGATAATAATAATAAATTTTATTTAAATAAATGTAGTATTGTTATTTAAATTATTGACATTAATTAAGCCAAAATGATGATTAAAATATTAATGGTCATATAAATTTCCAATATACCATGTTAGGTTAAGTAACATTGTAATCTTTAGTTATAAGATAGATGTAAGGAAAATGGTATTAGTGCAAGTTTTGTGCGGGAAAAAGTGCGAAAGAATATGTACAAATTTTTTATCAGTGTAAAACTGTACATTAAAAAAAAATTAATGATTTATAAAATAATCAATTTTTTTATACCGTGTGGGGGTATATTACGAAGCGTCCTATCTGAGCGTTATATGAAAGTGTCTGACGGAGGGAGTATAGCAGAGCAAGAGAGAGAGCGTACAATCGCAGCCATCTCACTCTAACCTCGTCACAGCGACATCAGATACCGGTACGAACATGAAATTTTACTCAATACAAATTATCAGTTCAAAATTATCACTTATTCTGGTCACTACATTGATTTTAATTCTTTGCATATCTTGTGAATGTTGATGTCTTGTACTGTTCATACATAATTTTCATACTTCATGGTACATTTCTTTTCCTCTTCTTCTTCTTTTTCTTCTTCTGGTTAGTTGTTTCTCACTGTCGGTGTTCTCCTTGGTTACACATTATTTGTAATAATTCATGTTCCCTGAATATTGTCATATTCTTCCATATTTTTATTCATTATTATGGTAGTCATTGTCCTATATTTATTTCACACTCATAAACAAATTAGTTTGTTTTTTCACTATGGTGACTGTATTTGATTCGTCTCCTTCTTACGTTGATAATTATTTTCGGCATATCCCCTCACTATTTTGATCTATTGGGCCTGGATGCTAACGTATTATATTGGCTCATTGGTATTTTCTCTCTCTTTGTTATACTCGATGATATTCTTATTACTCTTCTTTCTTCTTCGTTGGGTTGGTTCAATATTATTCATTCGTAGATACACATTTTATTCGTATTCTCCTGTTCCTTCTTCTGTGCTTGATGAAATATTTTCATGTTATCCTTCTATTTGACGTATTAGATATTTATTTTGTGTAACTGCTATTTTGGTACGTTACAATATATATATATATATATATATATATATATATATATATCATTTTCTATATAAGTAACTCGATGTTTCTTGCAGTAATTATATAATTTGTGATGTTTTCAATTTGTTTCTTCTGCAAGTAGATAATATTGTATATTCTTTTTAACACCTGACGCACGTTTCACTGAAAAATATCAGTATCATCAGAGGTTTCTAAGTGAATTAATAACAATCGTAATAATTCTATTAACATAAAAGTAACGAATGGTAAATGATTCGTTACTTTTATGTTAATAGAATTATTACGATTGTTATTAATTCACTTAGAAACCTCTGATGATACTGATATTTTTCAGTGAAACGTGCGTCAGGTGTTAAAAAGAATATACAATATTATCTACTTGCAGAAGAAACAAATTGAAAACATCACAAATTATATATATATATATATATATATATATATATTGTAACGTTGCGTTTGAGAGGCGTTCACCACTTATGAGTGTATTGCAATTACGGGTTTCGTTAATTCAGCCCCACTGTTGGGTTCGCCAAACTTGTAACGTACCGCTTTTTTTGTTGAGAGGTGTTAATGTTTCCGCCTCTCCGCAGTCGCCACTTATGAATTATAATAACTGACGTTTCTTAAAAATAAATAAATAAAGGATTTTCTAATTTGTTACTCAATCTAAATAGAAATCGAGAGTGTGTGATTCGGGGTCAAGGAGTGAAGTTGTTCAGCCTTATGAAGAAGAGAGAGTAAGTATCAATTATTTACACACAGTTTAGCCGATGTCGGATTTCTTTCAAATTTTTCGCTGTAATTTAAATCAGCTGATGGTGAGATAAGTTTCTACGCTTAGTTTAACCAGCCTACACTGCAGCATAATTTGGTCCGATGTGTTGATTTCTTCTGTTTTTGTGCTGTTTATATATATTATAACGATTCATATTGGCGTCCTATCTGAGCGTTATATGAAAGTGTCTGACGGAAGGAGTATAGCATTGTAAGCAAGAGAGAGAGCGTACAATCGCAGCCATCTCACTCTAACCTCATCACAGCGACATCAGATACCGGTACGAACATGAAATTTTACTCAATACAAATTATCAGTTCAACCTGTGATAACTTAAAAACTAATAAATATACGGCAATTCTGAAAACAGCATTGTATTCAGCAAGTGAAGCTTTATAAGTAGCCGCAATCTCAGTTAATATAATTAACAATTGAAGAAGTCATACGGAAGACGTACGCCAAAAGGAATAACGAGAGAATTATGCTACGTAGGAATTAGGTGTTTTCACACACACACAGATAAAGACCTAAGCAACAATATTCTGTGGTCAGATCTTTGAAAACACGTTTGCAAATACCTGTAATCAATCGATTTGCAAACACAGGAAGTACGATTTTAACTAGAAATTCTCTGCAGTTTCAAACCTGTCAAGGGGTGTTTTGTCGACCTGTTCGAGATTGTCGAAACTGGAAAACGCATGATTTATTTGAACAACCAATCAGCATCCAGTATTTAAAACTGACGCCAACTCCAAGCGTGGGGTAGCATCACTCTTCGTTCGGATCTTCAATGCGCTAGACGTGAATAAATTACGTACAGAAATTTTTTCAATCACGCAAAAGTGTAATTAAGTATCATATTCGAGAAGTAGTCCGCAGTGAAGATGAACTAGTACCGTTCAATAACTCTCGCTGCGTAAAACAAAGTTAATTAATTAAATTATTAATTAATTAATCATCAGCCGTGAAGGACCTGTGCGACAGAAGACTACAGCATATGTAATTGCCAGGGCATCTTCTACAGCATTGATCAACATCAATTCTTCTGTGCAAAACCATCACAAGGAGGACCCCTACGGATTCCTATCTTCGGTCAACGCATCAAACAGTAAAAAATAGATTCATTGATCAATGAAATAAGCACTAAATAAATAATAAAAGCAATAAACAATTTTTAAAAGACGCTAAGCATTTCACACTTTGTATTTTAATTATAAGATTAGCTCTAACATAGTATAGGAGTGTTGAATGGAAAGTGGGGTGTAGTATTGGACGTGCAAATTATTGCAGATCTGTTCTTTAGCACTGGTTTGGGAGATAGCAATCTCTTAATTAAACCAGATAAGAGCCATAGGTCGTTTGAACGTCTTAATCGTTACTTTTCACACTCACTCAGTAATTATAAGTGTTAGGGTAGAATTAAGTCCTACCATTAGCATTTTCAAGTTTAAAAATAATTGATTAAAACGTTAAATATAATAATCAAGCAAATATTAAAGTGTTATTTGTAACGATTCCCCTTGAAAACCACAATCACTGAACGAATCCTGAGAAAGAGTGTCTCCATGCGCTGAGCTAAGCTGAAACCGTGTCATTTGTATCTGGGATTTGTTCTGGTGCCCAGGTAAAGTAATATCACGGGTAAGTAACATTTTATCTAACATTACAAATATTAGATAATTGTGTTAGATAAAAGGGAGCGTCGTAATATATATATTCGTAGTCCTTCAGTCTTTCGACTGGTTTGTAACCTCCCCGCATATACCCGTAGTGCGTGTGGTACTGAGTCTCTCACAGGTATATGGGACCTACAGTTTAACGCCGGATCCAAACGGCATAGTTGGGGAAGGTTTATACTAAGCAGGATATCTCTCGCTGGTTTGCCATTCCCTTGCGAGGGGGAACGGTCGTATCTAAATCAGATGGCCCCCGGCAGGAATTGAACCCGCACCGACAGAGTAGCAGCACCACACGCTAACCACTACGTCACGACCGCTCCATATATATATATATATATATGTATATATATATATATATATATTGTAAGTAAACGAGTATGTACGGTTCAAGTCCCACTGTTGGGTTCGTCAATTTGTATCGTGACGAGTCCGAGCGTCTCGTTATGTTCACACAATGTAAGCCTATTCGTTGCTATGAACGGGTATGTTCCCCTGTCTTTACTCTCTTAGGTCGTTTAATTTACTTAATTATTTAAATATCTGAGATATTTGGAGTTGTGGGATATATTGATGTAATTAATTAATATTAACTTAGCTCTCTAAAAAATATCAGTGTTAGTGTACTTGAAACTTAAATAATTAATGCGTTATTCTGTAATTTCGTTCAACCCTATTATACCTTGAAGAGAATTATGTATAATTTTGTATTTTTACGCTCTCTCTTTGGTGTCGGATAATTCCGCTATAAGCGCTGTAGTACCGGAGCAACGAAACTTATAGGTTATTTCACTGTTTATGTTAACCAATTATTCTATACTTAGTCAGTTACTTTTTATTCCCAACTCATTAAATCATACTCCAAATGACAAGATTTTGCAACTATATAAAGGTTCTTTATTTGTTTACTTCTTTAACATTGAATAAGATATGTTCTAACTGACATACGCTTGGGCTGTAGATTGCGTGAATCGATTATTGATTATTCCGATCCTTTATTTAAATTCAGTTATATAGTGTGTTTTAATTTGTAATTAATTTAATTCAGGGTGTGAAGGTTCTTGTAACTGTGGGAAAGATTAAACATACATAGATAAGAATGCAAGATTTACAAGTTTGAAGTGTTGTGTGGTTAATATGATTAATATGATAATAATTTACCAGACTAGAACGAAGCAAATCGTGTAGGCGGTTGATTGATAAATTTACTGTTCTGGACGATTATGCCGTATAATATTCTTTCTTCGGTTTAATAAAATGGAATTCCTGTCCTGTCCACTTCAGAAATACAGCTCTCCGGATTGATTTACAGCCCGATTGATGCTTCTTCTGCAATTCCAGGATCCAAATACGTTCTTCTCTCGGTTGAAGCAATTAGTGATGTTCCGTGTATTTGAAAGGTTATGAGTTCTAGTGTAGTGTATTTTATTAGTTGTGATACATTGACTCGTTCTATTTGGTTTATTATATCGTCAATTCCTTTCGGATATGGGACAATTCAAGTCCTTCCTTGTAGAATCCAGTTATCTATTTTCTATTGTGATTTCATACTATTGTCTTGTTTGGTTAATTTGTACTGGCAAGATTCAAGAATATTATCTTTAGTGTTTTAATTATGATAACTGTGTCAAATATTTTAGAATATTCAGATTATATGAGATATTTCTTAGGTTTTCAATCTCATCACATTCAGATCATAAAAGCAATTATTGACAAATCAACAACTTCTTCTTTTCCTGTAGTCCCTAGCAACACATGATTTTTTTCCTTCCACATGTTTTGAATATAGTGTTTATTTCATATATTTTTTGTCTATTCCTTATCAATTTGCTATCCTATCGGAATATAACTTTACCGATAGTTGGTTTATTATTTTCTACACATATTCTGCTGGTTTTTTGGTATAAGCCTGTTTCTTTTATATTTACTACCCTTTCGATATTAAACGTTATCAATCGATATCATGGCATTATGGCATTATCATAATTTGTATAAATGATATATCATTGATATATTTATAATCATGATATGGTTTATTATATATCATTATTAATTTAATGTTTTTTTCTAACTCTTCAAACCGTATTCATTAATTATTATTAATTTATGTACCTAACCTTTATGTTATGAGTGGTTATATAGTGGTTTTGGCTGTTAGGCCTTTTATTGTAAATGGATCTACCTGTGTTTATAACTGGTAAACATCTATAGCCCCTTTTACATAAATTCATACATATAATCAAATCTTAACTATTAACATTTACATAAACAATTATTTTTTCCATATCTAATGACAATTTTATCTTGACCTATGGGTCACATATAAGAAAATTCAAATCTATTAACGTTAACTAGCTGCTTCACACTTCATTCTACAACAGTAATTGAATAATACATCTTGTTTCATTACCTTTCATTAACTCAACACATATTTGGTATAACATAACATAAACTTTATCATAACATTTGTTGTCACAAAATAATATCTTTTAACTCAAAATCCTTACTTGCTATTACTATAAAGTAAATTATTGTTTCATTTTTTGTTTGCTTTTCACTGAACATATATCATTAACTATTATCTAACTTACAGGTTCGTTTATTCTTGTTAGTACTACCTTGCATCCTTATTTACCTTTATCTATAATTATAAATGTAATTATTAGATTTTTGTTCTATCATGGGGTTAGATATTGACTTGTTTATTATTCTGTTAACCTTGTTTTTATGTAACATGGATGCTAGCATTTCTGTTGCGTTACATATGCTCCCCCTCCTAAAAAAGTTTAGTTTACCTGAATGAAGTTTAGGTCAAATAAACTTGTATTTTACACATGCCTTTTCTTCATCTCAATGTTAATGGTTGACGATGGGATTCTCAATGTAACTTCATTAGACTAGTATTAATACTTCTTTATTTAATAACATTTCATCATTTTAATTAACATTCTTGATCATTTTTAATTTCTGTAAACAGTATTTGTTGATAGTTGGCTACAATATTCAATGATACATTAGTTTCACATCTCTTCTACTTATAATTACTATAATCACTGTATTTCTCAATTATTCTTCTGTCAACTAATTTCTTTCTGTTTTCTTCGTCCTACTCTTTTGGAAACTGAGGTCATTCTTGCAACTATTCTAATATTCCTTAAATATTTAATTTCCCTAACAATCCCTAATATATGCGTTGGTACAGTTCAGAGAGGCACTGTTTGGCTTCATACTCTGCTGCCCACATCACATCTTAATATAGTACTGCTGGAATTCATCTACAGTCAGCTATAAAATATAATAATCTCCTAATAATCTCTTTAATTACTTAATAATAAATATTTGGGAAAAAATTTTTTTTCTTTGTTGCTTTTATATTTCATCATTACTATCCTTCATACTTTGTGATTCCATTTTAGTTCCTTAAACATTCTTTGATATTAAATTTGACAGTTATCATTTGTAATCATTTTTGTTTTCATTTTTGTTGTGATTATAATGCTAAGTATCTTCTTCATTTGTTTTTTCTGATCTCAATATTTTCTAAATAGTTATTGTGTGATGATCATTATAACTGTGTTTCTGACTAAATACATTCCTTAGCACAACTATTCTTCTTCTTATCGTATTTCATTATTTTGGCTGTTTATATTTCAGTGACTTATATTCATAAATATTTTTTCCTTCTTGTTTTCTTTAATATTACATTGGTTACAATCAATCATTTACTGAAGTTGTTTCTTTCACTTGGCAATGCGGTATGGATTTTTAGGTCATATGATTTTTCTTTTATTATTTTGTATAGGTAGATTTGAGGTAAAAACTTTTATCTTGGGGTTTCATTATTTATCATTCACATTATTTCCTTGTAGACGTTTAGTAATAATTCTCGCTTTCTCTGTAATCTTGGGGTTTGTTATTCATTATTCACACTATTTATTTATAAACATTTAATAATAATTCACGCTTTCTTCTGTAATCTTGTGGTTTCATTATTCATTATTCACACTATTTCTTTATAAACATTTAATAATAATTCACGCTTTCTTCTGTAATCTTGTGGTTTCATTATTCATTATTCACATTATTTCTTTGTAAACGTTTGGTAATAATCCTCACTTTCTTCATGACTATATTTTAATTCAGACTTACTTCATTTTGAATGACTTTTTTTATTCTATTTATTTTATTGTTCAACAAATTCTCTTTTATTTACAAGTGTTTTTTCTTCAAAATCGATAATAAGTGGTTCTTATTGTATTTTAGAATTTAGTGGTTGTACTCAAATTCGAATTCTTTTTTAAATTCCAAGTATTTTCTCTTTAAGACTGGTAATAAGTTGTTCTTATTGTATTTTAGAATTTATTCATAATATTTCTTTTTGGATTTAGTAATTTTTTTTCTTACTAAATTCGTTTTATATATAATAGTTATTTCAAATAATTTTTGTAAGTTGGTCTTACTGTCTTTTAGAATTTTGCTGTTACATATATGATTTCGTTATTACTATTACTGTTTACATGTTTCTTATCCTCTTCCAATAAATCTTCTCTGATATTCTTTAAACAGTGGTTATTAATTATAGTTATGGTACGATTACTCTTAATTTTGTTTATAAGTCATTGTTCCCCAAGATTACGGTTCAGTGAAGGGTATTCATTAATTTTCACTGCCTCTATTAGTTTAAATGAGAGCTTACCCTAGGGTGACCAGATTTTTTATGACGTAAAACAGGACATTTCTGAAATATGGAAATAAAAAAACAGGACAAAACAGGACACGAGTTACAAAGAAAATGTGCTTCATATATGACTGCACTGCTTCATTAAGACAAATAAAAACTACTTTTTACACATAAAAAGACACATATTTTAATAACCAACTTAAAAACATACTTATCATGGCACTGGATCATATTATAATTGATCAAGTTTTTTCAAGAATTATAAAATTATAATTATTCAAATATAAATATTCAAATTCTTAACAACTATAAAATTACATGGGTGTGATTCATAGATATCAACAACCTGCTGAACATGAACTTGTGGTTTCTGAATCAGGAACATCACTATTAACTTTGTACTTATCACAAGACCTGATATCTCGCAAGAGCTTTGAATTACTTAATAGCAGGTTGTAGAATTCCTTACAGCTAAGGTCTTGAAAATGAGTTTTTAAAATTACAATTGCTTGAATAGTTTTGGTAGTAAAACGGTTTCTTTCATCAATCCAAAGGGAGTTCACAATTGAAAAGACACTTTCCACAACAGCATTTGTGCCTGGTACAGCCAGAGCAAAACTCACAACCACCTCTATGTTTTTACATGGAATGCCTATACTTTTAAGTATGTGGAAGACATCACACCATTTCTTATCAATCTTCACATTAACTTTTTCCCATTCCTCAAATTTTCTGGATAAAACTTTGTTCACATGTCCTATCTCATCAAATAATTCATCTTCATGTACCTGAATTGTTGAACATGAATCTACTGTCTTAAGAATTTTCAGACTTTTTAAAACCTCATCCCAAGATACAGAATTTTCAATGTTATCCAATGAAATGATTTCAGAGGCTGATATTGTTTAAATAACTTAAAAAAGTGTCATAAAATAAATTGGTAATCGTTTCATATTTTGATTGGGTGAAAAGGCCTTCATTTTCTAAGTTAATTAAAATTGAAGAAACAACTGAAGTTTGAAACTTACTACATTTCCTGTTATTGACTTTTTCTGTAAGCAATTCTAATTCTTCAGCTACTTCAGTGGCTGAAATGTTGGTTCTTTCCAACTTTTGGATTGAATTTGAAAACATTTTCAGTTGGCTTTGTATGAAATGAAGCCAAAGAAGTGACTGTGGGTTCTCAAAAAATTGTTTTAGCAATGTAGGACACCTATCCTGAGACATGAAATAAGACTTTAGAGGCTCATAAATATCAATAACCCTTGTAACTCCTGGCAACAATGACAACCATCTAGTTTTAACACTACCCAGAACCTGCTTATATTCAGTAGCAACAAAATCACAAAATAATTTCAATTCCTCCACACGCACGGTATAAATGTGAAAATATTGAAATATTTTATTCACTACTGTTTCTATGTCGATAGGAAGAATGTCTGCACTTGTTTGTACACCATTGTGTACCACATGAGCTGCACAACCAATGCCTTGAATATTCATTTTGAGCACAATGTTCAATTTAGAAAAAATGTTGTTTGTTCCGGCCCTCTTGTACCCACCAAAGTTAGTGTTACAATTATCTGCACAAAACGCGATGATCTTTTCAACTAAATGATGTTTCTTTAAGATGTCCAGAACATGATTAGCTAATAATTCTGCTGTTTCTCCACCAACGTTCTGAAAACAGATTACTTTGCGCTGAACACCTTTGGTAGGAATGAAATACCTAACTAGAATCGGCACTAATTTTAAGCTTTTGTGATTTGATGCATCAACCATCACAGACACATACTTAGCATTTTCAAGTTCTGATTGCACTTCATGCATTGCATACGGCGATAAAACGTTCACTAAAATCGACTCGCACTTTGTCCTGGAACACGTGAATTTCTTCTCAAATAGTTCTCTGATGATAAGAGATGTGCAGTCCATTGAACGGAAAGAATGGTTGTGTTTTGCAGTATGAAATGCAAACAGCCCTTCTTCAGCAGCGATACGTTTATCTTCCTCAGTTTGTAGTCCATTCCTACTTACAAAGGAAGTTATACTACTGGAAGTTCTCGCGGAAACTGCTAACATGTGTTTCTTTTTCTTAATGTGCTGTGTAATATCGGCACGTCCTCCATGTTCAATGGAAAAAACTGAACGACATAAAGTACATTCTACCTTTGTAGATGTGGTGTCGTCCTTCAAGAAAGGAAACTCTTCTTTCAGGGTTTTGGAGAAAGTACACTTTCTTTTCCCCATATTAATATGCACGTGTATCTCGAACCAAGCGAACAACAGACAATGGAGCAAGCTCGCCACACCAAGCGTTAAAACTAACCAAACAAAAAAAGTTTACCTTGATTGCCTCACTCTCCCTTGACGCACTCTGGCGGAAACCAGAGATCATCATTTCTTTTCGCAATTGGGTTCCCTTAACCATTCGAGACCCATCTTGACCTCAGTAAGAAAGTTTAAACGAATGAGACCAAAATGACACAAAAACAAATAAAAACTCAAAAAACAAAGCGAAGATTAAAGATTAGGTTATCCGTTATTGCAAGTACGGAAAAACGGGACATTTGATGTCCCGTTAATAATTTGCCGGGACAACGGGACACATAATGAAAAAAAGGGACAATCCCGTTAAAAACGGGACGTCTGGTCACCCTAGCTTACCCCCTCTTCTCTATTTTCATTTGGATTATTGTGTTGATTTAGTACAGTTTCGGTGCGATCCTCCGTATTAGGTTCCGCTATCCTATAATTTCTTTCAGGTGGATAATGTCTTCACGCCGGGACTGGTCATAATGATTGTCATATCGGTGACTCCTTGGGTAATACCGTCGCTGATTACCTTGAGGCCTGGAGTAGATATAATTGAAGTTATGCCTATAATTATTGGGTCGTCTGTCCCCATCTCCTCTATTATTGCGACTATCGCGGTAATTATAAGTATTATTGCCACGATAATTATAGTTCCTGGAATTATTATTCGCGTGCTCATTTTGGGTCCTATTGGCATTAACGTTCTGTGCAGGTCAATTGTGATCATTATTATGAGAATTGGTTGGTGGCGCGTTATTATTGTAGTTCTGATATTTATAATTTAACATCCTATTTCTTTGGTATTGGTTCTCGTGCTCATAATTCTCCAGGAATTTGGCCATGGCTGGAATCGTTTTGATTTGACTACACATACGTGCATTTTTTATCCCTTCCTCGTAATGGTAGGATAGTTGTATCACCAAACATTCCTCGGGAATTCTGGGCTCTAAGTTCCGTGCCATACATACTTTTCCTAGAAAGTATGAAGTAGGAGACTGGCCTATGTTTGTTTCGTATCGACCGTTACTCAAATTATTCCTAATCATGTTCTGGGTCGATTCAGACCAATATTTCTCTTTAAATTGTTTTTTGAACTCAGTCATGTCCAGTATATCCGGGCGCACCGCTGTCCACCAATTATCATAAGTATCTTTAAATGTTTCATCAATCATACTGCGTATAGTACTCCAGCGATTTTCTCTATTTCTTGCGATCACCTCTTCCAATCTCTTTAAAAATTCCATCGGATTGCGCTTGTAATTACGAAAATTAATCGACTCCCGGTTCTCGTGGTTATTTGTATGACTATGTTGGCATGTCCTATCCCGCCATGAATCTACTTCTTCTTGTAATTGTAATTCACGTCTACTAATTTCCTCTATTTTATTTTTACTGGTATTAATTTGGCCTTCCATATTATTTAAATTGCCATATACTCTTTCGAGTCGTTCACCCATGTCTGTCTGTATTTGCGTAATCCCTTCTTTATTCTCCTCCCGTACCAGATGTACTTCGTTTTTAATTTGCTCATATTTTCCAACAGTTTCCTGTTGGATTTCTTCGACCAATGTTTTATTCTCAATTTTTATGTCATTAATTTTATTCTGTAATTCTTCACGAACCTGTACTATTGTTTCGTTAGTTTTTTCTAACCCTTCATTTGTTTTGGCTATTTCTAATTTTCTTTCCTCATTATTTTGGTCTACCCTTTGGTTAATTGTTACATGAATATTCTCAATTTTTTCATTAATTTGCCTTAAATTTTCTTCATGTATTTGTAAGATGTCTTCCTTCATTTGTTTTAAACCCTCATCATTCTTAACTAACCTTTCGTTCATTTGTTTTGAGGTTTCTTTAATTTCCTCATTTATTTTATCTAATTTTTCCTCCAGTCTCTTTGAGTTTTCCTTATTTTCCTCATTTATTTTATCGAATTTTTCCTCCAGTCTCTTTGAGTTTTCCTTATTTGTTTTCCTTGAGTCTTCCTTAATTTCCTCTTTCATTTGTCTGTTGCTTTCCATTATTATCCTCAACAGCTCCTGCATACTCATGTCTTCCTTTTTGTTGGATTTATCTGATTGGTCCCCTTGGGCATCTTCTTCTATTACTTCCTTTTCCTTGTCCGCAATTATTTCAGTTTCCGTTATTTCGTCTGTCTGTTGTTCCATTTCACTATCTGTTATTAGTTCTATTTCCTGTTCTTGTTCATCTATTTCCTTCTCCGTTTCTCCTGCCCTAATCCTTGATCTACCTCTGGTATGCATGTTTATTCTCCCACAGTTGCCTGCTCTGGTTAAGTAATATTAATATAGTTATAGTTACTTAACTTAAGCCCTACACTGGTTGAGCGCCAATTTTTAAGTAAACGAGTACGTACGGTTCAAGTCCCACTGTTGGGTTCGTCAATTTGTATCGTGACGAGTCCAAGCGTCTCGTTATGTTCACACAATGTAAGCCTATTCGTTGCTATGAACGGGTATGTTCCCCTGTCTTTACTCTCTTAGGTCGTTTATTTTACTTAATTATTTAAATATCTGAGATATTTGGAGTTGTGGGATATATTGATGTAATTAATTAATATTAACTTAGCTCTCTAAAAAATATCAGTGTTAGTGTACTTGAAACTTAAATAATTAATGCGTTATTCTGTAATTTCGTTCAACCCTATTATACCTTGAAGAGAATTATGTAT
The DNA here is from genome assembly GCA_034769895.1 of Magicicada septendecula. NCBI lineage: Eukaryota > Metazoa > Arthropoda > Insecta > Hemiptera > Cicadidae > Magicicada > Magicicada septendecula. The sequence goes on along the minus strand of CM068375.1, from coordinate 92,903,784 downwards.
AATTTTGTATTTTTACGCTCTCTCTTTGGTGTCGGATAATTCCGCTATAAGCGCTGTAGTACCGGAGCAACGAAACTTATAGGTTATTTCACTGTTTATGTTAACCAATTATTCTATACTTAGTCAGTTACTTTTTATTCCCAACTCATTAAATCATACTCCAAATGACAAGATTTTGCAACTATATAAAGGTTCTTTATTTGTTTACTTCTTTAACATTGAATAAGATATGTTCTAACTGACATACGCTTGGGCTATAGAGTGCGTGAATCGATTATTGATTATTCCGATCCTTTATTTAAATTCAGTTATATAGTGTGTTTTAATTTGTAATTAATTTAATTCAGGGTGTGAAGGTTCTTGTAACTGTGGGAAAGATTAAACATACATAGATAAGAATGCAAGATTTACAAGTTTGAAGTGTTGTGTGGTTAATATGATTAATATGATAATAATTTACCAGACTAGAACGAAGCAAATCGTGTAGGCGGTTGATTGATAAATTTACTGTTCTGGACGATTATGCCGTATAATATTCTTTCTTCGGTTTAATAAAATGGAATTCCTGTCCTGTCCACTTCAGAAATACAGCTCTCCGGATTGATTTACAGCCCGATTGATGCTTCTTCTGCAATTCCAGGATCCAAATACGTTCTTCTCTCGGTTGAAGCAATTAGTGATGTTCCGTGTATTTGAAAGGTTATGAGTTCTAGTGTAGTGTATTTTATTAGTTGTGATACATTGACTCGTTCTATTTGGTTTATTATATCGTCAATTCCTTTCGGATATGGGACAATTCAAGTCCTTCCTTGTAGAATCCAGTTATCTATTTTCTATTGTGATTTCATACTATTGTCTTGTTTGGTTAATTTGTACTGGCAAGATTCAAGAATATTATCTTTAGTGTTTTAATTATGATAACTGTGTCAAATATTTTAGAATATTCAGATTATATGAGATATTTCTTAGATTTTCAATCTCATCACATTCAGATCATAAAAGCAATTATTGACAAATCAACAACTTCTTCTTTTCCTGTAGTCCCTAGCAACACATGATTTTTTTCCTTCCACATGTTTTGAATATAGTGTTTATTTCATATATTTTTTGTCTATTCCTTATCAATTTGCTATCCTATCGGAATATAACTTTACCGATAGTTGGTTTATTATTTTCTACACATATTCTGCTGGTTTTTTGGTATAAGCCTGTTTCTTTTATATTTACTACCTTTTCGATATTAAACGTTATCAATCGATATCATGGCATTATGGCATTATCATAATTTGTATAAATTGATATGGTTTATTATATATCATTATTAATTTAATGTTTTTTTCTAACTCTTCAAACTGTATTCATTAATTATTATTAATTTATGTACCTAACCTTTATGTTATGAGTGGTTATATAGTGGTTTTGGCTGTTAGGCCTTTTATTGTAAATGGATCTACCTGTGTTTATAACTGGTAAACATCTATAGCCCCTTTTACATAAATTCATACATATAATCAAATCTTAACTATTAACATTTACATAAACAATTATTTTTTCCATATCTAATGACAATTTTATCTTGACCTATGGGTCACATATAAGAAAATTCAAATCTATTAACGTTAACTAGCTGCTTCACACTTCATTCTACAACAGTAATTGAATAATACATCTTGTTTCATTACCTTTCATTAACTCAACACATATTTGGTATAACATAACATAAACTTTATCATAACATTTGTTGTCACAAAATAATATCTTTTAACTCAAAATCCTTACTTGCTATTACTATAAAGTAAATTATTGTTTCATTTTTTGTTTGCTTTTCACTGAACATATATCATTAACTATTATCTAACTTACAGGTTCGTTTATTCTTGTTAGTACTACCTTGCATCCTTATTTACCTTTATCTATAATTATAAATGTAATTAGTAGATTTTTGTTCTATCATGGGGTTAGATATTGACTTGTTTATTATTCTGTTAACCTTGTTTTTATGTAACATGGATGCTAGCATTTCTGTTGCGTTACAATATGTATATTTTACTTTTATTGCTAAATTTTTTTAAATTTCATTTGTCAGATATAAACTGACATACTACATGTTTCTTGTCAGTGATGAGGTATTATTGTGTGAGCATAAATTTAATTAATAAGGTACCTATAGAATTGTTATTTAGCAACTTTAGTTAGACTGTGATTTAGAAAATGTCATATGAATTAATGTTAATACATAGAAATGTCGGCTTATGTTGCAACAGTGTACTCAAATGTGTTTAATAATTTGGTGTTTGTTAATAATATTGCCAATTGTGATTAATACTACTTGATAGACACATGTCTATGAAATGAACGTTGAGAATTCAATTGTGTACACTGGATTAAAAATGTTATCATGATATGTAATATGAACACTAATAAAACGCTGTTATAATTATGCAAGTGTTTTATTGCAAGTCCTGTCATGATGGGCTCACCACAATTTATCTTCCATCTAGACCACAAGTCTAGTTTTAAGAATTAAGTAACGACACCTGATAAAAAAAAATTTAATAAAATTTTATAAAAAATTCAGGAGGACGTTTCAATAGTAATTAGTAAACGTTAAAAAAACTCATATAAAAGTAACCACAAAAATGCTGTAAAAAGTAATACATCACATTTACATGAGATTCAAATTACTTTCTTTGTTACATAGTGAACCACGTATAGTGTGCTAATACATGCAATATGGAGACAGAGTAAAAGGTAATCTGAAAGAAGCTTCTGAAATGAAAAGGTAGCAATAACTGGGGTGACTGTAGTTTTCTTGCTGAACTCTGACAAAGAGACAGAGTAAAAGGTAATCTGAAAGAAGCTTCTGAAATGAAAAGTTAGCAATAGACATAACTGTGTCCTTTCTAAATGCAGCAAGATTGCTGTAGCCTATAGGGTCTGACAAGTTTGTTTTGTGTTTTTGTGTGTTTACGCCTTTCCACTTTTGTTAGGTAACTACAACGTAGGTGAGAACCGAATATATAGAGCCAAGCAATACTCCTGGTCGACATCATTGGGCTAAAAGCCTTGGTTGCCAAGTCCTCAAAACATAAAACAAAATTGTATAAATTGGAGCCTGAAAAACACACCTTCATTCTATGCCTGAATGAACTCAGGACCAGTACATTCAGGTGCTGTACCCAGTGGTTACTAAGTCAACATCATCATCACCTTCAACAATGATTAAACAAAAAATGGTTTGTTCTAGTCTGAAGCAAATATATTAGAGCTGGTCAATCTTCCTAAAATACACTGGTTAAAATTAACATTATTTTCAGTTTCGCTATTAATTTCAAATATTTTTGTTGTTTTATATGTTTAAATAAAATAAGTACTAATAATAATTATTGTTATTATTATTTTAATATTATTAATCCTACTTACAAATATTTCATCGTGATAATTTAATTTGTGTCTTGGTAATTTGTACTGGTAACTGCTCAAGACACCTGTTGATTGCCTTTCAGCAGGAGAATTCAACTAACTAGTGTGGTCATAAGCATAATATATTTTAGTATGTTCCAAGATACAAGACTGCAGGTAACAAACATGAAAAGTTTAAACAAATTTACACAGTACTCGATGAAAAAAGTATGCAAGCTAATAAGATTGTATATTACATTTTGATGTCTGTTCAAATCTTAAAAATAAACACATTTAAAAAAACAGGATTCATTGTTTTCAAGTATGTAGTTGCTGTTTATTTCTCATGCATATACAAGAAGATAGTATAGAATTAATTTTTCTGTTACACTGAATTCTTGAAGCATTGTTTGAAACTTAACTGAACTTAAAAGGGAAGACAAATTAGATTAAGTGAAGAGTGAGCAATAACAAAATAATTACTAAATATAATTAAATCACTAACGACTCAGAACGCAAAGTTTTTTGTGGGTAAAAATGTAAAAGCTTTACCTTATAGCCTGAACCAGTTTTCGCTTATTATAAGCTTCATCACAGGCTGCCGCTGGGAGCACTGTCCATCTTGTTCTTGGCGACGGTATTGACTTTTGAAGTTTCAATGTTGTGTGTGTGGGTGTGATATGTTCGAATAAAGCGTGTGATTTGAATTTTGTCTGTTCATTTAGGATGTTGTTTTTATGTGTTTGTATATTTCCAATTATTCAAGAGTGTCTAGTTTTATGACCTTTTGTGTGTACATGTGAAATATCCATGTTACTTTCGATGTTTTTGTATGTGTGGTTTGCTTCAGTGAGGTGGTTTGAAAAGGTGGATTTGATAGTGGAGTGTAGTGCCTTTGTGTGTTCAATGTATCTTTGTTTGAAGCTATGTCCGGTCTGCCCTATGTAGAATGTGTTGCAATCTGAGCAGTTTAGTTTGTAAACATCAGGTAGATCAAATTTGTTTTGTGCTTTGTGTGTGTGTTTTGATAGTGTGTGTTCTGTTTTGTTTGTAGTTTTGTATGCGAATCTGTATCCTGCTTTTTTGAATTTGTGGGCTGTTTTTTCAGTGTGGTTATTGATGTATGTTAATGTTATGAATTTGTTGTTTTCTGTCTTCCTCTGTTGTTTGTTTTGTGTTTTGTGTAGGATTTTATTGACTATTGTTCTGTTGTATCCGTTGGATTCTGCTAGATATTTTATCGTGTTTAGTTCGTCTTTGTAGTCTTTTTCATCTAGGGGGATGTTGTTAAGTCTATGTATCATGGTTCTGAAGGCAGCTAGTTTGTGTTGTACTGGGTGATTGGAGGAGTTGTGTATTACCGGTAGTGTGTCAGTTATAGTTGGTTTTCTGTATATACTGAATTTGTGCCTGTGTTCAAATTTTGTGATGGAGCGGTCTAAGAAGTTTATGCTATTGTTGTGTTTGTATTCGGCAGTGAAGGTTATGTTTTATGTGTTATGTGGGTTAGTAACTGTTCACATTGTCTTTTGTTTCTCCTGTATAGTATTATGATGTCGTCAACGTATCTGTGGCAATATAGTATTTTATGTGAGTGTCTGTCATTGTTTGTGAGGATTCTAGTTTTTTTCTAAGTGTTGGAGGAAGACCTCTGCTAATATGCTGTATATGGGTGAGCCCATGGGTAGACCGTCATTCTGTGTGTAAAATTTATTGTTGTATGTGAAGTAGTTTTGTTTTGTGATTATGTTAAGAGTTTCTGTTACTTACTGATTATACATTTTTACCCATAAAAAACTTTGTGTTCCGAGTCGGTAGTGATTTAATTATATTTAGTTAATTAACGGATACGTCATGGACAATGAAATCCAAGAAAATAATTATACCATAAAGTTTTTTTGATGATGATGGTTTATTCCTTTAAAAAACGTTTTCTAGATAGTAATGGATAAAGAATACAACAACATGTAATGTTAAACTCTGTGTATTCATTTTCATTACATTTTCTGGTTCATATTTACTGACAACATGCAAGAATTACAAAGAAAGCAAAAGACTGTGTTACATGTTAATAATCCACCTTTACAATTACACATTTAGAAATAAACACGGGTTGAAAAGAACAACATATTTAAGGAACCCTTGTTGTCTCGTTATATGGTTCCAAAGTTGTCCAGTTATATGGTTCCCATGTTGTCCAGTTGTATGGTTCCCATGTTGTCCAGTTGTATGGTTCCCATGTCTTGTTATATGGTTCCCATGTTGTCCAGTTGTATGGTTCCCATGTCTTGTTATATGGTTCCCATGTTGTCCAGTTGTATGGTTCCCATGTCTTGTTATATGGTTCCCATGTCGTCCAGTTGTATGGTTCCCATGTCTTGTTATATGGTTCCGATTTTGTCCAGTTGTATGGTTCCCATGTTGTCATGTTGTATGGTTCCCATGTCTTGTTATATGGTTCCCATGTCGTCCAGTTAAATGGTTCCCATGTTGTCCAGTTATATGGTTCCCATGTTGTATTTTCATATGGTTTCCATGTTGTTGTCTTATTATGAGGATAGGCAGTAGTGTGTCTGTGCCAAGGTGTTGTTCGTCTGTGTTTTCTGCGATTTTGAGTTATTATTATTTTTCGATTGTTGTGATTTCTGGAATTTAAATTTTGTTTTCCCAGTCTTCTTGTGTTGTCAGAGTTTAGGTCATTTGTATTTACAATACTGTCACCATAAATGGCTTTTATATTGTCGTCGCTCAAATCATGCAGTGTCTTGATATTTTCATGGTGCTGGTCTTCTGGCTTCGTATCAGCATCATCACGTCCTATAATAACAGCTAAGATTTTTTTATCTACAGCTTTAACAGAGTGACTATTTCTGTGCAGTGATGCTGATTTAGTGTTCTTGCTGTTGCGATTGGTTCCAGCTTCTGCCCTCACATCCACAATAAACTGCAAAGAAAGAAAAACTATGTTATTAAAGATTCCTACAGTAGTAGATGAAGTAGTAGTTGATGTAGTTATTTCTTCCAGGCAAAACCACATATGAAATTAATAACAAACATTCTTGTTACATACACCAACTAACATGACAGCTGTCACTTCATATGCAAAACTACAATCTCATAACTATAGACGTGATCTACCCAGAATAAAGTAAATATGGTTTAGTTGAAAAATTAAAATACCAGAATACAAAATGTTTACGTACATCTGTCGTATACTATACTCATGTATGGTACCAAACACACTTAATTGTAATGAATTGTGTGTAGTAGGAAGAGTAATATAAAAGAATATGTTACTACTCTATAGATATAAAAAAAGCTAAAATTGTTATTGCCAAAACCAAATTTAAACAAATAATTTTAACACAATTTGGTAATTCTCAAACGAGAAATTCTACCTTCTCCACATCTGTCCTAAGGTAGTGGTCGGCAGTGAAAACTGCTATCACAACTTCCTTAGCTGAAGAGGTGAATTGAAGCCGAAAGAGAGACAAGCAAAAGTATCCAGAGCGTAATGCTCAAAGAATATTTTTGTGTTTGTCAATGCAATCTTGTCAAAAGGTGACCCTTTTTGCAAAGTTTGGAGTCCGAAAGACTAATTTGTCAAACGGTTGTCCTTCAAAGCATTTTGGGGTCCAAAAGACTTGTTGCAAGACACACAAAATGGGATAAGATTTTGACCCAGTTTGCTATGATCTGTTTTCGAACTATTCGGTTCTCATCAGCAAGGCGAAGAAGCCTTGGAACATAATTTATTAAAAGTTTTGCCAGTTGTAAGCAGTACTAATTCAAAGTTGTTAAACAAAAGTAAGTCAAAGTCGAAAGACAAAAGACGAACAAAGTTTTGGCACAAACTCCTCGTGCCAAAACTTTGTTTGTCTTTCGAGTTTGACTTACTTTTGTTTAACAAAATAATTTTACTTACTATTATGTGGTTAAATTATTATGTTTTAAGATTTACTTATAATACATTGATTAAAACAAAAATTATTTTAAGGTCCACTATTAATTTCAAACATTTTTTTTTTTTTGTAAATTTAACAAAATTAGCGATCAGGACAAATTGGAACAAATTATTCATCTGTATTTGTATAAGTAACTGTAACTAATTTGTCCTCTTCTTTGTTGACTGGCAAAGCTAAACATGTGAAAACCTGCTACTAATTTTTTTTATATTAATAATTTGTAAAATGTTTTCTTTTTAGGTTCACTGAATATAAAATTTCAGCTTCCACAGTAAATTTATCTGATAATTTGAATTTATATTACCTGTAATAAACTTATTTGACTGTCAATTTGAGGAAACGTAACTAAAAAAATTTGGTGTGTATGCCTAAACTTCAAATTTACTGGTAGAAGAGTTTAGTCATTTTACCTCCACTATGTTTATGTTTAATCAACAGCAGATCAGTTATTTATGATATTCTAGCAATAATTATTCCAGGGTTTTCTTATTCAAATAAATGTTAATAAAACAAATGTTCCTTTTTTCTCATAGCCCATACATTGACAACTTTTTTGAGATATTGTAAATAGTATGTGGAGATATTTAGAAAACAGCTTCAAAGATATATTTTAAAGCAGATAATATTCTGGCAATAAATGCCTATTTTTTTATAAACTGATAATTTTTTTTTAATCTTCGTCTGCTTAATGAATTCATATTCAAGGCTTACAACCTGTTCTGATTTTTACAAAAACCATCTTTTCCTTGGCATTCCTACATTTACTTTTACTTTTGGCCTATAGACAACAACCTGTTAACCTATCCAATGCTGTGTCATCTTTCTATGTTAAATGATTATTAAAACTATTAATTAATGTTATTGTAAATTACAAAGAACAGGATAGTCAATTGCATGGAATAATAATCCAACTTCTGAAAGTATCTTTTTAAAGCTGATTTTTAATTATATGCTGGAGGTTCAATTTTTATAACCTGAATTTTATTACCAACAAACATGTTAACTATTTTCTACCTAATATCATGTTGTTATTTTCAGGGCATCGGGGTGAATCCCTTAAAGTTTTTCATTCCCCCCCACACTGTGGTGTGAAGCAGGCTTTAGAATCCACCTCTGTATTTCCACTAAAAGGCAATTATCAATAAAGTGCTTAAAAGCATAAATATAGTTTATTTTAATATGCCTGATTAATGAATGTCTACCCTGAAGTGATTTCCACATTTATCTGGAAAGCAGAAAAGTAAAAAGAAAGATATGGAAGTCAAATATAGAGTGGACAAAAAATTAATAAAGTGTTATTGCAAGAATAAAAAAAATTAAAATACAACAAATTGCATGAAAAAGAAAATTAAATTATTTATGTCACTGTGCAAATTTAGTATTCATAAAAGTATGTATTAGCTTTTGGATGTGATTCATTATGACTGTAAGTGAAAAACAAAATATAGGCTATTATAGAGTTGCTCATCCATACCCAGAGACATGAGTGGTCATGTCCGACTCTATGCCAAGTCAGTTGAACCTTAACAATTGAATATATTGTTATGTTGTATTGTATAAGTTGAAACAAACAATACAACCAGGTACTGATAAGAATAAACAGTGCAATAGTCTTAGTTTTTCAGCTGATCTGAATTAGTTAACAGGGTGACAGCTACCCATATACCTATCAAAAATACAGAGCATTGACACAGAAGCTCAGAAATCTATCAAGGCAATAACAGTAGGCTTACCACCTTTTCTCTAGCAGAAAACTGTTTTAAGTCATACCTAAACAGGGCTACCATGTTGTACACAGGAAATGAAGAATATAAAGTGAGAACACATTAAATTCATTGACACCTTCTAATGAAAGAAATTGTATACTCATAAACTGCAGTCAAATTTCATGTTAAATGATACACTTTGGCACAACGACAAGCAACAGTAAACTTTAATTAATCTAATGGTCTGGCATGTTCAATAGTCCAAGGCTGAAAAATCATGGGGCAGCCTATGGTAATACCTACACATCCAGGGCCTGACTTAAGTTTAGTGCCCTAGCCTGATGAATTTGTTTGTGCCCCCTCCCCAAACCTTCCGACCTCTCAAACAACTAATATTACGCACAATTCACTCATATATTATAGGCTACTTATTATTTAGAAACATGTGGGTTGTATAAACAAAAATTCATCTTGTTTCCATTTTAATCACGTAAATTAATTTTTATTAAAATAGAACAAACACATTGACAAATTATAATACGCAATGAGAATATTACAAAAGACCCATACTTTACTTAACGTTTACACAAAGTAAATCAAAATGCTAAGAACAAAAGTTTTTCAAATAATTTTTATATCCATTATTAATTTCTGAAAATTTTTGTTTACTCAAACATTAGTTTTCTGGTTTTTGCAGTTCCAAATCGATTAAGTATTTCACTAAATGAAATCCTTTGTGATAAAAAAATATTTTGTGTTTGAAATGATGTGATTTCACTAATGGCATGATGATATATATATATATATATATATATATATATATATATATATATAATGCAACATGAGTTTTTTTTACTTTTTGTTCTCTTAAGTTTTGTATTCCCCAAAAGCTTGTGCCCTAGGCTACAGCCTATTCAGCCTAATCGTAAATCAGGTCTTGTACATATCCATAACTAATGGTGAAGTTTTCATTGTCACACAGCAACATTGAACTACATCTGGACTGTCAGAACCAACTCATTGCAGAAAGGTTTTTTTTTGTAATGAAAACCAGATCAACAAATTGGACTAACAAAACTTATATTAAGTGAATAATTTTTAAATTGTCAATAAATAAGATATACAACTCTGTACTTACTGCGTGTGCAAAAACAATGAGTAATGCAATTAACAAAGCGTTGTTGAAGATCCCCATGACAGACACACTAGTGGGACACAGAACTGACTGCACCAGGTGAATGTTTGTATTGGTGCTGTTGATGACTATTTATATATACTGGTGGAGCATATACACGTGGACACACACACACACAGAACACACAATATGATATGAAATATGGTAATTGTTAAAAAATCGCTTTTTCTATCAGTGTGGTTGAGTGGTTTAATCATTTAATTGAGTTCTTGTTATCAGTAAGTTAGGAAATTTAAATGACTCACCCACAACTAGGAAAACTCATTGTTCTGATCAGCTTAAAAACAAATTAGTAGACTGATAATTTGTTTCTGCAAATTACAGTACAGTGATGGTTACTGTAAGTTGTGTCACCAGGTATTTCATCTGTTTTGAGGAGGTTTATGTTACCGTGCTAAGTAATACTGTATACGACGGCTTTAACCCAACACTACCAAAAGTTGACAATTCTTGCTTTAGACCAATTTACATTCCTCTGTTTATTATTATTTTTTTTATCGGCCATCTAATAACCACGTGCCAATTTCAATTCTTTATTCTATGTTCTTTTCTTTTTCTCCAATATTCTTTCGCCTTCTCACTATGTCTTTTCTTCCTGTCTTCAGTCCACTTTGAACCTGCGTTTTTTTTTCTCTCCTACCCTGGACTCCTCCCATTTTTAACACTTTTGTCCGAAAAGCTTCTCTTTCAATTGCTTCTTCTGCATTTATATTATTTTTTCTAAATCATTTTGGACTTCTTTAATCCAACTTGATGTTGACTTCTTCCCCTACAGATATCTGAAGATCTGCTTTGCTAACCTATTGCTCTTTGTTCTATATAAATGTCCAAAAAATAATAGTCTTCTTTTTCTCATTGTTTCTGTTATATTTTGTATACTTTGATATATTTCATCATTACTTCTTAATTTCCAACCTTCTGAAGTTTTTCGTGGGCCTAATATTTTCCTAATAATTTATCTTTCCAATATTTCTATTTCGTCTAAATTATACTTCAATACTAGACATTCACTTGCATATAGGCATTCTGGCTTCACTACTGTACAGTACTGTACAGTACTGTAATGCCTTATTTTTGAATTTTTAGATATGTACTTTTTATTGTAAATATCATTAGTTATACCATATGCTCTTTCCATTTTATGAATCCTTACTTCTATTGCAGATTTTTCTAAACCATTCTCTTGAATTATTTCCCCTAGATACTTAAATTTTCTAACCCTTTCTATTCGACCAATATCTGTTAGCAGGAATTTTGGTGAATTTTTAATGTTCCTAAGAAATTTGTTTTTTTTTCTGCAGAAATTCTTAAGCCTGTTCTACTGGCTATGTCCTCTAAAAAGTTAACTTGTGTTACTGCAGATGTCAGATGTTCAGAAAGCAAAGTCAGACAGTTATTTCAATATTTTTGTTTCTTCTTCCTTCAGTTATTTTTATGTTATTGTTGTTTTTTAATGAGATTACGATAACAAATAACTCTCCTTTTCATTCTTGGGTTTTATTATGAATGACATGTCTCAGTATCACTAATTATTTGTAAACACTACTACAATGTGGAACACTAGTATTTTATATACAAATTTAAAAAAAATTTTACTCTGGCTCAGCCCACATCTAGTTACACTACCGACTCAGAACACAAAGTTTTCTATTTCTTTTATGAATTTGCTAACTGCTATAATTTTTTATTGTTCGACTAAGCTTTTCGTCATTACTGACATCTTCAGGTCTTAAACCTGAAGACGAAAAGCTTAGTCGAACAATAAAAAATTATAGCAGTTAGCAAATTCATAAAAGAAATAGTAAGGATGGCTGCTAATTTAAACAATACGAAGAACAAAGTTTTCTATTGGTAAAAACGTAAAAGTTTTACCTTATAGCCTGAACCAGTTTTTGCTTATTATAAGCTTCATCAGAGGCTGCCACATACACACAAAAGGCTGAAAACTAGACACTTTTGAACAATTAGAAATATACAAACACAGAAAAACAGATAAAAATGACATCCTAAATGACCAGACACAATTCAAACCACACAGATTATTCGAACATATCACACCCCACACACACAAGATCAATCCTTCAAAAGTCGGTGCCGTTGCCAAGAACAAGACAGACAGCGCTCCCAGTGGAAGCCTCTGCCAAAGCTTATAATAAGCAAAAACTGGTTCATGCTATAACGTAAATCTTTTACATTTTTACCAATAAAAAACTTTGTTGTCCAAGTCGGTAATGATATACTTATATTTAACAACTTTGATCAAATTTTTGAAATAGTGTCTCCCTTACAATTCTCATTTTCTATCTTCCCTCCCTTTTACTTTCACTTATACACATTCTCTATTTGTCTGTCTTCTCTCTCTCTCTCTCTCTCTCTCTCTCTCTCTCTCTCTCTCTCTCTCTCTCTCTCTCTCTCTCTCTCTCTCTCTCTCACTCTCCCTCCCTCCAATTTGCATATTTCTTTTACCTAAAATACTGTCAGTACTTAATTTATAAGTAAGAGTTTTTCATTACCTACTGTTAGCTTCATGTTATTAATACTAAAAGCAGCTTTAGCTTGTGCACTACACATTACTGCTCTGATTCAACATTTGAATCTTGACACTCTACACTAGCTCAGAAAGTTTTCTTCTTTTGAGTGTTTACACCATATTCATCTTGTCTAACAGTCAGGCAGCTCTCAATAGGAGCATGGAGGAGCTGAATTCCAAATGTTTTCAACTAGAACTGTCTACTTGCAACTACCAGCACTTTAGGTAAGGATTAAAACAAGTTTGTAGCCTTGTTTTAATCCATTAAAAAAACAGAAAGGGGTATTTTTAAAGGGTATTTAATTCATTCTACCTGAATGAGGGTATTTCGTAGCCCTTAAGTTCTCCCTATACAGTACTCTGTTTACAAACCCTTCCCTCCAAAAACAGGACTCCAGAGCAGGCTGAAATGCATTAGAGATTTTCATAGTTCAAACAGTGTTTCCTTGCAAACCATTGGATTTCATTAGTTCTGAATTCTATTTCCAGACCTTGTGGAGGTCGGTGTTACTACTAAAGAACCAAGCTACATCAAAGATGTTTAATAATTTATTTTTGAAATTCTGTATTGTACTATTTTTTATTTTTCTGGTACAATCTCATAATTGATATCACACATCCACATGGATTTTACACCTGTTCGTACAGAAGAGAAAGATCTCCTTCCTGCTACCTTTCTCATTCAACCTCCTGTCAAAACCCTCTTGTGCATCTATCATAACAGGTCTCGTCTCTCAAGTTTGACCCATTTCTATTTATTTTTTCTTATATGTGTTCTCCAATACCTGTCTGTGTATCTGTCCACGTGTTTAGATCAGTAGCGATTCCTGACCCGACGGGTAGGGCAAGCATCAATTCTAAGCACATGTACATAAAATTCCAACGTTACAAAATCATTAGAAAATATTCGACTACACTCTAGTTTGTGTTGCTATAAGAAAAATATTCATCACTGTAATGAGTGTGAGGATTAAAAAAGTGGTGTTTAGCAAGCTGTGATTATTCTTCCTAATTTTAAAGGATATAAACAGACACACCACTTCCATTTGCCTTGGCTTGAAAGTTTCAATCCATGAGCTAACCTCAAACACCGACAACCAAAACAATAAACAAGAGAAAAAAAATGCCACATGTTCACCGAGCCGGGACACTGTTAGCACTCCTAGCAGCTTAAAGCACTACTAGAGAGTGCTTACTTTTTGCATCTCTGAGATCCAAGTGCTGTGCGGTTTAGCATTCTATGTAGGTACCAGCAAACCATCATACTCGTAGATTAGATTGTTACAAGTTTCAGTATTTCTAACTGTAGCCTAATGTAGAAAAGAAGGTTAGATAATGAAAACGTAATTGTGAAATCCTAAATAAATGCTAAAATTTCTGAAATTACGGCCAACTCATAGTGCACCAAAGCATTTTTTGAAGCCTCATTTTTTGGGAGGCAGAGCAGGCAGTCAGCTGTTAAAACAGCACCCAGAACTGGCAGCAAAGTGATATCAATAACTTTGGTGCATTTTGTTGTCCATAGCATGACCATTGATTAACTAAATATAAGTATATCACTACAAACTCGGAACACAAAGTTTTTTATTGGTAAAAATGTAAAAGTTTACCTTATAGGCTGAACCAGTTTTTGATTATTATAATCTTTGTCAGAGGTTGCCACATACACACAAAAGGCCAAAAACTAGACACTCTTGAACAATTGGAAATATACAAACACACAAAAACACATAAAAACAACATCCTAAATGAACAGACAAAATTCAAATCACACATATTATTAAACCATATCACACCCCACACACACAACTTCAATCCTTCAAAAGTAGGCACCGTTACCAATAACAAGATGGACAGCACTCCCAGTGGCAGCCTCTGACGAAGCATATAATAAGTAAAAACTAGTTCAGGCTATAAGGTAAAACTTTTACGTTTTTACCAATAAAAAACATTGTGTTCTGAGTCGGCAGTGATATGCTTATATTTAATAACTTTAATCAAATTAAGTCATCAGTATCATTCTAACTGGAAGACGGGTGACAAATGAGCTACCGAGTTTCAAAAGAAGAGAGATATGAAGGCATGTGAAACAGTTTTTAGTGACAACAGTAATGTTGCTTACATCATTTATTTAATTTTAAAATAGGTTAGATACCTGATATTCCTTCATGCAACTTACTTTGGTCGCTATGCACGACACGTTTCAGGATCAAGGTCCCACATTCAGGTGCTCACTCGGGTCGAGCTCGTCAGTTCATAAAAACACAGACATAAAACATAAAAAACACTGAATTAAAACACTCATACTGCGCGAGAGGGGACGATACGCATCGTCGAGAAAGTAAACGTGCAACTCGACGATGCACATCATCGTTTACTCGACGATTGCATGCACGTTTACTTTCTCGACGATGCGCATCGTCCCCTCTCGCGCAGTATGAGTGTTTGAATTCAGTGTTTTTTATGTTTTATGTCTGTGTTTTTATGAACTGACGAGCTCGACCCGAGTGAGCACCTGAAGATGGGACCTTGATCCTGAAACGTGTCGTGCATAGCAACCAAAGTAAGTTGCATGAAGGAATATCAGGTATCTAACCTATTTTTAAATTAACCATTGCAACTTGGTGACACAATGAATCATTTATTTGCTTTCGCCTGATTTTCAAGGTAAGCACTGCTGCTCTGAGGATTTGCCTCTGGTTTATGTTTATTTGCCCCTTCATCCACTTATTTGTCACTCTATTTATTTCTTTGTTCATTTTCTGCCTGTCTGTCTATCTATCTCTCTCCCTCACTTCTTCAGTGGTTCTCTATTTATTTTTCTCTTTTTCTAGCCTTTACCCTGCTTTTCTCCTCATTTCACTTTTTCTCTATTTATAATGTTATGTTTTTCTACTTATCTTTACATCTCTAATTATAGGTGTTCTCATACATTAAATGATGACAATCCACACCTTCATAAATTAAAGAGAATTAACAAAAGGTGCCACTATATTGTATTTTCATAAGTGCTAAAATTTCCAATTACGTTCTTCACTGCTTCATAGATAAAACATTCATAGTACACATCAATTAATTTTAAACTAACATTCATACATAGAAATTGATAAGTGATATTCAATTATCTAAGTATTGTTTTTTAGTAAATGATGTACACTGTGTGTGTGTGTGTGTGTGTGCGTGTGCGTGTGTGCGTGCATGTGTGTGTGCGTGTGTGTGTGTGTGTGTGTGTGTGTGTGTGTGTGTGTGTGTGTGTGTGTGTGTGTGTGTGTGTGTGTGTGTGTGTGTGTGTGTGTGTGTGTGTGTGTGTGTGTGTGTGTGTGTGTGTGTGTGTGTGTGTGTGTGTGTGTGTGTGTGTGTGTGTGTGTGTGTGTGTGTGTGTGTGTGTGTGTGTGTGTGTGTGTGTGTGTGTGTGTGTGTGTGTGTGTGTGTGTGTGTGTGTGTGTGTGTGTGTGTGTGTGTGTGTGTGTGTGTGTGTGTGTGTGTGTGTGTGTGTGTGTGTGTGTGTGTTGTATGACTCACCTATACCACCAATAGCCATCACTCACCAGTACCAGTCAGTATCTATCTGTGACCACAGCCAACTACATCGTCAGGTGCTCTACAAATTTCTTGATCATTTAAGACTTATATTTCTCATATATTCAGGAAGTATATTTCATTTCTGACACACACTTCTGAAAGTTCATATTCCTGATGGTGCATGCTAATCAATTATTTTTATAGCTTTATTAATTACAATTTGAGGTAGATTTGACTATTGTTTGTGACTTGTTAATCCATTTAACAAATACGTATACCAATGAAAATAATTCAGTTATACTAATGATACTAATATACTGAATTTTCAATAATACTAATGAATTCACACAAAGGTACAATTTTCACTAACATATTTAAAATACTGCAGGCATTCACACAAATCTTAAAACATCATTTTTAATATACTAGTAAATTTGTTTTAAATTGCATTTTATTTTAAATTCTTTTGGAGAAAAGTTTATACTTTTCCATTCTAAAAATTTTAAGTATTGCAATGTTATTGGTAAGCACGGATAAATTAACATTGCCAAGACAAATGTATGGAATGATGGTTTATTAAAAATTAATTAGTTGGAATGGTCTAAATTTAAAAATGTTATAAACACCCTTTATACTGCCCTTTCATTTTGAACATACACAAGCTCCTGAAAATTTTCTGAGCTCAGGACTTTTTCAAGAATATTTAAGGGATTTCAGAAGAAGTTCTGGATTTAGCTCTAAGGTCGTGCCCCATACTAAACAGAATAAAACTTGTTACAGAACGTTTGCTTTTTCACAAAGACCTAAATTCATTAATATGAAGGAACACAGCCTATGCTTAAAATGGCCAACTCAAAAGCTTTATAGAAGTATTTATTTAAATCACATGTCTTTTGTATTCATTCCTATGATAATGGCAGAATTGGAATGAGTTTTTCTTCAGTAATCAGATCAAATCCTTCCAAACTGATGCAAATAAACAAGGCTAATTCACGGAACTTGCAATACACTCTATAGAAAAGACATTAATTTTGAGGATCAGACTTCAACACTACGGTTACAGTTACATGGTTGTAACCAAGAAAAATATTGGTATGGAGAACCATACATGACTTCCATGTTCAAAGATTTATATTTAAAATCATTTTTGAAACGTAATATTTCCATAGAAACTACTTATTTCTTCAGTCTTAACCACAGTATATACCACCACATGTTAGCTCACCTGATTTTCACTGATGATGGCAGTCGATGGCACTACCGAAAAGTCTGGTTTTGCAGAAAACATTGGACTACAGCCAAACAGCCCGTGAAGGAATTTTAACAACAAACTACTTCTTTGTTGCCGATAACGTAGTACACATATAAAAAATTATCCTCTCCCCCTTCAACTATAATTTTCATTTATACAAAAATTACCCCCACCCTGTTCAACTAGCCTCTTCATTTATAGATATTTCATCTATGTTTCTGCAGTTGATTATTATGATCTTCTTATCAGGATACTTTATTTATCAAAATTAAGTACTTTACTCTTTTTTAATAATATATATATACTTTCACTTATGAACTTACTTTTGTCACTTCCCAAACGTTTCGAGATGTTGTTTCTCTTCTTCAGTGGGTTTAATACTAACTGTCGATTACAGAATAACCATTACGGAATGGAGTGTGTGGTGGGGGTTGACAAAACCCAGCTGTTTGGGAAGTGACAAAAGTAAGTTCATAAGTGAAAGTATATTCCACACATACACACACTCCATTCCGTAACGGTTATTCTGTAATCGACAGTTAGTATTAAACCCACTGAAGAAGAGAAACAACATCTCGAAACGTTTGGGAAGTGACAAAAGTAAGTTCATAAGTGAAAGTATATATATATATATATATATATATATATATATATTATTAAATTAATAAAGTGAACGAAGAGGATGCAACAACAAGATAATTTTACTTTACTCTTGTTAAAACGTAAAATGTTGCAGGTAAACTACCCTTTCCCCATAACCGATCTTCACCAAAATCAACAGACCTTGAGGTCTATACAACTCAGGAACATGTGCAAAACATTATTTGATTCTGTTTGACTTTACGGCAGTAATCGTTCATCATAGAAAAAATTGATGGGATCTCTCTTGGGGAGTCAGCCCTTCTAGTATTACCTGTATTATCTCCCTCTCAGGCAACCCCAACCTTAATACCCAGGCAGTTTTGCGTATGCTCTGTACAAAGTCCGCCAGCGCCTCTTCGTTGGCCTGTAGACGATAGAATAACTTAAATTTCAACTGGTCACGTCGTCGACGGGGTATGAAGAAGTCCAACACCTCCCCATGGAGAGAGTCGACACTGCCGCCACAATGCAGAGTGTTGGTGACCAGCTCAGCCAATGAACCCCGGCAATACAGATATATAAGGGACAAGAGGTCCCCATCGGACAGCCCCGGGAAATCTGCCAACTGCAGGACAAGGTCCAAGAAAACCAACAACTTGCTCTCATCTTGTCCATCCACCACCGGAAGTTTCTGGAGAACACCGGAAATAGGGTTGGGCAGTCTCTGATAACCTACCCCCGCCAGAATTACACAACACACAAAACGTAACAATGAACCATGAATCCCAACGCAATACCCAACACAAACATAACTTACAAAACAGAAAAAACTCGAGTACTATTCTTCCTTCAAGTCGACCTCCGGGTTCCCTAGCGTTGCGGAGACCGGACCCACTCCTGAACTAGCTCTCGTTCACACCACACAAGAGGACCAACCAACTTTTGACATTAACATAATACATGAAATCCACAACCCACATCACATTTCACAAAACACATACTTAACAACCATCAAAAGCCAACATTAAATTCCCAAAATTTTCAAACAATGAACTCTGTCAGGACACCCTATCATACCGACTTCTGATCGGGCCATACCGCATCCCGCAAACAAACGCGCTATCATTCAAAAATCAATTAATGATACAGTCCATTCCCCTCGCAACACCACAGATCTCCGGTGATTCAACGTCTCAAAAAAAAATATTCCCACTAAAAATGCATGCCTCGTGGCGGCACCAAATTTACAAATTCAAACAGGCTGACCATCATACATCCACATAATATATAAAAACAGTAAACATAACACCACGTAAGCATATATAGTACTCTCTATTAAATTTTTCTAAGTTTCAATTTTCCCAGACTGTTTCCGAGTTTCCAAGCCCCGTCACACCAAAGGATCCAAGGGTTCAACCCTAGATAGAACCACACTCTGCTACCATTTGTAACCCCTCCTTATTTTTTATTTGTCTTTTTTTTTTTTAAGGAGAGGCCACTAGATATTTATGACTAGGCAGAAGTCCCAGAAGAAGCATAAAATGTGCTGGGTCCACTGAGACGGGACTTGCAATTAAAACTCTCTATTAACAAACAAATAAAAACCCTTTATTAATTTTCATAATTTCCACAATTTACATAGTTTTATGTTGATATTTCTTAAATCATATATACATATTTTTTTTATTTAGATCATATTCATATGTCATAAATGCAGAAATTGTTTAAATGGCACACCCCCAAAATAGTATCACAGACATAATAAATCTTTCAACATTTTAAATATATATATATATATATATATATATATATATATTGTAGCATCACAGATTATCCACTTAATGATGAATCACAAATAATTATCAATAAAATTAACTATCAAAGGAAAATCCAAATGAAAACAAATAAGTAGGACAATAAAATACTATCATAACTTCAAAAAGTAAAAATAAAGAAAAAAACCACTAGGCAACAAAAATGTGTAAAGAAAAATAAACCCCAAAAAACTAAAATGAATTAAGGAAAATACCCAGGTAGGATAGGAGTAAGTGAGGAAGATACCCAGAACAAACCAACGTACATAATAATATATATGGTAATGAAGAAACAAAGAATGAATAAGGAAGATACCCAGAACAAACCAAAATACCTAATAAACAGAAATGAGTTTGAAGATACAAGATAGTAGGAGGAGAAGACTACCACAAATACCCAAAGGAGACCCAGAAAGGAGAAAACCAAAACCCCAAGGGAAATTAAATGTCACAAAATGAAAGTATAACACCCAAAAACAGAAATAATGTAAAATAAATGTAAACAAAAGTGTTTAGAGTTATAAGTAAAAGTCCACTCAGGAAAGTTATTGTATAATGAATAAAAACAAATCTTAAGAGTCCTCCATAAATAAATATCTTGATAATATAAAACTATAAAACTGATTAGTGATAGTATCAAGAATTAGCAGGAGACAAGTGCAAGTTATTCTATTGTAATAAATAAACTTCAAGAAATTGCATTAAATGGTTAAACTTAATAAAAGTATACCTTAAGCAACTTTAAAGTTTTAATTTAACCTTATGAATGCTATTTAATAAAATAGTATTATGAAGGGCAAAGACTAATGTTTCTAATAAAGTGCCACTATTTATCTAATAACATTCAATGAAATGAATAAGATAAATAGAGAGCAGGTGGTGAATAAGTAAAGTGACAAGGGATAAATCCCTAAAATAAAATAAAAACAGATAAGACTGTATACAAGTAAATTTAAGAAAGGTTTAAAAATGAAGAACCAAATGTGTTATGTTTCTAGTTAAATCAATGAACTCTATACATAAATGTTGAAATAGAGAGTAATGTTCTAATATTATAAAATGTTTATTATGTTTAATAGTTTTAATCAAGAATGCAATGTCTGAGTGTGGATACCATTCTTTTATTATAAAATGTTTATTATAAGTTAATAGGATTAATCAAGACTAGAATGTCTGAGCCTAAATACCATGTTTTTCATGTCAAATAATTGTTATGTATTATTAGTTTAAATTTACTACTAAACGTTCTTGTAGTAAAGTAAGGAATTGTTAATCAACATTGTATTAGGATAGAAATTCAGAAAGGGTATAAACAAGCTGTATTATTAAAAAACTTTGTATGTAAAACCAGATAAAATCTAGGCCAAATGGTAAATTTCAACTATATTATAATTGATGAATCCAGTCCAGTAAACTAATTAAACTGATGAAATTTATGTAAGGTAAATTAGTCACAGGATAATATAATGTAAATTATACTTTAAAAAGATATTGTAAAAAGATAGGAAGAATTATTGTTAAAATTGCAAACGTAATGACTGAAATTTCAGAGTGGGGAGTTATAAATTATTGAATAATATTTAAAAGGATAATCAATTAATAAAATTACAAGAAATTAAGGGAAGATAAACATTTTATGTCAATCTGAGATTTAGTACAATCATAAATATAACATATACAATGGCAAACATTTGGTAAAGGACAGGAAGTGAAAATTGAAGCCTACTTTTTCAAAATGAAAGAAATATAGCATTTTAGATAAACAACTTTGTAAAACTATCTTATTTGGTATCAAATCAAACAGAATTAACTAAAGAAAGAGATTATGTATTTAGTATTTCATAAAAGTAAATAATAGCAAAAATATATTCAGTGATATAATGTAAATTTTCTACATGAAGCGGAAGCCAAACGGATTTTAAAACAATGTATTACTAATATTAAATTGGCTGACATTCAGGAGACGAAGGAAATGAGAACAGTTAATTATTGGACCTTGTCGAGGACACTTGAATGAGAGCTTTGCTAATATTAACCGATATACCCGACAAATATGGCGATAGGTCGGTAAGCCTAGTCTAACATGAAAAATCGTAAAGTACTAAATTTTGAACTTAAAACTAAACTCAGTGAGAACATTTAATAACACAATTAAAATAAAGTAATACGGAACAGTAAATGAGTCAATTAATAACTAAAACCTACACAATAAATAATTCTTAATAACGAGGCGAGAAGTGCTAGTTTCGACCTTATTGAACAAAGTAAATTAAACATTATTACACATATTTAATCGAAGTGAAGCACAAGACACTGAACCAGAACCATTCTACTAACACCAGAAGGAATAATCATAACTGCGGAGACGAGGAAACAGTGAAAAGGCAACATTTATTGGAAGAAATTTTCATCGAGCTGTCTACAGTTTAACATATGCAGTCCAGGAGCCGCCATCTTTCTTCCCACAATCCTTAGCGAGCTTTACCAACGTAACCACACAGACTTCACTGGTTCGAAATTTTATCTTTCATAAACATTATATATTAATTAATTTAAAATGCATATTAGTTCTTGGTATCCAAGTCACGTATGAACAGTAAATTATTTATTTATAAATATTGATTTATTTATAATAATTTACTATTAATTAATAACTGGTAATTTTTAATAATTAAACTTTTTACATGTAAGTGTTATACTTTCCTGACCTTACCCTTCTCTGACTATATATAAAATAACCGTTCAAAGAACCGAATAATTAATAGAAAATACAACTGTAAAAAATTAATCGACAAGCCCTGAGAATGAGTCGATACTACTGTTGATAATCGATACTGTATACAATTGTTAATAAAACTAAAATTTCTGCAATTTGGTTCAAATTTCTTTATAAATTTAATAAATAAAATTAAAAAATAAGATAAATTGAGATCATGGACTATCCTAAAGATGGCCTTTATCATAAAAATCATAAATGCGTATCATAAATACGCAAAGTGATACAAGTAACAAAAACAGAATTAAAAGAGCAGAATTCTTACACTAATTCATTACAAAATTTACTTCCTAAATAGAAACAACAAAACTTATATAAACAATATTTTTTCAAAAATCAAATTGCCAAAATTTTTATTTAGGTAAACACACATATTTTTATTTTGTAAACAGAAATTATTATTTTGTTACTATATATATATATATATATATATATATATATATATATTATCCATTCTCATAACACATAACATAACATAAAAATCACACATAATGCACAAAAGTAACAAATATAAATCCACGATATTTATTTTATAAATATAAAAAAAGACTTGCCTGTGTATTTTCATCGCCACACAATTTAGAAATTTCAAATGGCTGCCACCAACCCTGCTAGTGTTATTAAAGCGATACCATGTATAAGGTGAAAATGCCTATAGCCAGCAGGTATATGCCTTAGTCAGAAATACCACAAACATAATTTGAAAATGCTGTAACAGTTCTATATAATTTTATCAAATGTACATTTATAAATTTGAAGGACAATCTGAATGGCCCATAATAGCAAAATACAATTACAAGTTAAAGTGTTAGTACAGTTTGTATAATTTTACAAAAATTTGAAAATTTATAATTCTAAGAAAAATCTGGTTTGACCCATGATAGCAAAAATACAATTACAAGGTTAACGTGTCATCACAGCCTGTATGAATTTCATAATAATTGTAGAAGCTTTAATTTTATTAAGATACAAAAATTTTTAAAGAAATCTGATTTGAACATAACAGCCAGAAAATACAATCATAAATTGAATTATCTGTACAGCCTGTATAATTTTATAAAAATTGTAAAATTTTAATTTTATAAATATATATATAAATTTGAAGAGATTCTGAATTGACCCGGCCGCCGGAGTGTTCCAGCACATGCCTGACCTGACAGAGGATGACATGTCAGAAGCTTGCATGAAAAAGCACCAACAGGCGTCTCTCCCCTGATTTGTGAAATTTTTAAAAGTAACTAGACCTGATAGCAGAATAAAAAAAAACCCCCAGCCCTTGTATGAAAAGAAGGTGATTAAGTGCAAAAAAATCCCGTGATACAAATGAAAAAACCAGCCGGTTCGGCACATCATACAAATGACACTCATCTACTTAATTAAAAAAACTGTACCTCCCCACAACTTTTGCATCCTTATAGAGCATAAAATGAATGTACGCTGGAAACACCCAGCGGGCAGGCCTACAATTATTCTCATACTATCTGTATTATTAAACTCAGGTTACATTAAACTGTCCAGCCGGCACACACCCGATTAAACAGTCTAACGGTATAAAAGTCAATCGAACTGTATGTTAAATGCGCAGAACAGAATGTTTCCTGCCAAGGCCAGGTGCGAGTAAGAGAAAGTTAAATATCACCTCATTTTGGTCCAGATTTGCAGTGACATGCCTTACAGTGGTGTCTCCCTCAGCAGTGGCAGAACTAAAGTTTAAAGTTGTTCAGGACATGTTGAAGTTGTAGGTACACCATGCTGTGGTCAAATCTCCGACTACCTCGGGAACCCTGGACATTAAAGATAATTAATTGACTGACCACTTAACCACAACACACACATGCCACATACAAAGCGTGTATGAACAGAATCAAGCCTGGCCACCCCTCACCAATTCAACACTTGTTCATCAAAAATTAGGTGCCACATTCTCTCCTTTATATTTTAATTAATATCTCACTCTTGATTTGGCTCAATTTAAAAGCACACTCACAGGCATATACAACGTTAACATAATACGAGGTTGTAAGTTTATACGGCCATGTGCCCGCACAGTCAATTCAACAAAGTCCCCCAGTTCCACAAAATTACATAATTTCTTATATCTCTTTTTCATACACAATTATTAGTTACAAAATACAAGGTATTAGGCTGTATTATTATTTAAATAAATCAAATATTTAACAATGAATATGCATTTCCGGTCACACGCCACGTGGCATTCATATCAGAGAAATTTGTTCACATCTAAGTTAATTATGGATTGAATTTAAACTTTTTGCAACCAAATAAATAATATATATTTAAAGTACTCACTGGAAGGTCTTTGGGCATTTACGTAGCCATGAAAGAGAAGACAAAACCCACAAGTAGAAAAGCTCTGCCGCCGAGGAGAAGGACCTGTTTTCGTTATTGTATCAAGCTGGCGACTAACTCTCTCAACATGCACCGGACCCGCAACTTAATTGTCGCCCGCTAGATAGCGTCGGCATGCCTTAACTGCCGAAACATGGCAATACAGATCGCGTTGACTGACAACTTTGCCAAAATTAAAATTATATATATATATATATATATACAAAGAAATTTCTACTTTGTACAAACGCCTGTTCTCAAGCAAACCGGCACAATACGCCAATTAAACCCACTTTTATGGTCCACCAAAATCGGGCTACCGACAAAGATCAATATTTATAAAGCCAATTGCCACCTATTGGTCAGAAAGTTGGACAATCAGCGAAAAGAACCACAGGAAGAGTGAAGCTGTAGAAATGTACTATCTTAGACGAGCTTCCAGAGTTTCTCGTCTGGAACGTGTAAGGCATGATGTAATAAGGGAAAGAACAAATAGAAAAGAAACTGTAATAGAAGATATAAAACTTAAACAGCTTTCCTGGTATGGACACCTAATGAGAATGAGTGAAGAAAGAATACCTGTGAGTGTGTTCAAATACAGACCTAGCAACAGAAGAAAAAGAGACAGACCTAGATTAAAATGCATAGAAGGGGTTGAAAGGACTATGGAATAAAAGAATCTGAAGAATTAAGATACACAGAATAAGTTGATATGGAAACTGAGATGCGAGATGCGGCAGTAGCTGTGGGATCCCCGCCAATATATATATAGTAAGAGTGACTGAACACTGTGACTTAAACAACACAAGCTATGGAACCATAGCCAAAATGTTCTTGAAATGAACAGGAGGGTTCCAATTAGTCAAAGTGGACAAAATGAGTTGTACTACACACCAGTTGTTGGATGATGTAACCATTGAATCCAAACCGGTTTTACATTTAATTTCACTTTGCAACAGTGTGTTCTGGTGGAAATAGTGCCTTGACAATAGTGCACTGTTCTGGTAGAATAATGCACATTCTACCTTCTGCACTCTGAACATAAAGGAAATTCCTATATATTATTTTCACGTTTTTTTTTTAGTTTCTTTAGACACATCATGGACAACAAAATCCAAGAATTTATTTTCCCTTCTTAAAAACAATATCTCAATTTGGCATTTTTTTAATATCTAGCATGAAATATCACTTTCAGTTGATTTATGTTTATTCCTATTGCTGTTGCTGTAGAAACATTTTACAGCAAAACTATGAAGTTTTAGTTTTACGGCAAGCCATCACATTGATTTCTAAAAAAAAATTCAAAAAACTCACTTTAAACATAAAACTGTGTTAGGATAGCTTATATGGACGCTCAGTGCTTATAATTAATCACACTGATAATACAGTGTCTACTTAATACGTTCCCATTCAACTTCAAGTGGTAACAAATAACTTAATAGGTTTGGTTTACTTTATCTGTTAAATCATTTCTTACTGTTTCTGTTAAGTGTAGAACACTTCAAGCATGGTTGTATTGTTTCAACATTGTAGCTCTTAGGTGCCAGCTACAAGACAATTACTGGTATTGATGATACACTGGTGTGTCCGAATTGTGGTATTTTATAAATGGTATACACTTTATGTTTTGTGAATCTAAGATGATTATTCACAGGGTTTAATGAAGAAATTTGTGTTAGTGGTTGAAATCACAATCAGAATGATCACAGTTGCACACCACTATATAAAAATTATCCCGATTAGCGCTTTCAAGCCTCACAGCCCATCGTCAGATCGGAATAGGCAGAAATTATTTTAAAAACAAACCCTTCACCCCTCTCCGCCACCCTGCTCACACACAACAAGCTATAATATAAATGACCCTTCCCCACCCCATAAACCCTGTCCACACCATCTGTACAGTTACATATTTTTCTAGCAAATTCCTTGTGTTTCAGTGTGTGTGTGTGTGTGTGTGTGTGTGTGTGTGTGTGTGTGTGTGTGTGTGTGTGTGTGTGTGTGTGTGTGTGTGTGTGTGTGTGTGTGTGTGTGTGTGTGTGTGTGTGTGTGTGTGTGTGTGTGTGTGTGTGTGTGTGTGTGTGTGTGTGTGTGTGTGTGTGTGTGTGTGTGTGTGTGTGTGTGTGCATCCTTTTAAACTTACCCTACTTCCTCTCCACACACATGGGTCAGTCACACACCCTTATTTTAACCATCCAATTAGTACTATGCAAATAATTCTTAATCTTATCTATCTGTCCTCTATCATTTACTTCTTAATCATGTTATAAAATATTTCTTCATTATCAAATTTAATTTTAATATTAATTAAATTGTCTAACCCTTTTTCTCTTTCTTTTAATATTTCTAACTCCTCTCTAAGCTTCCTTTCAACTGTGTTATTTACTACTTTTACAATTTCGTATTCTTCCAAAGGATTAACAAACTTATGGTTGTCTTCTATGAAATGTCTTGCATATAACGAATTGGTTGTTCTATTACCTTCTCCACGTTTGTGGTCAGACAACCTGCATACGAATTTTCGTCCTGTCTCACCTAGGTACACTTTGTTGCAGTCTTTACATTTTAATTTATAAATTCCGCTTTTCTGTAATACTGGAATTTTTTCTATATTCTTATTCCTTATCTTATCAAATACCGTTTCACATTTTTTAATAGCTATATCTACTCCATATTTATTAAAACATTTTATAATTTTTCTAGTATGTGAACCTATGTATGTCAATGACCCTGCATAATTCTTTTGTTCTGGTTCTATTTTAGCTTTTTGTATGTTAACCCTTCTCATAACTTTATCCACTATGTTGGTGTTATAATTATTATTCCTTACAATTCCCTTTATCGTTTTTAACTCCCTAACTTTTGATTCAGTCTCTTTTAAACACTTCTGAGCTCTGTAACAAAATGTATTGATTGCCGCCATTTTATATCTATATGGGTGGTAAGACTCTCTTGGTATAATTATATCAGAATACGACTCTTTCCTAAATATCCCAAACTGTAGTTTCTCATTATCCTTAATTTCTATGTTCAAATCTAAGTAATTTATTTTCTTACCTCCTATCTCTTCTTTAAATTGTAAGTTTTTATCCTTATTATTTACCTCATTTATAAACTCATGCACTTCTTCCATGCTTCCTTCCCAAATTACTAATACATCATCAACGTATCTAGACCATAATTTTATATTGTCTTTATACTTAGTGGAAGTTATTAATTGCTTTTCAAAATCATTCATGTATATTTCAGCAAGAATAGGGGATAATGAAGACCCCATAGGTAAACCTTTTTTCTGTATATAAAACTTGTTATTAAACCTAAAATAGTTCTGATTTACACATTCTTTAATTACTTTCATCAACTGCTTTTTATACCTGTATTCTCCCATATTATTATCGTTTATTAACTTAATAACTTTATTTACTGTGATATTGGTAAACATGTCCTTAACATCCAGTGATATCAATTTTGTATTCACATTAATCCTAATATTTTCTAATTTTTCTATCAATTTTACATTATTCTCTATGTTGTATTTTGTCCCAAATTCATATTTCTCTCTCAGTACTCTGCTAACTTCCTTTGATAATTTATAAATAGGTGCATTAATAAAAGAAACAATCGGTCTAATTGGTTTTCCTTCTTTATGTATCTTAACCTGACTTTTAAAAGTTGGTGCTGTTGGATTACTTTCCAATAAATACTTTTTCTTATTTTCTTCTATAAATGTTATCTGTTTCATCATTTGTTTTATCCTTGACTGGTACTTACTTGTATAATCATACTTTATTTCCTCGTATGGTCCTTCCCTTATAAATTCTTCCGTTTTCTTTATGTATTCGTCCTTTCTCAGTAGTACCATTGTATTTCCTTTGTCCGCCTTCGTAACTATAATATCATTTTTCTTTATTTTATTCTTTAGTTTAGGTACAGTTGATTTGATTTTTTGTTCATTTTTTGAATTATACAAACTTTTCTTAAATATTTTGTCTACTACATTCCCTACTTCCCACCTTATTCTTTTTTTATCATTTTCATTTCCTAGTTTTTGTATTATGCTTTCGCATTCAATAATCGTTTTTTCTTGATTTAATTCTTTCTGTTATATACAGAAAGAATTTGATTTTTTCTGTTATATACAGAAAAAAGGTTTACCTATGGGGTCTTCATTATCCCCTATTCTTGCTGAAATATACATGAATGATTTTGAAAAGCAATTAATAACTTCCACTAAGTATAAAAACAATATAAAATTATGGTCTAGATACGTTGATGATGTATTAGTAATTTGGGAAGGAAGCATGGAAGAACTGTGATCATTCTGATTATTCACAGGGTGTTAAACGTTCTTAATATGCTCTTTAAATGTTTTGTATTTTTATAGCAACACTCAAACAGAGATTGAAATGTCAAAATCAGTGTGTAAAAACACCCTTAAACAGAACACTACTGGTACAGTTCTATTCATATAAAACAATTCTATGCATTACTGAAGCTCCATCCCAGCCTTGAGCCTGAAAATTTCCTTTTTATAAACTTAATTATTATTGTTCTTACTGTCAAAGTTATCCATAAATAGAAATTCAATTGAGAAAACAGTTCTTACAACTTTACAACTGCAAAATTAAACTCAAGTGTAAATTCAGTTTGGTTACTTTTAATTATTTTGTTTTCTGACATCATTAAAAATGGCCTGCAATCACTTTTTCATCAGTTTTTCTTTGAGTGTTGCAATTTGGCATTATCAGTTTGTTTCGAATAGTATAATTCATACTTACCAACCCACCGCCTAGGGAAACTTATCGTCTCCACCTATGTGGTGCCAATGGTTACCTACGCGGCCAAGACCCATAAGCAAAAGCTTCAGTCTCTCCTTGACCGAGGATTGTGCTGGGCGTGCAAAGCCCACTAGCTGACATCAAATAGAACCATCCGTGAAGCCCTGCGTGTCCGTTCCCTGGACGCCACTATACGGACACTGTCCCACAAATTCTATCACCGCTCCACCTGACTCCAGGGCAACCACCTCATTAGTGCCCTCGGTCACTACCAATCTGTGCCAGGAGAATCTTGGACCCAGACTCTCACCCTCAATTAACTGATAATTAATTGACATCCACGGCTGGTAGCAGGTCACACCCTAAATCCAGCCCCATCTATTGTCCCTGCAGCAGGAGCTCTATTTGAAGCTCAGGACACAGTATACAAGCGGGTGACGGGCATGCTCGTCCCGCACAACCCTCTAACTTGTATACATACCACTAACACTGCTTTCTTTTGTGAATACTGTTTCCACTAGATAGATTTGCTGTCTAGCAAATTCTTCTCAAATTTAATGCTGGCATAATATTTTACAAAACTGCTGAATCCTATTTGTAGTGTTAAGATTAAAGGAGGGGGGTCTGTTGAAGGAGGAGCAGGAAATTGCCTAAGTACCAAGGCAGAAAGTGTTATTTGTGAGAAACTCTATTATTACCCAATACAATAGCTCTGTCACATTTATATTGATTCATCTTTTGCTTTTTGGACGATTATACCATGTCCTTTTGACTAATCTCTCACCATCCATCCTGTCAAAATTATCATTACAGAGTTGTCACTATTTCTGTCACATGGCATTTTCATGTCATGAAATGATGTTGTTTACTAGGGGACCCCCAACACACATTTAAAGTAAAATTATGAAATATTAAGTAGGTAATATTGTGATTGGAATTATTAAAACTATTAAGAATATATAGGTTACTCACATAGGTTAAGTATGTGTGGCTCAAGTGTATTTACATTAGCCATAATTTATGTATACTGATATGCACTAGAATGTTCTGTATAAATGCACTTTGCATTGAAATGAAATTTCAATGTCATAATGCCTTTATATTTTTTTGCATTTTTAGAAACAATAGAGAATACAATTTGTTTTCATCTAAAAAATTTAAGAAATTCAAGAATGCATTTAGTATTAACCAATAAAAATGTATTTACGAGTATCAATTCTACTTTATTAAGAGGACATAAAACGGCAAACTGTAAGGACTTCTAAGCTGAACTGAATGGAGACTCAGTATGTGACTTTTGAATAGATTCAGTACTGTATGGCTCCAAAGTTGTTCTATGATGAGACTGGGTACTCGATGCTCGATGGCTCCCAAGTTGTTCTATGTTGAGACTGGGTACTGGATGGCTCCCATGTTGTTCTATGATGAGATTGGGTACTGGATGGCTCCAAAGTTGTACTATGATGAGACTGGGTGCTGGATGGCTCCCACATTGTTGTATGATGACACTGGACCCTGGATGGCTCCCACGTTGTTCTGTGATGAGACTGTGTACTGTATGGCTCCCAAGTTGTTCTGTGGTGAGTCTGTGTACTGTATGACTCCCAAGTTGTTCTGTGGTGAGTCTGGGTACTGTATGGCTCCCAAGTTGTTCTGCAGTGAGTCTGGGTACTGTATGGCTACCAAGTTGTTCTGTAGTGAGTCTGGGTACTGTATGGCTCCCAAGTTGTTCTACGATGAGTCTGAGTAGTATATGGACCTAAAGTTGTTCTATGGTGAGCTGGAGTTGTGCACTTTTGCCTCTGTAATGGTTTGTTACATTTCGTCTCCCCCCTTATCTTATCTAAACATGTGCCTCACAGGGGTAGGCTTGGTCAATGTGTGTGGTGATCGAGGTGACGTCGATACGAAGTTGAATGTAAGATGCGCGTTATTTCACGTTGGTCTGTAGTGACATGCCTGGGGACTACCTATCACCGGTTTCCCTGTTGTAAGTATTCAGTAGCGAGAGAGCAAGGCCTCCTGGCTGTTGCCATCATGTCTGTGTAATTTGTTCTGCCTTACGAGGTACGGAAGTACCAAACACATTTGTTTATTAATTCAGAAATCATGAATCATTCAGTTTATTATGTAAAGCGGTAATTATTATGTAACAATCAATAAACGATTCTCATGAAAATGTAATTATGTACAGTTTGAAGTCATTCCATAGATAGTATGTAACAGGTTCATGTTTTGTCAATCAAGATATTAATTAGAGCAAGTATGCATATTTTAGTAAAGATTAATCTTCAATTCATTAACTGATAACCTTTCGTTAGTAGAATTAATAATTCCGTTGCCCACCAGGGTCTTCAGTGCTTTTCTTAATTTGCTACCCATATTTGTTATATATATATATATATATATTGTGACGGCAGCGGTATGCGAACATCTGCTCTCCGGTACCAGCGGTGGACACAGCGAGCCAATCCGGCATCAGCAGCTGCCGAGACGTGACCAACTACGTGTTCGGAGCGAGCCAACCAGCGATCCCGGTTAGTTAATAAAACCCGGGCCGGCAGAAAATTTTGATGCACTCTTCATCGCCACGCCATCGGACGCACTTCATCTCCTCTCTCGGACGACATCGGCGCGGAGTCAGCCGGAAGGAACGGCTGAAGAATAGAACCGGCGTTCTTGCGTCTTCGCCCTCCAGTTCCGCGCCAGCGATGGATTTCGCTGGGCCGGCAGCCGACTCTACAACTGGTGCCGGAAGAAGAGGAGGACTGCAGTACGGGCGCAGCCGCCGAACATCTCAGCGCGGCACTACCAACATCACCGTTCTCGCCACTCGGTCCTTTTTAGGGCCACCAAAATAACTAGTGTACGATTGGCGCCAGTTGTCATGCGGCAAGCCTTTTGTCCGGTGACAATATATATATATATATATATATATATATATATATATATATTGTAACGTAACAAAATTGTAGTTACATATAAATGATATCAAATACTTAGAATAAGAATCTACCATGTACATATCTAAGTCAAAATGACCAAAAAACCTCTAAAGTATCAAAACCAATCGTGTATCCATGTATAAATAATGTCAAAGTAAGTGAACACCGTAGAATGAAGAATTATAATGGAATGCATCATCAATATGATAAGAAGAGGAAAAATATAAACCGAACAAATACGTTAGCAACCAGGACCCAATAGATCACACAAGTGAGGGAACATATCATATAATTGAAGCGACAAGATCATACAAGTGAACCAACATATAATATACGTGAGGGAAAATACCCTAAAAATGAAAAAACATATAATATAAGAAGAAGAAGAAATCCGTATATAAGAAGAGGAAAGGTGTATATAATTAAGAAGAAGAAAAATGTATAATAAACCATGAAAAATATTTAACAAAAAATAAGACGATAACATTACCAGTGAGAGGAAGACACAACAAATAAGGAAAGTATTTTAGATGGAACAAATACCCAACTAATAAGAAGTTAATAAGGCATGTGTGAACAATCCCAAATAAGTGAATTATAATACCACCAACAAGGAAGGACATGTAGAAGAAAAGGTGAGCAAGAACAAAGTGTCGACAAACTAATAAGCAGCCACAAACAATAATAGTGAGTGAATTATATAAGTGCATCGATTAATACTAAAATAAATGTCACTATTGTTTGACGACTCGGAACACTAAGTTTTTTATAAGTAAAATCGTAAAGATTTACCTTACAGCCTAAACTGGCTTTCACCTTTAGAAAGCTTCATCAGAGGCTGCCGTAGGTAGCGCTGTCCGTCTTGTTGTTGGCGACGGGATAGATTTTCGAAAGATCGATGCTGTATGTGTGTGGTGAGATGTTTCGAATAATGCATGCGATTTGAATTGTGTCTGTTCGTTTAGGATGTCGTTTTTATTTGTTTTTGTGTGTTTGTATATTTCTAGTTGTTCTAGAGTGTCTAGTTTTTGGCCTTTTGTGTGTACGTGTAGAATGTTCATGTTATTGTCGATGTTTTTATATGTGTGGTTTGCTTCAATGAGGTGGTTTGCAAAGGTGGATTCTGTAGTGGTGTGGAGTGCCTTTGTGTGTTCAATGTATCTCTGTTTGAAGCTACGTCCTGTCTGGCCTATGTAGAATTTATTGCAATTTGAGCAATTTAGCGTTATACACCGGGTAGATCGAATTTGTTTTGTGCTTTGTGCGTGCGTTTTGATAGTGTGTGTTCTGTTTTGTTAGTAGTTTTTAAGTGATTCTGTATCCTGCTTTTTTGAATTTGTGGACAATTTTTTCAGTTTGTTTGTTGATGTATGTTAGTGTTATGAATTTGTTGTTTTCTGTCTTTGTCTGTTGTTTGTTTTGTGTTTTGTGTAGGAGTTTACTGACTATTGTTCTGTCATATCCGTTAGATTCTGCTAGATATTTTATCGTGTTTAGTTCGTCTTTGTAGTCTTTTTCATCTAAGGGGATGTTGTTAAGTCTATGTATCATGGTTCTAAAAGCAGCTAGTTTGTGTTGTGTATTAGTGTGTCAGTTGTAGTTGGTTTTCTGTATATACTGAATTTGTGCTTGTGTTCTAGTTTTGTGATGGAGAGGTCTAAGAAGTTTATGGTATTGTTGTGTTCGTATTCGTCAGTGAAGGTTATGTTTTTATGTATTTTGTTTATGTGCGTTAGTAACTGTTCACATTATCTTTTGTTCCCCCTGTATTGTGCCAAGTTTTGAAAAACTCGGCTGTTTTTATGTTAACGAGGACGGACAGCGTCGAATTAATTAATTAAGTATTACCGGCGCCCGTCTTGTTATGCTATCCGCCGTGCCGATTCGCGCGCACTCTGGGACTAAAGCTTCATAAAATTTTTTCAGTAGTTGTATAAACTAGTCCAGTATCAGCATTCAACGTAGAAGGCCGTTCTCATTCGCCTGGCAGCTTTGACTTGGAATTTTTGTCTACTATATATAACTATGCCTAAGTAAAAGCTACGCGACTCTCCGGTAAGTGTGTCTAAGGTATATTACTTATTGTTTAATAAAACTAAATTGTATTTTACTTAATATCAACGCCGATGCCGGGCGATTTATTTGCATAGAGTCACCACGTGGCGTGCATCAGGCTAATTTCTGATTATTCAGGTTTTGAATGTTAACGCTGGCTAACAGATAGTATTTTACAGTTTTTGTTCCTGTTCATTTTATTAATTATATTAGAAGGGGGCGTAAGTTAATTATTTTGTGATTTTGGTGAAACGAACGTACCTCACGAACCTGTTAAAGTTTGCTAGCTCATGTCAAAATTATAGTAAATGATTAAGTGGGTGACAAAAAGTTATGAATAACTATTTATTTGATTCAATGTTTAAAATATTATATATAAAATAATTTATTTAATTCAGTAGGGTTTCAATGCATAAGTAAATTTTCTGGAAATTTGAAACTGGGCATGTCGTGATGTGTGAGTTCGGCTGGGTGAATGGGGTATTGTGATTTATTGAACCTGTGAGTAATTACCAATATAATTGTGCTGGGTTCCCGTTTAAGTCGTCTATCTGTCTCGCTCCAGCGGATGGCCGATCACCTGCCATCCATGAAGTTAATCCAGTAACTTTCCGTTTTAGCTGTCAGGATGAATGGACGGACACACGCTACAAGATCCTCAAGCCTTGTGCTGTAATACCAGGTGACATTTATGCCTTTTAAAAAATGTTTGTGGCCGCTACACCTTACATTGAGATATTTCGGAAATGATCCAGTTTAGAACCTTGTTGTGCACAAGTCCAACGGGACATTGGGGGTTAAATATTATCTGTTTCATTTTACAAATGCTTACGCCCCAGAGAATTTGTAAACTCAGCCAGGGTCATGCATCACCCGATTTGATGTTAGATTTTTTTTACTGTAAATATGGGCGGCACTGACTGTTACTAAGTGGTATTAGCATTAAGTATGCATGCACAGGTGCCTCGGTACCTTGTAGGGGAATTTTTCTTGGTTATATATATTCATTTATTTGGGTATTTGATTTTGTTATTAATTTAAAGGTTTGGGGAGGTGCTTTAACCTGTGGACGTCACCTGTTGGTGCCGTTATCCACAGGTCCATAACATGTCATAGTTTGCTGGATCTAGTCCGGGCGCATGGCCATGCCTGAGGTCAAGTGGTTTCTTTATGAACCCCTCAAGTATGTTTTATCAAATTAAATCCATAGATTCTGCTTTATGAAATTCATTTCAACTGTTTAAATAATTTTGTAATCACTAAACTTTTGCCGTAGCCAGCACATGAATTGTTAAGTTTTCTTTTTGATATTTCATAATAATACTTCACTGATAAATGTTAACGAAATGTAAAAACAAATCAATACCAGTTCTAAGTTATTTTTGGGTGGTTACGTTCCACTGATTTTGCTTGAAAATTTGTTTTTTTTTTTTGTAAGAAAATAAAAGAAATGAGAATATGCATTTTATGCAACCGGGCAGCCATGTTGACCTCGTGATGGCACATTTATTATTATTTGGGGTACGAAATTGATATTTCTCGTTAGTACTTGGTACTTAAGTGCCGTTCTACTGTTCTGCCAATTTGACTTTGGCCTTTCACATACTTAGAATTTTTGGGTGTTTCTACTCTGGTATTTTATGACTTGTTATTTCTGTTGGGTTTGTTAATTGAGAAGCTTTTGAAGCTGGCTGGGTACTTGATCTGATTAAGGTGGTTTGAGGGTGGTACGATGACAATATATATATGCTGTCAACCAGGTGGACATGGTGTGTGGTATTTATAAGTAGATGTGTATATATAGTTTTCTTATGTGTATCTATGATAATTATATGTTGTGTGTCATGCATTTACTAGATTATTAGATTGTTTATACGTTGTTATACATATATATATATCATGTTTATGGTTCATGTTGCTTACTGGGAGGGTCGATGCTATGCGCCGTTCTTAAATCATTTAGAGACACATATATACTGCTTAGTAATTTAACGTCAATTATTTGGAGATGCATATGTATAGTATTGAATTATAATAACGATTTTGAACTATTCTTATGAAGGTGAAAACACTTGTAATCATAACTCAATTGTATGAAGATGCAGATATGTACACATGCATACTGTTGAATCCTATTACTGAAATTGATTTATTATTCTGATTATGCAAGATTAACTTTAATTATTTGAAGGCGCATATATATATATATATATATATATATATATATATATACTGGGGAATTAGTTGTACAAGAAAAATGATTCTAATAAAACTTGTTATTGTTGTATTAAAGCAGAGTTTCATTTGCAAGTCCCGTCATACTGGACCCAGCGCATTTTTGGCTTCTCTAGGCTCTTGCCTAGTTCTAAATAACTAGTGGCCTCTCTTTCAAAAAAAAAAAAAAAAAAAAAATTATATTTTTTTTATAAAGCAATAAAGCATAAAAATTGAAAGAAGGGTTACAGTATAGTAATAGAATGTCATCAACGTATCTGTGACAATATAGTATTTTATATGAGTGTCTGTCATTGTTTGTGAGTACAGTATTTTTGTTTTTTCTAAGTGTTGGAGGAAGACTTCTGCTAGAATGCTGGATATGGGGGAGCCCATGGGTAAGCCATCGTTCTGTGTGTAGTATTTATTGTTATAAGTAAAGTAGTTTTGTTTTGTGATAATGTTCAGAGTTTCTGTTATTTCGTTGATAAGGTCGTCTGGTGTGTTGTTTTGTTTGAGTTTGTTTTGTAGGATGGTGATTGTTTCAGAGATGGGGATGTTTGTGTACAGGTTTTTAATGTCGAAGGAGGCTAATGTGGCATTATGGGGGATGTGTATGTCTTTTATTTTTGTTACTAGGTCACAAAGCACAAAACAAATTCGATCTACCCAGTGTATACAAGCTAAATTGCTCAAATTGCAATAAATTCTACATAGGCCAGACAGGACGTAGCTTTAAACAGAGATACATTGAACACACAAAGGCACTCCACACCACTACAGAATCCACCTTTGCAAACCACTTCATTGAAGCAAACCACACATATAAAAACATCGACAATAACATGAACATTCTACACGTACACACACACACACACACAAAAGGCCGAAAACTAGACACTCTAGAACAATTAGAAATATACAAACACACAAAAACAAATAAAAACGACATCCTAAACGAACAGACACAATTCAAATCGCATGCATTATTCGAACACATCTCACCACACACACACAGCATCGATCTTTCGAAAATCTATCCTGTCACCAACAACAAGACGGACAGCGCTACCTACGGCAGCCTCTGATGAAGCCTTCTAAAGGTGAAAGCCGGTTTAGGCTGTAAGGTAAATCTTTACGATTTTACTTATAAAAAACGTAGTGTTCCGAGTCGTCAAACAATAGTGACATTTAGTTAAGTAACGGACACGTCATGGACAACGAAATCCAAGAATACTAAAATATCACAATCCCAAACTAAGCAACACAAACAATAAAAGTGCAATGTTTATGGAAGATGAAGATAAGAAGTGTTAACAAAGAGAGATAGCAACCCCAAATAAACAACACAAACAATTAGTGTATGATTTATGAAACAAGAATATAATAAAATAAAAGCATAAAAAGACCATAATGTACTGATAATAAAGAGAGAAATAATTGCTCAATAATTACTGAAATTGAATATGAAATCCTTAATAAGATATATGTTTAAATATCAAGAGAATAAAGGGTAAAACCAATACAGAATGTAATTATTAACGTATTAAAAATAAGACAACCTGTTGTAGAAAGACAAAACAGTTTACCCAAACCCAAATATAAACACATAATATGTATGACAATAACAAGTAAGAATTAAATAATAATGTGTAAACAAATAGTATATAATATAAATAAAATAAGAAAAATATTGCTAGATAATAGTAATAACAGTTTTATTACAACGTGGCGCACCATCGTGGGGCTTGATTGATTGATTAAAAACAGTATTGATACATATTAATTTCTATTACAATATATATATATATATATATATATATATATATATATATATATGTATATAACGATTCATATAGTCGACCTATCAGATCGTTATATGAATGTGTCAAACTGTGCTAGTCTAGCGGCGTAAGCAAGAGAGAGAGGGAATAATCACAGCCATCTCTGTCTAACCTCGCCAGTGCTACTACTGACGCGTGCACATACATGAAATTTTATTCAATTAATTTTATTTATTAAAACTGCAATATCTTCAAAACTAATAAATATACGGCAATTCTGAAACCTGCATAGTGTTCAGAAATTAAAGCTCTATATGTAGCCAAAATATCAACTAATATAATTAACATTTAAAGAAGTTATACAGAAGAAGAACGCCAAGAGATATAACTAGAGAATTAGACTAGGTACGAATTAGGTGTTTTCACACACATACAGAGAAAGACCAAAGCAATAATATTCTGTGGTCAGATCTTTCAAAAAAAGTTTGCAAATTTCAAAAACGATTTGCAAACAGCGGAAGTACGAAATTAGCAAGAAATTCTCTACCATCTCAAATTTGTTAAGGAGAGTTTGACCGACTTGTTCGATATTGTTTCAAATGGAAAACACATGATTTATTTGGAACAACCAATCACAACCCTGTATTAAGAGTAGACGCTAACTCAGAATGAGGGAATTGATCACTCTTCGTTCGGGCATTAAATAAGCAAGACGTGTGTTAAATACGATCTCAATTGCACAAACAACGCAAAGTATTTATTTAAATAAACAGTTCGCGAATTGGTCCGCAGCAGTAGAGGAACTAGTAAAGTTCAATAAATTTTCTCGCTGCGTAATAATTAATTAACAGTGAAGTGACCTGTGCACCAGAGTAGCTACAGCATCTGTAATTGTCCAGGATCAGCAGTCAACGTTATTGGTCAACATCATTTCTTCTGAGCCGAACCATCAAAAGGAGTATCTCTACTGATTACTATCTACGGTGGACGCATCAATCAGATAAGAAATATATTCATTGATCAATGAACATAAAATAACAAAATAAATAATTAAATCAATAAACATTTTTAAAAGACACTGTACAAATACAAAATTTGTATTTAATTATTAAGATTAGATATAAAGTAATATAGGAGTGTTGAATGGAGAGTGAGGTGTAGTATTGAACGTGCAAATTATTGCAGACCCATTCTTTAGCACTGGTTTGGGTGATATATAAATCCCTAAATCAACCAGATAAGAGCAATTGGTCGTTTTGACGTTTTAATCTTCACTTTCCAAGCACACTCATTAACCAATAAGATTTATGTTAGCAATAAGTCATTAAATTAACTTTTAAAGAAATTAATTCAATAACAAAGTCATTAATTAAACAAATTTCAACATTATTTAAGAGTTATTTGTAACGATTCCCCTTAAATATTCCACTCACTGAACGAATCCTGAGATAGTGTGTCTCTGTGCTCTGAGCTAAGCTAAATCCGTGTCATTTGTATCTGGGATTTGTTCTGGCGCCCAGGTAAAGTAAAAAGTCACGGGTAAGTAAGATTTGTTCTATCATTATATACAGAAAATAGATAGATAGACAAAAGGTCTTTATATAATTTGGCGCCGCTACTAATGGGCCCGATTAAACTCGATTAAACCGATATTAACCCAAGTGACTAGTTTGAATTGTAATAATACTTAATTTGAAACGAAGTGGATAATTTAAGGTTACAAATAACTGTTGAAGGATTACATATTAAAATAAACTTTGTTAAATAGTTATTGTAAAAAAAAAAAAAAAAATGGCTAAATCACAAGCAGTAGATATGGCAGCAATTGAACAGATGTTCAAGCAGTTGACCACTAAAATGGATGAAAATAATAGTAAAATTGAAAGTAAAATTGAAAATACAAATAGTCAATTAAATAGCAAATTGATAGTACAAATAGTCAAATATCTAATCAATTATCTAGTGAAATAAAAGATATAAATAATAAAATTAAAGAAAATAATTAGAAGAAAGTAATAAAAAATTAATAAATGATGTTAATAATAAAATAGAGCAAACTAATAAATACTTATCTAGCGAAATGAAACAAATAAACGAAAATTTAACTAGCCAAATAGAACAAAGTAGTAAAGAAGCTATATTTAAAATAGATGAAGAAATAGCTAATTTAGCTAGTAAAATAGATAGTACCAATAGCAAAATAGATGAGAGTAATCTTAAGTTTGATAAGCATACCGAAGAGGTTAAAGCTACAATAGAGGAATTTAAGAAACAAGTAAATACTAATTTTCGCCGCCAAGACGAAAAACTAAATAAATTTAGAATCGAATTTCATGAACGGTTAGAACCGAAAGTAACCCTTATTAACCAACAATTCAGCGAAGTAACTGCTGAGTTAAAAACCCAAACGCTTCTAAATAAAGAAGAAATCTAGAGTACTAGGGTAGAGTGCACCCAACTGGGTGAAAATATTAAGGAGGTTAAGAAACAAGTAGAGAGTAAGGCTGACCGAGACAAAGTACATCAGTACATCAAAAGGTAGAACAGCAATTAAAGGTAATGCGGGAAGATCTGACTAAGGCAATGAAGTCACAGCAAACCAAAGTTGTGAGGTGTGGTAGCTATAAGGAAGAACCAGAAAACCTTGTATTCTCAGGAAACCCACATGAGAATCCTGTGGAGTTTCTACGGCTGTTTGAGGCTTATGAAACTCGCGTAAACCCACTGATGGACGACGAGGACAAGAAGGACATGTTAAGCCGATTCCTCAAGAATTGGGCAGGTACGTGGTGGAAAGTCATCTCGGACCGAGTCCAAACCTACGCCGACTTCAGAGAGAAATTCCTTGCTCAATACTGGAACGTACAGATTCAAAGAAGGGTGCGTGATCATCTGGAATTTGGTAATTATCATCCTTCCATGATATGACAACCACCAACTATGTGTTAAACGTAATGGCACAAGTAAAGCATTTAACACCAGCAACAGAGGAGAGAGACCTAGTGTACAAGCTAGCGTGTCATTTCTCGGAACGCACTAGAGTAGCAACCACTACTAGAGGAGTGGATACCCTAGAAAAGTTTAAAATGGTCGTGGATGAATGTCAAGACCTAGAGAGAGACCTGAAGCGAGTAAATAATCAGCTGAGTAACCACCCTAGAGGCGATCATCAGGAACCAACATTCTACCTAACGAGGAGAAGAGACAATGAGCGCCCAAAAGAAAAAAGGTTTACCCCATATCCGGGTAACAAACCCCAATATCGGCAGGAATTGGAAGAGAAGGGTAGAAGTAGGAGCGTTGAAACCCGACCAAGTAAAGGGTTTAAGGTATGTAAGACAGACATATCAACAACCAAGCCACAACCGTCTACTAGTAAAACGGATGGGAAATGGGAAGCCATGGCAGGTAGAAAAGAAACAAAACTAAATCTACCATTACCTGCAGTGAAACAACCCATTAATACAGTTAAAAGGAAATTAACAAATAATATAAATCAAGTTAACGATCGGGAGTTCCTGTTAAAAGAAAAGCAAGAAGTGGGTAGAAGCCATTATCCTGAATGTCCGGAAATAATTTTGTGAAATCAGTAATCTACTAGTAAGAGCGTTAATAGACACCGGCAGTGAGGTAACCTGTGTCAGCTCAAAGTTTGTAGAAAATAATAGTCAGTTGCGTAATTGTCCCAGACTACCCGTAAAAAATTGTAATGTACAGGGAGCCACTGGAGCAAAAATGCAAAAGATAACTGAACAAATTTATTTACCTATCAATATAAATGGTACCCAAACCCAAATTGTAGCTCTTATAGTCCCAAAACTCGTTCATAACTGTATTATTGGGGTAGATACGTTACTTGAATGGAAGACAGAAATAAATTTCAAAAGAAATACCATCACGATGGAAATAGATACCAAGAAAATAAGGGTACACATTAAAGAATTTAAGCATTGGAAGTCGGTAAGTGTCATAAAAGTGGAAGGAGAGGAAGTGCTAGTGAAAGCGAATCCTGTATCCTCTGCCATAGATAATACCACGGCCAAGTTCTTCTAGTTTGAGGAAATATAGACAAAATATAGAGCAATAAGGAAACAATGGTTTGAGCCAATGAGGTATGTGAATCAAACGTGGTCAATTAAAAATTTATAAATGTCTTTGAATCAATGTCAATGTTAATAAGAAGTATTTGAATAAATGTCACTATTGTTGTTTTGATTATTGACGTCAATTAAGTCAAAATTGTGAATAAAGTATTAATGTTCATATGAAAATCTAATATGTGTATGCCATGTTAGGTTAAGTAACATATTGTAATAATTAGTTATAAGGTAGAAGTAAGCAAAATTTTATTAGTACAAAATTTTTCGAGAAAAAGCAAAAGTGCAAATTTAAAAAAAGTGCAAAATTTTATATGTGCAAATTTTAATTAGTGTAAAAGTATAAAAGAAGAGAAAAAAATTAATGTACTTCTCAAATAATCAAATTTTTTTTTATACCGAGTGGGGGTATATATAACGATTCATATAGTCGACCTATCAGATCGTTATATGAAAGTGCCAAACTGTGCTAGTCTAGCGGCGTAAGCAAGAGAGAGAGGGAATAATCACAGCCATCTCTGTCTAACCTCGCCACTGCTACTACTGACGCATGCACAGACATGAAATTTTATTCAATTAATTTTATTTATTAAAACTGCAATATCTTCAAAACTAATAAATATACTGCAATTCTGAAACCTGCATAGTGTTCAGCAAATAAAGCTCTATAAGTAGCCAAAATATTAACTAATATAATTAACATTTAATGAAGTTATACAGGAGAAGAACGCCAAGAGATATAACTAGAGAATTAGACTAGGTACGAATGTATAATGGAAAATTTGATCAATTGATAATTTTACTAAATAAACTATGCTGAAAGCAGAAAGAAGGGTGTGTTTTAAAAAGCGGGGAGGCATTGAGATGCCAGAACCGTAGGCGGCAATAGTTAAAAGAAAATTACTTGTAAAAAGTCTGTAGAGTAAAGCAGTAAGTTAATAACGCCGGCGCTGGGGCTGACGAAAATAACATGTACTTTTATGTTAAGGCACGATTTGGGACACTACTGTCA
This sequence comes from Magicicada septendecula, assembly GCA_034769895.1. Lineage (NCBI taxonomy): Eukaryota > Metazoa > Arthropoda > Insecta > Hemiptera > Cicadidae > Magicicada > Magicicada septendecula. Next base: position 92,859,809 of record CM068375.1, on the reverse strand, counting down.
GAAAATGTATTATGTGCTCAGATAGTAAGGGTGTTTGCCAAACGTTGTAAACTTAAGTGCATATAACAATAGCTGCCGTTAGATGAGAGAGAGCGTTGTGCGACAAAGATAACTTTAGACGCTAGTTTTTTTAGCACGTGGCACATGGAAAAACGTTGGGCGAATCAGAAAAAGCGTCATGTACTGCGCGGGAGGTTTTAGTAAAGCAGATTGGGCGAATTTGGATTTAGCGGTAGTTTGAACCTATAGGAACGTTTTGCTGTAGATCGTAAGTAAGAGAGACTCGAGGCAAGTATATATTGTGAACTTAGAGAGAAATAAAGTTAGTCTTCTTAAATCGGAGGAATTATACGAAGAGACTCGCGTACGTTGTTTCGCATCAGTTATATATTTTAATAAATAACATAAAGAATCATTAAATTTCTCAGAAGTAACAAAGTACGGGAACGCGATAATTATTAATACTAGAGTTATAAATAAAGTTTCAATAAATCGTAATAAGTCAAAGAGTGGATGATCGAAGTTATAATAAACAATAAGAAATAATAATACATACGAAGTTCTATTATTTCAATACGTAGCGGTAAATCGCGGAAGAAGGCGAAGGAGTTCGAAAGAAAATTACGACGGTATGAATTAGTCGGGTCAAACGCGACGTGAACTGAGTTAAATGCACTTAAGGTCTATTCAGGCATCTTTATGTCCAGAGTGTAATTATACAACATAGTTATAGGTATAATCCATATGTCAGTGTAGTGCACCTGTGATAAAGTGAATTGTGCAGTTTTAACCAGGATTAACACACGACGACGGCTGCTGACGACTCACCGATCTACAACAGCTTCAGGACCACGCACTTTGGAAGGAATCTTATGCAATTAACGAATAATGAACATTTAATTCTATGTTGTTGATAAATAATTTTGTTGTATTTAATATAGTGACTCAATCTGTCATAAAGGACTCACTGCTAATTAATAATATTCAATTTGTACGGTAAACAATTCAAGTCATATAAAGAAATTTTTGTAATGTATAATGCAAATTGTTCATTAAAAGTTGATTAACATACTTTAATTTGTGTTTATTATTACTGGCGCCCTGAGGTAAACCAAGAGTCGGTACACTGGAATAAGTACCACAAACTATTATATAAATTATTAATATCATATTTGATCAAGGTAGTTTGTGTCTTATTTCTCACATGCTCGTAGGCCAACATAATTTTCAAATAAATAATTTAACTCTTTTACAAAGGCCTATCTAGTAGTGTATTACATTCTGTGGCCCGGAACGTGGGACACGATTGAGTCACTATTAAATAAATTATAAATTAAGAACAAATAGAAATTAAAAAATAGTATAAAACATAGTTTATGATTACGCGAAGTAGGAGTAGGAGAAACAAGGACATACAAAAGAACATTCACAACCTATACAACAAAATGAGCACAAACACAAATACCCAAAACAACAATATGGAGTTCGAAATAAATAATCAATTAGGCGATCCAGACACGCTCGCAGACATTTCAAAGGAGGATCAAGCGTCAGGGACGCGGGGAATAAACGGACAGAACGATGAAAACGCAGAGACACAACAATTTACACCAACAGTAGTAACAGAGATTCAAGAACGACCGAGAAATCAGACACCACTAGAGACAGACAAAAACACTGATATATATATATATACAATACTACAACAATTACTAAAACAATCACAACAAATACAAGAAGAATCGAAAAATACAAAAGAACAACTGTCACTTCAAACAAAACAGCTCTCACAACAAATACAAGAAGAGTCAAGAAAAACAGCAAAACAATTGTCACTTCAAGTAGAACAAACAAAAGAACAGATAGCACGACAAATTGCTGAACATGCGAAAAAACAGACGAACGGTTAGAACAACATGTGGTAAGATTAGAACAAGCATTACAGCAAATGGAAGAACAAATCCATGAACAACACATAGAAATAAGAAACAACATCGCCATACAAATGGAACAAGAGAGAACCAACAACAACAAACTATTCCAAGACTGCCAAGTAGAGACCAACAACAAAATCCAAGACAATACCGACAAGATTACTGAACTTAGTATAAATACTAAACAGCAATTCGTAGAGTTGGAAGAACGGCATAGCAACAACATTCGAGTAGTAAGTGAAAAAATCGAAATAAATAACAAAAGATGCGAAAACAATACGGCAGCAATCAAAAAGTTACGAGCAGAAATGCTGGAAGAAATGAAGAAAGTGCACGAAAATGTAAGTGTAATTGACCGAAAGTCGGAAGAAACAGAAATAATAGTTATGTCAGATGAATCAGAATCACCTGTAATAATGGATGTGGATGAAAAGAGGAATTCAAATATGGTTATAAGAGGTGAAGATGAAACGTCTCCTTTACATGTTACTAATCATGATGTTGACAAAGCAATAGAACTCAAAAAAGATACATTAACCCCGTACTTGCCAGCTATTCATGGATGCCGGAGTGTCGAAGAGTTTCAGTGCCTTAACAGTATGTCAGAAGAAGATACAGCAGATCCGTGGGAGATCAAACCAACCCAAGCACAGGTACGTAAATCCAGACCTCACAGCCGCAGAGAAAAACATTCATCACGAAGTCGTCATGCATCATCCAGTCACAGAAAAAGACATCATCATTCACGGTCTCACAGAGATGAACATCGAAGACACAATAGGGATAAGTTAACTATGAAAGAAGAAAGCTCTTTATTAAGCCGCTCAGAGTTTCGAAGTCATCGAAACAAGGAAGCACACAAGTCTCGTAAAGAAGAGAAACAGAAAGAGGAAGAAAGACAGGAAAGAGAGTTATGCAGAGAATGACTTCTAGAAGCAGAACGAATAAAAGAAATATATAGAAAGGAGATAGAGGTAAGGAGGCAAGGACGACAAGATAGAGAGCGTAGCAGCAGTAGAGAGAAAAAACGAGAAGATATTGAAGCAATGGAGGAAGAAACCCAAAACTTTCATACACACACACACACACACACACACACACACACACACACACACACACACACAGAAACACCACACAAAATTTGAAAAACAAAATGTAATAGCACACATCCGTATATTAATGTAATAGTCGTAAGTAGCAAAAATTAAATGTAAGAAAAGTCGATGTAATAACGTATAATGAAAGTTAGTAGGTAAGAAATTACGAATGTTTAGAAAATAAGTAAATAAGAAATGTCACAAAATGTTTAAAAAGGGAAATTGCTATGTGTAACAGATGTTATTGAAAGGGAAAGTAGACCACCCACATTTACAGAGTAGTTTGACAAGTCAGGCAGAGAGGAACGGGTAGTTTGTTTGTAAACAAACTATAAAACCAGACCAACCCTAAATGTCTAGCAGTCAGTAATAACGGAGTAGTGTTGTAATAAAATACTCACCCAATTAGACTAAGAAACTTAAAGCAATTAATTAAATTGAATACAGTGGTAATTTTAATTATAATGAATGAATGTATTAATTATGTCAAGTTACTAGAATATATGAACAAAGTACTTATAATTATAATAATTTTAGGGACGCATCAATAGAACTAGCTTACAATTTTGAAAAAAATTGAACGTTATTTCTATGGGGGGAATTATATAACGGAAAATTTGATCAATTGATAATTTTACTAAATAAACTATGCTGAAAGCAGAAAGAAGGGTGTGTTTTAGAAAGCGGGGAGGCATTGAGACGCCAGAACCGTAGGCGGCAATAGTTAAAAGAAAATTACTTGTAAAAAGTCTGTAGAGTAAAGCAGTAAGTTAATAACGCCGGCGCTGGGGCTGACGAAAATAACATGTACTTTTATGTTAAGGCACGATTTGGGACACTACTGTCAGAAAATGTATTATGTGCTCAGATAGTAAGGGTGTTTGCCAAACGTTGTAAACTTAAGTGCATATAACAATAGCTGCCGTTAGATGAGAGAGAGCGTTGTGCGACAAAGATAACTATAGACGCTAGTTTTTTTAGCACGTGGCACACGGAAAAGCATTGGGCAAATCAGAAAAAGCGTCATGTACTGCGCGAGAGGTTTTAGTTAAGCAGATTGGGCGAATTTGTATTTAGCGGTAGTTTGAACCTATAGGAACGTTTTGCTGTAGATCGTAAGTAAGAGAGACTCGAGGCAAGTATATATTGTGAACTTAGAGAGAAATAAAGTTAGTCTTCTTTATATCGGAGGAATTATATGAAGAGACTCGCGTACGTTGTTTCGCGTCAGTTATATATTTTAATAAATAACGTAAAGAATCAGTAAATTTCTCAGAAGTAACAAAGTACGGGAACGCGATAATTATTAATACTAGAGTTATAAATAAAGTTTCAATAAATCATAATAAGTCAAAGAGTGGATGATCGGAGTTATAATAAACAATAAGAATTAATAATACATACGAAGTTCTATTAATTCAATACGTAGCGGTAAATCGCGGAAGAAGGCGAAGGAGTTCGAAAGAAAATTACGACGGTATGAATTAGTCAGGTCAAACGCGACGTGAACTGAGTTAAATGCACTTAAGGTCTATTCAGGCATCTTTGTGTCTAGAGTGTAATTATACAACATAGTTATAGGTATAATCCATATGTCAGTGTAGTGCACCTGTGATAAAGTGAATTGTGCAGTTTTAACCAGGATTAACACACGACGACGGCTGCTGACGACTCACCGATCTACAACAGCTTCAGGACCACGCACTTTGGAAGGAATCTTATGCAATTAACGAATAATGAACATTTAATTCTATGTTGTTGATAAATAATTTTGTTGTATTTAATATAGTGACTCAATCTGTCATAAAGGACTCACTGCTAATTAATAATATTCAATTTGTACGATAAACAATTCAAGTCTTATAAAGAAATTTTTGTAATGTATAATGCAAATTGTTCATTAAAAGTTGATTAACATACTTTAATTTGTGTTTATTATTACTGGCGCCCTGAGGTAAATCAAGAGTCGGTACACTGGAATAAGTACCACAAACTATTATATAAATTATTAATATCATATTTGATCAAGGTAGTTTGTGATCTTATTTCTCACATGCTCGTAGGCCAACATATTTTTAAAATAAATAATTTAACTCTTTTACAAAGGCCTATCTAGAAGTGTCTTACAAATTAGGTGTTTTCACACACATACAGAGAAAGACCAAAGCAATAATATTCTGTGGTCAGATCTTTCAAAAAAACCTTTGCAAATACCTGTAATCAAACGATTTGCAAACAGCGGAAGTATGAAATTAGCCAGAAATTCTCTACCATCTCAATCTTGTTAAGGAGAGTTTGATCGACTTGTTCGATATTGTTTCAAATGGAAAACACATGTTTTATTTGGAACAACCAATCACAACCCTGTATTAAGAGTAGACACTAACTCAGAATGAGGGAATTGATCACTCTTCGTTCGGGCATTAAATAAGCAAGACGTGTGTTAAATACGATCTCAATTGCACAAACAACGCAAAGTATTTATTTCAATAAACAGTTCGCAAATTGGTCCACAGTAGTAAAGGAACTAGTAAAGTTCAATAAATTTTCTCGCTGCGTAATAATTAATTAATTAATAATTAATTAATTACTAATTAATTAACAGTGAAGTGACTTGTGCACCAGAGTAGCTACAGCATCTGTAATTGTCCAGGATCAGCAGTCAACGTTATTGGTCAACATCATTTCTTCTGAGCCGAACCATCAAAAGGAGTATCTCTACTGATTACTATCTACGGTGGACGCATCAATCAGATAAGAAATATATTCATTGATCTATGAACATGAAATAACAAAATAAATAATTAAATCAATAAACATTTTTAAAAGACACTGTACAAATACAAAATTTGTATTTAATTATTAAGATTAGATATAAAGTAATATAGGAGTGTTGAATGGAGAGTGAGGTGTAGTATTGAACGTGCAAATTATTGCAGACCCATTCTTTAGCACTGGTTTGGGTGATATATAAACCCCTAAATCAACCAGATAAGAGCAATTGGTCATTTTGACGTTTTAATCTTCACTTTCCAAGCACACTCATTAACCAATAAGATTTATGTTAGCAATAAGTCATTAAATTAACTTTTAAAGAAATTAATTCAATAACAAAGTCATTAATTAAACAAATTTCAACATTATTTAAGAGTTATTTGTAACGATTCCCCTTAAATATTCCACTCACTGAACGAATCCTGAGATAGTGTGTCTCTGTGCTCTGAGCTAAGCTAAATCCATGTCATTTGTATCTGGGATTTGTTCTGGCGCCCAGGTAAAGTAAAAAGTCACGGGTAAGTAAGATTTGTTCTATCATTATATACAGAAAATAGATAGATAGACAAAAGGTCTTTATATAATTTGGCGCCGCTACTAATGGGCCCGATTAAACTCGATTAAACCGATATTAACCCAAGTGACTAGTTTGAATTGTAATAATACTTAATTTGAAACGAAGTGGATAATTTAAGGTTACAAATAACTGTTGAAGGATTACATATTAAAATAAACTTTGTTAAATAGTTATTGTAAAAAAAAAAAAAAAAAATGGCTAAATCACAAGCAGTAGATATGGCAGCAATTGAACAGATGTTCAAGCAGTTGACCACTAAAATGGATGAAAATAATAGTAAAATTGAAAGTAAAATTGAAAATACAAATAGTCAATTAAATAGCAAATTGATAGTACAAATAGTCAACTATCTAATCAATTATCTAGTGAAATAAAAGATATAAATAATAAAATTAAAGAAAATAATTAGAAGAAAGTAATAAAAAATTAATAAATGATGTTAATAATAAAATAGAGCAAACTAATAAATACTTATCTAGCGAAATGAAACAAATAAACGAAAATTTAACTAGCCAAATAGAACAAAGTAGTAAAGAAGCTATATTTAAAATAGATGAAGAAATAGCTAATTTAGCTAGTAAAATAGATAGTACCAATAGCAAAATAGATGAGAGTAATCTTAAGTTTGATAAGCATACCGAAGAGGTTAAAGCTACAATAGAGGAATTTAAGAAACAAGTAAATACTAATTTTCGCCGCCAAGATGAAAAACTAAATAAATTTAGAATCGAATTTCATGAACGGTTAGAACCGAAAGTAACCCTTATTAACCAACAATTCAGCGAAGTAACTGCTGAGTTAAAAACCCAAACGCTTCTAAATAAAGAAGAAATCTAGAGTACTAGGGTAGAGTGCACCCAACTGGGTGAAAATATTAAGGAGGTTAAGAAAAAAGTAGAGAGTAAGGCGACCGAGACGAAGTACATCAGTACATCAAAAGGTAGAACAGCAATTAAAGGTAATGCGGGAAGATCTGACTAAGGCAATGAAGTCACAGCAAACCAAAGTCGTGAGGTGTGGCAGCTATAAGGAAGAACCGGAAAACCTTGTATTCTCAGGAAACCCACATGAGAATCCTGTGGAGTTTCTACGGCTGTTTGAGGCTTATGAAACTCGCGTAAACCCACTGATGGACGACGAGGACAAGAAGGACATGTTAAGCCGATTCCTCAAGAATTGGGCAGGTACGTGGTGGAAAGTCATCTCGGACCGAGTCCAAACCTACGCCGACTTCAGAGAGAAATTCCTTGCTCAATACTGGAACGTACAGATTCAAAGAAGGGTGCGTGATCATCTGGAATTTGGTAATTATCATCCTTCCATGATATGACAACCACCAACTATGTGTTAAACGTAATGGCACAAGTAAAGCATTTAACACCAGCAACAGAGGAGAGAGACCTAGTGTACAAGCTAGCGTGTCATTTCTCGGAACGCACTAGAGTAGCAACCACTACTAGAGGAGTGGATACCCTAGAAAAGTTTAAAATGGTCGTGGATGAATGTCAAGACCTAGAGAGAGACCTGAAGCGAGTAAATAATCAGCTGAGTAACCACCCTAGAAGCGATCATCAGGAACCAACATTCTACCCAATGAGGAGAAGAGACAATGAGCGCCCAAAAGAAAAAAGGTTTACCCCATATCCGGGTAACAAACCCCAATATCGGCAGGAATTGGAAGAGAAGGGTAGAAGTAGGAGCGTTGAAACCCGACCAAGTAAAGGGTTTAAGGTATGTAAGACAGACATATCAACAACCAAGCCACAACCGTCTACTAGTAAAACGGATGGGAAATGGGAAGCCATGGCAGGTAGAAAAGAAACAAAACTAAATCTACCATTACCTGCAGTGAAACAACCCATTAATACAGTTAAAAGGAAATTAACAAATAATATAAATCAAGTGAACGATCGGGAGTTCTTGTTAAAAGAAGAGCTAGAAGTGGGTAGAAGTCATTATCCTGAATGTCCGGAAATAATTTGTGAAATCAGTAATCTACTAGTAAGAGCGTTAATAGACCCCGGCAGTGAGGTAACCTGTGTCAGCTCAAAGTTTGTAGAAAATAATAGTCAGTTGCGTAATTGTCCCAGACTACCCGTAAAAAATTGTAATGTACAGGGAGCCACTGGAGCCAAAATGCAAAAGATAACTGAACAAATTTATTTACCTATCAATATAAATGGTACCCAAACCCAAATTGTAGCTCTTATAGTCCCGAAACTCGTTCATAACTGTATTATTGGGGTAGATACGTTACTTGAATGGAAGACAGAAATAAATTTGAAAAGAAATACCATCACGATGGAAATAGATACCAAGAAAATCAGGGTACACAATAAAGAATTTAAGCATTGGAAGTCGGTAAGTGTCATAAAAGTGGAAGGAGAGGAAGTGCTAGTGAAAGCGAATCCTGTATCATCTGCCATAGATAATACCACGGCCAAGTTCTTCCCGATATTCGAGGGACCTTATAGAATAGAAGAGCAGGTTGCAAGGTACACATACATATTAAAAGACGTTGGGAAAAACAAAATTATAGGAAAGTACCATGGGGATAGTTTGAGGAAATATAGACAAAATATAGAGCAATAAGGAAACAATGGTTTGAGCCAATGAGGTATGTGAATCAAACGTGGTCAAATAAAAATTTATAAATGTCTTTGAATCAATGTCAATGTTAATAAGAAGTATTTGAATAAATGTCAGTATTGTTGTTTTGATTATTGACGTCAATTAAGTCAAAATTGTGATTAAAGTATTAATGTTCATATGAATATCTAATATGTGTATGCCATGTTAGGTTAAGTAACATATTGTAATAATTAGTTATAAAGTAGAAGTAAGCAAAATTTTATTAGTACAAAATTTTTCGAGAAAAAGCAAAAGTGCAAATTTAAAAAAAGTGCGAAATTTTATATGTGCAAATTTTAATTAGTATAAAAGTATACAAGAAGAGAAAAAAAATTAATGTATTCCTCAAATAATCAAATTTTTTTATACCGAGTGGGGGTATATATAACGATTTATATAGTCGACCTATCAGATCGTCATATGAAAGTGCCAAACTGTGCTAGTCTAGCGGCGTAAGCAAGAGAGAGAGGGAATAATCACAGCCATCTCTGTCTAACCTCGCCAGTGCTACTACTGACGCGTGCACATACATGAAATTTTATTCAATTAATTTTATTTATTAAAACTGCAATATCTTCAAAACTAATAAATATACGGCAATTCTGAAACCTGCATAGTGTTCAGAAATTAAAGCTCTATATGTAGCCAAAATATCAACTAATATAATTAACATTTAAAGAAGTTATACAGAAGAAGAACGCCAAGAGATATAACTAGAGAATTAGACTAGGTACGAATTAGGTGTTTTCACACACATACTACTGACGCGTGCACAGACATGAAATTTTATTCTATAAATTTTATTTTTTTAAACTGCAATATCTTCATAACTAAGTATAATTGTTGCACCCCACGAACGAAGGGGCTCCACAAAATAAATTATATATGATATGTATCGTTGTATAAGAAATGGCGCCCAACGTGGGGCCCGACACGCCTACATTTAATAATTAATGTATGCTCTATCATTACCAGTGTTTGATAAGTTATATGTTATAACGAATATTATATTTTAATTATTTTTGTATGTTACTTATTTTTAAATTGTTGGGTATACTGGCGCCCACCCCAATAAGCACGTGTAATTGTAACATGAGTAGATAAAAATAAATAAATAATAATAATTAAACAATAAATTAATAAAAGCTCGCATACGGTTCACCAATAATAAATTATAAATAAATATTTTAATAATAATTCACTATGGCAGCACCAGAAGGCTTAAATATGGAAGCACTCCAAGCCATGATGCGTGCCTGGGTGGACGAATTAAGTACAAACCAAAAAGAGGAAAATAGAAGAGTTAAAAGAATTTAATACAAAGCAAATGCAAAAGAATAGAGAAGAATCTAAAGCCGAATTCAAAGAACTAAAGAGGGCTAATAAAGAATTTAAAGCTGAATTAGCGAAAACTAATGAACAAATACAAAAGAATAGAGAAGAAAGTAGGGCTGAATTTAAACAGTTTAAAGAGCAACTGACTACAAAACTCGAAGAAATAAATATGCCTATAGCGGCAGTAAAAATTACAATTGAAACAAAACAATATGAACAAACAATTGTAATTGAACATTAGAGTGAACAGATGTTCATAATTACTGACACTAATTCTAATGCAATAATTAACACTAGGGGAGAATGCAAAATAAAAATTAAACAATCATACCGTGTTGGCGAAAATATCCAAAGTGTTCGTTACACAAACACTAGTAGAACAATTAAAAAAGTAACACAATTGAAACGTATCACACGCGACGAGGGTACGCACAGCAATTATCGATTGAACTATAATTATAATGATAAACACTACAGAGATAATCATAAACGACGAATGAAAAAACTTTCGACAGCTGTTTATATAGGCCGCATACAAACTGAACATAAGGAATGCGTTCGACAAGAGGGGCGTAGCAGTGAGAATGAGAGGATGTAGAAAGAGAGAGAGAGGTTATTATGTGTGGCTCTCAACTAGAGAAAAATTGTCACCCTACAGACAAGCGGATCACACGGTAAGTACGCACAATAACGAGACGGAAATGTTAAGTGTCGGCGACTATACGGCACACGAAACAATGTCCGGCGGCTGGTCAAACAATACAATGCATTGTTAACTTAAACTAGGGAGGGTGTAAATTGAACCACACTCAATACCCGAATGTGAATGAATAATTATTTTTAAAAGAAAAATATTACTAATAATTATTAAGGTTAGAAAAGGAGTTAAATAATAAGGAATAATATGTGTAAAAAGGTTAGAAATTATATTTTAGAAAATGTTATGATTGAAAAGAAAGTTTTAAGGAATTAAATAATAAAAGGAATACTATTTTTAAAAGAAAGGTAAGAAATGTATTATTAATGTTGAGGAATGTTAATGTGTTAAAATATGTTAAGAAATGAAAGGAATGTTTTTATCGATGTTGTTATTAATATGAAGAAAGGATTAGAGATGTGAACTAAATGTTATAATTGTCAGAACGGCTGATCAAGCGAAATCCTCATACCTTAGTGGAAATGCAAGGACACAGAAGAAAGCGATGGTGGAAAGTCAAGGGTAGAGATTACTTAGAGCCAAATACTACGATTAACACATCAAGTGAGTTAAGCACATAAAAGTGTGGATATAGACGTGTTTCTAAGGCAGTCATCTGTAGCTGATAATGCGACACACTACGAAGCTAAAAAGAGTATTCTGTACGGAAGTGTATTTCAGCACATGGTAAGAATGAAGAAAATTATGAGCGATCAGGAAGGTAATGTTAAAGAAATGTAATAAAGGCTAAGGAAAATTATATAAGTAATATATAAATTACTAGGAAATATAGTATAAGTATATTTATATAATATATTTATATAAGTAATATATAAATTATATAAGTATTATATAATTAATGTAAGAAATATTAAGAAATGTAAAGAATGAAGATTGGAATAATAGGCTAAGAAAAGAGTTAAGGAACGAAGGTAGGAATGTTATGATTAAGGAAATGTAAAATTACAGAGTGAAAGATGGCATAAATACATAGAAATGCAGAGCATCCAGAAAGAAAATAAGGGAAAGCTAATTGCAGTGGATTTTTTGGGACCACTTCCAAGATCAAGTCGTGGAGTGAAACACATACTTGTTAGTATTTATGTATTTTCCAAAGCGGTCCATCTGTATCCAATTATGCGACCCACAACTAAAGTTGTTTTGAAAATACTCTTGCAGAAATACATTCCTGCATATGGTAAAATGAAGAAGGTCAACGCACCGCTCAGCTTTATAATGGGAGGTGAAAATTTTGCATACTACCACCGGCGAGCGTTATACTGACCTACTCATTATTATGTGTCGTTTAACTGATGTAAACTAAGTTAAGCTAGTATAGTTATTCTCTGGGAAGGACCACACACTACTGGAGAACGACGCTGAACTCTGGACACATCCAGGACCACGCCAAGCCAGGAGTAACGGAAACCCAAATCTGGACAACGCTGGACCCCGTCAATAAGTCGTAAGGTCATCAAAACTCGAGGTGACATGCATAATGCATTTATAAATGATTCTTTTGAAAGAGCTCATAAAGACTATATAAATAGACAATGAATTAAAACAAAAAAGGTTTTTAATTAGAAATAATGTAATAGAGTCTTAGGTAAATGTTTTATTCGTAAGAATGAGCGATCGCATATAGAGAAATTTAAAAAAAAAAAAGAGAGTTTAATTTTGAGATAGTATATTTTTTATCAAAGTAAAGTAATTGAAATGATTTGATATTTGCATTTTGTAGAAGAGAATAATTTAAATTTTAATATGAAACAAATGCCAGTCTAAGAGTAAATAATATAATTTTGAATTTAATTTAAAAAAAACATTGGTATAGACTGAGCAAGCTGAGGTCAGATCTGAGTAAATGAATTCAATTAAAATTACATTTAAATTTTATTTTGTTTTAGTAAATCACATTGAATAAATGTCTAGGTTTAGATTATTAACATGTCTAGATGTAAGAGTGTTTTAAATGTGTGTAACACCGTATAGCTTAAGAGATAAACACTTAATAATGAGTGATATATTGATCGGAGATTATTAACAAAGTTTATTATTTATAATGCTTGTTAAAACAATAAACATGAAAGTTTTACTACTCATAAATCTACTACTCTTATTAAAGTTACACCTGGTATCGCTATACAACCTGCATACATAAAAGGTATCGTTACATAACATATAAAGTTGTAACGTAGTATAATTGTTGCCCCCCACGAACGAAGGGGCTCCACAAAATAAATTATATATGATATGTATATTGCAAAATACTAAAGACAGAGGTCTGGGATATTTTTCTTTTAACATCTCAGGTTGAACAACATACAGAACCAATAATTTGGGATATTTTTCTTTTAACATCTCAGGTTGAACAACATACAGAACCAATAATTTTGTCCAATAATTTATCTTCCAGGAATTTTCATATTCCATAATCACTCCTTCAGAACAGAATTATTAATTAAATTTTTACCTGATCATAACTTGAAAACAAGGCATTTCCATATATAATGTTTACATAATTTTGTTTTTTTTAGGTCTAGAATCCCCCCTGAAATGTTTCTCTTTCTAACACTCTGTTTACCGGTACGCTCTTCCTAAAAAGGAAGATTTGTTTGCTTAGTTATAAATAAGAAATATTTTTCTATGTTGGATTTTAAAATTGCTTTCATCAGTCACCTTTGTTTGAAGAGTCAAAAAATATTCTTATTCTGAATATTGATTTAAATCTGATAAAGACAAATTTACTTATCTTATGAAGTGTCAGTTGCACCATCAATTTTTGAAAAAGTCAAAGATCCAAACTTCTCACAATTTTTTATTGTCAAATAAAATTGTGGGAAGTAAATTTATGTCTACAAATAAATAAAACCAAGTATTCTGGAACACACACCGTTCGCTAATTCTCAAATTACAGTCACATACATACACTTACACATAACCTAACATTCTCTCTGTGTACTTAATCACAATAATTATATTTTTAAAATATCATTAACCTTATATTAACATGCCATATTAACAAAGTGCATTAAATTATAAGCATGACCAACATGCTGTTTCTATTTTGGACTGCTAACTCTTATTACCAGTGGAATAAAGTCCTATATAAATATTTGAACAAACATTGCTAATTGTATTAACACTTCAGGCCCAACCTTTACAAGGCTGTTAAAACCAGAAACTGAGAATTTTTTTTAAAGTCATAATTAAATTAATCTTTGCTCAATGATAATGATCAAAACATCATAACAACCAGAGTTGTCGCTTTAAAACAGTATTAAGCATTTTGATTTATTCACACAAAATAATTCATTACTGTCACCACAGCCAAACCAGTTTTTTTTTTGGAAAATCCTAACATGTTTTTTTATTAATTCAAAAAATGTTTGTAAATATAAATCACTTTTGGCAATATGTGCAAATCTAACTAGTTTACATATAACATACCAACAAGAAACCGAAAATTCACTGTTGTGTATTGTTCTAAAAATATTTGTCCACTGTGTGATACAATTTGAAGCAGTCAGGCAAACACAGTCCAGCTTCACATTCAGGGCACCACCATGTTGACTCTTTTCTTCAATGTCTAACAGTTTGTGCTTTGAATCTGTCGGGATATATGGGACCTAACATTCTATATATTGTAATTCTAAATTTTGTTTATTTCTTTCTAGTTGTGTTCTAATACCAATTTATATTTTTTAAGATAATATTTTATCTCAGGTAATTGGTTTTCATGTTGAGTTGTCAAGATTGAGGTTACCAGACTCACTTACCGTAGGTTATTACGGTTGACGGAATTACTTACGTCATTGTGGTCGGGTTCTATCTTCTTATTGTGAAATAAAATTCTTTATTTCTATTTTATTTTTTTTAATAAAAGACAACTTGCATCAATTAGGGAAAAATGTCATTATTTATTTTCATAAGTTACTGCCTTCGTTGCTCTAATGTTTGTTTGGTACAATGCACAAGTCAATTCTTAATCTCAGTTCGATTCAGAGTTGCACTTTCGATAGTTATATAAACTCCTGGATTCTTTTGACTGTTATTAAAAAGTACAAAATGCACACTAAGAAGTACAACATATTACAATTAAAATAATTCTTACTTACTAATAACAATAAAATTAAAATCAAGAAAATACAATGATATAGTTGTTTGGTCTGATGTGAGAACACAATAGTTAGTGTCGACTCAGCGTGTAACGGGGCAATCTTGAAGGATCTATATTTTTTAGCAATAAGAGTTCTTCTGTACCCAGTAAAAACAAACCTATTTGTTTCTTGATATACATAATGTGTTAGGCTTAGTCATTTCGTCGTAACCACTTCCTAGTGTTCTGTGCTGAAAAATTCGTCTAACGTTCCCGGGTTTCTTCTGAATTGGGGGGTAGTCAGATTGCAAAATTATCCCTTTTGTTTTATTAAGGAAGAGTGTAAAGGTTTCGATGTATAGCCTAAAACATCGTGGCGACTCTGGACTTCTGATTGAAATTAAAAAAAAAAAAGGTAAGTAAGCGAAAAGATCGCAGGTAAGTTTCTGGCTTTATTTTATTTATTTATTTCGGAAAAGTTTGTTTATTAACAAGCGTTGGTTTCAGTTGGCTGTGCCAAGATGGCGGACTGATGCTAAGCAACGATAGAGTTGATTTACCTACCAACTATTTAAAACAAGTTTTTAAAATAAAATAAGTCAAATAAATTGTTCACTGGTGTTGAATTGGTCTTTTCACTTTGGATGAATAAGTGTTACTGTGATTTAGTTCTGGTGTTGTATAATTATTACTAGTGTTAGTATATAAGGTTCGGTCTCACCATTTTTGTAGATCAATTTTATTTATTTTTAGAGATATTATTTCCTTCTTTCTTCTTGTTTTATTATTATATTATTATTTCTTGGTTCCTTTTTTTTTGCTAGTTTGACACTGTTAATTATTTTACCTTCACTCTTCTTTTGACTTGGACTTGACTCTATTGTATACTTTTTACATAGAGTAGCATAGACTAGTTCTTTATACTTTCGAGTCTAACAATCAAGTGAAGAAATTTCCTTATACCTTCAACGGGCTTGACCAAATTTCAAAATTTCTCATTGGTCAAAATCGTCGGGTTAAGAGGTCACATGACCTTAATTATTTAAGATACAAAATTTTACATTTTCTAGCTATAATTACTCCCTGTTTATTACATAATAAATCTCAAATTGGTTTACAGTACAATATTCTTTATAACAAGACAGAAATTTAGACACCTCATATGGCATAGGTGTGTGTCCTAATAATTTATTTAACATTTTATAAAATTTCATCTCATGTAGCTTTTGACATTTCAAATCACATTAAAATTCCATTAATTAATTAAAATGTTGCTTCTGACACTTAAATAAAGCATATATTAGTATTTATACCATCTTTTACTATTTATTACAGTGCTGTGATGGTTTAATAGATGGATTTACAATAATTTCTATTTTGATTGGCCAATTAATTGGTATTTCTCTATAGTACAAAGTTTCAATTTAAAATTACTGTATGATCTTGTGGCTTGATACACTATTATTATTACATGCATTGAATTATCCATTATGTTATTATTATCCATTGAATTCATTCTGACAAAGTGAAGAACAACATTGACATAAAACAAACATATTACCATAATGTTAGGCCATTATGTAGGGTTGCCAGATGTCCGGGGTTTTGCTGGACACGTCCGGGAAAACGAGATGTTCGGGAATGTCCGGGGGGGATTTTGAATGTGTCCGGTATTTTCTAAAAACTAAATTTACCCTGTAAATTTTGTCTGGTGCACACAAGCGTTCACGCATTCAACATGGTTTATTAAGTTTTGTATGTTAGTAGCGATAGATGCGTAGCATTTGACATTTCATTGCACACTACCTGACTACCTTACATTGTGAGTTTTTGGTAACCGTGAAGTATACAGAATTAGCTGTTCTGTTGTTTTTATTTGTTAAAAAGGTAACTAATCAGTGTAAAGTATTCGTCCTAACCAAAAAACCTAAGAACTTCTTAAGATTTTGAAGTTATACTGCAGATCTACGTGTTATTTGTAATGGTACATATCTTCACCTAACCATAATGAAGAAAACATGACCAGATAAATTATTTAGTCATTAACACTAGAATAAAAAGGGATGAATTAGAATAGAAGAATGGGTGAATCAGAATAATAAAACGATCAGACATATCAAGGTAGTCAGAACAGTAACTTATATTAATAAAGTAGTAACAAACAACCAAACCAAAATGGTAAATACAGAAATAAGACGATTTAACCTAAATAGCCCAATAGATGGTAAGTGAGAGAGTAGAACTAGCCCCAAAGGACCAAGAACATAAATGATGACAACTGCAAATAGATTAGAAATAGCCACCGCACCAACATAAGTGTAAATAAGGAGAATAGTGACTAACAGACAATTAACATGGAAGTGTAATGATACAGTCAACCACAACACTAATGAAGATTGTATATAATATTAATAATTGTAAGGACAGACAAGTTAGAGATACTAATCATTAAGTACTTAAGATATAGAAGGGCACAATAACCCCAAACAGATAGAGTAAACTAAGACAAATCACATTAGCACAATACTAACATATTAGTGGTACAATAAAACGACATGAACTTGTTAATATTATAATTAAACCTTGTAAAGTGAGAGGTAGAGAGTTAGAGAAATAGTGAACATAGTAAAGTGAGAAAGAGAATTTAAAGTTAGGTAATACCCACTAGTAACACTTAAATTAAACATATAAAAGTGCAAAGTGATAGTGTGAAAACCCCAAATTAAATAGAACCCTATTGATAGGGATAGACACCAAATAATCAGTGAAAAAACACAAAAGAGTTAAGAGTGATCAAAAACCATCAGTGAGTGGTAAAAAATAAGTGAAAGCTGATAATGGCTAATCACAGAAAGGACTGTGGCACTTAATAGCAATTATCCAGTGAACACAAGTGTATTAATAACAAAATGAAACAAAGTGTAACAGACTAGATAATAAGTAGGTTTTAGATAATAGTAGTACTTACTACTTGTCATATTTTAGTTTGCAAATCTTAATGTTAGGTAATAATTTGTTAATTAGTATTGTTGCTCATGTATTCAAGAACGAATGACTATCAGTGTGTTAATACACCAAAATATATGATTTTATTCACAGAAATAAGAATCCAATATCATTAATTTAAAATGATACATTGAAGAATATTTTTTATGACAAACTGATAATAATAAAAAAAGATATTAATATTAGATAGTAAACAGTTGTGGAAGATTCAGTCATGGCTTAATGTCATTTAGAGTTAGTCATAACAATATACCATTGTATTAATATGTTTAATTCATGTTTATGTCTTTATTTTTATGTCAAGTAATAATTATAATTCATCAAAGAGTATGAGGAGATGAAGAGTATGAGTGGATAATATGTTTCAAATAATTATGTTTAAATGGTAAGAATAGCTATGGGAATTATTAAAACCATTAGATGTTATGTTATATGTTATAAGAAATAAGATTTTAAAACCAACAGGAACCAGTAAACAAGAAACAAACCATACATTCAAATACAATGACACTAAAAATGAGTTATGACAGTAGACAAATTAATATAGGGAAACAATAAAATTACACACAACTACAAGAACTGACTTAAACATTGAACAAATGAACAGAATCTTGTATTAAAACAATCAGGACCCATTACAAGGAGAATAAAATGTAATATCAGTAATTAAAGAAAAATAGTCAATTGCTGTTTAAGCCTATGCAAATTCCCAACTGTCAACTACAAAAAACGTCAATTTTATAGAATTAAACACTGACATTAGGAAGACTAAACCACATAAACTATGAAATACAAATAGACAATCATGTTAAGGCAGAAATATTATGATAATAATGTAAATTGAGAAAACAGTATAATTAAATAAAATTCACAAAACTGTCAAAATGTTGATACCTAAGTGAACACTACAATATTGGATGTCAAATTAATCCTTGAGCCAAAATATGAACAGTGGTGATAATATTTACTACTAAAAAGGGAGTACTGAAGATTAATTACATTTAGAAGATCTGTAACCAGTTTAAATAAAAATTCAAATACCCTAACAATACTCTTTAGCCAATTTCAGCCAATCAAAAACTTTGAGTAACCATGACAACAACCGAATATTGACTAATTTCAGTTAGGAACAATACTTTATGTAGTGACGCTAAACTGGAGAGACGCCACGCTGTGAAGGGCCCAAATTTTCAATAGAAAAACCATATAAGTGCCCACAAGTTTGAGAAGAAGTACCAGAACAACAGATGAGAGGCCATTACAACTAATTTACACCAAGGACCAACTCGGAATTAATCCAGACGACCGGAAAATACTTGTAGTTCGACTCGAAGAAGATGACAACCAATTTTTGAGCCCAAGATCAGAAGTAGGAAGAATAAACACCGGCCCATTACTTTACATGGACGACTGACAATACCCACCATATCTACTAACGTTGAGTACTGCTGAATTTATTTGATTTTAATAAAACAAATTCTCTTTCAAAAATGCTAACTATATAATAAAAACTCTCACTATCACTGAATATTTTTCAAGGGTTGATAAATTAAAGAATAACTTTGTAAACATTGAATGAACACATGATAACCTATGTTACACAACGACACTGTCACACTTCAACACCACAATATTTAATTTATAGCAAACCTTGTATAATTTTAATGATCACAAACTTTTAAAGATATGTTCTAATTTTGTTATCTTGTTATGTAAACCTCTGTTTCGTACTTAAAAGAACCCAATTGGCAGATTTATTTTGTGAAATAATAACCAGAGTCAATTGTAAACATTGCACTGCCAACCTAGCGCTCCGCAGAGCGAGAGATTATATTGCCGAGGCTAAAATTTTATTATAACAGTTATTATTTTTATGAAGCATTAACGATAATTAACAAGCAAAAGCCTAATAAAAAAGTGCGTACTAATAACAAACTGTCCAGTATTTATTTGTAGAAAATATTATGTATGTTTTGTTTACTAGCAGTGGGTCGACATAACCAACATTAAATCAAGTTGGCAACACGTGTTCCCCCACTCACACAAGAATCAGTTACAAGCCAGACGGCGAACTATTCGAATTTTCGATAACAAACCACCATACTATACAAATAAAAACTTTTAATTGTTTTCAAGTAAAACAATTTGGCGCCTACCCGGAATTACTATCAGTGCGAGAAGGGACAGGTAAGGCACGCAGGCTACCAGACGCTTCCGAACGACACAATTTACGTTCGATAAAACTAACAACTAAACAAACATTAAACGTTAAATAAAAAAATATTATAATACAAACTACACACGACAAGTAAGTCACACACGTCTATTTTTACATGTTTTACGTGTCTTCGTGTGATTACATTAATTAATTATTGATTTTATAATTTATAGTTAAGACTGTGTGAGTCAGATTACTCATAAAATGCCAAAGAGGAAGTGCATATTCAATGATGAACTAAAACGGAAATATTCGTCTTTTAAAGAAGGACCAAGAGAATGGGAGGCAACTTGTGTAATTTGTAATTGCACTATTTCAGTTGCAAATAAAGGCAAAAGCGACATTGATGACCATATTGGTAGTAAAAAACATCAAACTAATCTCAGGAGTGTAGCTGGTACATCAAATTGCTTAAAGTCATTTGTTACCAAACCAGATATAATAAAATCAGTAGCAGCTGCTGAAGCAACACTTTCGTTCCATACAGTATGTCATCAC
Organism: Magicicada septendecula; assembly: GCA_034769895.1. Classification (NCBI taxonomy): domain Eukaryota; kingdom Metazoa; phylum Arthropoda; class Insecta; order Hemiptera; family Cicadidae; genus Magicicada; species Magicicada septendecula. Next base: position 92,838,942 of record CM068375.1, on the reverse strand, counting down.
CAGTCATACAATTCGTTAAACTGCACAGTTACAATGAATAAGAAAATATATTCAGATTCTGATATTTGTAAAAAAATTACGTGTGCACGAACAAAAGCTACAGCAATAATAAATAATGTACTTGGACCATTTTCTGTGAAGCAAATTTTATGTGAGCTAGAAAATATTTCATATATTTCTGTTTCCACAGACGCTAGTAATCATTTGACAACCAAAATGTTTCCAATAGTCATACAATATTTTGATTTTAAAAATGGAGGCACTAAATGTAAAATTTTGGACTTAATTTTCGAATCTAAAGAAGATTCTACAACTACTTCTGATCTTGTTGTTGACGCTTTGAATAGAAATGGACTTTTATGTAAGTGTATTGCATTTTGCTGCGACAATTGCAACGCAAATTTTGGTGGCTGTAAAAGACAGGGAACAAATAATGTTTATTCAAAACTTCAAAAAAAAAATAATGAAAACTTGATAGGAATTGGCTGTCCAGCCCATGTTCTCAACAATGCTGTTCATCATGCTTGTGATTCTTCATTAGATATCATTGTGATATATACATAGATGTAGATGTATTAATTTTCAAAATTTATAACTATTTTTCTATTTACTCTGTTCGAACAGAACAACTCAAAGATTTTTGTGATTTTATTGATACCGAATATAAACAACTATTATATCACTTGAAAACGAGGTGTTTGTCCTTGTTTCCAGCAATTGACCGGTTAATACTTATGTTTGAGCTATTAAAGTCTTATTTCCTGTCTATTGGTAATGCTCCAAAAATATTAATAAGTTTTTTTGAAAATGAATTTAGTAAAGCTTATTTACTTCTTATCCATTCTCTAATATCCCTTTTTCATATGAGTATTCAACAAATAGAAAGGAATGTTAATTCTATTATAGAAACAATATCCATTATAAAAAATGTATCTGATTCTTTACAAGACAGGGTCAACAATCATTTCATACCACTGAAAATAACACAAATTTTGAAGAAAGCTACCGAAAATGGTTTCCAAAAAGAAGTAGATATCTTCCAGTCTAATGTGAGCAAACTTTACAATGATGCAGAAGAATATCTGAAAGTATGGCTTGTGCCTCTGCAAGAATTTGAGATATTCAAATGGATGGGGTTCCAAACTAACAGCAGTTGGTCAGACGTAGAAGTTTCCCTACAATATATCAGGAATAAAGGGGTAATTGTAGACGATTCAAAATTTTTTGATCAGTGGTGCAATTTGAAAAAATATATGGAAAATCTCCCCACCAAGAATTTGTTACATATGAAGTGGGTAAAATATTTCAATGCATGTGTTTCTGATGAATTGTATGGTGAACTTTTAAAACTTGCACAATATGTTTTTGCCATCCCTTGTCATAACACAAATGCTGAGCGAATGTTTTCTTTAATTCAAGCTCAATAGACAAAGGAACGTAATAATTTATTACCAAGTACAGTAAAAGGTATAATTTTGACAAAATTTAATTTTCAACATTTAAATTGTAGCCAATTTCATGACTTCATTCAATCACAAACAATCGATACAGATATTCTACTGAAAATTGGGCAAGATGACAAATACATTACATAATTTTAGTTTGAGCTGTTTAAATGCTATTTTTTTAATTACAATGTTAAGTTAGCTCTAATAATAATAACGTAATAATTTATTACCAAGTACAGTAAAAGGTATAATTTTGACAAAATTTAATTTTCAACATTTAAATTGTAGCCAATTTCATGACTTCATTCAATCACAAACAATCGATACAGATATTCTACTGAAAATTGGGCAAGATGACAAATACATTACATAATTTTAGTTTGAGCTGTTTAAATGCTATTTTTTTAATTACAATGTTAAGTTAGCTCTAATGAAAATAAATAAGTAAAAAAATTATACCAGTTTAGTATTTTTATTTTCCTGCATTTACATTTTATTCAGAACTGGTAATGTCCTGGATTTTGAACATTTTTGTCCTGGGTTAACGTTATAATGTCTGGCAACCCTACCATTATGGTAAAACTCAAACCAACTTTAAACAATAAAACTTTCTTTTAATAACTTCTTAATATCTAATAGTATAATTGGTCAATTTATTATGTCCTATTTTTAAGTATTATTGACACCTGGTCAATTTAAACAATCTAATTCTTATTACCCTAAATGAGGTTTAACACATTAATTTAAACAACACAAATGATTGTATTATTCCCTTCAGTTGAGATTAAAAATAAAATAGGGGACTATTTTATACAACCAAGGTTATTCAGTTAACATTAAAATAAATTAAATTAACAACCTAAATCACCTTTTGGTTCTTTATAGGTTGAAGTCTTCTGGCAAATTGGTAATACACAGGTATATTGAATATCAGATATTTCACACATTAAATATTATTATCAGTGGCGAAGCTAATGTGTAAGTACTGGGTAGGCTGATAAAATATAAATATGCTTCCTTACCTTATATTTTTTATACAATAGGTCCACACGTCGATTCTTCTTTGTTGCGAAAATATCAATTACACGTTCCTTGAAACTCTGACCCATAGAAAGTTCTTTAACTAAACTTTTTTCAGTGGCGATTGTACTGAGAGAACTTAATCGTTCATTTGTCATTGAATTTCGGAGGCAATTTTTTTATCCTTTTTAATGTGCTCATAGTTCTTTCAGAGGAAGCTGTAGTAACGTGAAATGTCAAGACCAACTTGATAAGTCGTGTCACTTCTTTATAGATGGTTTGAAGACCATTGCTAGTTATGAATTTCAGAAGGTCTACAGGGGGTAAATGTTTTTCTTCATCTACATAAATATTCTTTAATTCATTTTCCAATCATTCTTTGTTGAAAAATGGATACATGGACAGAAGGTTGTTTAATTTCATTGCAGGAAAATCTAGTTTATATCCCCCAAAGCAATTTTGATCCAGCAATTCGACAAATCTGATCTTTTCAATATCTCCAAAACGCGTTTCCATTTGTACAGTCAGTGTGTCCAAAATTTCGTAGGTTAAAAGTTTGAAGGACCCGAATTCTTGTTCACTTATACTTAAATCGTTGTAAATCTTTTTAGAGTTTTCAACACATGATTTCACAGTATTTTCTGATCTCATATTTGTCAGATATTTTGTTTTCATAACAATAATAAAACTCCCCCTATCTCTACTTCATTAGTTTTCTAATAGAGTGCACTCCCATTAACTGTTTCAAAGTACAATTCACCTAGTAATCAACAGTCATAATTAGAGCGTTTTTTTTCCTGTAGTGTAAGGCATATCGTGCAGTTCAGTTCTTTTTGGTTTATACACGCATACTGCAAGAATAGAAAGTCTGTTCACCGCTATTGTTATTTTACTTTGTGCTTATTTCATGTGTTTGTTTATGTGTTTAACGTTTATTAGAATATTATTGTGAAGTTTAGGACTGCCTAAAAAATCAGCACGAAGTGTTGCTTACAAAGGGACATTTACAGCGCACAAGGACAAGGTCAGTGAATGCTTAATATTTATGCATTGTTGATTACATGAGAATAAATCCTTTTAACTATTTAGTTTTACAATATACAGTCCACTGCTAATAAAAAAGAACCGCACATTTTTGGTCCTCCGGGCCGGATAGCATCTTTCATACAGAATCCAGCACGTTGGAAAGCAAGATTTTTATTAATTATTACGCTCTTTATTATTACGGTTATTAAATTATTGTAACGCTTAAATATTAAAAAAAAAAAAAAAAACAATTATTTACTACTGGCAAGTATTGCCAATACTCAGGGCTCTTTTCACTTTGTTATGATTTTTTCATGTTTTTTCACGCAAGCATAGTTTTATTGATTCATTGTGCAGCGTGTGTTATTTCATGTTTTATCTAGCAAGCATAGTTCTAAAGTGTAGTGTATTTCTTCAAAACCGACCTCTGTATTAGTTTCTATAAAATACAGTAGCCATATTCCTTTATTACCATATTACCATTATTACTGTCATCTACGCTATTGGTATTATAGAGTGATAAAAAAAATTAATTAAAATTACTTAAATATCATTATTGTAATAACGACTCGGAACACTGAGTTTTTTATAAGTAAAATCGTAAAGATTTACCTTACAGCCTAAACCGGCTTTCACCTTTAAAATTATTTGGACTGGAAATTACTGAATACTGGAAGAACATTGTCAATTACAACTTTTAACTAGAACTCTTTTGTTATTTACATCTGAATCTGTTTTTTAAAGCGAGTGTATTAATAAATTACCAAAATGAGATTTTCTTCTTTTGTGAAGCAAAGTGAACTGATTGAGAGTAGGCTTCATAATATTAACAAGCAAATTGTTGCTTTTGAGGTTATTGGTATAGGTAATTTAACTGAACAGCAAACACGAAATGTTAGTTTGCTTAGTTCCACCGCAGAAAATAAATATGCTGAATTTGAAAGGCTCATAAATAAACTATTTAGTACAACACCTTTACCAGAAGATCTGGATAATGAACAGATTTCAAGATTACAAGATTCTATATCATACTTAAATATAGCTATACAAAGTTCGTGTGCTCCTTTTCTACCATCGCTACCGCTGGAAACCGTGGATCAGTCTCACACTGGTGCATCACAACTAGTTGCACCTACTCCCACCGTAAATTTACCTCGCTTAAACTTGGGAACATTTTCTGGACAACCTGAGAAATGGGTAGCCTTTCACAGTCTGTTTGAAAATGCAGTGCACAAAAATGAAACCATTTCTAATGTGGAGAATTTTATATACTTGCTTTCTTGTTTGACTGATGAGCCGCTAAATTTAATTAAATCGTTGCCTGACACTAATACAAACTATGCCATAGCCTGGCAAACTTTGCTAAAAAGATATCAAAATTCTAGATTGTTGATAACACTTCACGTAAACAATATATTTGAGTTACCACAATTGCACAATCCTTCAGTTAAACAAATGAGGAATTTCCTGTCGACCTACAATGAAAATTATCAAGCGCTCAAAGCACTAGGACATGATATTGGTAGCGAAAGTTTGTTGTTGACCTCATATATTTTGCATAGATTTGACACGGAATTCAGGACCAAACTTGAACGTTCTCGAGATAATTTACAAAATGTTCCTACCATTACAGAAGTAATTACATTCTTAGAAAATGAATGTTCTTGCAAAGAGGCAGCGGGTTTAACTAATATCATCTCAAAAAATTAACCTTCTCTTCAAACCTCTCAAAAAATCAGTGGCTTTAAAATGAATACAAACCAGTTTAAACCGCACAAAATAGCGATGGTCACTACTCACACTCAGCATTGTATCTTCTGTTCATCAAATTCACACAACATATATAGATGTGCAGATTTTTCCGCACTTACTGTACAAGACAGACAAGCTTTTGTTAAAAATAAGAACTTGTGTCAAAATTGCTTTGGAACACATAAGTTAGTCACCTGTAAGTCCGCCCACACATGCAATGTATGTCATAGGCATCACCATAGCCTACTACATTTTTTTGATCAGAACCGCTCCGCACAACCGCAACAAAAATTGACTCAGTCAAATAGACCTACCTTGTGCCCTTCTGTTGAAACGACGATGCATAAGCAAAACCACTCTGCAGAGTGTCACCAGGATACTACCTTGATAGGTGTTTCTTGCAATCAGAATAACACTGTGTTACTCGCAGCCGCTTTGGTGCATATCACATCTGCCAATGGAAATACAGCAGTTGTACGAGCTGTGCTTGATAGTGCATCCCAAACAACAATTATTTCAGAAAGTTGTGCAAAGACTTTGTGTTTGTACTGCACTCAAACAGATGTTCCAGAACTTAGTGGCATCTCTACCGCCCCAGTGAAAACAAAGGGACTTACCTTTGTGACATTGTCTTTGCTCAGTGGGAATATTTTAGCAAAATCTCACCCAGTCATGATTCTTAATAAAATATCATGCAATCTGCCTCGTGTTCAGCTCCCACCAGAAATTAAAGAGCGACTCAAAGGTTATATGCTAGCAGATCCCACTTTTGATGTTCCGGGTCCAGTTGACCTTCTGATTGGAGCAGATTTATTGCATTGACTCTTAATGGTACCTTTATCAATCTCAGCAAGAATATGCCATACGCTGTCAATACAATCTTTGGCTATGTTGTGCTTGGTCCGACACCTGTTTCACTTAAGTCTAAGCCTTACTCAGGCTTAGTGACTCTTTTATCGACAAATGATCGTGATCTGCATGCAACATTGCAACGTTTTTGGTCCATAGAGGAACCACCTCACACTACAAAACTCGCTCCAAAAGATGAAAAATGTGAAGCTCACTTCGTCTCTACTCGTAAGAGAGATGCCTCCAGCAGATATGTTTGTCACTTGCCTTTCAGCGGAAACCCTGCTCAACTAGGTGACTCTACAACTTTGGCAAAACGCCTGTTTAATACACTTGAACGCAAATTTGAATCTCAACCTGAGTTTAAACAGAAGTATGTCAATTTTATGAATGACTACTTAGCATGTGGGCACATGAAACTGTGCACACCTGTGCCGTCTCTGAACAAGCCGCATTACTTTTTGCCACATCATGGCATTTTTAAAGATAGGAAAATCCGTGTTGTTTTCAATGCATCAGCACCATCTTCTTCAGGTGTCTCACTGAACCACATTCTACATCAGGGTCCAAAGTTGCACAATGACATTACTGATATAATTCTTCACTTTTGTCAACATACATTTGCTTTCTCTTGTGATATCAAACAAATGTTTAGGCAGATATCCATTCATGAAGATGATCATATCTTTCAGTTAATATACTGGAGAGAAGACACTTCAGTCCCACTAAAGGTCTACCAATTGACTACTGTCACTTATGGTATGATGTCCTCACCTTACCTTGCTAATAGAGTAGTACAACAGCTCATTATGGACGAAGGAAAAAATCATCCACTTGCTGTTGGAGCACTCCAACAGAAAATATATGTTGATGATGCTCTATTAGGGAGCAATTCTCTGGAAGAAGCTCTCCACCTTCAAGAGGATGTTGTTTTACTTTTGAAAAAGGGTGGATTCGAACTGAGCAAGTGGTCTTCAAACCATCCTAAACTCTTAGAAAATGTCATGCAAGATAATCATGAGACACCCCTCATGTTACGCACGTCGGAAAAGCCATTTTCAAGTGTTTTAGGGCTAAAATGGATCCCAGATATTGATGTCTTTTCATATTTGATGCACACACCTTCAAGTAATTACACAAAAAGAACTTTACTTTCATCAATTGCTCAGATCTATGACCCTTGTGGTTGGATATCCCCAATAGTTTTTTGGTCTAAAGTCTTAATGCAGCATGTATGGACCTTAGGCTTAGATTGGGATTCTCCATTACCTGATCATATTTCCGAGAAGTGGTCACGATTCATGAAAGAACTTCCAGAAATAGAAAAGCTAAGGATACCACGTTTCATATCCTTAGCAACTGCAGTCAATATCCAGCTTCATGGATTTTCAGATGGAAGTGAATCCAGATATGCAGCTTGTGTCTTCCTGCGCACAGAAGACGCAGAAGGAGATGTCAACATACAACTGCTGATCGCAAAATCAAGAGTAGCTCCACTGAAGCATGTGACTATTCCCCGCTTGGAACTTTGTGGTGCGCACATGTTGGCCAAATTGCTACATTACTGTACAGAACAGCTCTCACAACATCACAAGATTGACAACATTTCAGCATGGTGCGACTCTACAGTAGTTCTATCTTGGATACGCACTCTATCTTTTCTTCTCAAGGTGTATGTTGCTAATCGTGTGGCACAAATACAAGACTTAGTTTCACCGCACGTCTGGAAATATGTTTCAACTGTTGACAATCCTGCTGATTGTGTTTCTCGAGGCTTGACACCCACGGTTATGATGAAACATAGTCAGTGGTGGCTAGGACCACCGTGGCTCGCTAAATCAACACAGACCTGGCCACAATCTATCCTTCATCCAATTTCGGAGGAATCTATTCCCGAAATGAAACCAAATGTGCTTAATCTTATGATGACCACAAAAGAAGTCCCAACATTTGGATTTCTTACAAAGTTTTCTTCTTGGAAGACTCTTCTTCGTGTAATGGCTTATATCCTTCGCTTTATAACCCGTTTGGAATTTAAAACCACCATAAGTGGATCATTCATACAGTAACTGAATTAAATAACGCCTGTAACCGCATTTGCTGGCTCATTCAGAGACTTCACTTTGCAGAAGACATAGATCTACTCTCCAAGAAAAGGACATGCTCAAACCACATCCAACGTCTAGCACCCTTTATTGATGATGCAGGAATAGTCTGTGTCGGAGGGAGGTCGACTGAAAAACTCTGCGCTTACTTACAATGCCAAACATCCTATTCTTCTGCCAAAAAATCATGTCGCTATTCATTTACTCATCGATTACTATCATGGCATGTACCTGCACGATGGTCCCCAGTTCCTCCAAGCAACACTATCTCAATGCTTTTGGATCCTCTCCGCCCGCAGTGTTATACGCTCAAGAATATTTAAATGCGTACGATGTTTTCGTACAAAATCAACAAACACGTCTCCACTCATGGGTGATCTACCAGCTGGTTGTGTTACCCCTACTCATTGTTTCAACGCTTCTGGAGTTGATTATGCTGTCCCTTACATGTTCAAGTTTTTTACAATTTGCAGGATACAGCCTATAAAGGTGTACCTCTGCCTGTTCATCTGTTTTGCAACAAAAGCTGTACACTTTGAAGTGGTTACTGATTTAACTACAGACGCCTTCATTGCAGCTCTTACGAGATTCATCTCTAGGAGAGGTCTTGTATCAGACCTGTACTCTGATTGTGGGACTAATTTCATAGGAGCTGCTTCTTCGCTCAAAAGATGTTTTCAAGATCTCATGAATCAACCAGAGATGCAAGGTTTTGCTACGAACAACAGTATCACATTCCATTTCATTCCTCCGCGTGCACCTCAATAAGGTGGACTTTGGGAATGTGCCATTAAAGGTGCAAAATATCATCTCACCAGAGTCATAGGTGAACACATTTTAACGTACGAAGAATTTACCACCTTAGTTGTGCGTGTTGAAGCTATCCTTAATTCAAGGCCGATAGCTCCTCTCTCGAATGACCCTTCAGATCTTCAACCTCTTACACCAGGACATTTTCTAACTGGAGGACCTCTTAATGCCCTGATCAAACCTCAACTAACTAATGCACCACTTAATCACATAAAATGCTGGAAATTGGTTCAAGCCTTCACGCAACATCTCGGAAAAGATGGCAAATGGAGTACCTCCACACACTTCAAGAATGGTTCAAATGGATCAGACCTCAAGAAAATCTCAAAATAGGAGATTTAGTCATTATTCATGAAACGAACCTGCCACCCCTCAAGTGGAAGCTCGGGAGAGTCATCTCAGTATCTCCAGGGAATGATGGAGTGGTACGTGTCGTCAACATGAAGACTGCCGGTGAAACCTTGACCCGTCCTTCTGTTAAGGTATCCCATCTTCCCATTTACTAAATTCCTTGACCAGTCAACTGGCTACTGCCCCTTATAATTTAGTTTTATTATACTCTTCCAAAGGATCAAATTTGTTCTTATGTTCTTTTAATGTTTCTTGTTGAACCAGTTGGTTCAAAGGGGCCGGTATGTCAGATATTTTGTTTTCATAACAATAATAAAACTCCCCCTATCTCTACTTCATTAGTTCTCTAATAGAGTGCACTCCCATTAACTGTTTCAAAGTACAATTCACCTAGTAATCAACAGTCATAATTAGAGCGTTTATTTCCTGTAGTGTAAGGCATATCGTGCAGTTCAGTTCTTTTTGGTTTATACACGCATACCGCAAGAATAGAAAGTCTATTCACCACTATTGTTATTTTACTTTGTGCTTATTTCATGTGTTTATTTTATGTGTTTAACGTTTATTAGAATATTATTGTGAAGTTTACGACTGCCTAATAAATCAGCGCGAAGTGTTGCTTACAACGGGACATTTACAGCGCACAAGGACAAGGTCAGTGAACGCTTAATATTTATGCATTGTTGATTACATGAGAATAAATCCTTTTAACTATTTAGTTTTACAATATACAGTCCACTGCTAATAAAAAAGAACCCCACACATATTCTTTATTACTCCGATGGTCTTCTGGATTTCAGTATTACACATATTTATGTCTGATGTTACTTTGTTTTGAAGGAGTGCAAAAAGGTGGTCTATATATACAAAAATTTGTTTGTAAAGGCAAAGCAGGTAAGTGAATTGTGTTTTGTTCAAGATATTAAGCAGGCCAGAAGCACAGTTGAATGACTCTGCATCCCATTCTTCAATGTTATCTGTAATTGTGTGGAAAACATCTTTCAGCTTATTGTATTTTGCATAAATTGTATGCACCTCTCGGGAATTGAAATTCCAGCGGGTGGTACATGTTTGTGGTAATCTAAATCCTTTATTTTCTAACAGCTGTGTTCTTTTTGAGGATTTACTGAAAAATGTATGGAAAGCTGCAAGATTATAAACAAAAAGTCTAACTTGTTTGATTGATTTTGAACAATATAGTAACACGAGATTCAATTTATGAGCGTAACAATGTAAAAATGTAGCTTGTGGACAGACCTGTTTCACAAACTGTTGGACGCCTCCTCGATCTCCTGCCATTACAGAGGCCCCATCATAGGTTTGACTAACTATTTTGTCAGTAATTTCCCGAGAATTAAGTTCATGGATAATAACTTCTGATAACCCTACAGCTGTTCTGTCTTTTGAAACATCATAGAAACCAATAAACCTTTCTTTAGGCCCATCTTGCATACAGAATCTAAGAATGATGCTCATTTGAGTTTTACAAGAAACGTCAAGGGTTTTGTCTGCTTGCACACTAACAAACTCGCAAGAATGTAATTCTTCTTTAATGCGTTCATTAATTACGTCAGTTACTGATTCAATCAGCTCATTTTGAATTGTACTTGATGTACCTTTAAAACTGGAAATGCACTGCAAATGATCACGTAAAAACTGTTCTTGTCTGGAGAGAAGTTCCAATAATTCAAGATAATTACCTTTGCTGTCGGAACTTTCATCTTCAAAATGCCCTCTAAAAGCAAGCTCTTGTTTACCTAAGAAGCACACAACATCGATAAGTCTCTCAATTACAAATCCATTTTGCTTCACAATTTCATTGTGTTTCATGGCTTGAAGCTTAGCGCCTTCAGAAATGGAATGTTCAATTCTTCCACGACCTAACAATAAAAATGTCTCTTCATTCTGAAGATGCCTTCTTGAACACTGATGTTTTTCGGCCTTTCTGTCAAAATTGTTTGTTACACAGACACCATAAGAAGCTGATGACCATTCTTTCTCGCCCCCAATCAGAATACAGGTATAACAGTATAATTTATTTTTCTCAGAGCACCTTGTTGGCCAAGGATATTTCTTGTACCAAGAGAATTGAAACTTTCTATTTTGTCTGCTATCTGCTATTTTAATATCTAAATGTGGTGTCAATCTCCTATCTTTGTAGGCACACTTTGTTTCATAACTCCAACTTGAAAACGGTTTCGCATTTAATTCACTAAATAATGATGTTAATCTTCTCTCAGTATCACCCATTGTACACAAAAATATCTAACACTAACACACAAGTAAAAACATAAAACGAACACTAACGAACATAAATTAATTAAATTAAACGTAAATGAATTGGTAGAGTGAATAATTAATTGCACTAAGAACGGAAGATATACCCGTTCACACTCACTGCCCGATACAGAGACTAGCCTCTTGGCCCGCAATGCAACAGTTTTCTCCCCCTCCCGCACACACACACATAACGCCCGTCGCACGTCATAAATGGTGGTGGGAGAGAGGCTTTGCCAGAAAGCCTCACATAGCCTGGCGGCAGTTCCATTCGTACCGCGCTTTTAGAGAGCGTTTTGTAAACCAATTTTATGAACTTATAAAATACGATAATCCTGAAACGTTAACTTTTCATGTATTTATTTTTTCGTTTATTTTTAGGGTAGGCTAAGCCTCAAAAGCCTCTCAATAGCTTCGCCACTGATTATTATATGATCACACATTGTCTTTAGTTGTGATTATAAATTTCATTCACAATAAATTACCACTATTATTAACAGTCCTGTCTGTGTATTTAGTAACCAACATCTTACATTTACATTTTACACTCAATCACTTATTGTTCTTGTTGTGATTACATTTTCTTTTTATAATTAGTTATTATTGCTATAAACAGTCATTTTTAATGGTTTAGAGTACATATTTGTTCTACATTAGCTTATATTGTACTTCTTTTTGCTTATTTTGGGTTTTAACCTTTCTCATTGGTTTAGCAAGGTTAGGTATATTGTTTAGTTTATGTCATATTATATGGGGGTTTATACACTTATTGGGTTATGCTCATTATGCCGCATTACAATATCTATTAATCTAACATTCAAAAGAAGTGAACAAAATCCTTTCTGGCTATGTATAATCAATAGTGGTCTTTGTTCAAAATTGCAAGTGACAGCCTGAGCTAGACATGGATGCAGCACAGCTGACTAAAACGTCTAGCCTGAGGTGGGCTCAGGCTTGGCACAGAAAGTGTTAAAAACTAATCAAATAGAAGGAACTAATAGAAAACTAAAATGTAAATACACATAGTAGCCTTATTAGTTTAGCAGTGGTTACAAAATAGTCAGCGATACAAAACCTGTGTATGAACCAAAAGATCAGGATAAGAGTGAATGGTGAAAAAACAGGACGTTTCCGGATAGGAAGTAGAATATGGCAAGCATGCTATAGCCATCACTATATTATTCAATACATATAGTGAAAAAGTAATCGAAGTTGTCTTTAATGATGCCCGAGGAATAGTTTTGAAAGCAGTGAAAACAGAGTTATGCAGATTACATTGCAATTGTGACAAGAATGTATAGTCTTTGTATAGTCCCTTAGATGAAATAGACTACAAAGACGAACTAAACACGATAAAATATCTAGCAGAATCTAACGGTTATGACAGAACAATAGTCAGTAAACTCCTACACAAAACAAACAACAGACAAAGACAGAAAACAACAAATTCATAACACTAACATACATCAACAAACAAACAGAAAAAATTGCCCACAAATTCAAAAAAGCAGGATACAGAATCGCTTACAAAACTACTAACAAAACAGAACACACACTATCAAAACGCATGCCCAAAGCACAAAACAAATTCGATCTACCCGGTGTATATAAGCTAAATTGTTCAAATTGCAATAAATTCTACATAGGCCAGACAGGACGTAGCTTCAAACAGAGATACATTGAACACACAAAAGCACTCCACACCACTACAGAATCTACCTTCACAAACCACCTCATTGAAGCAAACCACACATATAAAAACATCGACAGTAACATGAACATACTACACGTACACACAAAAGGCCGAAAACTAGACACTCTAGAACAATTAGAAATATACAAACACACAAAAACAAATAAAAACGACATCCTAAACGAACAGACACAATTCAAATCGCACGCATTATTCGAACACATCTCACCACACACACACAGCTTCGATCTTTCGAAAAACTATCTCGTCACCAACAACAAGACGAACAGCGCTACTAACGACAGCCTCTGATGAAGCCTTCTATAGGTGAAAGCCGGTTTAGGCTGTAAGGTAAAACTTTACGTTTTTACTTATAAAAAACTTAGTCAATCAAATATATTGGAACTTACCGTCTGCGGCTTTCCAGAAACAGCGTCTTTATAAATTTACATCATCAGAATTTAAAAGTAATTGTGTATCATTTAAATATGATACACTTGTCAAACACTTAAAATATTAAAATCCAATATAAAATAACTTAATATAACATAATAATTAATATTTACAGCGAGTACGAAGGTTACCGATGTACATCGTATGAAAACCGACCGCGCACTTGTAACTCTTGTCATTTAATAATATTTATATTTTACTCAAATTGAACTTCACACTTACCTTTTATCATTGATCTGGCCGGATCGAGTAGTGGAGGTACACCCATTTCGTTCGACGAACTGTGACAGCACATAAAACGAACTAAGGTTTTGAAAGAAACTAACTCTCAATTTTTTGGAAGAGAAATTATGTTTTTGTTTATTAACCAGAAATATTGAATCTATTATTCTTCCATTTATACAATTTCTAATTTCATTTTTATGGGTTTACCTGGTTTTTAAAAATTGTGTAACTCCTATAACTTACGTACTATGCTTAACTTCTATTATTTACTTACATTAAAATAGCCCAGCCTGCACACGCGCTACTCACATTCTAAAAACCCCTCATATAAAAACTTATAAAAACACCCCCTTGTTATGTAAAATTAGCGCTATAATTCGTTAGTATGTAACATTACATGTGTTGGGTCGTATTGCCCGACCACGTTTTGCGTTTAACAAAGTCTTTCATTCTCCGGCTTTTTTCAAGCGTGTAGCATTTAATCACGATCAATAGGTATTCATCGTCACTACAGGCACTGTTGTATATGTTTTTTTTTTTAAACTTACATAGTTATTTAGTCGGCCGACTTAAGAAGAAATACGGAAATTTTGCCCGGGCACAAAACTGATATCAGCCACGCATGGCGTGGGTAGTTAGTCGACTGGGCCGTCACCGAGAACGTAACAGGTACAGCTTGCTTTCTTTGGAGGGAAGCTGTTGGTCACTGCCGCCCGCTTTGCGTCGTCGTTCATTGCTCATATGCTGTTGTGTAACCATTTTATATATGGAATGGAGCTGATATATTTGTGTGACCAGCGGCCGATATTGGACTTGGCTATGCTGATGTCACCAACAGTAGTTTAATGCGACTTCCGGGAGGTCTTAGAGAAGACAACGAATATTTTTACGCTCTGGCCATCTTGAGTTTTTAGTTAGAGCGTCCTTTGAGCGCGTGCAGGTGGAGTTGCGCTTGAGCGTTGACACACATTTACAGAGTTCTGCGAATTTTTAAGGTGGCAAATTCTTCACCGCATTACTCAACAACAACCTGCGTCTTATTGTTTTGTTTCACTGTTCTGTTACACTGACTGTTATACTGACAAATACGTTGCACAATAATACATTTATTTCGTAATATTTTATCCAAACCCGCCCGAAAATGAACTGAATAAAAATGTACTTGCCCCATACGGTAAAAATAAAAACACCCAAAAATTGACCCGCTACACACTCAACTCGACCGCGCACACACCGTATGAGTGCGCGGTCGGTTTTCATACGATGTACATCGGTAACCTTCGTACTCGCTGTAAATATTAATTATTATGTTATATTAAGTTATTTTATATTGGATTTTAATATTTTAAGTGTTTAACAAGTGTATCATATTTAAATGATACACAATTACTTTTAAATTCTGATGATGGGACAAGGGTCCCGAAACATGTAAATTTATAAAGACGCTGTTTCTGGAAAGCCGCAGACGGTAAGTTCCAATATATTTGATTGAACAACACGTGGCTTGGTACTAAACATTTGGGATTTATTCCTTTTAAACAAAAACTTAGTGTTCCGAGTCGTCAATATTATAGTGATATTTAGTTAAGTAACGGACACGTCATGGACAACGAAATCCAAGAATTATTTTTCTATAATATAATAGAAAAAATTTAATAAATATTTTTTAAATTTTTATTAATTATTTAATAAATATTATAAATTTTCTTTACATTATTTTCATTTAATGTATTTTTACGGGTACCTTAAGGGTATTCCTTTACTTAAAAGTCCTCTGAACTTAAAACTCATTTTCATCATCCATGAGTCCACCCTCATTTTCATCTTCTGATTGCTCATCAGGCCTATCTTGTACTATGTTGCATATGATATTTTTGTAGAAGGCCAGTTCTTCATTGTCGGTCCAATTTTCTCCGAAGTGAAGAGTAAGAAGTTTCTTGACATCTTTAACCTTGAGATCTTTTACTGGTACTCCAGGAAGTAACAACGGTAGTTGGAAATCTCAAACTTTAAATGTTGGTTTTCTTACTTTTTTGGCCTTGGCTAAATTCGTATTGTACCAAGGTTCACCTGCGACGAGTACTTCACTAGTTGGAACAGTGCCTCGTGTTATGATAAACCTTTTAGCTGATGAAAACTTGAAATGCCAGTCCTTTGGTTTCTTCTGGTAGTTCTCACAAACGGCCTTCCAATCAAAAATATTACAACTCTCAGTCATACTTACAACTGTGCCACATTCATTAAATATTTCAATATACTTCTCAGGCTTAATGATAGTGTCATTCTTTAGGATTTCCTTTTGAATTCTCCCAAATACACGGTTGGGTGGCATGTATGAATGACCTGGGATAGGAAAAATTAGACAAATTTTCTTGACATTAGCTGGTGCTTCATTCACCAACCAGTACTGAAGCATACACATCATTGCACTATTTCGATTCTGTCCAGCACAACCGCTCGCAAAAAGCCTTACAGTGGAGACTCCCTGGAGGGAAGTATTTTGTAACCTATGAAAAACCGCTGAGGAAATTTCATTTGAACCTTTTTTAAAGTCAGATTCTGTCCAGTGGTATATAAAAACATTGTCTTTCGTTTGCTTATCTATTGATGTCCCTATAAAATTGTTGGCTATAGTAGGCTGCCTGGTCAGGTATTTTTGGCAAAACCAAATTCTTCTGACAGTCAAACGATAGTGTGATTTTATCTTCATTTTATGTCTGAAATAGGGAAAAAAGAATCTGCTCTTTTTTTATGAAGTGTGTATTCAGTTTCAACTGATTTGTCCCCACTTTCTAATTTCAATTGAAACTGAATGCATTTGGAGCATTTGTCTACAGCTGGTGAGCCAAAGCTTAGGTTATAATCATTCACAAAAATTTCATAAAAATATGAATATGGCACTTGAAGATCATCTTCAACTTTTGAGTTGTAAACCTTGTGAAATTTACTTATTGAAAGATGGCTTGCAAAATATTGCCTTGTAACATTGGTATTTCTACAATAATGTTTTTCAAGAGGCCAGAGGCTCTCTATGAATGACTTGACAGAATGCCTTTTAGCTTTGAACAGCTTATACTTATGGTTTCCACCTCTGTTCTCTGTGGCTAGTTTTCTGGAATGAAAATGTCTCTTACAAACTCTTTGAGCTCTTTTTTCACTAATACCAAGTACACCACAAAAAGATTTCTTACATACCTGTAACAAAGTTGTGTTTCCAAACTTGGTATGTGGAATAAGGTACAGATTCCAATTTTCAGTATTTTGTTTCCATTCCTCTTCATTAGTTCTCCTCCGTTTAGGGGTTTCACTCAAAGTATATTTAAGTATATAGTTGTCCTGATCAATTTTATTCTTTGAAGAATAAAAGCCTCCATGGAACTTACGAACATCTTGCATTGTGAGCTGATCGCACTTGAAAACTTTATCAGAATGAACGCACTGTGGCAGTTTTGGCAAACTGTTTGATGTGTATTGCTTCTGCTTCTTGATTGTCTTTTTCCATGTCTCTGGATCCTTTTTGCGTTTCCTCCCTTTGTTTTTCGGGGAAGGAGTTATTTTTGGTCCCTCCATAACCTCTTGTTCATTAGTTTGAGGTTGTAGTTCCTCCATAGTAAGCCCCAATGTTACACTTTGTTTTTACTGGTTTACCAATTATTTATCAATTTAGGCATATAACACAGCCTACACAGTCACTTATAACAGTCTCACTTCAATAATTTGTAAATATTTTAAAACTATAAACGAGCAAAACAACCATAGTTGACAAACACAAGCATTACCTTCACAATGACCAAACAGCATAACCTATCATCAAAAGTAAACAGAATATATACTCCAGCTTACCACCAGTTCTACTACAACACATTCCACCCAGAGCAAACCCTACAAAATGATTTTAAATTTGTTTTTTTCATAAAATAGTTGGTACTTGCACTGTGTAAGAGTCACTTTTGAAAACAAAATGGGACACCTGCTAATTTAAGTCAAGGATAAAGGTCGTTTTGTTAAGAAAAAGTAGTGGGTGAAACGGCAACCATGTTGGATTGGATAAGGGGCATTATGGAACCAAAAGAGGCATTTCTCAACACTTTATTATTGAATTACATTGGTTTAAAGGCCGTTTTGAACCAAAAACATAGTCTAATATGATGTAAAATAATGTGAGGAATGCCATGGTAACAGTAACTCAATTTCAAAAAAAATTGGATAAAGGACGTTTTGGAAATGAGCGACTCAATTTATTATGGTTTGTAAAGTTGGTTGGCTGATTAAATTGGTTTGTCATGTTAAAGAAACATAAGCTAAGAACAATGAAGAAAACATTACGACTGGAATACCAATGTGAAGACAAATCAGAGGAAGGCTATGGTAAAGACAATTATATGATGTGGCAGATGATTTGAGGTACATGGTAGTGAGAGGCTGGAAAAGGCTTTGTAATGAGAGGCTGGAATGGAGGTGGCCAAAACCCACACTGGACTGTTGAACTAGTAGAAGAATAAGAAGAAGAAGAAGAAGAAGAAGATACTTTTCTGATAAAACTCTGGTAAAAAATGTTGAAATTTTAATCAGTAATAGTTTTACAGATATTTCATAGTTTTGTTTTTACAGAGGTTTTAAATGTAGGTGGTACAAAAAAATTGACTATAATCAACAAATATTGGCTCCATTAACATTATTATCAAAACAATTTAAAGTACTCTTTAATTATGAGAAAACCCATGAAGCTTCTTCAACGATAAGATGGCTTGTAAACATTAATAGTAACAATAATTATTAAATTGTTATTTAGAGGAAATTCCCACATGATAAGATTGCATTAATCAGATTTCTTAATTGCACAGTAAAGTGATAAAATTGTAAATGTATAAAGTGGACAGAATTGAATGACTCATGTCCATCAGTGCATGTTGCATGCAAAATGATTTTGGCAAGAAGAAAGCCACGAAATTCCAGTATATTATATAAGTAAATTAACATACTTGAGCTAAGAAATGGGAGTTGCTCTATTCACCCCTAGTTCAATGCCCACATACAAATGTGTATGTTTAAAAAAGTATTGAATACTGATAATAATATTAAACAATCATGAAAAATTACTACAGCCTTAAAAAAATTATTTAAAAATTTTGAAACATTTGCTGTAAAATATTACATACCCAATATAAATATACAACCTATCTTCAATTTTCAAATTGACAAAAAAACTCAACCGCAGAGCATTGTTTTCTCCTCTTTATGTAACAACAGGCTGAATAAAATTTTTAAATCATAATAATTTTAAAACTATGTTATAATAACTCAACAAAGTATGGTTGAATGACAAAAATATAAAGAGCAATTTTTTGATAAAAGGATATTTTATTTCACAGTTTACATATGGTATTGTTATTTGAAACAAAGTTTTCTCTTATTGTATAGTAATATAATTTTGTAATATTTTATAAACACAACAGCTAGTTGAGGTATACAAGGAACTGAATCAGAAATCCACTGGAATGGGACTCAATATAAATATCATCAAAACTAAATACATGCTGATTTATGCATCAGAAAGGAGAAGAAATCTATATAATTTATGCGTTCATTTGATGTAGTTAATAAGTTCAAATACCAGAGTAATGATAGGTCCATAAATACAACAATACTTGACAGGATACAAATAGGAAATAGGACCTATTATGCCAATAGCATACTATTGAGAAGCAAACTCATTAGTTGCAACACAAAAATAAAAATATATAAGACATTTATCACACCAGTTGTTACTTATGGAGGTGAGACTTGGACTATGACAAAAAATGAACAAGTAACACAAAGAAGGTTTGAAAGAAAGATCATAAGATGTGTTTATAGGCAAACTCAATATTCATAATATCACTTTGAATGTGTTTTGGGGGTACAACAGGTAACAACAATAACATAAGAGGTTACTGGTAAAGAAAACGTGTTGTTCCATTAATACCTCCAAGTTAATTACAGCTTGTGTGTAATTTATGTAAATTGGTAAAATGCTCAAATACATAATTACATTTGAATTGAGTTCCCATTCAAATAAGTGACCATATAATTAGGAACATCAATTTTATTGTCCTTTTAAGTTAAGTTGAATTATTATTTATAATAAGCAATAATAATTAATTAATTATGTACAGAAATGTTGTTAGGAGGTGGGTGATCATTTATTCCCTCCAACTTTTGTTGAATCCCTCAAATTAAATTCTGCATACTACCATGGAGGAGGGTATTTTCTTGGGGATAAAATTAGTAAATTTACTGTCAAATATCAGCAAAAGTACTTGAAACCCACAATACAATGAAGTTGTATAGTACTTAAAGTATTTAAATGTGCTTAATGTTATTGTTTGTTTTTTTGGTACTTAATTTAAGTCATATTTTTAGCAAGATTGATTTCACAAATACCACTGTATGAACAAAAGAAATTTGTTGTTGTTTGTTGATCAGCTACTTGTGACTTCGTTACAGTCAAATTATTGTTTGCTAATATAAATATATAAACAAATTACAACCATGTTAGCAGCAAGATATTCACTGTAATTAATTTTTGCTATGTGTTCTACACATGAGAACCTTGCTGAAGTTGAGGTAAAGCAATGTTGAAGCAGTGGCATTACCACTTCCCTGAATCCAGATATGTTTAATAACAAGCAATCAAATTAACTCCTTAAAAAACCTGCCGCTTTTATGTGGTACAAAGAAGTGACATTTATTGATTTTTGTAAATTTGGGATAAGATTGTGGATATAAAACATAAAACTTTAGATGTACGTGTCCAAATCGCATTGGATCACATGATGTTCAGTATGATGTAAATTGTGTTTAATTTCATGTGCCAAATCAAACTGATCAGCTGTAACATGAATTTTATTAGAAATTTTTGACCATCAAGTCCAGTAATACAAAACAACTATTATATTGCTCCAAACAACTTCCATCTTTTCAGGCATCACAAAAAATGGGTCACACAGGATTATTGGTACTTCAAAAATAACAGGAAACCAAATAGATTACTTAACAGTATCAAGCTGTAATGATAACTTATCTGACAAAAAAACACAATACGACATAATATGAAAAGTAGTCTTCAGAATGTGATGAAAAGTTACTTTTATATATTTTGCATTGTTTTTTTTTTTTATTCTTAAATCAGACCTTCCTTTAAATATGTGTGTCATAGTTCACTTTATTTTCAACCCGAGGACTTCTACACATTATTTGAAAGAATATTTTTTAATAACAAAATCCCATTTTATTCCAGCTCTATAGTTTTATTAACACGGACCTAATTCTCGCAGTTTAATTTCTCTATTGATCAAATTATATAGATGAATATTCTAGAAAATAAACACTACATACTCAGTAGCAACTAACTTGCTATTACACTCAGGAGCACATACTGAGGCAAGACCTGTCAGCTGTGCAGATGCAAGAGTAAATATCATATGCAGCCAATAAGAGCCAGTCAATTGTTTTGCTTACATGAGTGCAGTTTTTTTACCATTTTGTTGCATTTGGCATCACAGTGAACAACTCACCTCTCTCTCTCTCTCTCTCTCTCTCTCTCTCTCTCTCTCTCTCTCTCTACTTTCACTGCTCGTCATATGTGCTCTTAAGTATAGTATTACAGTTGAAACTACAGGAGGAAACTTTGGGATTATTAAAGCAACATCATAATTTCAAATAGAAAAGTCCTATTTGATTGTATTGATTTAAAAGAAAATAAATAAATTAAAAATACATTTTTTGTAAGAAACTTGCAGAGAAAAAAATATTTGGATTTCGTTGTCCGTGACGTGTCTGTTACTTAACTAAATACAACTATTTCATTAACGACTCTGAACACAAAGTTTTTTATGAGTAAAAACATACATAAAGTTTTACCTACAACCTGAACCAGTTTTCGCTTTTAAAAAGCTTCCTCTGAAGAAGCTTTTTAAAAGTGAAAACCAGTTCAGGTTGTAAGGTAAAACTTTATGTATGTTTTTACTCATAAAAAACTTTGTGTTCCGAGTTGTTAATGAAATAGTTGTATTTAGTTAAAAAAATATTAGTAGTTGATGTATCTAGTGATAGTACACAAAAGACATAAGGAAAGCTTTAGAAGCTCAAAGGTTAAGTAACAACTGAAACGCTGAAGGTAAGGGTAAAAATTTGGAACAACTCAAATATGTCAAACTTAAGCAGCTCAAATTAAACTACAAATCTGTAGTGAAGTTTTCACATAAACAGTGTAAGCAGTAGTCAGTATGATCCTGATACCAACATCCTGTCCTCAGTAAGGAATTACTTCGCTCACCTTCATAAGGAGCCCATCCAGATCCAGAAGCATGCCCTGATTGCAATGAATCAGCGGAGAGAAAGTATGGCTTTAAAAACGATCTGGCATTCTACTTTACCGATCCTACCAGAATAAAGCTGCTTTGTGTGTGCATTGCTTTGGACACCATAAGGGTTGACTGTTTTGTGAATGGTTTGCTTTAAAGAAAACAATGGAATTCTTCTTTGTGACTGGCTCTCTGGGTTGATTACTCTCAGCCTGCCATCCTGTATCGAACTTTTTTACTACTGAAGAAAGCTTACTTTGGGTGGTCAAAAAGTTTGAGAGAAAAACATGTATCAATCGAGAAGTAATTGACCACAGCCTAACAGCCTGGTCAATTCTTTAACTCTTAGAATTAATCTTCTTCTACAAAGATTAAACTAAAAACAGTCCAAGCAGGTAGACTAGAGCTGGTTACTTCAGTGCTTCTTCACATGCCCCACATCTCTGTGTCCCTTCAGCTTATAGTTTAGTAGATGTTTGGGGGTACAGCAGTCACCCATTCAATTAAAATGTTCCAACCATTTTAGCCAATATTGGGAAATCCTATCAAGTATATTTTTTTATAATATTCAGTTCCTGGTGTATACTTGCATTTCTTCTACAATCTCCTATTTCAACCATTTGAATACAACTGGCCTGGGACTTCATTAAAGACATAGAGAAGTGTGGGGTGGACTACCACCTTGTAGAACTTTTGGCTTGTTTCTTTACTTGTTGATTTTAGAGTTCTCCTGATGGTCCTGTACATACGGTTGAACTTATGTAACTTATTCACCATGTCATTGTTTGAAATATAACATATTATAGCCTAAATATTCAAAATTGCTTAACAGTACCATCTTCAACAATTGCTTAACAGTACCATCTTCAACAATTGCTTAACAGTACCATCTTCAACAATTGCTTAACAGTACCATCTTCAACAATTGCTTAACAGTACCATCTTCAACAATTTTTGGTTGTATATGATCAGCCCCATGAAAAGCCATCACCTTAGTTTTCAATGTGGTAGAAATCTGTAATCCAAAATTCTTGCAGGTTTGATGTAATAAGTGCACAGCTATCTGCAAGTTGCTTTCCAACTTCAAGAGGATAACTTGATTATCAGCAAACAACATGTCAACTTTAGAATGACCAATCATAAAATCCTCTTGAAGTTTCATCTGCCACTTGTGTATGACACCGTTTATGTATAAATAAAATTACAAAGAGGTGACAATGATGGACATCCTAGTCACATACAAGATTAGGTTCATACTAGGAGCTGAGCTTGGTCTTCCTGTCTCAATTAAGTTTTTGTTTTTACATAATGTACAGTATGGCTCAAATAGATGTGGAATCCTTTCTTTGCCACTACTGGCCACAGCCTGACCCTATTCAATCTATCAAATGACTTTTCAAAGTCTATGAAAGCTATATATATGTGGTCAATGGATATAATAGAAAATAATATACGAGAATAGGAAATAATAGGGAATTCATTTTTTGCTGATAATATGAAAAGAAAAGTGAACTTGGAGTAACTCATAGCATCAGTTTTAACTAAATATACAAGTGCTTACAAAACACACAGTGTACAACCACTCCCAGTCCATCTATGGAAAGCAGTGATTATAAAGGGTTGCAATCACTCAAATTAGTATGTTGTAAACTCATGTACGCAGAGAGTAGGGATTATATATAACAAGAATTTTTCAGTTAACTGTCACATTATTTGTATCATTATCAGTACCAGAAGTTTTGCCCATTCTAATGTGTTGAATCCTCATGGTAAACTTGATTCTCATATCTAAATGGCCTGGGGCAATATGTGCGGTAGTAAAATGATATGGCAAATGTTTTAAGTAGCTGTCAACTGAAAAAATTTTGTTTTATAAAATTTTGACCATGCAAGTCTACAAGTGAAAATAGGGATTTATACATCATCATGTGCATGTTCCAGTGCTAGGCACATATCCGTCAAGTGAATGTTTTTTTGATGATTTGTTTACAAAAACACTAGCGAAATACCCGTGCCTCGCTACGGAGTTTCACGTTGTACGTAATTGTACAATTATTGCTCGCTTAATAGTATAGGATTAGATAGATTGTACAAATTCTCAACTCTTAGTTTGTTTATTTACATTCATAGCAACAGCTATTTATTATTTATTTCGAGAAAATCGTTAGAGCCGTTTCCGAGAAAAAAAAGGACATACATTTATTAATTAATTGAACTTCGAACTTTTCTCGACTATAAGAACCTGCAAACAACGAAGTTTTTTTCAATTTAAAACAATGATTAAAAACTCAGGACTAAATGTATTCGGGGTTTCCAGTAAACTGAGATGTCAACCACTTCATTTACCAAGTATGCAATTCCCGCGATAAATTTCAGTATTTGGTTTTTTGCCCCTTAGGAGTGAAAGTTTTTAAAACCGTTTCTTAGTGAGCACCTAAGACCTATGATGAAGCTATGTTCAAAGTTTCATTGATATCCATTCAGTGGTGTCAGAGATATCGTGATCAGTGAGTCAGTCAGTGGTATTTGGCTTATATAGATATCTATATCTAGCCGATTTACCCAGCGTTGCTCGGGTTCTTAATTTATTCATAGGCTCATAGGCACCTATTCTTGTTCTAACGTTATATTACTTGTATATTGTATAATCTTCCTTATATTGTTACGTTCGCATTCTCACTGGAGGAATACTCTGTAGCGCACCTGTTTAAGAACATGTCATAAACTGTATTCTTATATCTGGAGAAGAATTCTGTTGCGCGTGATGCTCCTGCTCGATTTCTAACTCTGGGAGAGGGCAAACAGCTAAATTAGTTTTCAATAAAATGTCTACAGTACTTGCACGCGCTGCGTATTTAACTGTCGTTTTATAATTCATTGTGTTAATGTTGAAATAAGGCATTTGTTAAATTAGTGTCTCTTAACTTATTCTAACAATACAATACCTCTATAGATTTCAGCTTATCAATTTTTAAATTCAAACTGAAGCAAGTGCATTTATATTGTCTGAACACTATGATCTGAATACATTCGCTATCAAAACTTTGTTTTTTATACTCGCTTATAACTTACTTCGATCTTAACTTATCCACTTTTAAATTCAAACTGAAACAACTCTGAATTCACACACTATTAAGAAGTTTCTTAAGATGCATACACCACCTTTGATATCATAACCTATATCTTTATTTATAAGAACTGTGGACTCTGGCCCCGCCGTCTTTCGTGGGATCTGACCTAAGACTCCCCGGGTTCCGTGGATGAACTCCGGGGAAGGCCCGTCGGACGACTCCCGCGCTATTTCCTACACGGGAGACTTCCACCGATGCTATGGTAACCAGAATCTATTCTATTGGGTTGCCATAGTAACCAGATCTAATAGTTTTTAAGACCCAAAGACCCCCCCCCCAAAGGATCGTATCGAAAAAACACTTGTCCTATGTTGGTTCTCCCGTTGCGTAAAATATTTGTGCCAAGTTTGGTTGAAATCAGTCCAGTGGTTTAGGAGGAGATGTGGAAGACCCCAAAGGACCCCCCGAAGGATCGTATCGAAAAAACACCTACCCTATGTTGGTTCTCCCGTTGAGTAAAATATTTGTGCCAAGTTTGGTTGAAATCGGTCCAGTGGTTTAGGAGGAGATGTGGAAGACCCCAAAGGACCCCATCAAAGAAAACACCTATCATATGTTGGTTCTCCCGTTGCATAAAATATTTGTGCCAAGTTTGGTTGAAATCGGTCCAGTGGTTTAGGAGGAGATGTGGAAGACCCCAAAGAACCCCCCAAAGGACCCCATCAAAAAAAACACCTACCCTATGTTGGTTCTCCCGTCGTGTAATATATTTGTGCCAAGTTTGGTTGAAATCGGTCCGGTGGTTTAGGAGGAGATGTGGAACATACATACATAGATACATACATACAATGGGGGGGGGTTGCCCCTTAGGAGGAAAGTTTTTAAAACCGTTTCTTAGTGAGCACCTAAGACCTATGATGAAGCTATGTTTAAAGTTTCATTGATATCCATTCAGTAGTTTTTGCTCTACGTTGATTCTATGTCAGTCAGTCAGGCAAACTCCCCCCCTTTTTCCCCCTTTAAAGGTCGAATTTCCATCAAATCCCTTCTTAGCGGATACCCTACATCACATAAGGAATCTACATGCCAAATTTCAAGTTTCTAGGTGTTATAGTTTCGGAGATTTTGTGATGAATCAGTGAGTCAGTGAGTCAGTGGTATTTCTCTTTTATATATATAGACTTAGTGCTAATAATTTTTAGATAATTTTTATGAAGTGTCTAATGGGCACACAGCATTGGTAGTATGTAAAAGTATATAATTATAAGTCAACCCTCAGCTATATGATAAGGTAAACTGCTTACATGATATCAGCATAAGTAACACTATTCCACAACTACAAATGTCATCAAATGAAGTATATAGAGAAAAGAGAGTGTGTAGGAGGTCATTATAAAGATATTCTTAACATTCATGAAGAATGTGTTCAGATAATTAGAATGGGAAAGTCAGGAGGATTAACATAGGTAGAATATATCTACATGTCTGAAATCTGTTGATGTAGATTTGTTATGCAGTCAAAATATAGATGACAAAAAAAAGTAAATGTTGATCTAAAATATCGGTATGGAGAACCATACATGACTTCCATGTTCTAAGATTTATATTTAAAACCATATTCAAAATGAAATATTTCCATAGAAACTACGTCTTTTTACTTATTGCTTCAGCATTAACCACAGTACTGTGGTCACTAACGTATACCACCTCACGTTTTCGCACTCAATTTTCATTGATGATGACAGTCGATGCCACTGCCAAAAAGTCTGGTTTTGCAGAAAACATTGGACTATGGCTAAACAGCCCGGGAAGCAATTTTAACAAAAAACTACTTCTTTGTTGCCGATAACGTAGTACACATATAACAATTCTCCCCTCCACCTTCAACTATAAATTTTAATAATAGAAAATTACCCCCACCCCGTTCACCTAACCTCTTCATTTATAGATATTTCATCTACGTTTCTACAGTGGATTATTATGAGCTTCTTATCAGGATACTTTATTTATAAAAATTAAGTACTTTACTCTCGTTAAATCATAAAATGTTTCAGGTAAACTACCCCTTTCTCTTAACCGATCTTCTCCAAAATTAATAGACCTTCAGTCCTCTAAAATTCAGGGATGCATGCAAAAAAATATTTGATTCTGTTTGAATGTGCGGCAGTTATCGTTCGTCTAGGAAACATTTCTCTTGTTACAACATAAAATGTTGCTGGTAAACTACCCCTTTCCCTTAACCGATCTTCACCAAATTCAACAGACCTTGAGTTCTCTACAACTCAGGAAAGTGTGCAAAAAATTATTAGATTCTCTTAGAATTTTCAGCAGTTATTCGTCATAAAAAATTACCCTTTTTAAAACATAAAACGTTGCTGATAAACTACCCATTTCCCTTAACCAATCTTCAACAAAATCAACAGACCTTGAGTTCTCTTTAGTTCAAAAAGGTATGCAAAAACGTAGTTGATTCTGTTTGAATTTACGGCAGTTATCGTTCGTCATATAAAAAATACCCTTGTTAAAACATAAAATGTTGCAGGTAAACTACCCCTTTCCCTTAACCGATCTTCACCAACACCAATAGGTACTGAGAACTCTACAATACAGGGCTGTATGCAAAACATCATTTGATTCTGTTTGAATTTGCGGCTGTTGTCGTTTGCCATAGAAAAAAATTACTATTGATAAAAAACTGTTGCTGGTAAACTACCCCTTTCCCTTAACCGATCTTCACCAAAAACAATAGGTATTGAGTACTCTACAAATCAGGGCTGTATGAAAAAAGTATTTGATTCTGTTTGAATTTGCGGCTGTTATCGTTTGACATAGAAAATACCCTTGATAAAACATAAAATGTTGCAGGTAAACTACCCCTTCCCTTAACCGAACTTCACCAAAAACAACAGACCTTGAGAACTCTACAATTCATGGCTGTATGCAAAATATTATTTGATTATGTTTGAATTTGCGGTTGTTATCGTTTGCCATAGAAAATACCCTTGTTAAAACAAAAAACGTGTAGAAGAGTAGTTGATTCTGTTTTAATGTACGGCAGTTTTCGTTCGTATAAAAAAAATTACCCTTGTTAAAACATAAAATGTTGCAGGTAAACTGCCCTATTCCCTTAACCAATCTTCACCAAAACCAACAGATCTTGAGAACTCTACAATTCATGGCTGTATGCAAAATATTATTTGATTATGTTTGAATTTGCGGTTGTTATCGTTTGCCATAGAAAATACCCTTGTTAAAACAAAAAACGTGGCAGGTAAAATACCCCTTTCCCTTAACCGATCTTCACCAAAAACAATAGGTCTCTACAAATCAGAGCTGTATGCAAACACTTATTTGATTCTGTTTGAATTTGCGGCTCTTATCGTTTGCCATAGAAAATACCCTTTTAAAACATAAAACGTTGCAGGTAAACTACCCCTTTCCCTTAACCGATCTTCACCAAACCAAAAACAATAGGTCTTGAGAACTCTATAATTCAGGGCAGTATGCAAAACAATTATTTGATTATGTTTGAATTTGCGGCTGTTATCGTTTGTCATAGAAAATGCCCTTGTTAAAACATAAAACGTTGCAGGTAAACTACCCCTTTCCCTTAACCGATCTTCTCCGAAAACAATAGGTCTTGAGTACTCTACAGTTCAGGGCTGTATGCAAAAACGTATTGTTGCCGGTAAACTACCCCTTTCCCTTAACCGATCTTCACCAAAAACAACAGATCTTGAGAACTCTACAATTCAGGGCTGTATGCAAAATAGTAGTAGATTCTGTTTAAATTTGCGGCTGTTATCGTTTGGCATAGACAAAAATTACCCTTGATTAAAAAAAAACCGTTGCCGGTAAACTACCCCTTTCCCTTAACCGATCTTCACCAAAATCAATAGATCTGGAGTACTCTACAAATCAGAACTGCATGCAAAAAATTATTTGATTCTGTTTGAATTTGCGGCTGTTATCGTTTGCCATAGAAAAAAATCTATAGACAGACAGACACACAGATAGACACACAGACAGACACACAGACACTTTTCGAAAAATGACGTTTTTTTATGTTTTGAGTGTAGTACTATCAGAATCTGCAATAATCTCAAACACGATTTTTTTTGCCATCACCATACTTACATTTCCTTAAGGAACATGGAAGTAAAATTAAAAAATATATATAAAATTAATGGCTTGTATAAGTTAATGTTTGATCTCCATTAAGTAGTGCTCAAGTTTCCAAAGTTTTAATATTATGATGTCCGTAATTAAAACATCAGAGCAGGTTTAGTGTGTATGAGGGTACACCGTGGACAAAAATTTTCAACATTTCCTATTGAGCGTTGCTTAGAGTAAAGCTGCGAATCTACAGTGTATGTTTCACAGAACAAACACGTGGAAAAGAAGGAACGCTCCGAAGTCACTCATGGACCCTCAGTATCTTCCCTAAAGATGAAAATTCTGTCTATGAATCGTTCCTCTGTAAACATGTGCAGTTACACTGCCCAGCGATCCACAGGAAGCAAATTTTTTTGCGATCCACGCTGGACAATTTTTCGCCTTGCACGCGTTATGTTGGTGTGGGTATCAGCACTTTCCATTTAAAAAGCGTGCAAATGTAAGAAAATAAACATGAGTGAGGCCAGAAATAACGCGAATTGTGTGTGTGTGTGTGTGTGTGTTCCCTGCCTTTTTATTGCAGTAATCATAATAATAAAATGGAAAC
Source organism: Magicicada septendecula (assembly GCA_034769895.1). NCBI lineage: Eukaryota > Metazoa > Arthropoda > Insecta > Hemiptera > Cicadidae > Magicicada > Magicicada septendecula. The sequence continues at coordinate 92,808,794 of CM068375.1, read as the reverse complement.
GTAAACATTACATAATTGAGATATGCTTGCCTGCCACGAACGATATATTTTCTCTCATACATGATTTACATTAAAACTAGTATCACCCAGTGGTCGAAATTCGACCGTAATTCATTAAATTTTTAAGTTTGAACGTTATTGGGGTTCTTTTGTCAAAGAGTATACCTCTATAATCATTGCATATAATTTTTTTGAATTTTGTTCTATTACGTCAGCTGCGAGCGTGTACAAATACGTCATTAGCGTGTGTTGTTTGCCTTAATTCCCTGCAATACCTATGAAATTTAAAATTTAATGTTAGTAACAGTTGAAAAAAACACAATTACAGCTTGTATTCGTATTTATTTTTTGATATAATTCATTGTCAGTTTTAATTTTTTCATGTTATTATTGAATCAAATAAACGCTAATAAAAATGAGACTTGACAGTCATAGAAGTATAAGATACATTGTTTTCTATTCCAGTGGGTTACATTTCATTTTTGGTAAGGTACAAAATTTGAAAACAGTTTGAAGATTATCTGCTACAAAGCTTATATAATTTTTTAATTTTTTTTCTATGCATTAATTTTCGAGTTATTTGAAAAATATGAAAGATAGGAAAAATGAGGTTTAGCTTGGCTAAGCCATATTTAAAAAGCAATAACGCGTTTTTTGACATTTCCTTGGGTTTTTTTTATTGCCATACTGACCAGGTTTCGCCAAGGCTACACAGTTATTTTGCCTATCTTTTTCGAATTATATAAAATTTAAATAAAAAATTAATACAAAATAAAATATGAAATAAAAAATACGTGCCTCGTATGCCCTTGGCCATTATATTCGGAAATATAAAATCTCAAACCATCGAATGATCGAACTCTACTTGCTGCGACGTACAATTGACCATGTGTAAAAACTGGCTGCCTCAATAAAATTCCAATTTTTTTGAATGTTTGTCCTTGAGACTTATTTATTGTCATCGAAAATTCAGGTATAATTGGAAATTGAGTTCTTTGAAAGTTAAATGGTAAAACAGTACCGGAATATGTTAAATTTATACGTGGAATCAAAATTCTCTTATTGCATGCGGTTCCAGTTAAAACTTCGCAATCAATAGCATTACGATGCATACATTTGATGCGCATTCTTTTTCCATTGACTAATGCTAGTAGTATATAAATGTTCTTTCTGGGACAGGTCAGAGGTCTAGGACAAGGTCAGAGGTCATGTCAAGAGGTCACCTTATCAGTGATAACCCCGCCTTATCAGCGATGACCCCAATTAAAATCCAATTAACCCCGCTTTATCGCTGATAACCTCAATTGACCTCGAATTAATCAGCAGATAACCCCGTTGACCTTTTGTAATCAACAGATAACCCCGTTGACCTTTTCTAATCAATGTAAACACAACCTCGAGGTCACTAGACCGTAACACACTGACCTAGTAAAAAACGTAAACATAAACAAACTGTCTAGTGATAACGTCGTAAACATGACCTCGACAACACGCTGACCTAGTAAAAATGTAAACATAAATTCCGAGTTCGTTGACACGACCGTAAAAAACGTAAACATAAACAAACGTTCTTGTGATAACGTCGTAAACATGACCTCGACAACACACTGACCTAGTAAAAAATGTAAACATAAACATACACGTTGGCTTTGTACATTTAAAAACGTAAACTGAAACATTCCGAGTTCGTTGACACGTAAACTGTGTTTTTCCTTTTACAGTGCAGATAGCTCGTCTTCATCTAATATATTACATTTAAATGTAACGATTGTCATGGTATACAGATAAGATATGAATTAGCTTAGTCGGTAACGTGCAACTATGTTATTCTAATAATAGATTATATGTAAGGTTCAATCCCTAGCTAATTCATACTTTTTTTTTAAATAAAAAAAAATATATTGATTTATATATAATACAGGTTAGCAGTTGATTTATTAGTGTTCCAACGTGAATTCTGAAAGTAACATCTTTGTTAATAACATGTCGGTAGTTAAAAATTTATTATATATAGTAATTGTTCAAATATTACTAATAAATTCTTTAGCCGATAATACAACACAGATTGAAGTGGATAGAGCTAAGCAATATTTATATGAATATGGTTATCTTCAAACAGACGATGAATCTTCGTTGCAAACTGTAAATGAAACAGATATTACTAATGCGTTACTTATATTTCAAGAATACTATAAATTACCTACTGATGGTAAGCTAAATAATGAAAGTATAAATTTAATGTTAAAACCTAGGTGCGGTAATAGTGATATTATTTTTGATTATCGAGTATCCAGTTTTAAATGGAACAAACCTGAAGTAACATGGCATTATTATTTAGCGAATCAAGAGGTGTTAGAATTGACTAAACAAGCTTTTGCAGTATGGGAGGAAAAGTCTGGTATACGTTTTAAACATGATAGAGTAAATACAGATATTTTAATTTCTAATAAACGATTGAAACATATGATGCAAAAAGAATCGTGGCAATGTACGAGAACGTTTGACGGCAAAGGTGGAACATTAGCACATGCATATTTTCCTGATTATAATAATTCAAGGCGAGAAATTCATATTGATGAAGATGAAAAGTGGTCATATTCGATTGATAACGTTGTTCCTCTTGACCACACAAGTTTGTATGCAACTTTAATACATGAAATCGGTCATGTTTTAGGTTTATCACATTCAGATGTATCAGATTCTGTAATGTATGCTTATTATAACGGTAAAATCGAGTTAGGTGATGATGATGTTTTAGCCATTCAAAATTTATATGGTAAGGCAGGCAGCACTTTTATATCATCTTTCATACCGATGTCACCATCTTCTTCAGTACCAAAGATAGAAGACGAGCATCCTGTAGATACAATAAAATCGATCTTTGTAATTTTAAAAATATTAATTTATTTTTAATTACTGATAAACGATTATATATATTATATGAAAAATGGTTGTGGATATTAAATCCGGCAGAGATGATATATACCAAACCGCTCATAATAAAACATTGGTTAACGTTTCTTCCAAAAAACTTCACAAAAATTTTAGCTGTATATCAACGACCATCTGGTGAGATAGTTATGTTTATAGATTCTTTGGTATTCATGTTCGATTTAACGAGTCTTAAATTAAGTCATGGTTATCCAAAACATATCCAGTCTTTATTTAACATACAACCGGATAATTTATATGCGGTATTCAACAGTTATACAGGTAAAACTTATATATTTCATGATGATAATTATTATAGAGAAGTCAATGAGTGTACGTTCACTACTAAATCATGGGGTTATATATCTGAAACATTTCCTGGAATTCCGCCTAAAATCGATTCATCATTTAGATTTTCTGATGGTAATTTATACTTTTTTAAAAACAATACTGTGTATGTCTTTAATGAATTTACGGGTGAGTTAGTTAGAACAGAAAAAAATAATCTATCGATATTTGGATTGAAATGTGTAAATGATGATGTACTATATAAATTGAAAGAATTAATATTACAATTGATAATAGAAAAGAAAGGTCAATCGATATCAAACAATAGTCGATAGTAATGTTGATGAAGAAGAATAAAAGTTCAGTTTCTAAGAACATAATGATTTGAACGTACAGTTGTGAAGAATACGTGAAGCTGTTAACATGGAGAAAGGAAATATTCATGCTTTCAATTGGTATATATATTGCATAGAATCTACTGATTCAATGTTTAATGAAATATGTTATTTTGTAAATAATGAATTTTCTGAAGCAAATGTTGCTATAATTGAAAATGAACAAATTATCAAGATACAATTTCCAACGATTTGCTTGTATGATGATATATTACAAAGGTTAGAAAAATATCGAAATTAATTAATAATCGATATTGATTTTGAAGAAGAATACAAAACTCTCCGTTGGAAGTAGTTAGTTAGTAGAGGCTCAACAAGTTGGACGCAATGTCAAAAATGGCGAAGTTGTGCGAAAAATTGAACCCCTGTAAGTTATTGCAAGATTTTTTTGAAGAAGCAGGATTTATTTTTAATGGTGATTTAGACAGTATTGTGTGTCGTGAGTGTGGATTTAAAACGAGAGGATCTTTATCTATTTCGCATATTCAATTTATGCACAAACTATTTAATTCAGAATGTAAAATGGTATGTTATATATATATGATAAATATAATAATTATGCACTATACAGTATATTATTACATATTGATGATATAATGAATGCGAAAAAATGTATATCAGAAACTGAAGAAATCATGAAGTTAACATTTTGCTGTTGGCCTAAACGTTTACCACGAGTTGATAATTTAGTATCGGCAGGTTTTTTGTATACTGGTGTGGACGATGATGTAATGTGTATAGACTGTAAAGTTATACTTCACGATTGGCAAGACACAGACGATCCATGGTTTGAACACGCTAAGGCATCTCCAAATTGTTTACTTGTTAAATTACACAGAGTCATAAAAGATGGCTTCATTGAGTGACAAAAGTGGAAAGTGTATTGAAGACTTTTTTAAAAATCAAAGATTTGTTGATGATTCGGATAATATTGTTTGTTCTAAATGTGGTTTTAAAACGAAATGTTTTAATACTATTACGCATATTCAATTTATGCACAAACTTTTGTATCCGACATGTAAAACTGTGCGTTATATATCTTATAAATATGAAGACTATATCAGATCAAAAAAGTGTGTTGCTAATTTTGTTAATATATTAAAGTGAAAATAAAATTTATAAAAAAAGAGTTGATGTGTTTTTGTTAGTTATTTGTTTAACCTTAGGATAACCTTTAGTTAATTAATGTTGTTTATTCTTAACAAAGTAACCTTTGATAATAAAAAGTTATCAGCAATTTATATTGACGTATTTACAAAGTAACCTCTGATAAACTAAGGTCGTAGATGTAAACAGTTGTTAATTAGTTGTTGTACTTTGATACAAAGTAACCTCTGATAACTAAGGTTATAGATGTAAACAATTTTAATTGATATTGTACTTTGAATAATGAGCATCAGACAGGAGATAAGTAGTGAATTGCATAAGCAAGCGAGAAGAAATTTTCCTACACGCAATGTCGAACTGAAAGGTATTCACGATTTGTATCAAGCTGACCTTGTAGAAATGATTTCTCTTTCAAAGTTAAATAAAGGTTATAAATATATACTAACAGTGATAAATTGTTTTAGTAAATTTGCATTTGCAGTTCCGTTAAAATCAAAAGTCTCACACGAAATTGTAAAAGCTCTAATACCTATATTACATGTAAACAAAATGAAACATTTGCAAACTGATAAAGGAAAAGAATTTTACAATTTACCGATTCAGCAATTATTTAATCGTTATAATATAAATCATTATTCGACTTATTCAGATAAAAAAGCCTCTATCATTGAACGTTTTAATCGTACTTTAAAAAACCATATGTGGAAGTGGTTTACTACCAGTGGAAAGTATACATGGATCGAAGTACTTCCTCAGTTATTGAAAAAATATAATAATACTGTACATAGAACTATAAGTATGAAACCTAAAGATGTTAATATAAATAATGAGAAAAGGGTATTGATACAAATAAATAAAAAACGAATATTTGTTAATAAGAAACCTGCGAAATATAAAGTTGGGGATAGAGTGAGAATTAGTAAATACAAACAAATTTTTACCAAAGGTTATTTACCAAATTGGACAAATGAAATATTTACAATTCATAATATTAAACAAACAGTACCTAGAACATATATTTCAAAAGATGATACAGGAACCGTATTAGATGGTGGATTTTACGAAGAAGAAATTAGTAAAACACAATACGACAATATATTTTTAATTGAAAAAATATTAAAACGTAAAGGTAATAAACTACTTGTTCAGTGGTTAGGATACGATAAGTCGCATAACAGTTGGATTGATAAAAACCAAATCATTTGAACTATTTTTTTAATAATGAAAATAGTGCAGCAAACAAAAAAAATACGTATTTGTAATTTTGATAAATCTATGGAGAAAAAAGAAAGAGTCCATAGCGAGTTGTTACCAAATAATGTCAGGGCTCTTATCATTGGGCCAAGTAATACTGGAAAACAAACCTAATGCTTAATCTTTTGTTCAGTCCTAATGGTTTATGTTTTGAGAACGTTTATGTTTTTTCAAAATCGTTGTATCAGTCAAAGTACAAATTTTTAGAAACAGTTTTATCAGGTATACCAACAATAAAATACTATAAATTTTCAGAAAATGATCAAGTCATTCATCCTGATGATACTGAACAAAATTCAGTTATTATATTTGATGATGTAGCATGTGAACAACAAGATAATATAAGAAATCATTTTACAATATGTAGACATAAAAATAATAATGTTATTTATATATGTCAAACGTATGTTCGAATCCCAAAACACTTGATTCGTGATAACGCGAATTTAATAATTATTTTTCAACAAGACGAACTAAATTTAAAACATATATACAGAGATCATGTTAATACTGATATGACATTTGAAATGTTTAAAGAACTTTGTTCTAAAGCATGGACAAGACGCAAAAAAGGCTTTTTTGTTATAGATAAAGAAAGTGATATGAATTGTGGCGGCCGTTATCGTTTTGATTTTGATATCTATATTACTAATTTGTAATCGAAAATTTTTTTATTACTTATCAATATGTCATCGAAGAAGTCACGTTCCCTTGACAAGCAAGAGAAGCTTGTCAATGAAATTAAAAAAATAAGAAAAAATATTCGAAAGAAACATCAGACTCTAACACAAAATGTTATTGATGAAGAACAGTTTGCAGAAAAATCGTTGAAACCTATTATCACTCCGTTACAAAAGTTAGTACAAGAGAAAACAAATTCGTCATTGATTAAAAAAGAAGAACAACAATTAGATGTTGAAATGGACGATATTCAGTCGCGTTTACAAAACAAAAGGTTTTCAGAAGAGGCCGAAAACATTCCAATATCGAACAAACGAACAGTAGAAACACCGTTACCATTACCGCGTGAAGAAGAAATAACGTATGAAACCTTACCCATGGTTGAAGAATTGATGTCAACATCAAAAGGACGACAATCAATTGAACCTTTTATTGATATATGGTTTAAAGGTCCGTTAATAAGACACTATATGCGTAAATTTTTTGATGACAGTAATCATGATATTGATCATGATTTTGGTCCATATTTTGGAGATAATAATATATTAATGTTAGGTAAATACCCTTTAAAGACTGATGAAAGTGATATTATTACAATTAATAATGTTGTGTACAAAGGTACACCTGGTTTGTACGATCTCATTTTTATGAAAAACCCAAACGCTTATGTATATTCACAAGAAGATTTAGACGACTACTCGCGTATAATAAGTGAAACCGCGGCATATTTAAGTTTAAAGACAAACAGAGTTAAAAGCAGTACTAGTTACAAATATAAAAATATAATTAAGCCTATTATTAATAAGCTTTCACAATCATCCGCATCAAAAGTTGGAAGTAGCCGATTGCGTAGTGATACAGAAGGTCGCGGTTTGTTAAATTTCAGTAACAATAAACCAGTGTTTGTGTACTGGAATAATGTAAATGAATTATGCGATAGATTAAAATTATTGATTGCTTCACAAAGTGCAGGTCATTCGGGTCATGAAAATGAAATATTATCAATTATTGAAGAGCTAAAGGAGGCCGGTATAATAAAAGAAGATGCAGCAACGTTTGAAGCGATATTTTCAAAATGAGTATCGATAAATTCGGAAACTATAGTGGTGACTTAGCGGTTAGTTCCAACGTTTAGCGTGGACCGCCTGGAGATGGATTTAAATTAACTGACGACGGAAATTTTAATATAAGTAATAAACGATTATGTAATGTGGGCGATCCTGAATTGGATTATGATGCCGTAAATGTAAAATATATGAGAACAAATTCGATTACTTTAACAAATACAGACGATTGTTACGATGTTAAGATGAAAAAGTTATTAATTTAGCCGATCCTAACGAACCTTGTGACGCTGTAAATAAAAATTATTTAGAAAATGCTACTAAATCATATTTAGCTGATAGAATACCAATTAAGGTGGATAATAATCCAGTGTATTCATTCAAGAATAATCGTGTGGCTCATATCGCACCACCTGTTTATAAATTTGATGCTGTCAATAAACTTTATGTTGATAATAAATTACCTGATGAAAATACACAAACTAATTGTGGTGATTTCAAGCAAAAAAGGTTAATTAATGTAGCAGATCCTATTAATTTGCTTGACGCTATAAATAAACAGACTTTATTAACAGGTATAAATAATACAAAAGATGAATGTAAACGATATATAGATGATAAAATATATTATTTACGAAGTGAAGAGGAAAATAGTATAGATTTTAATGAAAGCAGATTGACTAATGTTGCTGATCCTAAAGATGATACAGACGTTATAAATCAAAAGACTTTAACAAGGGTTATGAATGCATTTAAATTAGATCTAGAAGACTATAAAGTTGACAGCACCTTAGTTAGAATATTATATAAATTATATAAGGAGTGCACTAAAGATAATCCTGTTAAAACTATAAACGAATTTCGCATTGTATATATAATACAAAGTTTATATGAAACGTCATAAATGCATCTGTATCCAAACAAGATAGAAGGCGGTGGTCTGGTGAGTAATATTCTTGGAAAAGCTATAAACAAATCAATTGATTTATTACCTGTCGAACTTCATTTACCCGGTTATCAGTATTGTGGACCCGGTACAAATTTAGCGAAACGATTACAAAGAGGTGATCCAGGAATTAATAAGCTTGACGCTGCTTGTAAACAACACGATATTGCATATTCAAAGTATTCAGATTCTACAAATCGCGCTAAGGCTGATAAGGAATTAGCTGAAAGAGCTTGGGAACGTGTTAAATCAAGTGACGCATCATTCGGGGAGAAAGCTGCAGTGTGGTCAGTAACTAACGTAATGAAAGCTAAAAGTAAATTTGGTGGGGGAATAAAAAAAAAAAACTATGTCTAACAGAGTTTATAATTATTTGAAACGTTTTGCTGGTAAAAGTGGAAAAGGTTTATATTTGAGACCGTATAAAAAAACAGGAGGAGGTCTAAAAAAAAAAAGAAAAGAAAAACGAAACAAAGACGGCGAAAATAATAAAGAGTATTCCTATACGTCCGCTTTCAATTCAAGATTTACTACTGTATGTTAAACAATTAAAGATTCCTAATTTCAGAGGAGTGTTTATGCGTGACACATTACCGTTACACGCTGGAATTTGGCAAAATGAAACTGGAATAGTTAATTTAGATAATAGTTATGGTCATGGTACTCACTGGGTATGTTATTTTAAACGTAAAAATAAAGTTAATTATTTTGACAGTTTTGGTAATTTAAGACCACCTATCGAACTAATTAATTACTTTTATTCATCAAATCAACGATCTATCGAAATCGTTTATAATTATACACGAAGACAAAATATAGATGCAGTCAACTGCGGTCATTTGTGTTTACAGTTTCTCAGTAATAATGTTTTGTCTAAGCGGTAAAGGATCCGTATTAACATGTAATATTTTTCCACCAATCGAGTTAAGTGATGAAAAATGGGAACTAGGATTAATTGACTTTATGACATATCATTTAATACCTAATATAGAGGAAGGAATTAACAATGTATTATATTATGGTACTGATAAGAAAATAGTATTGCCTACTGGCTCTTATGAAATTTCAGATATCGCAACATTTATTAACAATTACTTAATTCAACATGATGAAAATGTAAAAATAATTATAAAGGCGAATAATAATACATTAAAAAGTGAAATTTATTCTAACGTTCAAATTGATTTTAGTAAACCCGATTCGTTAGCAACCATATTAGGATTTGAAACATGTATAATAAAACCAAATAAATGGTACAGTTCAACCTTACCGATAAGTATTGTTCGAGTAGAGAGCATCCGATTGATTTGTAATTTAATTAGCGGTTCGTATAACAACGGAATTCCAGATCACATAATACACGAATTCTATCCTAGTGTTCCGCCAGGTTTTAAAATTGTTGAAAAACCTACCAACGTGATATATTTACCAGTAAACACATCTAGGATACATAATATTGTAGTAAGACTAGAAGATCAACAAGGAAGACTGATTAATTTTCGAAACGAAATAATTACGTTACGTTTGTATTTGAGAAAACAATAATAATGGGTCTTATTTTTTATTACGGAATCAATAAAACAACTGCAAATAAGCCAATTACAAGTAGTAAAGATATGAATATCAACCGGTTAACACCACAAAACCTGAAATTTCTACAGTCATTGGGATTAACAGTAATAAAGGATTATTTAAACAAAAAATGAACCTTAATATTCAAAACGTAAACGCTAGCATTCTAAATATTATAGAAGATGTTGTGTATCAAGATGAATCGATAGTAGGATTAGCTTATCACACTCATCTACCGTACACCTCTACTACATTCAATAATAATGACGAAATTAGAATTCCAATTAATCAACAAGATGTGTACACATTACCGTGTGAAAGTTACCTTCATATAAAAATAGATTACACTAATAATAATGGTATATATGATCAAACTTTAAAATTATGTTCAAATGCTTTAGCATTTTTGTTTGATGAAATTAGATACGAAATAAGTGGATCAGAAATCGATAGAGTTAAAAATGTTGGAATAACATCAACAATTAAGAATATGTTAACGATTAAACCATATGAAATTAACACTTTAGAAAATAGTGGATGGCCCTCAGATTTAATAAGTCATATGGCACCATCATCGAAAGATATTAGCTTCTGTATCCCATTAAAAAGGTTGTTCGGATTTGCTGAAGATTTTAAAAAGATTTTGTTAAATGTAAAGCAAGAATTAGTTTTAATTAGAGCGTCCACTGATAATAATGCAGTAATTTTACTTGAATCAGTAAACACATACAAATTTAAAATAAAATATATATATATCATGGAGAATTCCATATGCTTATGTTAACGACGTAGTAAAGGTAGATTTTCTGAAGATAGTACAAATTGATCGACCTTTATTAATGCCGTTTCGAAAATGGGAATTTTACGAGTATCCGTCTGTGCCAAAAGCAAACAAACTTACTTGGACTGTTAAAACGTCATCACAATCAGATAAACCTCGTTACGTTATTATAGGTTTTCAGACTGACAGAAAAAATAATGTACATAAAAACCCAGCACATTTTGATCTTGCCTCATTCTATAATGTAAAGTTATATTTAAATTCAGAATACTATACGTATGATAATTTTAATGGTGAAACGTCGATTCTACATGAGTATTATTCAATATTTCAGTCCTCGCATTATTACAACAGTGAAAATTCGCCAATGATAAATCGTTCAAACTTTCTAACGTATACACCTTTTTGTGTAATTGATTGTTCAAAACAAAATGAATCATTAAAAACTGGTTCAATAGACATTCGTCTGGATATTAAGACGTCAACAGACATACCGGAAAAAACTACTATCTACTGTCTCATTTTTTACGATACAATTATGCAATATACGCCTTTATCTGGTACTGTAAGAAAAGTATTTAAAATATAATTACGTTGATAAAAAGTGTATCAGTTCTGCTGTTGCATGCAATGGAATACGTTATCGATTTTCAAGGTTTTCGCGATGATGGAAACAATTTCATTTTTAAAGAACTTTGTATTCAGTGTATACAAGATAACAAATTTTCTGGTGCTAGTGATCAGTATTTGTTTTTACCACCATTTATTACAAACATTTGTCAGAGAAGAAAAAAACGTTAATAAATGGATTAAAACCAATCTTGGACTTAGCTGGAAGTGCGGTCTTCAAGATTATAACGATCTAGAGTTTATATTAAATAAATATATGAACAGTAAATGTATTTATGTTAAAGGATCAGAAAAAAAGTAGCATTAGAAAAAGAATTTAATTGTTATGTGAAAATAGTAGATATGGAAACACTCGATTGTCCATCCTTAAAAGTGTTAAAACAGCAGTCTCCATATTCTATTCACTGCCCTTTCAAACATAATTCGTATTATTGTGCTTTAAATAATGTACATCATTTAACTAAGTGGATTATCGAATACTGGAACAGTGTGTTACAAATTAAAGAAATTGAAAGTGTGGGGACTGTATGATTTATGTAGTTGATATTTTGATCTCCTACTTACGCAAAACTTATATCAGTTCTGCTGTTGCACGCAATGGAATACGTTATCGACTTTCAAAGTTTTTGCGATGATGGAAACAATTATATTATTAAAGAATTGTGTGTGCAACCTATAGTAAACGCTAAATTCGCTGGTATTTGTAATCAATACTTATTCTTACCTCCATTCGATTATAGGCATTTATCAGAAAAGAAAAAAAAGTTAATGACTGGATTAACAATAATTATCTTGGACTTAGTTGGAATTGTGGATTAACAGAATATAGTGAACTTCCAGTAATATTAAATTCATATATATATATATATGGAAAGTGTATTTATATAAAAGGACGTGAAAAAAAAATAACTTTACAAAAAGAATTGAACTGTCATGTAAAAATAGTGGATACTGAATCACTCAAGTGTCCATCTCTAAGCGTTTTGAAGAAACAGTCTGTAAATAGTATACGTTGTCCATATGATCACTCTTCAACAAACTGTGCATTAAGTAACGTGTTTTATATTACTAAATGGATAATTCAATATTGGAACTGTTTGTGTGATGAACATGATGAAGAAACTAAAAGAATAAATTGTTGGGACTGTATGATTGCTTAACTTTTATTGTAATTATATGTGAATTAAGATATGTAAAATAAAGGTTTCTTTAAAAAAAATAAAAAATTTAAAAAACATTTTCATTTTTGATTTATTACTTACTAAATACAAAGCATACATGTATACATATAATATATTTTTTTTCTATTACAAAAAACATATAATTACCATTCATAAACATACATACAATGTGATTTTTTTATACCAGCTTTTTTTGTTAATACTTAGAAAACATTATGATGAAGAGGAACTTGCAAATTTCTTTTAGAATACAAAATTGTTGTACTACATACTACAACATATTTTACATACAAAAGATTCAATGATTTTTTTATATTACAAAAAACATATATAATTACCATTCATAAACATACATACAATGTGATTTTTTTATACCAGCTTTTTTTGTTAATACTTAGAAAACATTATGATGAAGAGAAACTTGCAAATTTTACTTTTACAATACAAAATTGTTGTACTACATACTACAACATATTTTACATACAAAAGATTCAATTTTTGAAAAGCTGTTTCTTTACATTTTTAATTCTTGCCAACTCTCGAGATTTCATTAATATAATTTTATGTAGTTGTGTATATGTCGTAAATTTACATTGCAATAAAAATTGGCTTCTGTAAGCGGCTTTAAGCCACCTGTCTTTCCTATCTACACCTCTTAAATCATTTGTATCGGAAATATCTATTTTTATCAAATATGACCCCTTTTCGCCGGGTGTCGTTAAAGTCTTATTTGAGCCATTAGATTTAAAAGATACAAACTGCTCAAACAGTTCATCAGTTTTGTCATTTTTTTTAGATTTTCGTTTAATTGACGTAAATATTTTGTTAAATTCATCATCATCATCATCATCATCGTCATCGTCATCATCATCAACATTAACAACGTCCATTGTATTTTCTCCTTCAGTATACATATTTTTTTAATTATAGAATTAATAGTCGTAAAAACTGGTTTTAAAATAATTTTGTCTTTAAAATTCATAATATGTGTATTTAAATAATTATAAATTTCGTCTATATCAAATAGATACGTATTTAAAAATAACATATCTTTCTGCGAATGGACAATTGTAGTCTCCAGGGCTACTTTTATTTTTTTTGTGACATCTAATAACTGTACAAATAACGAAAACACATTTACATCATCAAGTGAAATAATTTCAGGTTTTATTTTTTGTATCATGTCTTCCCATTGACCATAAGAAGTCAAACCAATATAATAAATTAATCTTATAATATCTTCTAAAGATAAAAAGTCTTCATGATGAAGATCTCCTTCACGCTGAGCATCCATTAAAATACTTTTAGATTTAAGTTGTCAAAATCTATAACATACAAAAATATTTTTTTCGTTACATTAATTTGTGACTGGTAACCAAGAATCCCTTGAAAAAAAATATTAGTCATATATTAAACAAAGACAAAAAAGAAGAGAAAACGTACAAAAATTTTTAAACTATAAATCCTTTATTAACTTTTTTATAAACGGTCTTAGAGTTGAGTCTGGTCTGTCAACTATCATTTTTAAGTTTGCAATTTCTTCAAATGTTAACCTTTTTGTTGAAAAAAACCATTTAGAAAGAAGACAGTCCTCCTCCTGTTTTAAATGTAAGAAACGATTCTCCTGTGTTGATAATTCTTGATCCATCAAGATAGTTGATACAGGCGTTAACGGTTCAAAAAACAGCTGTAAATGTGATCTATTTAAATCAAATACGGTTTAAAAATGACATAGGAAACACTTATAACAAAGACAAATTAATTTTTTTGAATAGAGAAATGTAAAAAAGTTATACCTTATAATATTAAAAATGACATAGGAAGAGCACACTTATTGTACAGGTAACCAAGAATTACTGTACATGATCGTATGTAGAACATATTATACCTTAATAATTTAGGAAAGATTTATAACAAAGATTAAATTTTGAATAGAGTATAAAACTTAATAATTAAAAAAATGACATACGAAAAACACAACTCATTTACAGGTAACCAAGAATCACTGTGCATGTTCTTGAAAAAAAATATTAAGAAAAAATATTTTAAAACAGTAAATTAACATAAGATAATAATGTTACCTTAATGACGATCACAGACTGTAGTAGCTGGTATGTTTCTGGATGTTGAATCACAATTTTCAATCAGTTTATATACACAGAAAATGCGTTATCAGTTTCATTGTAATTAATACAGTTACGTTCTCAATAGTAGGAGATCAAAAGATCAAGTAAATAACTTGTTACCGAATTCATTATCAGTTACGTAAATAAGTAGGAGATCAAAAGATCAAGTAAATACCGAATTCATTATCAATCACGACGAGATCAAAAGGTTACGTAAATCAAAAGATCAAAAGATCAAGTAAATAACTTGTTTACCGAATTCATTATCAGTCACGACGAGATCAAGAGGTTACGGCGTCATCAGTTGATTGTTAGTATAAATAGTCATACAGTAAAAACAACAAGTCATAGCAAAAGATTGATTCAGCATAGGTCTCAACAAAATTGTAAGTATAATTTATCAACAGTAACTAATAAATAAAGATTTTTAATTTTTTATTAGTATGTTGTAATCACATGTAAACAAGGTTAAAATAACATTGATGTAAGCAATCACGTTGTCTGATAATAAGTAAAAATATACTCGTATAGATAACAAGAAATTCCAAAATATTCTTTTACAGTATCTAATAAACTCGTTTACAACTTTTGATTTCAGTTAACATGGAAAAAAATCTACCTTTTAAAAAACGTCAGTTTATTAGAAACGAAAATTTTAATAATAGAAACGATCCTCAATCTGGACCTTCACATGGACAAGATTCGCATGTCAGATATCAAGTGTCTGACTCATTTATTAATACAAACGATCCTCTACCTGGGTCATCGCACGTACAGGATACAGAACCTGATCCATCGCACAGCAGACCTCAAGTGTCTGATTTTAATAACGCAAACGATCTTCAACCTGGGCCGTCACACGATTGGTATCAAACGTCTGATTCGATAAGTTTATCACCATCATCATCATCATTGTATAATAATAGAAAAACAAGTAGATTAAGGAATACAACAATTGAAAATGAATTCATTGAAATTGAGAATGTGTTCAAAGGAAACTTAAAAACATTTTTTTATAAAAATACCAACGAACATGTTAAAGATATCTGTTTATTATTATCACATTTAGAACTAATAATAATAAATATTTTATATAATATGGTTTCGTTATATAACGCAATTAAATTTAACATAGTAGTAGAATGCATTTACGTAAGACCTGTTTTAAATGATTATCAAGATAGATCATTTAAAACTAAAAATATTACTCTCTTCCAAAGTAGTTCACTAACAAGTATAATACGAGATATAATTAATAATATTTGCTCTGAAGAAGAGACATATTTACAAAAAGGATCCGGATGGGCTTTACATTCAATAGATGGAATTTTATTAAGAATAAATCGCTTCAAACCGTTAAAAGGCAGCTCGTACATCCCACTACCGTTACATTTAATCACAAAAAAATGTATAATTAATCTCAAAAATAACGATTATTTATGTTTTAAATGGGCGATTCTTTGTCGTTATATAAAAGACTCACATCCAGAGCGAATTAATTTTCGATATAAGCATATCGAAAATAAATTTAATTTTAATAATATTAATTTTCCTACACCATTAAGAGATATAAAAGTTTTTGAAAAGAATAATAACATTTCTATAAATGTTTATGGTGTAGAAAAAGGTAAAATAATTTATCCACTAAAAGTGTGCGAAAATGAGCAATGTAATCATTTTGATCTTTTATTATTAAACAAAGATGACAACTATCATTATTGTTACATCAGTAATTTTAATAGATTAATAAAATCTCAATTAACAAAGAATCATGACAATATTGAAGTCTGTAAAAGCTGTCTTACCTATTTTACTGCAAAATCTAAAAAATTAAAAGATCATAAAAGGTACTGTGGAAAATATACACCTGTTCGTGTAACAATGCCTTCTGACAATTTACAATTTCGAAATTTTCATGATCAATTTAGGGTACCAATAGTCGCGTATGCAGATTTTGAATGTATTTTGAGACCGATTAAAACGTGCTACCCACATCCAAATATTCTTTTACAGTAGCTAATGAACTTCATGAACCTATGAGTTTTTGTGTTTACTTTGTAATCGATGATTCAGTTCCCAATTTCATTAAAAATCAATTACCATCACAACCTTACATATATAGAGGTATAAACGCTGCACAAAACTTTATGTCCTATCTTATAGATATTACCAATCGACTTGGTTCATTATTAAAAGAAGTCAAACCAATACAAATGACAAAACAAGACAAGATTAAATTCAAAGCAGCAACACATTGTGAAATGTGTATGCGAAATTTTACATTACTCTACAAACCCGTCAAAGATCATTGCCATCTTACCGGTTTATATCGTGCAGCATTATGTAACGATTGCAATCTAAAACGACAGAATCAAAAGTTCATTCCTATTTTTATTCATGCAAGTTCTAATTATGACTCACATTTTATTATTCGACAGTTGGGTTGCGATAACGAAAATATTTATGTTATACCAAATTCGACAGAAAAATATATTTCTTTTTCCAAAAAAACTATAAATGGCATAACTATTAGATTTGTTGATACCTATCGCTTTTTAGATAGATCACTTTCTGAATTAAGTAACAATTTACCAAAAAATAAATTTTTTTATACAAGTAAATTTTTTTCCGATAATGACATGCAATTAGTTACACGAAAAGGTGTATATCCATACGAATATACAGATTCGTGGGATAAATTAATAGAGTGTCAGCTTCCATCTAAAGCATACTTTTATAGTAAATTAAATGACGAAACCATAAGCGATGAAGATTACATTCACGCTCTTAAAGTTTGGAACCACTTCAAAATCAAAAATTTAGGAGAATACAGCGATTTATATTTAAAAATCGATGTACTACTTTTATGTGATTGCTTTGAAAATTTTAGATCTCTTTGTGTATGTCATACAACTTAGATTCCGCACATTATTTCACGTTGCCAGGGTTTGCCTTTGACGCTATGCTGTATCTTACTAAAATTAAACTTGAATTACTCATTGATATTGATAAATACATTTTCTTTGAGAGCGGGGTACGAGGGGGTTATCTGTTAATATCAAGAAGCATTCAATTGCTAACAATACATATATATCAACATACAACCCAGATAAGCCTAAAACATTTCTAACATATTTAGATGCAAATAATTTGTATGGGTGGGCAATGTGTAAATGTATACCGTATTCAAATTTTACGTGGGTTAAAGGAACTGATAAAATAAATATCTTAAACGTACCTGACGAATCAGAAATAGGATATGTATTAGAAGTTGATATAGAGTATCCACAAAATTTACATGATGAGGACAGAGATCTACCATTCATGCCTGTTAATAAAAGTGTAAACAATACAAAACAAACAAAATTAGTTGCTACATTAGAAAATAAAGAGAGATATATTTGTCATTATGTTAATTTAAAACAAGCTATTAATCATGGTTTAAAAGTAACGAAAATTCATAGAATATTGCAATTTTCACAAAAACCATGGTTAAAGCCGTACATAAATCTAAATACCATAAAACGGCAAGATGCAAAAAATGACTTTGAAAAAGACTTTTTTAAATTACTAAATAATTCCGTCTTTGGAAAGTGTATGGAAAATGTTCGAAAACGAAAAATTTAGATCTAGTATGTAATGAAAAAAAATTATTGAAACTCATATCAAAACCAACTTTCAAAGACAGAATTATTTACGATGAATCACTTTGTGCAGTATTATCAAATAAAACATCCGTTTATCTAAACAAACCCATTTATGTAGGTTTCTCTGTTTTAGAATTAAGTAAGACTCTAATGTATGATTTTCACTATAACGTAATGAAAAAGAAATACGGAAACAATATTTCCCTTTTATATACAGATACAGATAGCTTGTTTTACGAATTAATCACAAATGATTTTTACAGAGATATGTTGGATCCTGATTTAAAAACGTATTTTGATACTAGTGAATTTTCATCAGATCATATGTGCTACTCATTAACAAATAAAAAAGTTTTAGGTAAATTTAAAGACGAATGTAAAAGTATTCCAATTAAAGAATTCATTGGTTTACGTTCAAAATTATATACTTTTACAACGAACGAAAACAAAATCACAAAAAAAGCAAAAGGTATAAAAAAATGCGTAATTAAAAAAAACATTGAATTTAGTGATTTTAAAAAATGTCTTTTTAATTCATTATCAGATGAACAAAAACATAGAATGATGACAATATTTAGATCGAAAAGTCACATCGTTAAAACTGTAACTATTAATAAATTTGCATTGAGTAACACAGATGATAAAAGAGTAATATGTGAAAACGGTATAGACACATTGCCGTATGGTCATTACTCCTTACAATAATGAACAATGGTCTCCGTTAATTTTCAACATCTTTCATTATAATAATTATCCGGATAAACTGATCTATGACATATTTTATGTATGTGTTTTAATACAATTATAGTAATGTATGAGTTTACCTATATAACATATTTTATGTATGTATTTTTAATATAATCAGTAATGTATGAGTTTACCTATATCAATCTTTTGCTATCATTATGTAAACTGTTTGTTAAAATTATCCGAATAAAATAATCTGTGATATAGTAAAATCCACCATCTAATACGGTTCCTGTACCATCTTTTAAAATATATGTTCTAGGTACTGTTTGTTTAATATTATGGATTGCAAATATTTCATTTATCCAATTTAATGTATTACCTATATATCATATATTATGTATGTATTTTTAATATAATCAGTAATGTATGAGTTTACCTATATCAATCTTTTGCTATCATTATGTAAACTGTTTGTTAAAATTATTCGAATAAAATGATCTGTGATATAAATCCACCATCTAATACGGTTCCTGTATCATCTTTTAAAAAATATATGTTCTAGGTACTGTTTGTTTAAATATTATGAATTGTAAATATTTCATTTATCCAATTTAATGTATGAGTTTACCTATATCAATCTTTTGCTATCATTATATAAACTGTTGTTAAAATTATCCGAATAAAATAATCTATAACATATTTTATGTATGTGTATTTATTTTAATACCTGAACAAAAAAATGATGAATAAATCAACAAGATTCAAACAATTTCTTACACAACATTTCATTACACAAAAAATGCTCATTAAAACGCTTACTGAGAACGTGATTGAATTAATTGCAATGAAACTGATAAGAAATTCGATAAACAAGTTATTTACTTGATCTTTTGATCTCCTACTTACAACACGTACTGAAAAAACGTAATTGTATTAAACTGCAATGAATCTATCCAAATACCAACCAAAATCCTTACAGACTGGTAAGCGCTGGGTTTGTATATCAAGGAAATGAGGATACCGTACGGTGTTTATCGTGTCGGGTAAGGTTTGAGGATTGGACAGCGGACGATTGTCCTGTCGCATTTACATGCGAGGGTGATGTCTAAATGTTAGTTTGTAACGATGCAACTTGCTGATGTAATCTATGATCATTATTAAGGTAACAATTATTTTTATTTTTTTGTTAATTTTTACTGTTTAAAAAATATGATTTCTTACTCGTTATACAGATTTATTAATTACTAAAATCATATATACAAAAACATACATATATTACGATTTTGTATACACAAAAAATGTTTATATACTATAGATCATGTTTTCATTCGTTATCGTAAGTCATTTAAATCGATCATTGAGAAACTTGATGATATCACTACAATGTGTAGACACATAACAACAAACACAAGTATCCGGTCCATCCACAGTAGATTCATGTGCCCATGAACATTCAAGAAAATGTGTAAACGTCTCGCCGCTTTGTTCTCTATGTTCCAGTGTAATCTCTTTCAGTCCGTCTGAATTATAAAATTCCAACACCTTACGACACTTTTGGAGTACCAACAATGTATCTCGCATAAATTCAATCTCTGCTTTAGTTTTATTCTTAATAAATCTTTCAAACATAGGATGAGATAAGACATCTTGCAATGTTAAATTCTTCATTTTGACTGAACTATCAAAGTTCATGTTTACGTTGATTACAACATTATCACGTTGACATATCGTATGGAAGAACGTTGTACCACGTTCAACAATTCATTTTCAACTGCTATACAACACACGATTTCATCGCTAGGTGTCAATAAAGACGACGTTATCTACACTGTGAAAGGGAAAAAACGCTGACGTGTATGTTTATGTTTTTACTAGGTCAGTGTGTTGTCGAGGTCATGTTTACGACGTTATCACTGTGAAAGGAAAAAACCAACGCTGACGTATATGTTTACATTTTTACTAGGTCAGTGTGTTGTCGAGGTCATGTTTACGACGTTATCACAAAGAACATTTGTTTATGTTTACGTTTTTTACGGTTTGGAACACTAATAAACCAACTGTTAACTTGTATTATATATAAATGAATAGATTTTTTTATTCAAAAAAAATTATGAATTAGCTAAGGATTGAACAATTGATACTTACCTTACATATAATATATTATATTATTAGAATAACATAGTTACACGTTACCGACTAAGCTAATTCATATCTTATCTGTATACCATGACAATCATTACATTTAAATGTAATATATTAGATGAAGACTACGCTATCTACACTGTAAAAGGAAATAAGCAGTTTATGTTTACGTTTTTAAATGTGCAAAGCCGACGTGTATGTTTCTTCAATCTGTGTTGTATTATCGGTTAAAGAATTTATTAGTAATATTTGAATAATTACTATATAATAAATTTTTAACTCACGACATGTTATTAACAAAGATGTTGGAACACTAATAAACCAACTGCTAACGTGTATTATATATAAATTAATAATTTTTTTTATTCAAAGGAATGATTATGTTTACGTTTTTAAATGTGCAAAGCCGACGTGTATGTTTACATTTTTTACTAGGTCATGTTTACGACGTTATCACAAGAACGTTTGTTTATGTTTACGTTTTTTACGGTCGTGTCAACGAACTCGGAATGTTTATGTTTACATTTTTACTAGGTCAGCGTGTTGTCGAGGTCATGTTTACGACGTTATCACTAGACAGTTTGTTTACGTTTACGTTTTTTACTAGGTCAGTGTGTTACGGTCTAGTGACCTCGAGGTCGTGTTTACATTGATTAGAAAAGGTTAACGGGGTTATCTGTTGATTACAAAAGGTCAACGGGGTTATCTGCTGATTAATTCGAGGTCAATTGAGGTTATCAGCGATAAGGCGGGGTTAATTGGATTTTAATTGGGGTCATCGCTGATAAGGCGGGGTTATCACTGATAAGGTGACCTCTTGACATGACCTCTGACCTTGTCCTAGACCTCTGACCTGTCCCAGAAAGAACATTTATATACTACTAATGCTTCCTTTGTATTTAAGATTCTGATCAGTAAAACGATGCAATTAACTTTCAATACTAACTTATGTGGTGGCAAACCACTAATAGTCAAAGAATTCAAAAACTCTACTGGATAGTTATTGATTTCATTGTCATCATCACAAATTATTTTATCGTAGCTATGATATGTTTTCTGTTCACCTGGTATTCGATTAAGTATATCAGTATTAATAAAAGTACAATCATCATTTTTAGGTGCTAAAATAACTGACTTCAATATGTTATCTGAGAGTATGTTTTCGGAAATATTTCCATACACCTCATTAATAATATTATTTTCATCTCCTATTAATTGCTGAGGTATTTCAACAATATTTTCACCAAACTGAGGGAATTGTGGGGCTTCATCATTACCAATTTTTTTCAAGAATTTGACAAATTCTATTTCACTTGGTAAGGCTCTCATATTTTGAGTAAACGTTACTTTATGAAAATAAAAAAATTTATGCCAACTCGTGACACAGTGGCGTATGCTGAGTTCGAGACCTGGGCTAGCTCACCTTAGAATTGAAGAAAATGGACTGGAGGGGGTCCCCCTCGTTCATATTTCAAGCTTTTTGAAGTGATGTGTTGTTGTGACACAATGCCAATGCATTCTAACTTATATAATAATGACTGATACTTCAACAATAATTATGAAATGGCATCATTAGAAAGACAAAAGCAAGCAAAGAACTTCAGTACTTCATTTATTTATTTATAGCATACATTTGTTCCGCAGAAGCCACTAGGGCCGGACGGCGGTAGTGAAACAAATAAAAGATTACAAAAAGCAAGAACTATATCATTACATCATGAGGAAATAATATATAATTATACTGAAGAAAGTTTGACTTACTTCGACGTCGGCTCTGTGTAGACTATTTGAACAAGAACTCCATTCTTCTCTCCTTTTGTGTGAATTTCAGGATTACACTTTCATAAAATGTTTCTTCTGACCACTTTTTCATATTAAGAAGAATGTTTTTCTCAATAGATATAACAGCCAAGTTGCTTAACCGGACTTGTCCTTGTGTGGCTCTGAGGTAAGTCTTAATCCTCTTTAGAGCGGAGAAACTTCTTTCAACAGTTGCAGTTGTAGATGGAAATGTCAATGTTAATTCTGCTAGTTTGTACACTTCACTAAACACTATGTCCAAATTATTGAGTTTCATATAAATAGTAATCTCATTCACTGATTTTTTCTTATACTCATCTAGAGTACAAAGCACATTTAGTTCATTTTTGAGGCGAACAATGTCGAAGTATGAACTATATGGTTCTTTAAGTTCTGTCATCAGATTTTGTGGGAAACTTTTACAAAATGTATCAAAATTGTTTGAATCCAATAAAGACACGAATTTAAGATCCTTTTGGGACTCAAACCTGAATTTTATCTGGGACATCACTGTGTCCAGAATTTCGTTAAAAATACGCTGCCATTTGGAACGGTCATCATTTCTCTGTCTTTTGTGTCTTGGTTCATATTCTTTATCTTCATATTCAGAATTACTTGTAGCTTCTGTCCATACAAGATCAAAATCCTCATCTCTAATTTTCTGCAGAGTATCATAGAATTCATTGACTTTGTTCATGCAGTAAGAAATGTCCAAACATTTTTTTTGCATTATGTCAAAAAGAACATCAGAAATTGCAAATATTTTGCTGAAACTAAGAAGAAGAAATCTAGTGTCGAATTTATGTAAAAAACAAACAAAGCCTGAAGCAGTATTCACTTCTTCACCTGTCCAGTCACCGGGTTCATCTTCTATTGATGAAAAGAACATGATAAGAGGCCTTCTATATTCTTTGACAGTATTTACAAGCCTTGATGAGAAATTCCACCTTGTTGGTGCCACTCTCGGTAGTTTCTTCTCCATAAAGTTTTTTAGAGCAGTTGTGCGGACTGTAGAATGTGAAAAAAAGCTAGGTATTCCTGATAAAGTGATGAAAAACCGTTTACATTCTGCTACAAAATTTGTAGACTTTGACAAAACCAAATCCAGCCTGTGACTACAGCAATGAATAAAAGTTGCTGATGGGTACTTATTTTTCACCAAGGTTTGAAGTCCGGACACATGGCCGGCCATAACAGCTGCTCCATTGAAAGTTTGGGCTATAAGTTTTTTTGAACATTCTAAATCATCCACAACCTTGGTGACATGTTGGAACAATCCTTGTGCAGTTCGGTCTAAACTGACATCAGTGAAGTGCAAAAATCGTTCCTGACAGTTTCCTTCATTATCGACAAATCGTAAAACTGTTGATAATTGACTTTTATTGGTTACGTCAGTTGTCTCGTCAAGTAATATTGCAACGAATGTTGCATTAGATATTTCTGATTTGATTTTGTCTGTAATTACGCTACCTACTGCATCAATTAAATCATTTTGTATTACCGGTGACGTTCCTCTAAAAATTTTTGCGGTTTTTAAATGGTTCGCTATTGTTTGCTCATACGTTGATAAAAATTCCAAAAGTTCTATGTACATGCCTTTATTTGTTGAATCGCTAGACTCATTGTGGCCCCTAAATGGACATTCTTGCTTCCCTAGGAATATTACTGCGTCAATCAGTCTTCTTAAAATAATTCTATTTTCCTCTACTTTTTCATTATATAGACTGTCAGCAATCTTTTTCTGTAAATTAAGGGAATGATCGATTCTTTGAAAACCGAATGTCTGTAACGTATTGAATGCTCGTATATGAGTAAGTGATTTTTGATGTTTATCACAAGCCGTTACCAAATAATTTAAATTTACTAAATCCTGTCTTATTCCAAGGACTTGTATCGGTGCAAAAAAGCAAACACGCCCAGCAGTACAATTTATTAGTTGTACTCGATCCAGTTAACCAAGGGTATTTTTTGTAGTTGGCCTCACTAAAACATCTAGTATACACTCTGTTCTTTTCTTTATGTTCACTTTTAAGTTCTAGAAGGGATGGCTGAGGCCTACCTATCTTTACAATTTGAAGCTTATCCTCATACGGAAGCTGAGCAAATTGTGTCTTTGTCAATAGTTTATTAACTATATCACTCATCTTAATTTATTATTCAAACCGCACAGCACAAAATATCATTCACAAAATTATAACTAATTTTAAAATGAATCACTGCTTTGCGTGCTACACGGCGTACTGTCGCAGACTGTTGTCTAGCTCTCCAAGGAGCGAAGCCTAGCCTACGATAAACGTCACTGCCCCCACCAAGTCCCTCACCGTTGTTATAGCAACGCCATTGAATCGTGACGAGGAAAGGCTTCGCAAGTTACTTGCGAAGCCTGAGTAAAGCAATATGCAGCGATTCAGGCGCCGTTATATGCGAAGTTGTATTGTCTATAATTAGTAATTACGCTACTACGAAACAGAAGTAAACACGTGAGGGAAACACGTCTGACTTCGATAAAATGAACAATTTTATGCAAATTCCTAATAGATTTTTTTGTGCTTTAATCTTTGGGCTTAGCAGCTAGCCTAGAATATACGCCCCTGTCGTGACACAATTTTAAATTAAAGTTGCATGTGATCCATGTGGGACAACTGGTAAGATTTGCCGAAAATCACTGCACAGAAGTATCGTTTTCACTCCAAATGGTTTATGTTTATCATTTTCATCGCATAGATCCTGCAATAATCTATCTATGATTTTCAACACTTGCAGTGGGCACATAGAAATTTTATCAATAATTATCATTGATGATGAATTTATGTAACGTCCATAGCTACTATTTGCGGTAATATTCGCTACAGAATTTTCCAAAATGGATATAGGAAATATAAACACATTGTGTTAAGTTCTACCACCAAGTTATAGAGTTGAAGCTATGCCACTGAACGCTGCTGCAATGCAACTAAGAATAAGCGAATTTAATTTGTGAATGATTGCTGTTTGTGTGAATGTTTTTCCACAACCTGCATGAGCAGTTAAACAAAAAAAATTAGATCCAGTATCATGGTGCAAAACTTCACGAATCACACGATCAATTAGATTATGCTGTTCAATATTTGCAGTTTCATAATGCTCACAAAACAGAAACTCTTGTTCTATTAGATCAATAGCATTTTCTTCGTCTGTTCTCTGCGAATACGTGGGAACTGGTAAACCAAGTTCTTGACATGACAAATTATGAACATTCAAAATATCTTCAATTTCTAATAGAGATGTGTTAAAGGATACTTCTTCGTTGTAATCTCTCAAAAAATCTTCACTAAGATATACTTTAAATTCATTCCATAACGCCAATGCATTGGCTGGCACATTTAATGCACAAATGTAACCAAATAAATTTCGCATTTGTTTTGGTGAATGTAATTCTTTTGCTTCATTTAAACATTCGCGCCATTCATTATCACTTGAAGCAATGCCGCGAGCATGGCACGCTTCAACAAAAGAAGTGTGTATAATTCCATTGTTTATTCTAACATCCTCAAATGATTTCGGACCACAGACGTGTAATAAAAGCAATCGTAAATGGAAAAGTTCGATGTCTTTTGGTGATACTACATATATGCGTGTAATGATTTTATCACCTCCACGCCTTCTCTTCTTCCATTTTTTCGGGAATCTTCCCACACATAATGCAAAGGAACTTCAATATACTTATATTCATGCGCTGATGGATCTGATCGATTCAATTCAAAAAATGCTAATAATTTTGTTTGTCTTGCATTTTCAATTGCTTGACATTCTTGTCCTTCTCGAAAGTAAACATTCTGTCTACGCGGTAAATGAATGTCAAGTCTAACGATGACATGTGATTGAAAATGCATTGGTAATTCATAGATGCACCATACAGCTTCAGTTGATCCGACATAACGGCCATTTAAAAAATTTTAAACTTCATCAATTTGTATTTCTTGACCTGGTTCATTTCTCTCTGAACCTAATTCAACAGATGCACTGTTATAGCCTTTATACACGTATTTATAAATGTATTTAACACTTTTAACTGTAGTGCATACTTCAACATTTATATGGCAATTAAATTTGGCAAGTAAATACGGATTGTATGGTACAACATAACGTTTGTCGAGGCAACTACCGCGAACTTCAGCATTAATACCATTATCACGCCTTCTGTATAATGGATATCCATTTAATGATTCACATGTAAATTCATTAAATCGTTTTGGATAATCTTTTGTGCATTTTCCATCTCTCATACATACAGATTTTGGATTAAGTACACCGCATGGACCATGCATCATGTGTTTTACAACATATTCATGTAATGTAGGATGTGTTTGAATGTTAGGAATCTCCGTAGATACAACTTTATCAATATCGGTAGCGTTAACAATTTTATCTTGCTCATTTAAAGAGAGTAAAATGTGAGCATGAGGCAATCCTATCTTTTGAAACTCAATTGTATAAATGAGTGCTTCAACTTTACCGAAGATTTATTTTACTATAAGGCCCTCAATAAATGCTTCCAGTTTGGACTTGAATACACGCACAACAATATCAGGTCGAAAATTAGCTGACTCACCTACACCAATATTGCTAACTATTTCAGGCCAACTTGGATTGCAAGTTATTGTAATAAACAAAGAAGGATTTCCGAAATGTTGTACAATTGACATTGCATCTAAATAATTCTGATACATATTTCTTGGAGATCCATTGAATGAAGATGGTAAAATTACTCTATGGCCAACATTATTGGCATTGGGGTTCAATTCTAAATAATCTGTTAAGACTTGTTTGATTTTGTCGAATGAAATGTAACTTTGTGCCCTCTATTCTCACATACATATCAACTGTCCAATGCAGAAATAATTTTTGTGAATGGTGCAACATGCTAAAATCTTCTCTAATTGCAAATCGATAGGCTGCATACTGAAGCATGGTTAATTTATTTCTGGGCGCTCTTGAATTAGATGTAGTTGGTACATTATGAGAAATATTGATATGCCACCCAGTATCACCATTTGGAAAAAGTAATGGATACGCTAAAGGGTCCAATGATGAATCCAAAACAGAGATATTTTTAATGGTACCATTAACTTTTGAAAACTAAATCATATTTTGTTCAAAGGATGGCTCACCATCAACTGTACTAAATATTACTACTACATCAGTTTGAACTGCATCATTATAATGGCGTAGATCTAAATCACGATTTACTTTAATGAGCATACAAATTTCTTTATTTTGATTTTCAACTCTCTGACAATGATCTTTCATTGCAATGAATGACTGAACGAAAGGATTAATGCGTTCCAATTCACGAGAGATTTCGCGCATTATATTGTTATTGCATGTTTGATTATAGTGTTCACGTGATCTATAATTGACAGCAATGTCAACATCATAAAAATATAATTGCACATAACATGGTGAGCGACCATATCCAGCAGTCATTGGACCTGATCTGTGATAAAAAACATCATGTATTTTAAAATGATACACTCCACGCGTAACTGTATCCGAAATTTTAGCTTCTGAGCTAACCATAGCAAATGATGAATTGTATTTACGAATGTTTTCAAAATAATTTTTTGACTTTCTTTTTATTGAAGGTTCATTTGAAGTAAGTCCATCATACAATGATTTAAAGTATTCATTTTGACTTAAGGCCGGTAATATTGCTTTACCCTTATGACAACATGAAGTGAATGCATTCCTTTCACCTAAAGTGACCTCAGATTCGAAATGTTTTGCATTGCAAAACCTGCATTGTAAATGCATTAATCCACAATCAAAAGTATTAAAATTTCTTGGAATGACATTCAGTGTGCATTTAAATGTATCCCTCAAAATAATTTCATCATTTTGTATACTATTTACACTATTTAAATTTGCATTTGGACTATTATCATTTTGACTTTCACACGAATATATATTCCTTCTTCTTTGTCTCTCACTCCGACCCGTCAATGTTATACTATTTACACTATTTAAATTTGCATTTGGTCTATTATCATTTTGACTTTCACGCGAATATATATTCCTTCTTCTTTGTCTCTCACTCCGACCCGTCAATGTTCTATGTCGAGGCATAATGGAAGTAGGTGCGAATATCTGAATGTAAAAAAAAAAAAACATGTAATGAAATTACTGAAACTAAGATTAGACAGGGTTTAATTTAAAAATAATAAAATTTACTCACTTTTTTGAAACCACCAATAATAATTAGGCAAGAGTAAGTCAATTCAAATTGCTGCTACAAAATTTTCCTTTTGTAACAGGTGTATATTAAGCAAGCTGTATTTCACTTTCAACTGCACATTAATATATAAAACACAGATATCTAATATACAAAATATAAAATAAACGCTTTTTTGCCTTGACATACACTCCACAGACTATTGAAAAAGGAACATTTGAAATAACAAGACAAAATTCATAGCTCATTCAGTCAATCTGTCAGTAATTATTTGTTGGCAACATTTTAAAATTCTTTGGCAACAATCTCTACTCTGTGCCACTGTTTGACCACAGACTATTATGTGTTTGACATTGGCAGTATGAACGTAAACAAACGACACACTATTATGAGTTTGACATTGGCAGTATGAACGTACACTAAAATGAAAAAATTATAATTTATATTGCCTGGCAACAAAATTATTTTATTTTTAACAATTACCATTGTTTGAAAAAGTTTAAATGAATTTTCAAGTACAAATGAATGTTTTATTTTATTTTATTTAATGTATTTGTAACACATATTATATATAAATTTTAGCTTTCTGCACTTCTTCTCCATATAAACTTTAACTATGCCAAATCTCACACTCCTCCGTGCGCGCAATATGCTTAAAAAGGGTACAAAGTTTTCTCTTCACGTATTAATATATATATTTAAAAATTATAATTTTATTGCCTGGCAACAAAATTATTTTATTTTTAACAATTACCATTGTTTGAAAAAGTTTAAATGAATTTTCAAGTACTTTACGGTTGTTAAAACGTAAAATGTTGCAGGTAAACTACCCCTTCCCCTTAACCGATCTTCACTAAAATCAAAAGGCCTTGAGATCACTACAATTCAGGAACGTATGCAAAAAATTATTTGATTCTGTTTGAATATGCGGCAGTTACCGTTCATCATAGAAAAAATTACCCTTGTTAAAACATAAAATGTTGCAGGTAAACTACCCCTTTCCTTTAACCGATCTTCTCCGAAAACAATAGGTCTTGAGTACTCTACAGTTCAGGGCTGTATGCAAAAACGTATTTGATTCTGTTTGAATTTGCGGCTGTTATCGTTTGCCATAGAAAATACCCTTTTTAAAACATAAAACGTTGCCGGTAAACTACCCCTTTCCCTTAACCGATCTTCACCAAAAACAAAAGGTCTTGAGAACTCTACAATTCAGGGCTGTATGCAAAAGAGTAGTAGATTCTGTTTAAATTTGCGGCTGTTATCGTTTGGCATAGAAAAAAATTACCCTTGATTTAAAAAAAACCGTTGCAGGTAAACTACCCCTTTCCCTCAACCGATCTTCACAAAAATCAATAGATCTTGAGTCTCTACAAATCAGAACTGCATGCAAAAAATTATTTGATTCTGTTTGAATTTGCGGCTGTTATCATTTGCCATAGAAAAAAATCTATAGACAGACAGACACACAGATAGACACACAGACAGACACGCAGACACACAGACAGATACACACACAGACACTTTTCGAAAAATGACTTTTTTTATGTTTTGAGTGTAGTGTAACAATTTTAAAAACATCGAAAATCGCACAAATAAAAATTTTTAATTTTTAATAAGTAAGAGTGTTATCCACCCTTACCTATACCCAGATTCCTGAATCAACTTGAAATTGTCCAGTACCAACACGCCAAGAAAGGTATTAAGTAAAGAATAATAATAATAATTACTCTAATTATTAAAAATGCGACTATATAAATAAAGAAATCTCTAAGGCGTAATAAAGTTAACATAAAGTATTTACATTCTAATTAATGAATAATTAATAATATATAAAAGTATGAACTATTTTCTTAGTGCGTAAATACGCACCAGCTTACTGAGCCCTCGCCCCTAAACTATACACGCAGTCGCCAGTAGAACTTCATCATGAAAAGATGTGAGTTTTGTGTTGTCTACATACACGTAAGTGTATGCCGTTAAACGAATATCCAGTGTGAGATGATTTTATTTCGAAAAATGTAGTGTGTGTAGAGTTAGGAAGAATATACAGAAAGGAAAAATTAGCCAACACATCTCTTTTAAAAATATAAAACTGTAAGTTGTAAGATATGTAACTACCAGACTTTAGTACTGCAAAGTAAGAACTATAATTAAGGTGTAAAATGTGAACTACAAAATCCGGACGAAGAAAACTCCAACTACAACAGTATGAACTTCAAGTAAAAAAACCGATCGTCGAGAGCAGATATAATCAACCCGATGTAGCTTCAAGATGAACCACGTACTCCACCCTAGAAGACGACAGGAGATGACCCCCAAGGACCCAACAACAACCTCATATTAAATTCAGGTGATATCCAAACACAACATTTGTAAATTTTCGTTTCAATAAGAGAAGTAACAAAAGAACACTAAAGAACTTTAATAATGTAAAGAAGAAATTATCAGATTTGTAATTTTTGTAATGAAGTAGTAGTAACAGCACTATATATAAATGTAAGATAATAATGTAGATTACCACCAATATTATTCTTCCAATAATTTGGTTGAAGTTTGTGATAAATTAATTATTTTGAGAAAGTTCAGACCCGGATCCGAGGTATTTAAAACAAACATCTAGATGAGTATTTTTTTGATAAAAGGAATAATAAACTTAATATCTTTAAAGCATTAAAAGCAGAATTTACTAAAGTAATTTTTCTTTAAAAAGAAACAAAGTCAAACATAATATTTGAATAGTAATAAAGAGATGTTTTCGCTAACACCAAGTGAGTGAATAAATTTGTGCAAACCTTGTCAATTTCCTATGTCATAATTGTGTTGTAATTTGTTGGTAAGGATGTTTTACTAACAATGGCAGCTAGTTTAATTAACTGGTAAAGAATTGAACTAGTTCCCGACTTTTGTGTTGTCTTAACAAGGGAGACGTCACAAAATTGCGCCACTCTGCTACTTTAAAAAAAGAAATAATTATGTTGCTGTTGTTGTGTAATTTCATAATTCGTTAACAATAACTTGGAGAAACATAAATTTATTCACTCAGAAATAAACAAAAAAATAAATGAGTAAAATTTTAATTATGTTATAATAATATTAGTATCGCGACTTTGCCGTATTAAACAAGTCATCGCTGGTAAGTATTCCATTCCAAACCTGTCGGTAGAAGCCAGTCTGTTCATGTTAAATACGTGTTGAGGAATGTAAACTCTCCCCTTCGTATGCACTCATCTCATTCATAACCTCCCCTCGCTAAACCAAACAAACCACCTTAGACACGCTCTTTCCTGTTTTGAATTGTCCTAAATTACCACCCTAGACGACTCCCCAAAACAGCTGACCCTTTGTGCCATTGTTAAAGCAATGAACTTTTCATATATGAAATTTCTCTCCACTATACGATGGTATTAGTTTTGTTTTGATTAATTATATATGTCAGTACAGAAAATTGAATTGTTGTGAGATAAGTTATGTTGATTAATTAATATAAGATTTCATATGCAATAAGATATATATATGTATGTGTTTAAATGAATTCACGTTAACTATTTTAAACATTGATGAAACGAATTAAAGTAAGTGACATAAGATTTGTCGTTCGTAATACGTCGTGTATTTAAAGTTGTTATTATCAAAAATGGCTCAATTTAACCCCGACTTGTTGTTGAAAGACGAATTAAGCTATGAAGCATTACTGCGTGGTCTTCCCTACTCTAATGTAACTGTCGCGGAACTTCGCAAGACGTTACGTGAAAATAAACCGGACAAACCCTCATTATTAAATCGTTTGAGTGTTTTAGATTTTGAAAGCGAAAAAGAAACATGTTATCATAAGTATACAGAACTAACTTCGATCGCACAAACCCTGCGTGATGAAAAATCCCCCGCAGTAATTTTACGCACCACCCAAAGAATCGAGCATCTGACCCGCCGTATCACCAATTTGTTGAACTGGCCAGGTGATAAAGATACCCCTCATGATGTACAAAAATTCGCCGAGGAAGCATTACAACAATTACCCGAGATAATGCGCGTATTACGTCGACGATCCGAATCGTTTAGATTAGACGAAATTGAAGAAGCAATGACGAAATTAAATATTTCACCTACCCAATCCCCGACTCAAGAACAGCCAAACGGTACTGCAAAACTTCAGATTCTGCAGGAATCAAATATAAATCCATTCAAAGAACGGTCAACTGATAGTCAAGTAAATATCCAACCAGTAAACGTTACGTTACTCCCTAATGAACTAGAAAATATGACCCGTACCTACGATTTACCTTCTCACTTGCGGACTAATCAATCTGCAGAAAAACCTAGAATGATGAGTCAAATAAATCTAACTACCGAGCTCTATGGAAAGATAACCCACCCTGTAGAAAGTATTTTGTCTGACATACCAATCACTGATGGGCTGAATATTACAAAGCTCCTTGATTTTATCAAGCACATTTTACAATTAAAGGACCTGCAACAACTAAGAGATAACCAGATTTTGCAAGTAATTTTACCTAAGTGTAGACCTCCATTAAAAGATAGAGTGTTAGAATCCCTAAGGTATAATCACCCGGTAGAAGAACTTCATACCACACTAATAAGACATTTCATTCCCACCGGTATCTACGAAGAATTGAAGCGAAACTTAGTACTTCGTGTACAAGGCACATACGAGAGATTAGCTCATTATATATCTGAGGTAAGAGAATCTGCTTTATTGCTACAAGTTAAATGGAGTGAACAACAGTTAGTAGACACTATCTTAGTAGGACTATCCCCCGAGGAGCGATCTCGCCTAGCACTCATGAAGCGACCTACCACTTTCACCGAACTAGAACTATGTTGTATACATTCATCCAACGTCTGGTATTCTGACCAGAATAGACACGTTTCTATGTCCCAGGGTCAACACAGAGATTCATTCCAAACTCGACCAATTGGAAATGATACCCGAAACTACCGTGATAAGCGATTCGTAAATACATATAAAACCCAAAGCTATCCCCATGTTTCATACTCTAAACCAAAACCCCGACAACCTACGAGCGAAGTAAATGAGGAAAGAAGATGTTATAACTGTGGAAAGGCCGGACATATTAGCAAGTTATGTAAACAAAAGCGCTATCAACAGAAAACCGACCAATCCAAAAAACATGTGAAGCTGGAAGAACGAAAATCCTATGTCTTCCGAAGCACCAGAAGGAAAGGTAACAACAATAATAAGCATCAAATAAAAATAAATAAAAATAAACGCATAGACCCTTACTTAACAAGATTTATCGAGAAATGCAACTCTATTGGTGCATGTAAAACAAGTATATGCCAACTACCCTATGTACAGATAGACCTTGGAGCAACAAATTCCGGATCTACCCGTAGTATAATTAGTAAACAGTTAGCCACCTTATTAGCTAATCATAATCTGATTAAACGTAGCCAAATGGTGAACATAAAGTGTATCACCGCAAATAAACAAAACCTAAAGATATCGCACAGTATTACGGTGAAATTAAAAATAAAGAATTTTACTTGGTATATTCCCCTACTAGTAGCTGAAGAGTTAGGACAAAACTTAATATTAGGCGCGGATTTTATAAGAAAAACTGCCTTAATCCTTGATATATATGCAAAACAATATTTCTTCAGATTTGATCGTACTCGAAAAAATCAGTTCGACTCCGAATTAAGTAACGACGCTATTTGTGAAACCGCAACTATTCATTCAGAGCATCATGAATCGAGTCTGAGTCATTTAAAAGGAAATGAGAGACTAAGAATCCAAAAGTTAATAAAAGAATTTTCTACTGTACTCACTCCCAAGTTAGGATTAACCCATTTAATCGAATATAAAATAAATCTTAGTGACAACAAGGTAATACGACTCCACCCATACAAATTATCTCCGCCCAAGATGGAAATAATGAGAAACCACATTAACAAACTCCTTGATCAGCACGTCATTGAACCGTCAACGTCTCCATACTCATCACCTGCATTCCTAGTACCAAAAGGAACTGACAAACATAGACTAGTCGTGGATTATAGACAACTAAATAAGAGTATAGAATTTGAATCGATATCACTGCCTGACATTCACAGTGCGTTTCACTATTTTACAAGAGCGAAAATCTTCACCCTAATGGATCTCAACCAAGCATTCCATCAAATCCCACTAGCTGAGGAATCAAAACATTTAACTGCTTTTGCTGTCCCATTTAATCTATATCAATTTACGAGAGTACCATTCGGTATATCACAAGGAAGTTCAGTATGCAGCCGACTGTTAGAAAAAATTTTCCATGACGTTAAATTTAAATTTGTATATCATTATTTTGACGATATAGTAGTATATAGTGAGTCAATGGATCAACATATTGATCACTTGCGTGAAGTATTATCCAGGTTAAAGAAAGCCGGACTGACCGTAAACCCGAGTAAAGTTAATTTCGCAGTAAAACAATTCTCCTTCTTAGGTCACATAGTATCAGCCGAAGGTAAGGTTAGCATCGATCCCGAACGTACACGCGCAATCCGAGAATTCTTACCCCCGAGAGACGTCAAAGGTATAGCTCGATTTTTAGGTATGATTAATTATTTTCATAAGTACATACCCCACTTAGCGGATATAGCAGCCCCATTGAATGCCTTAAGAAAGAAAGGAATGAAATTCGAGTGGACTACTCAACATCAAGAAGCGTTTGAAACACTTAAGGAAAGCATTATATCCCCACCTGTATTGCAGTTAGCGGATTTCAGTAAACCATTTATCGTACAGACCAATAGTTCAAGTGTAGCATTAGGAGCCGTAATATACCAGGAAATAAATAATACTAGACTCCCAATCAGCTATGCATCCCGTACATTGACCGAGCAAGAAAGGAAGTTCTCAGCCTACGAACTTGAATGTTTAGCCGTAGTATTCGCCTTTGATAAATTCAAACCATTTTTGGAACACAAAGAATTTCTACTAGAAACCGATAATCAAGCTTTATCATGGTTATTGAATCACCCAAAACAGTTAGGTCGTATCGGAAGATGGGTGTTAAGATTAAATTGCTACAAGTTCAAAGTGCAACATATTTGTGGTACTCAAAATGTAGTAGCCGATACTTTATCCCGCATGTTCCAACTACCCAATACAAGATCTGGAGAAGACAATATTGAAACCACTACCGTTAATACACTAATTACTAACTTTCCCCTTGCATTTAAGGATATAGCATATCACCAACAACAAGATCCGAAATTGTGCAAAATAATAGAACAAATAGAAAAAGGAAATAATTCTGACAAATATACCTTGAGTAAAAGAGTACTTTGTTTTAAAAAGGCAAACGGAAAATTACTGAGAATAATCGCCCCGGAAATAATCAAACCCATGTTAATGGACTACTACCATTCATCGACAATTGGAGCTCATATGGGAATTAGGAAAACTATACATCGTATTCGCAAGGAATACCACTGGGAAAACATGAATAGTGAAATAAAAAAGTTAGTGAAAGAATGCGAAATTTGTGCCCTGAGCAAACCAGCAAGAACCAGTCAAGTCGGAAAATTAATCTACGAAATACCTACCACTCCCTTCTCAAAAATATACATAGACTATTCTGGACCTTATCCCCGCTCTAAATCCGGAAATACTATGCTGTTAATTTGTGTAGACTCCTTCACTAAATTCGTGTGGATGTATCCTATGCATCGTGCATTAGCATCTACGACAATTAAAATTCTACAAGAAAGACTATTTAAAGATTATGGTATACCTTTAAACCTAATATCTGACAATGGACCCCAGTTTAAGTCGAAAGAATTTAACGACATGTGTTTTAAATTAGGTATAAATCATATTACCGTGACCGAGTACAGACCGCAAGGAAACCTAGCAGAAAGATACTTGTGCAACTTAAAATCAGCATTAATATCTTATCATGCTAAAGACCAGACAACCTGGGATCAAAATATTTCGTGGATACAATTTGCATTCAATTCAGCGTATCATGAAGGTCATAAATCAACACCATTTGATTTACTGTACAAGTACAAACCCAACCATCCTTTAACCACAAAGTGGAAAATCCATGAGTTATTACCCCGCGACATAAATGGGAATAACATATGAAAAATATGGAACGAAGCTCGTGCAAATTTGAGAGTGAATTTACAAAAATCAAGGAAGTATCATGAGCATAATAATAGGCAAAAAAAGTATAAAATAGGTGATTTAGTAATGTATAAAACTCATCCTATGAGTAAAGCAGTTGATAGGACCACTTTGAAACTATCATATCGATGGTGTGGCCCCTACCAAATTCATAAGTTCATCACCCCCGTTACTGTATCTCTGTATGAACCCAATACAGAAAATTACGTTCGCAGAAGCCATCTGTCTCAAATAAAAAAATGTTTTTCTTGTCAAAATACAGAAGAAAGACTACGAGAAAGATAGAAAACCGAGAATACTATTTAAGTATTAAGAATAAAATATGTTGTATATACTTATACCGAAATAGGATAAGATTGTGCAACATCCTATACCATAAGTGAGTATAAACTCAAAAACCCCTCGTACGAATACTAGCGAGGCCTGATCAACCTTAGCTGATGTCCTGCGAGAACAATATAATACATGAGAAATCTGATGACGAAGATGAAGAGAGAGAAAGAAAGAAAGAAAAATAATCCCTAGCGCTGTAAACTAAAAGTAATTCGATTGTTATTACAATACGTGATTATTATTAGTAACATACTCATGAGTATAACTCGTAAAACGAGTGACCGATTCAAGGAAAAAACCAGTAGTAGATGTAAGAATTAAAATAAGGTAGATTTATGTTTTGTGTATTTTATATATAGTAGATGTAGTAGAATTTAGATGTTACGTAAGTGTAAGATAATACATTGATGAATAGAAATAATCTGAGAGAGAGAAATTTCAGTATGGAATTCTGTGCCCAAATATAATTGTTTATTAGATTTTCTATTAATATTCCACCGCCCCGTTTTTCATAGTTAAGTGCAGGAGGATGTGACGATTTTAAAAACATCGAAAATCGCACAAATAAAAATTTTTAATTTTTAATAAGTAAGAGTGTTATCCACCCTTACCTATACCCAGATTCCTGAATCAACTTGAAATTGTCCAGTACCAACATGCCAAGAAAGGTATTAAGTAAAGAATAATAATAATAATTACTTTAATTATTAAAAATGCGACTATATAAATAAAGAAATCTCTAAGGCGTAATAAAGTTAACATAAAGTATTTACATTCTAATTAATGAATAATTAATAATATATAAAAGTACGAACTATTTTCTTAGTGCGTAAATACGCACCAGCTTACTAAGCCCTCGCCCCTAAACTATACACGCAGTCGCCAGTAGAACTTCGTCATGAAAAGATGTGAGTTTTGTGTTGTCTACATACACGTAAGTGTATGCCGTTAAACGAATATCCAGTGTGAGATGATTTTATTTCAAAAAATGTAGTGTGTGTAGAGTTAGGAAGAATATACAGAAAGGAAAAATTAGCCAACACATCTCTTTTAAAAATATAAAACTGTAAGTTGTAAGATATGTAACTACCAGACTTTAGTACTGCAAAGTAAGAACTATAATTAAGGTGTAAAATGTGAACTACAAAATCTGGACGAAGAAAACTCCAACTACAACAGTATGAACTTCAAGTAAAAAAACCGATCGTCGAGAGCAGATATAATCAACCCGATGTAGCTTCAAGATGAACCACGTACTCCACCCTAGAAGACGACAGGAGATGACCCCCAAGGACCCAACAACAACAACCTCATATTAAATTCAGGTGATATCCAAACACAACATTTGTAAATTTTCGTTTCAATAAGAGAAGTAACAAAAGAACACTAAAGAACTTTAATAATGTAAAGAAGAAATTATCAGATTTGTAATTTTTGTAATGAAGTAGTAGTAACAGCACTATATATAAATGTAAGATAATAATGTAGATTACCACCAATATTATTCTTCCAATAATTTGGTTGAAGTTTGTGATAAATTAATTATTTTGAGAAAGTTCAGACCCGGATCCGAGGTATTTAAAACAAACATCTAGATGAGTATTTTTTTGATAAAAGGAATAATAAACTTAATATCTTTAAAGCATTAAAAGCAGAATTTACTAAAGTAATTTTTCTTTAAAAAGAAACAAAGTCAAACATAATATTTGAATAGTAATAAAGAGATGTTTTCGCTAACACCAAGTGAGTGAATAAATGTGTGCAAACCTTGTCAATTTCCTATGTCATAATTGTGTTGTAATTTGTTGGTAAGGATGTTTTGCTAACAATGGCAGCTAGTTTAATTAACTGGTAAAGAATTGAACTAGTTCCCGACTTTTGTGTTGTCTTAACAAGGGAGACATCACAGTAGTACTATCAGAATCTGCAATAATCTCGAACACGATTTTTTTGCCATCACCATACTTCCATTTCCTTAAGGAACATGGAAGTAAAAACCTGGATTTTGTTAACCATGACATGTCTGTTGTTATTAATTAATTAACTAATATAATATAACACTAATGGCTTGGATCACAAACTATTATTGATAAAAATCATAAATTTTTACTTCCATGTTCCATAAGGAAATGGAAGTATGGTCATGGCGACAAAAATCGTGTTTGAGATAACGGGTGATTCTGATTGTACTACCCTCAAAACATGAAGAAAAGTCATTTTTCAAAAAGTGTCTGTGTGCAACAAACTTCAACAATATTAAAGTATTAAAGACTGCCAAAAGTAACAAAGTCAGTTGCCTTTACTGAAAACTAGAGATCATTTATTAAGACGTTAGATGAATCAACAAATTGACCAACAGAACTGTACTTATGGCATGCATTAGGTTTACATAAAAACTGTATTAATTTAAGAGACAAAATGTTCTCTATAATGACACAAACATGACGTCAATATTTAGAACTCGACAAATAATCTCTAAGCAGTAAGGGGATGTATGGTCTATACTTCTCTTATCTTTCTTGAACTGCTGTGAATTATCTTACTGTGTAGTAGAATGTCTACAAAACAAATAGTCCACATCCTCTTTATTATATAGAAAGTTATTAGACATTGTGTTTCTTTTAATTAACTAATATATAACACTACCAACTCAGATCACAGATTATTACATCCTGAGCAGTTTATAGTTAACAAATTCTACATAGGCCAGACAGGACACAGCTTCAAACAGAGATACATTGAATACATTGCTGTAAAAGCATTAGACTCTACCACCAAATCCACCTTTGGAAACCACCTCATTGCAGCAGACCACATATACACAAACATAAAAAGCAACATGGAATCCTACAGGTACACACAAAAGGCTGAAAACTAGACACTCGTGAACAACTAGAAATATACAAACGTACAA
Source organism: Magicicada septendecula (assembly GCA_034769895.1). Classification (NCBI taxonomy): domain Eukaryota; kingdom Metazoa; phylum Arthropoda; class Insecta; order Hemiptera; family Cicadidae; genus Magicicada; species Magicicada septendecula. The sequence goes on along the minus strand of CM068375.1, from coordinate 92,767,937 downwards.
AAATGTATAGAAACAACATCCTAAGCAAACAGCACAATTAAAATCACACATATTATTTGAACATATTACACCACACACAACAATGATCTTTTAAACAACAGCACCATCACTAAAAGAAGGGCGGACAATGGTTCTAGCAGCAACTTCTGACAAAGCTCTAACAGAGTGAAAACTAGTTTAGGCCATCAGGTAAATATCGGTATGGAGAACCATACATGACTTCCATGTTCTAAGATTTATATTTAAAATCATTTTTGAAATGAAATATTTCCATAGAAACTGCTTCTTTCTTCAGGCTTAACCACCGTACTGTAGTCACTAACATATACCACCTCATGTTGCACTCGATTTTCACTGACGATCGCAGTCGATGGCACTGCCGAAACGTCTGGTTTTGCATAAAACATTGGACTATGGCCAAACAGCCCGGGAAGGAATTTCAACAACAAACTACTTCTTTGTTGCCGATAACGTAGTACACATATACAAAAATTATCCCCTCCCCCTTCAACTATAATTTTCATTTATAGAAAATTACCCCCACCCCGTTCAACTAGCCTCCTCAATTATAGATATTTCATCTATGTATCTAAAGTGGATTATTGTGATCTTCTTATCAGGATATTTTATTTATCAATATTAAGTACTTTTCTCTTGTTAAAACATAAAATGTTACAGGTAAACTACCCTTTCCCCATAACCGATCTTCACCAAAATCAATAGGCCTTGAGCCCCCTACAACTCAGGTACATATGTAAAAAATTATTTGATTCTGTTTGAATTTATGGCAGTTATCGTTCATCATAAAAAAATTACTCTTGTTAAAACATAAAATGTTGCAGGTAAACTACCCCTTTCCCTTAACCAATCTTCACCAAAATCAATAGGCCTTGAGGCCTCTACAATTCAGGGACGTACACAAAAAAATTATTTGATTCTGTTTGAATTTACGGCAGTTATCGTTCATCATAGAAAAAATTACCCTTGTTAAAAAATAAAATGTTTTCTGGTAAACTATCCCTTTCCCTTAACCGATCTTCACCAAAACAATAGGCCTTGAGTCCTCTACAATTCAAGAATGTATGCAAAAAATTATTTGATTCTGTTTGAATTTGCCGCTGTTATTGTTTGCCATAGACAAAATTCTATACATATTGTCAGCTGCTTTGCAACAGACATGGATGGCCTTTTAGTGTCAACACTATATTGATCTACCATTTCATAATGTTATGGAGGCGCCATCCAGTATGAATCAATAAATTATTCAGCTAAAATCCATGACAACATTGACATATCTTACTCTCTCTCTCTCTCTCTCTCTCTCTCTCTCTCTCTCTCTCTCTCTCTCTCTCTCTCTCTCTCTCTCTCTCTCTCTCTCTCTCTCTGTGGAGGTTAATGTTGTAAATAGATTTGTCAGGATGCTGAAAATAATGATGAGCGAGTGGACTGTAATTTAATACATTTATTGATATTTACTTGTACAATTTAAGTTTGTATTGTAAGATTAGCTAAGTCTGGTACGCATCTTAAAATTTTGAAAACCACGTTAGGTAAAAAATTATACAGAAAACTGACTACAACTGACACACTACCGGTAATACACAACTCCTCCAATCACCCAGTACAACACAAACTAGCTGCCTTCAGAACTATGACACATAGACTTAACAACATCCCACTAGATGAAAAATACTACAAAGATGAACTAAACACGACAAAATATCTAGCAGAATCCAACAGATACAACAGAATAATAGTCAATAAACTCCTACACAAAACAAACAGCAGACAAAGACAGAAAACAACAAAGTTAACACTAACATACATCAATAACCAAACTGAAAAAATAGCCCACAAATTCAAAAAAGCAGGATACATAATTGCATACAAAACTACAAACAAAACAGAACACACACTATCGAAACACACACACAAACCACAAAAATTTGGTCTACCTGGTGTTTACAAACTAAACTGCTCAGATTGCAACAAATTCTACATACGCCAGACAGGACATAGCTTCAAACAAAGATACATTGAACACACAAAGGCACTACACTCCACTACAGAATCCACCTTTGCAAACCACCCCATTGAAGCAAACCACACATACAAAAACATTGACAATAACATGAACATTCCATATGTACACACAAAAGGCCAAAAACTAGACACTCTAGAATAATTGAAAATATACAAACACACGAAAACACATAAAAACGACATCCTAAACGAACAGACACAATTCAAATCACACGCATCATTCAAACATATCACACCCCACGCACACACAACATCGATCTTTCAAAAGTTGATACCATCGCCAAGAACAAGACGGACAGTGCTCCCAATGGCAGCCTCTGAAGAAGCTTTTTGTAACCCCACTTTATCTTGAGCAGTTAAACAAAAAGAATATTTCTTTTTTGTAAAGAGGGGCCACAAGTTAATTAAAACTAGGCTAAGGCCTAGAGAAGCTAAAAATTGCGCTGGATCCAGTGAGACGGGACTTGCAATGAAAACTCAAGAATTCAATAATTAACAAATCCCTTTTTATTATTCTATCTCATAACAATTTAATAATAATAAATACAACAGTAATCTTTAATTCCCCTTTAAAATAGTTAAATAAATAAGTATGCTCTCTCAACAAGGCCACCTGAAAAATATTTACTGAAACTAAGAAAATAATTGCTATGTCACACTATCAATGAATTGAAAATTTAAAATAATCATAACCTTGAAATAAAGCTCCCATTAAACTATTTAATAAAATATAAAATTTATATTATGTGTTCCTTTTAAAATGCTGTATATAAATTAATGAAGATAAATGATTTCATTCCCAGTTACTATTAATAATTTAAATAATTATTAACAAATTAAATAAATTTTAAAGGTGACAATTCCTATACTTGTTATACTGTTAAATAAAATAATTAATTTCCTTAAAGAAATGATCAGCCACGATTATTGAGATAGAATACCTCCCTTAAAAACAAAATGAAAAGGATATACCCATATGACTACATGTGTTAACTTTCTGTTGTAAAAGACATTGAATAATAAATCCCTATATCCCAAGTTCCCACCAAAAGTACAGAAAATGTATAATATTTATAACCCCCAAAATGTACGCAGAAATATACACACATAACATGTTCCACAAGACAAAAATACATTATACAATAGTATACATAAAATACATAAAGGTCTCTTGCCACGCCCTTTTTTTATTTTACCCTTCTGGTGTATATAAATTCTAACTCTTTCTTTATACGAATCCCAATTAGGATTAGAAATTTACTTTTATAATTGTACCCACATGGTGTGGGTTAATTGCACGTCATGTGTATAAGAGAATGCTAAAGCCCACAGTGGTCCCCAGGACATAAAAATTTAAAACCAAGTGCCTAAGTGGCTAAGTGCTTAAGTACTTAATTACGGGAGAAATAAAAATTGTTTAAAATAATTAACGCCCCCCAGTTATCATAACTAGTATAAAGAATTTATATATACTTAAATAGGGCCAATTAATAAAAAGAGAAAAATTGCACAATATTAGCACCTTATAAAAAAATACACTTGGGTCAGAGACGGACATGTTCATTCAACTTTCGGCTTGTCTCGACAAACAAGTTGAAAAGTGTTTCTACATGCATAGCTTGGTTGAAACTAGTTAAAAATTCACCTACCTCCCCAGTAATCTTTTTATACAAATGAAAAAACTGATTTTAAAATAAGAGAATATATATATATTTTTATACGTGGTGAATTGGACATGAGAAATTACTAATAGCAAAAACTGGCTTAAAATCTGTAGAGAAACCCCTATAATGAGAATGAGTGGAAATCTATGTTGCATGCTGACTTGTAACCATGTCAGTCTCTGAACTGACAATATACTATAAATATACTGAAATTTTACAATTAAATTTTTTATTCAGTGTACACACTAAACTGTCCCCTCAATTGGGGATCCAAATGAATGTTTAACTTGAAATGTCGAAACTGATGGTTATGTATAACTGGTCACTGTATGATGGTTGACTATGTGTGTAAATAATAATTGGATAGTTATCACCTGATTTCAGTCATGAAGGGTTTTTTGGAGTGACAAACTTGTGGCCGACATTAGTAGGTGTTAGTGTGGTGGTGATCTAATTCTCTCTGGTATCGAGTGGAGCTTCTTGATGTTCAACGTTCAGTCATGTAGCAGGACTGTCTTCTCTAATCGGCGGACCCTGCTTACACATTATATTTTTTAGTCAGAGACCACACACAAATGCCCCCACTGTTTGGACACCCTCCAAAATACATATATAAAGACAACACCTAGTTATGTGCTACATAATTAACTGGATCAAATTTATTTGGCCAACATGCCTTATTCAAAAATCTCTATACAATAATTCTTTATAATTTTGCACCTCACCTAATGTGAGTTACTTGTTTGCAGTATAACAATTGATTTTGGCTCTGTAACCTCTCATAAACTTATTACTTAGAGTGAATATATATAGTTACCACGTGGTGAAGGATTTGTTTAAAACACATAGTTTTTTACTACACATAATTTGATAGGGACATCATTTATATTTAACGTGCCTGAGTAAGTTCTCAAATATTTGTATAAAGTTTTACTGCTAAGTGCAGCAAAACCTTACAGCACTTAACTAACAACGCATTGTGCAATAGGTTAAGTGCGCAACCCAATCTCGTTACATCGGTGTTAATTAAAGTTTAAACTTAATAATTTTGTTGTTAATGTACTTTAGGTTTTAGGGCCGAGATTCTGACACTCCAATAATCTAGTTTTATTAGCTTTAAGAAACTTTACGAACAATTTGCGTATTTCACCAAACACGATGCAACAGGTGAACAGACTCACTCACTCAGGCTTATTAAAAACACAGTTTTCTTCCGTAAAATATAGAATTTAATTAATATAAGGTAATCAAGACTTACCGCAGCCGTTTACAAATTATCTCTTCATAGTTAGAAGAAGCTGTAGTTGGAAATTATTCATCTCTCCACCAGAGAGAATAAAATGTCGATCGTCACCCACGCGGTATGTAGCCAGACAACCCTTAACAGAAATTTCAGCTCCTTGTCCGTTTGGGTAAGGAAAATCTCACCAGGACGCAGCACCGTTTTTTAAAACTGCTGCAAAAACTCAGCAGATGCCGCCACCGATCAAATAGTGCAGAGTAGAAAGCGGTAGTTTCTCCTATCCGCGGGTAGAGCGCAGCACTAATTATGGCTTTAATTCTGTACTGCCCTTAACTACCAGCGGTACTTCATTAGTTTCGCATTGTTTTACCGCTAGATAGCAGCCCAGTTTAGGATCGTCAATTACTTCTCTCCAATTGTAAATAAGTGAACTAGCGCTGAAACTTTTGACTCAGCACACCCTCACCCCAAAAGGGCAACATAGTTGCCCCAACGTTAAAGGCCAGGAGGGTACCCTGCAGTGTACCTCTCCCCAAAAGAAACCGGTGGACGTCGTGGTTGTGTTGGCTCAGCTGAGCTTGCTCTCAGGAGAACAGAATTCAAAAGGAAAACGAAAGAGACGAAAGAAGATATGTATTATGTAAGTGTGCGGGTGCTGCATGCTGACCTGATCAGAGTCCGCATACAGCACAAGAGAGAGAGACAGCAAAGACAAAAGAAAGATTCCTAGCTATATATCTTCTGACCTCCTGAGGCTTGCCCACCAACAGAGACCCAACTAATACCTACTCAGGGCAACAACTACCCCCCCTTTCTTACTGGATTGGAAATCTCAACGCCAATGCAACCATCCTCATGCGACCCTCTCCGCCCGACCAACCCCACAGGACCGCCCCAATACGTCACACTCCCTGGTGACCCCCACCTACTCCTCCTGCTACCACTCACACACGCGTCCGAAGACCAAAACAAGGTAACTAATACCTTGGTATGTGAGCGCCCATAACTTTATTGTCCACATATGGACTGACCAGCCATATGGTAAAACAAGGCATCACATATCCTTCACATATCTAACTGGTCGTTAAAAAAAAACATCCCTATACTAGGGCGGACGGCCCCTATTAGCCGGACAGAGAAAACCGCATGGAGGGCACGCGAACATCAATCCCTTCACTTGGTCTTCAATACTGCAGAACTAACGAGGGGGGGTATACTTCAGTACGACCACGTCGAACAACCTACACTTAATCTAAAATAACTACAACGGAAATCAACTAGGGAATGCGGCATGGCCAGGACTCTACAAAATCAACGACAAACTACAACAAAGAAAAATGAAAACGACACTAAACTCACTACCCACGTAGTCACAACTTTTCCAACTAACTTCTCTCTAACCCCTCTCGGATATTTTTTTTTTTTTCTTTTTCCTTTTCTAATTTTTTTTGCTTTTTCCTTTCTACTTTTTTATTTGTTTTTTGATTTTTATTTTGTTTTCTGAGGGGAGGGGTAGGGAAATTGGGAAGATGAAAAGGGCAAGGATCATTGAAAGTTCAACAGCTAGGACTAAGGTAATGGACATGGTTCCCTCCAAAAATAAGGATGGGTGGAGAAAACCAAGGCTCGCGGAGGCAGGGGCGCAACCCTGAAATAGATGAACACCACTGGGAGTGTGGGGAACATCTACCCACTACCCATTAACCGCTTTGTCTCACCCTTTTATGACGAACTTTAGGAACCCGTTCCTTGTGGACCTCACTCCCTGAGAAACTATCTTGTGTAGAGCAATACTGATTTATTTCCTCTGAATTATTATCAAGGTAACTTACCTTTCTACGTTTACCCCGATTTGGATTATCCTCAACCTCTAACTCCTCTGCTTCTATCTTCTTCTCTTCTACAATTTCCCCTGTTTCTATGTCTTCCATCTCTTCCTTTTCCTCCTCTACATAATCCAAATCATCATCCCGACACTGCACATCTTCATCTTCTAGTTGCTCCCCTGGTCCACCTGAAACTTCTTTCCATTCCTCAGAATCCTCAACAATACTTACAGAAAGCGTCTGCACATCTTCACACACTACCTCATTCTCACCCACAAACTCTACAACGCTGCCACCCCGTTTCTCCCCAACTTCTACCTCATCTACTTCTACCACACTTGCAGACTGGACATCCCCTAGTCCATCCGCAACCTCAGAAACACTTGCAGCCTCCGAAACACTTACACTTATACTCCCCTGCGTAGCATGTGCAGACCACTCTTCTGCCTCCTCCTTCGATTCCTCTTCTTCACCACTCTCAGCAACTACAACTTCCTCAACAGTACTCAACCTGGAATCCAGCTGTCCAGGTCCATGTGCAATGTCTAAATTAATTTCTCCTGACGATGGTAAAGCTCCACCATCAAGTGACTTCTCATCTTCCGGCGTAGGCGATGATGATGTTATCGGCTCTGGATCCACCTTGGGCAGAAATGGATTTACCGGAACAATTACTGCGACCTTTGGTCGGACAGTATTTGAAGCAACAAAACACCGGGCCATCTCCACGAAACAACGTGGACGTTTCCCAAACCTTAAACGGGAACTGTCTTGGGAATTCAGTCCTCCCATAATTATATCTAGGACTTCGGTGTCGGTCAACCCTAATCTTAATACCTGGGCAGCTTTTCGTATATCCTGCACGTAGTCCCCCAACGCCTCTCCGTCGGCCTGATAACGATAGAATAAATCCAGCTTAAGCTGGGAACGTCGTGGAGGATATATGAAGTAATCCAACACTTCCCCATGAAAAGTGTCGACCGTGCCGCCCCGACGCCAAGTGTTGGTGACCTTCTCTGCCAACATACCCCGGCAATACGGGTATATAAGGCACAAGACCTCCCCATCGGATATACCCAGATAGGCTGCCAACTGCAGGACAAGGTCCAAGAAAACCAGCAGCTGGTCCTCCTTAAATGCATCTACCACCGAAAATTTCTGGAGAACTGGGGTAAGAGGGTGGGGCAATTTCTGTTTCTCCCGGTGGTCGGGGGACGACAATTTCTGAAAGCATAGCGCCGCCAGAATTACACAATTCGCAAAACACTATCAACAAGACACAACACCCTACAAATACCTAACACCTACAAACATAATGACAATAATAAGATTGGAATAAGAAAAACTCACGTACTGTACTTACAAAGAGTAGACTGCGGGTCCACCTAACGATGCAAGAAACTATCCCACTACCTGAACTGCTCACACTCGATTACCAGACAAAAGGAACGCGACACACACACAACACGAAAACAAAACACCGACCAACGAAAATTTATTTTAACAATTTCATGTTATTCCGGCTACCATCTATCGGAAGAAACCGACTGCCGATCGGGCCATACCGCATAATCACAAAAAAAAACAGCAACACCTCCCCAAACATGGGCAAGGTAAACTCAAACTAACCAAGCACCGAACTGCGATAAGTCTTCCCCAGGGATTTCCCCTTCTAAAATTTCCTACCACGTGGCACTATTCACTATTCAAGGCGGGCAAGTACATATACATATATTTCAAACCTTAAAGCTAACAAAAAATATTTTCAACTGGGGATAGAGGGCCTTTAAAATTTTTCTAAGTTCTATTTGAACTTAACATTGTGAAAGTTCCAAAATATTTCCTAAGTTTGCAAGCCCCGTCACACCCACAGGACCCACGGGTTGACCCTCCTCGTAACCACGCTCTGCTACCAAATGTAACCCCACTTTATCTTGAGCAGTTAAACAAAAAAGAATATTTCTTTTTTGTAAAGAGGGGTCACAAGTTAATTAAAACTAGGCTAAGGCCTAGAGAAGCTAAAAATTGCGCTGGATCCAGTGAGACGGGACTTGCAATGAAAACTCAAGAATTAAATAATTAACAAATCCCTTTTTATTATTCTATCTCATAACAATTTAATAATAATAAATACAACAGTAATCTTTAATTCCCCTTTAAAATAGTTAAATAAATAAGTATGCTCTCTCAACAAGGCCACCTGAAAAATATTTACTGAAACTAAGAAAATAATTGCTATGTCACACTATCAATGAATTGAAAATTTAAAATAATCATAACCTTGAAATAAAGCTCCCATTAAACTATTTAATAAAATATAAAATTTATATTATGTGTTCCTTTTAAAATGCTGTATATAAATTAATGAAGATAAATGATTTCATTCCCAGTTACTATTAATAATTTAAATAATTATTAACAAATTAAATAAATTTTAAAGGTGACAATTCCTATACTTGTTATACTGTTAAATAAAATAATTAATTTCCTTAAAGAAATGATCAGCCACGATTATTGAGATAGAATACCTCCCTTAAAAACAAAATGAAAAGGATATACCCATATGAGTACATGTGTTAACTTTCTGTTGTAAAAGACATTGAATAATAAATCCCTATATCCCAAGTTCCCACCAAAAGTACAGAAAATGTATAATATTTATAACCCCCAAAATGTACGCAGAAATATACACACATAACATGTTCCACAAGACAAAAATACATTATACAATAGTATACATAAAATACATAAAGGTCTCTTGCCACGCCCTTTTTTTATTTTACCCTTCTGGTGTATATAAATTCTAACTCTTTCTTTATACGAATCCCAATTAGGATTAGAAATTTACTTTTATAATTGTACCCACATGGTGTGGGTTAATTGCACGTCATGTGTATAAGAGAATGCTAAAGCCCACAGTGGTCCCCAGGACATAAAAATTTAAAACCAAGTGCCTAAGTGGCTAAGTGCTTAAGTACTTAATTACGGGAGAAATAAAAATTGTTTAAAATAATTAACGCCCCCCAGTTATCATAACTAGTATAAAGAATTTATATATACTTAAATAGGGCCAATTAATAAAAAGAGAAAAATTGCACAATATTAGCACCTTATAAAAAAATACACTTGGGTCAGAGACGGACATGTTCATTCAACTTTCGGCTTGTCTCGACAAACTTGTCTCGACAAACAAGTCTCGACAAACAAGTTGAAAAGTGTTTCTACATGCATAGCTTGGTTGAAACTAGTTAAAAATTCACCTACCTCCCCAGTAATCTTTTTATACAAATGAAAAAACTGATTTTAAAATAAGAGAATATATATATATTTTTATACGTGGTGAATTGGACATGAGAAATTACTAATAGCAAAAACTGGCTTAAAATCTGTAGAGAAACCCCTATAATGAGAATGAGTGGAAATCTATGTTGCATGCTGACTTGTAACCATGTCAGTCTCTGAACTGACAATATACTATAAATATACTGAAATTTTACAATTAAATTTTTTATTCAGTGTACACACTAAACTGTCCCCTCAATTGGGGATCCAAATGAATGTTTAACTTGAAATGTCGAAACTGATGGTTATGTATAACTGGTCACTGTATGATGGTTGACTATGTGTGTAAATAATAATTGGATAGTTATCACCTGATTTCAGTCATGAAGGGTTTTTTGGAGTGACAAACTTGTGGCCGACATTATTAGGTGTTAGTGTGGTGGTGATCTAATTCTCTCTGGTATCGAGTGGAGCTTCTTGATGTTCAACGTTCAGTCATGTAGCAGGACTGTCTTCTCTGTTCGGCGGACCCTGCTTACATATTATATTTTTTAGTCAGAGACCACACACAAATGCCCCCACTGTTTGGACACCCTCCAAAATACATATATAAAGACAACACCTAGTTATGTGCTACATAATTAACTGGATCAAATTTATTTGGCCAACATGCCTTATTCAAAAATCTCTATACAATAATTCTTTATAATTTTGCACCTCACCTAATGTGAGTTACTTGTTTGCAATATAACAATTGATTTTGGATCTGTAACCTCTCATAAACTTATTACTTAGAGTGAATATATATAGTTACCACGTGGTGAAGGATTTGTTTAAAACACATAGTTTTTTACTACACATAATTTGATAGGGACATCATTTATATTTAACGTGCCTGAGTAAGTTCTCAAATATTTGTATAAAGTTTTACTGCTAAGTGCAGCAAAACTTACAGCACTTAACTAACAACGCATTGTGCAATAGGTTAAGTGCGCAACCCAATCTCGTTACATCGGTGTTAATTAAAGTTTAAACTTAATAATTTTGTTGTTAATGTACTTTAGGTTTTAGGGCCGAGATTCTGACACTCCAATAATCTAGTTTTATTAGCTTTAAGAAACTTTACGAACAATTTGCGTATTTCACCAAACACGATGCAACAGGTGAACAGACTCACTCACTCAGGCTTATTAAAAACACAGTTTTCTTCCGTAAAATATAGAATTTAATTAATATAAGGTAATCAAGACTTACCGCAGCCGTTTACAAATTATCTCTTCATAGTTAGAAGAAGCTGTAGTTGGAAATTATTCATCTCTCCACCAGAGAGAATAAAATGTCGATCGTCACCCACGCGGTATGTAGCCAGACAACCCTTAACAGAAATTTCAGCTCCTTGTCCGTTTGGGTAAGGAAAATCTCACCAGGACGCAGCACCGTTTTTTAAAACTGCTGCAAAAACTCAGCAGATGCCGCCACCGATCAAATAGTGCAGAGTAGAAAACGGTAGTTTCTCCTATCCGCGGGTAGAGCGCAGCACTAATTATGGCTTTAATTCTGTACTGCCCTTAACTACCAGCGGTATTTCATTAGTTTCGCATTGTTTTACCGCTAGATAGCAGCCCAGTTTAGGATCGTCAATTACTTCTCTCCAATTGTAAATAAGTGAACTAGCGCTGAAACTTTTGACTCAGCACATTTTTAAAAGCGGAAACTGGTTCAGGCTATAAGGTAAAACTTTTACATTTTTATATAAAAAACTTTGTGTTCCGAGTCGGTAGTGATTTAATTATATTTAGATACTTCCACTTTTGGGTATCCTAACGAAGTGAATAATTGCAAACAGGAGTGTTAAACGATTCAGCAGGCTATGGGAGCTTACTGCACTGAAAAATAACATTATCTGAAAACATTTTCTTAATACCTCCATGGACGCTCTTGCTGCTTGCATGGTTACTCTGATTTTTCTGGAACCATATGTGACATGTGTTAATGCCACATCATAGTTTCTCGCAAAAAAAAATTAATGCAACATAATGAACTTATAGGGATCATAATTAACTGTCATTGCAGCTCTCTCCCTTTCAATGAAGTATGGGTCTAACAATCTTACTGTTGTGTGTTTGAATAGTTAACACTCTTACTAGATGCTGAACCAACTGACCCTTAAGTTTTCTAACCATAACAATATTGCACTCTGAATAAACACTTCCCCATCATTCACAAATGAAAACAAAAAACATTCATTAAAGTAACCAAGTCACCGCTTTTAAAAGATTATAAAAATGAATTATGAACATTCTATTGCTCTGTAGGCTTTGAAATGGCATCAGTATACTGTTCAAGGAGTCTGAGCATGTAATCCACCATCAATGTCTATCAAACTATAGGTAGTCATTCTATAAAAAGTGGATCTGCATGCATTTCTGTACTAGATTAAAATTGTTAAAATTTGTATGTAAAGGTGAACATAAAGATTTTAACAATAATTTTTATCTAAATGTTAGTGTTTAATGTCATAAAAGTTAAGTACAATAATATTAGTTCTCAGGCACGCCATGGGCAACAAAATCCCAGAAGAAATAAATTTTCCCCTTGAACTCTGCACATGACAATACCTAGTAGTAATTATATACATTCTACTGTTTAATTTTCTCAATCATCTTGACACAGTAAATGGTCTCTCTTTCATTTTCTCCTCTTCATTTATTCATCTCTTTTACTCACACGTTTCTGTCTGTCTGGATACATCTTTCTCTCTCTCTCTCTCTCTCTCTCTCTCTCTCTCTCTCTCTCTCTCTCTCTCTCTCTCTCTTTCTCTCAGCATGTATAAATTCCATTCACTCCACACTGAATCCACTTTTGAAGCCTATCTCATTGTAGCCGGCCACATACGCAAAAACATTAACAACTTGGAAATCCTACATGTAAACATAGAGGATTGGAAACTAGATTACTTTTAAACAACTAAAAATATATAAACACACAGGAACATATGGAAACAATATTTTAAATGAACAGCCATAATTTCAGTCACATATACTCTTTGAACACATTACAGCACACACACACACACACACACACACACACACACACACACACACATACACTAAAACCATGATCTGTTGACCAAACCAAACAATGGTCCTAACTCCAGAAGCAGAATGACAGCACTCCTAGTGACTCCTTCTGACAAAGCTCACAAGTGACAGCTGGCTAAGTCAAATGTAAAACTTTCTTAAGGTTTTATCTAAAATATCAGTGTTCTGTGTTGGGAAAGTGTGTATAAATCACTTATGAATTTCCTTTATGGAGCAATCAGAACATTGTATAATTATGATCTGGTGAAATGCTAAATGACTAGTTAGCATTGTTAGATCTGAGTGAATGCAGTCCTTTGGTGTCTCTATTTCCATAGTGAACTGTATTTTTGAATGGATGATGTTTATATGAGTCAAGAATTTTGTTAGTGTGGGCAGAATACAAAGCAGTAGTCGATGTATCTAATCCACAAGGAAGGTTTTAGCTGTGCTGTGTTTGTTGCATATTTCTTGAGGTTGTCCATGAAGAGGTTTTGTTGCATGGTATTTGGTAAACACTTAAAGTGACAAGGTGTATTCCAAATAACATGCAAAATTTGCGACCATTTTTATATTGACCACTCTGGAAGAAATATTTGTCAATGTGTCCATGAACACAAACTGTCAGTAGCAAAACAAGAAGACAACACATCCCTGACAAAAGACACCAAAGAAATAGGACACACTTTTGATTTCAAAAATAAGAAAATCAGACAGTACAGTGAGGGAATTGAGATTTACCAGAAAGGGAAGGCAACGGTCAACAACAGAAATTAATATATAAAATTAGCGATAGCTTTGAAATTCCTAACTGACAGTTCAGAAAACAAAACACAACAAACTGCCACAACACACTCATTCCCACGCTCAAACCATCTCATGGTAACAACCCCAAGCAAGCAAGGATGAAGGAAGCAAGATATAAAACTCGCGCCATAGTTAAATCATGGTGAAGTCTTTCATGAACCCCATGTCCAGATGCTTCTAGAGACTGATGTTACTAAAGAACCAAAGTGGATCAATGATGTTCTTCAATACTTTATTTTTTAAATCCTGTATACTCTTACTTGGTACAGTCTCAAAGTTGGATACCATATATCTATATGGGGTTTTAAATATATTTACACAATACACATTTATTGCAAGTTATCAAATTGTCAGAGAGAAATTTTTTCCCATCAACCAATACAAGTGTGTATGCTTGAATTCCAGTTTGTCTCTTCTCGTTTTGACATGGGTCTTCTTTCTGTTTTGAATCCAATGACTTTAAACAATTAAATACAAATAAAAAGAGAGTGCATACTCTCTCTCTCTCTCTCTCTCTCTCTCTCTCTCTCTCTCACACACACACACACACACACACACACACACACACACACACACACACACACACACACACACATTCTTTGATACATGTCGTTTGATAACTGTTTCTGCACCCACCCATGCACCCTCTCCCTTTGACAATCTGCGTCTATCTGTTGTCTGGCCTGTCTGCCTTTGTCTCTGTCCTTCCATCTCCCCTCTCACTCTCTCTCTTTCTCAGTCCCTGTTTATATATTTGTCTATTTTTATCTTTCTCTGTCTTTAATTTCAGAGGGTTTTCAAAGGGAAATGTACACAATTTAAATGATAACAAATTACATTTCCACAAATTAAAAATTACTCAGAAAAGCTTCCACCAATAACTTAGTATTTGTAATTACATAAGTGCTCAAATTTCCAATTGCATGTTTTGTGTTTCATTGATAACATTTATGAGTATTATAGAAATCAATTAATTATATCAATCATCTAAGTACTGTTTTCTGTTAAATGGTGTACCCTCTGTGTGTGTGTGTGTGTGTGTGTGTGTGTGTGTGTGTGTGTGTGTGTGTGTGTGTGTGTGTGTGTGTGTGTGTGTGTGTGTGTGTGTGTGTGTGTGTGTGTGTGTGTGTGTGTGTGTGTGTGTGTGTGTGTGTGTGTGTGTGTGTGTGTGTGTGTGTGTGTGTGTGTGTGTGTGTGTGTGTGTGTGTGTGTGTGTGTGTGTGTGTGTGTGTGTGTGTGTGTGTGTGTGTGTGTGTGTGTGTGTGTGTGTGTGTGTGTGTGTGTGTGTGTGTGTGTGTGTGTGTGTGTGTGTGTGTGTGTGTGTGTGTGTGTGTGTGTGTGTGTGACTTGCAGTCAAGTATATATAGTGAATTGTGTGGCACCAGTGACAATCACTTATTAAGAGCAGTCACTATTGCACTGTGACTGCCATTACATCATGGGGTTCTCTACTAACATCTTGTTTATTATTGGACTTGTGTTTCTCATACATACAGTAAGTAAACTTTATTTCTAACACATTCTTTTGGCACTGCATGCTACTTGATGGTGCATATTTATTAACCCCCCCTCCTTACATTCATTTAACTGACCACAATTTGACATAAAAGTGCTTGATTATTTTTTGTTTAAATTGTAACGGTATGTATTCCATCATGTTGTTTTAAAATTAGTACTAAAAAAAAATATAATTATGGAATATGACAAAGGAAAACTGACATTTTCCATGAATTTTCAGATGTTGAATTTTTGACGTTTGACGTTGTGGTTTTCAGTCAATGTAAAAATTAAAAAAGTCATAGCTGAATTTTTTTTGTAACTGTTTTATTAACACCATTTTGAACACTTATTAATTTTAAACAAAAATAACAGTATTGTATAAATTTAATTGGTCTAATAATCTATTTGTGTTCGTAATATTTTGAAATAAGGCATAGCAGAAAGTCCCACATCACATTCTGTACACTTGTATATTGACTCTTATTTTATTTTGTTGTGAGTACACAGTACACCTTCTAGTAGAACATCCTGTCTGCTGTGTTGTGGGAAAGTGCTGGTGACGAAGTTGTAGCTGATCGGTTTCAAGGAAAGCGTGTCGTTTGCTCTTGGGTGTAGTGTTCTGTTGTGACCTATTCAACTGACTGAAGCCTCTCTGCATTCAATTGAAGTCACTTTTCCACCACATTATTCATGATTAGTGTCATCATTGTGTTTACACATATTTATGAGGTGGTGAAATTCTTTTTTTGTACCATAATTTTGCCTCATTCATGGTAGGCAAACTACCATGCAAAACAAACATGGTTTGAGACAAACATTCATCTGAAGTATGAATTAATAACACGAAATATAAACCAACATAGTGGGAAATCATGGAACTACCGTTATATATAATCATGTCAGAATACTTTATCAGAAAATAAAACAACGTTGACAAAATTACAGCGATGTATTATCTCATCAGCGGCACTTTTTTGAACAAACTGACTTATGTATTGTCTCATCACAAACCGTTAAAGGGTTATATTATTAACTTCATTTAATTGTTAATTGTTAACTATTAATTTAAATTGTTTTATTAATTCCAATTTAAAGTAGTTTTGACAGCTGTTTATTATGTAGTAATTCCTTTCACAGAAACATACTAATTAAACATTTTTTCATTCTTCATCTTCATCACCATCATCATCATTGTCTTCACATCACATCATAGAAATTGCTGCCTGTTCCACCTTCAAAGGTCCTCCAGCTATCTCTTCCTGGTCTACTCACACAGCAGTGTTCTATAAGACTTGTTTTGGCCAGTCTTGAATCTGACATTCTTTCTAAGTGTTCTTTCCACCATTGTTTATAATCTTTCAGTCTTTCATGCAATTTAAAACTTGTAACTCTTCTCTTATGACCTCATTCTTTATATGGTCAAGGTTAGAACACATTTTAAATCCTGTTAGGAACACAAGATTCAACCATTTCAGCATTCTTTTTCCTTAAAAATTTTAGCCATACAGGTCTAGGAGAGAAAATATTTTGAAGTTATTTTGAAGTTGTTCCCGCTCGCTTTTAGACATTTACGTATTTATATTGTTTTAAATTATTTATTTAATGTTGAATTTTAATATTTTAATTAATTGACAAATGTATCAACTTAAATGATACACAATTATTTTAAGTTCTGATGATGGGACAAGTGTCCCGAAACATGTCAACTTTGTGAAGACGTTGTTTCTGGAAGCCGCAGACGGTAAGTTGCAATATATTTGATTGAACAACACGTGGCTTGGTACTAAATATTTGGAATTATTCCTTTTAACTTGAAGTTATTGTTATTGAAAGCACACCATCACCAGTAGAAGACTATTGACATTTCGTGTTCTGGGAACATGCACTTACTGTTAAAAATTTATAATGAATATTTTTCTTTATAATTCTATAAATAAGTAAACATTTTGGCCATTACTAAACTACTTTCTTACTATTTAAAGTTACTGTGGTTATCTATCTGACAGATCATCACATCATCTGAATTGTCAATTTCAAAACAAAACAAAACACCAAACATCTCCCATCATAAAGTTTGCAATTGAAATGTTGACTCATTAAAACTACAAAAAACTACCTTCAATAAAATGCACATTATACAAACACATTATTTGACACAATAAAATAAAAAATGTAATTCTACAGAGTATCAACAGAGCTGTAGGATAGTATTTTGTTTTAATCATATGATACATTTCATTTATTGTATTTACTGAAACTGATGAAAATTTATCAACAAACGAAAATTTAGATTTCAGTATTTATACCCAAACTCTTGATAATGACAAAGTGATTGATGTGTGTAGAAGATATTATTTAAAAAGTGTACCATGTGTGTGTGTGTGTGTGTGTGTGTGTGTGTGTGTGTGTGTGTGTGTCCTCTATTGTGTTTTACTGTCGTATGTACTTGCACACAGACATATTCATGCTTGCAGCTGCACTGAAGACTAGGCTAAAAAAAAAAAAAAAAAACTATAGTAATTTGTAAGAAATTAATATTATAAAGAAATAATTTGTATCAAAATAAGAACAAACTAAAACTTGATAGTTTATAAATAATATAATAAAAGATAACATTTAGAGAATAACATATAATAATGAAAGATAATGAATTTTAATGAATGAAATAATGAATTTTAATGTAACATAGTCACATTGTATAAGTTATTATTATTGTCAAGAAAACCTGTTACTTAAAATAATGCAGACATTCACGCACAAACATACATACTTACACAAAATTCTGAAAATATAATTTTGAATTAACCTTTTTTTTCAAATGGGAATTTATTAACTTCACTGTTTTGTAGACACCTTTTCTTCTTAAAAATTTCAGGTAGCATACATACCTATATGTATGGTACAAACACATTGATTCCTGAAATCTGGATTTTGTTAGTCCAAAATCTTCAGAAATCTGAAACAGATTTTTGAAAAAAAAATTACCATAGTTATAAAAGTGTAACTACTATATGGTTACTGAATTTTTATTTTATGTTAATTATTGTATTGAAAATATACTAAACCTTGTAAATGACAGAGGGCACTATAGGCTATATTCATAGTATGATAACGAAAGTATACGTTTATTTATTAGAGACATGTTGACTTAAGAGGAATGCTGTTAGAAATCCATAAGGCATGCTAATAGAAAATGTCATACATTCTTTATTTCCATTCGACTATATTCCATTACAAGTAACTTTTTTCTTTAATTTTACACAAGTTAATAAAAGTCTTCTGTAAATAGTAGTTAACCTATAAAATTATTCTCTTTACTGTTTATAAGTCACTTTCTGAATAAAACTATGTTTGGATCTGGATCCACATTTGTCCATTGAGGCGAGCTGTCTTAAGACAGCTGCAACAGCTGTTACACATTAACTTCACACCTAGAAATACATGTGGACAAAAGTTAAAGACAGACAGACACTTATTCCAGAAAAAGTTCTACCAGGAAGACACATTTGCCAACACTAGGGAAGATCAAAAATTGTTCTACATTATTCTCTCTCTTTGTTTGCAGTATGCTGTCATTGTGAATGCAGAAGATGGGTACAATTTCAATGTTGAAGACAAGAATTCCCATTATCAACATCTCGAGGATATTGCACAAGACTCCAATAAAACCGATAACAATAATGAAGGTCTGGAAAATAAAAACTACGTCAAAGCTGAAGTCATAATACAGCAACAAAATGGAAAGCACAATCCTCTATGGAGGAGAACAACACAGAATCACAGGAGACAACGACGTACCACACCTCGGCACCAACATACTACTTCACACTCTCATAGAACAACTTGGGAACCACACACTACTAGACACCCACATAACAGGACAACTTGGAGACCATACACCACTGATTACCCATATAACAGGACAACTTGGAGACCATACACTACTGATTACCCATATAACAGGACAACTTGGAGACCATACACCACTGATTACCCATATAACAGAACAACTTGGAGACCATACACAACTGATTACCCATTCAACAGGACAACTTGGAGACCATATACCACTGATTATCCATATAACAGGACAACTTGGAGACCATACACTACTGATTACCCATATAACAGGACAACTTGGAGACCATACACCACTGATTACCCATACAACAGAACAACTTGGAGACCATACACCACTGATTACCCACACAACAGGACAACTTGGAGGCCATACACCACTGATTATCCATATAACAGGACAACTTGGAGACCATACACTACTGATTACCCATATAACAGGACAACTTGGAGACCATACACCACTGATTACCCATACAACAGAACAACTTGGAGACCATACACCACTGATTACCCACACAACAGGACAACTTGGAGACCATACACTACTGATTATCCATATAACAGGACAACTTGGATATGACCATACACTACTGATTACCCATACAACAGGACAACTTGGAGACCATACACAACTGATTATCCACACAATAGGACAACTTGGAAGCTATACACTACTGATTACCCACATAACAGGACAACTTGGAGACCACACACTACTGAATACCCACACAACAGGACAGAGTGGTACCCATATGTCATCTTTGCTTGATGCTGATCAACTTGAGGGCCATGGCATTGCAGGGAAGTTTGCTTCAACCATGTACAACACTTACCATCCTCACAGGATACTTTGCAATTCTTAAAGAATTCTTTGTGTAAGCTTTGTCTTACGTATAATTTGTACTCATATACTCTATTTATGATTGCCTAATTATAAGGATGATGATTTTTTTCACAACAAATCTGTTTTTACAATTATCCAATGTAGTCAGTATATGTGATTGAACAAAAATATAGCAATAAATTTTCAGATTAATAATGGCATTAAACTGTTGTCTGTTGCATCGTTTGGCCACACTGTATCTTTAGAATGTCTGTAAACCACCCTCCAAATAACTCAAGATACCTCAGGGTAACTTAATGGCAATGTTTATTTCTTCATGCTAACACATTATACTCCTTACTTTTCACTGGTCCTTGAATTGCAACACATTTTTAACAAAATTTCTCTATTGGTAAGCAATGAACATGAAATTTTATTTTTCTAAAATTGTCATCATTAGATTCAGCTCTCCAACCAACTTATTTTTTATATATACAATGGGCATACAAACAATGAATGTTTAGGCAAAATAAAAAAAATTAATTCTGCATGGTTTTTTATTGTATTTTGCAAGCAGGCCTGCTCAGTAGGAAGTAAGTTTGTAATGTTTACATTCTTCTTGTTGTTGATGTTTGGTGGTGCTCCAGCATTATACTACAATTCAGTATACAAAGTGTGATTAAAATTCAGCTACATATAACAACAATGAACTCCACTTGTGTATTACAATACCATCATTACATACATAAATGATTGATGGCGAAGTGTGCACTTCAATGAAATATGTAAGCTGCGGCCAAATAGCACCTGGTCCCCCCCTCATTTAGCATATTTGATTGAACTCCAGCCATAGTTCCGTACATCTGTTTTTAGAAAATAAAGGGATGAAAAACTATTTGTTAAATAGTCACAACACACTCTACTTTCAAAAATATTAAATAATTTATTATAAAAGTTGAAAATTATCAGTAACTTTTACAAAACTATGTACAACACCTCCTTTTTATTGTTTGAAGGTTAGAGTTTTAGACATCTTGATTTTTTAGCACCAAATAAATTGATAACGTTGTTGTGAAAGTTGGACTGCTCTTTTATTACTGATAAAAGGTTCTTTTCAATGGAAATAACTGAAAGTGCAAACAGTCTACTTTCATCGTGGGAGTTTCGGAGGCATTTTTTGATCCTCTTTAAGGATGAGAATGATTTCCGATGACTTACTTGTGACAGGAATCGTAACTATCAGATTTGCGAATTTAAGCACTTGAGGTAGGGTATTGCAAAGATCTGATATGTATAAATATTTAAGTAAGTCTGACACACTTTTCTCACATAAGTCTTTGTCTGAATAAATAATAGAAAGCTCACTTCGCAGCCACGGCAAATCAAACGACTTTCCATATGACATTTTCAAAGAGGTAAAGTGTTATTCAGGATATGTTAAGTAAAACAAGAAACGTCTTACTTTTGAGTAGATTTACTAATAATTCTTCAATAACACAATTACACTCATTGACATGAGGAACAAGTTCCGGCAACATAACACAAGGAGCAGTAGAACCAGACATTTTCGCAGAAAACATTGCAACTTTTAATACAATTAAACAGCAAACAACCAAACAACGTGCATATTTTATGGTGATCATATCTTGTTTCAATAACCTGATTTTTTTTACCATCATGCAGAATTGAGCATATTTTTTTCCATTCTTCCTCATCCACACAGTTTATTGGCACTGTTAATTTTAAAAATCTTTAAAATATTTATAGGCCTACAACAAGCTAGGAAGAAATAAGACACTGTAATTCTTAATTCCAAACAGCTATTGTTTTACATTCTAAATCAGAGCCAGTATCTATTCATTGCTAATTTCTTTTTTTTAAGAGATAAAAAAAGAGAAAGTAATACAGGACCTTTTCAGTTATCTGCCAGCAAATGTTAATTTGGTAAATGTGAATTCTCAGTCATCAAATAATCAAAACGTTTTGAAATGAACATTTTTATTGACAAAATGAAATGAAACAATTAATTTCTAAATGGAAAACCTATACATTACTGTGGCAGCATCGAAAAGGCAATATTTTGTAACATTTATTCAAACAATATTGCACCATGTTGTTTCTGATGCTGCACGTATTCACAAAAGTGTATTCAACCATAATGTATCTCTAATTAACCAGAATCTTAAAAAATCATCATCTGCACTCCAAGGACTAGCCCCTAGTTGATCTGTTCTGGAAACCCATTGCCTACTTGTGTACTAACATCTCTCTTTGGCTCATATCTGAAGGCTGTTACTGGTACCTGTTATTTGGCATTTATTCCTTTTCTGTTCTAGGGGGAAATATCACTTGTGTACTTCTAAACACTTATTTCTACAGAAGCTGGAATTTTCTTTTTTTAAAGAAAAATACATTTTTTAAACAAAATTACATGATTACTCTTAAGCAATAATTCATGATTTTAAAGTAGCAAAAGTTTCCAATTTGCAATTTGTGTGTATCCCTTCTAATTTTAATTGTTTAAGCTTCTGTGGTTAGTTCTTTAGATAGTTTGGAATTATGCTAACTTGGATTTCGTTGTCCATAACCAAGTCCGTTACTTAACTAAATATAATTAATGCACTACCGACTCGGAACACAAAGTGTTTTTATATGTAAAAACGTAAAAGTTTTACCTTAGAGCCTGAACCAGTTTTCACTTTTACAAAAGCTTCTTTAAAAATAAAAAACTTTGTGTTCTGAGTCGGTAGTGAATTAATTATATTTAGTTTGCTAACTCATTATTCCAGTCAGTGTCACTTTCATGTAAGATATCACATCCCAGGTAATTAAAATGTTAAATATGTTTTAAAATTTAATTGTCAAGTATTAGCTTTGTTGCAATTGGATGTTTATTTACGAATGCTGTAGTTTTTGATTTTGTAGCAAGAATCTTTATCTAAAAATTAACTGCAAACATCACCTTTTATGGAATGGTCTTCTGTTTTCTATATCATTTTTTCTCTCTTTCTCTCAAAAGGAATACCAATAAGCATAAAGTAAGACCTTTTCTGAGAAGTAACAAAAAATATATATCCAGAGGAAAGAGGATAGATGAAGCAATCTAGTAATCATGTAAAAGATGATCCATGATCTAATAGACATGAGTTCAGTAGAAACATCTTATTATCTAGGGTAGTGGATTTTCCTCCGAAATTCTTGTTTGATTTACATTATACAATAATTGGAGCAAATGGGTGGAACATGTGTAACATGTAAATTTACAGTAGTATGGGAATACAGAACTGTGGATTCCCTAAATATCAATATGAATTATAATGGAAGCAGTGGGGTAGCTAGGCTTTTTGGCGCCCGGGGCAAGAGATCGTCGGGCGCCTCACTTTCACAATTAAAAGGGGGCAAGAAAAGGCAATTAAAAGAATAACTGTCCAGAAAAAGAACAAGGTCACAAAATTAAAGTTTTCTATTGCATTATTATTAATTCTGCACGTTCCCTCATATCGATTGTTTCAGTCGGTGTATCCCTCAATTTCTCCAGTGCAGCCATCACTTCAACCAGTTGAGTGGATATTGCTTTCACCGTATCTGCCTTTGAACTCCACCTGGTATTACAATGTCCTTTTAGAGTAATATTAACGAAGTCTTTAAGAACGCTCCATCTATGAGTGGAACAGGGAAAGAAGGTGAACAGACGTTCTACTGTCCCAAAAATTGTCACTAACTGAGCATTTACATGAGCTGCATTAACTCCAACTGACTTAAATGAATGGTTGTCACAGGAAACAAACACAGCTAGTGGATTCAAATCTAATATTCTCTTCTGAACTCCTGGATGGATATCAGTCACTGTTACAGCGTAATTTGTTATCATAATGAACCGTAATTACGATGCTTGAGTATAAATAGACTAATACTGTTTATCATGGTGTATGATAACAGACAAGCTGGCTGGTTATGCTTCTTTTACGAAAAGAATAGTCATATCAAAGAAACAAGTTGTTTGTACTTTTATAAACTAAAAACAATTGTTTCATGTATCTGCTCACTTTGCCACCCTCCTGACTATGCCGCCCGGGGCGGCTGCCCCCTTGCCCCCCCCCAGCTACGCCTCTGAATGGAAGTGATCCTGATATCTATGTGTCTGTCGACAGTTTTGTGTAGTACAAAAACAATAAAGCATAAGTATATAATTGCCTTCATCATCCTTCACAGCTTGTGGGAATCATCATATCCTGCTCATGTGTGTACCAAATACAATAAAACAGTTGACAAGTTAGCAAAAAAAAAAAAGGCCAGGAAATTGACATGTTAACTCTTTCTGATTACAATTCCTTGGTGAAATTTATATTAATTTCACAAAAATTAGTGATACAACACAAAATACCTTAAATTAATGCTGCAGAAAGAACTCTACTATAATAGCGAGGCTTCAAACTGGTCACATTGGAGAAATGAAGATCAATATTCTAATAAGCCTTCGTTACCGGGTTTATAATGTTTACAATGGGAGAATGTCTACTCACCCGTTCGGTCGTTCAAATTTGAATTTACTGCCTCAACGTCTGGTTGGCCAACTCTCCTTAGTAGACCAAAATTGTAAAGTTTACTATTCTTTATTTTTGTGCTCAAATTTTAATATTTCATTGAATAAAATCAAACATACAGTTTAACATTTGTACTAGTTTTTATTAACAATTATTAATTGGGTTCAATGTTCTACAATTTCTTTCAAAATATAATTCGTATTTTTGCGCCGGCATGTTTAATTATTTGTGGTTGGCTATTCTGTCCGCTCGTGTGTATGTAGACTCACTGCTATGGAATTTAGTTTTCTTCGTTTATTTAATCTCAGGTCGAAGTTCTTGTGACTACAGAAAATGTTGTTATATTGACTAATAAAAGTACAAAATTTTACAAATACCATATACAGTAACTATTATAGAACAGGTGGTATACTTATAATTACAGTGGTAAATTATATCTATGGGAATTAGTGTTTTGTAGGTTAGTCAACCTATGCATTTTTTTTAATACATATTCCTTAAAAACCCAATGTTGGAGTGATATAGTTATTTAATTTGAGGTGTTTGTTAACTAAAATCAAGTTCAAGTGTTTATTAAAAGTGATAAGTGATGTGGAAAGTGTACACTTCTGGTTGAGTTTCTTGTGTTTTTTCTGTGAAGGCATATTTAAAATATACTCAACACTCCTTCGTCTCTGCTGTACAGGGTAATAATTCTCTCGAATACTGCTGCTTGTCCTTTCTTGGGTGGTACGGTTAATTCCAAATGCAATTTTCATAGTTCTCTGGTTACGATGTTTAACTTCCCTCAGTCATACTGGTTAAGGCCAGTTCCAGGGTTCATTTACGTTTTCATATATTTTCTTCCTTCAGTTGGTTATTATTACTTCACTTGGGCTTCTTCAGCAATTCCTCCTGGTTAAATTTTAATTTCTTCTGGTGAATTTATTAATTTGGTTAGTATCAGGGTTACTAGTGTGATTTAATTCATCATCTTGATCATTACTTTCGATAAAATTGGTTGAATTACTTCTTTTTTATTCCTTGTGGGTTTAATACATCTACCCTACTCAAACTCTAATAATGGAATGAAACAATTTATTAACGGTTTCCTTCTAACAAGGTTTGGTTGTTATGGCAACCTCATCTCAAACACTTAAGTCCCATTGGTTGATAATTTATAACATTGTTATATCAAACTAACGTTTTTCTATACAAAATTATTAAAAATCTTTAAATTATTATAACTCCCTTATACTACCTGTAATATTAAATACAATAACACCATTAGTTTGCTTTTTTTTTACATGTTATTTTGATACCACACATAGTTATTTTTTGTCAAATTATTACAGATTACTAATTTTTCCATTAGTTTTTCTTTTGTTAATTACATTTAAACTAATTATTATCTATCCAGTTTTGTTTCCTACACTATTATTATGAAACCTAAACAGATTATACACTTTATTTTATCAATGGCTATTGCTTTATCTTAAATTTCACAAATTTCTGGTTATCAGTTCTAAGCTTAATGCCTAGAGTAGGGTGACCAGACGTCCCGTTTTTAACGGGATTGTCCCTTTTTTTCATTATGTGTCCCATTGTCCCGGCAAATTATTAACGGGACGCCAAATGTCCCGTTTTTCCGTACTTGCAATAACGGATAACCTAATCTTTTATCTTCGCTTCGTTTTGATTTTTTATTTGTTTTTGTGCATTTTGGTCTCGTTCGTTTCAACTTTCTTACTGAGGTCAAGACGGGTCTCGAATGGTTAAGGGAACGCAATCGCGAAAAGAAATGATGATCTCTGGTTTCCGCCAGAGTGCGTCAAGGGAGAGTGAGGCAATCAAGGTAAACTTTTTTTTGTTTGGTTAGTTTTAACGCTTGGCGTGGTGAGCTTGCTCCATTGTCTGTTGTTCGCTTGGTTCGAGATACACGTGCATATTAATATGGGGCAAAGAAAGTGTACTTTCTCCAAAAACCTGAAAGAAGAGTTTCCTTTCTTGAAGGACGACACCACATCTACAAAGGTAGAATGTACTTTATGTCGTTCAGTTTTTTCCATTGAACATGGAGGACGTGCCGATATTACACAGCACATTAAGAAAAAGAAACACATGTTGGCAGTTTCCGCGAGAATGGACTACAAACTGAGGAAGATAAACGTATCGCTGCTGAAGAAGGGCTGTTTGCATTTCATAGTGCAAAACACAACCATTCTTTCCGTTCAATGGACTGCACATCTCTTATCATCAGAGAACTATTTGAGAAGAAATTCACGTGTTCCAGGACAAAGTGCGAGTCGATTTTAGTGAACGTTTTATCGCCGTATGCAATGCATGAAGTGCAATCAGAACTTGAAGATGCTAAGTATGTGTCTGTGATGGTTGGTGCATCAAATCACAAAAGCTTAAAATTAGTGCCGATTCTAGTTAGGTATTTCATTCCTACCAAAGGTGTTCAGTGCAAAGTAATCTGTTTTCAGAACGTTGGTGGAGAAACAGCAGAATTATTAGCTAATCATGTTCTGGACATCTTAAAGAAACATCATTTAGTTGACAAGATCATCGCGTTTTGTGCAGATAACTGTAACACTAACTTTGGTGGGTACAAGAGGGCCAGAACAAACAACGTTTTTTCTAAATTGAACAGTGTGCTCAAAATGAATATTAAAGGCATTGGTTGTGCAGCTCATGTGGTACACAAAGGTGTACAAACAAGTGCAGACATTCTTCCTATCGACATAGAAACAGTAGTGAATAAAATATTTCAATATTTTCACATTTATACCGTGCGTGTGGAGGAATTGAAATTATTTTGTGATTTTGTTGCTACTGAATATAAGCAGGTTCTGGGTAGTGTTAAAACTAGATGGTTGTCATTGTTGCCAGGAGTTACAAGGGTTATTGATATTTATGAACCTCTAAAGTCTTATTTCATGTCTCAGGATAGGTGTCCTACATTGCTAAAACAATTTTTTGAGAACCCACAGTCACTTCTTTGGCTTCATTTTATACAAAGCCAACTGAAAATGTTTTCAAATTCAATCCAAAAGTTGGAAAGAACCAACATTTCAGCCACTGAAGTAGCTGAAGAATTAGAATTGCTTACAGAAAAAGTCAATAACAGGAAATGTAGTAAGTTTCAAACTTCAGTTGTTTCTTCAATTTTAATTGACTTAGAAAATGAAGGTCTTTTCACCCAATCGAAATATGAAACGATTACCAATTTGTTTTATGACACTTTTTTAAGTTATTTAAACAAGTGGGTCTCTCCATATCAGCCTCTGAAATCATTTCGTTTGATAACATTGAAAAATTCTGTATCTTGGGATGAGGTTTTAAAAAGTCTGAAAATTCTTAAGACAGTAGATTCATGTTCAACAATTCAGGTACATGAAGATGAATTATTTGATGAGATAGGACATGTGAACAAAGTTTTATCCAGAAAATTTGAGGAATGGGAAAAAGTTAATGTGGAGATTGATAAGAAATGGTGTGATGTCTTCCACATACTTAAAAGTATAGGCATTCCATGTAAAAACATAGAGGTGGATGTGAGTTTTGCTCTGGCTGTACCAGGCACAAATGCTGTTGTGGAAAGAGTCTTTTCAATTGTGAACTCCCTTTGGATTGATGAAAGAAACCGTTTTACTACCAAAACTATTCAAGCAATTGTAATTTTAAAAACTCATTTTCAAGACCTTAGCTGTAAGGAATTTTACAACCTGCTATTAAGTAATTCAAAGCTCTTGCGAGATATCAGGTCTTGTGATAAGTATAAAGTTAATAGTGATGTTCCTGATTCAGAAGCCACAATTTCATGTTCAGCAGGTTGTTGATATCTATGAATCACATCCATGTAATTTTATAGTTGTTAAGAATTTGAATAATTATAATTTTATAATTCTTGAAAAAACTTGATCAATTATAATATGATCCAGTGCCATGATAAGTATGTTTTTAAGTTGGTTATTAAAATATATGTCTTTTTATGTGTAAAAAGTAGTTTTTATTTGTCTTAGTGAAGCAGTGCAGTCATATATGAAGCACATTTTCTTTGTAATTCGTGTCCTGTTTTGTCCTGTTTTTTTATTTCCATATTTCAGAAATGTCCTGTTTTACGTCATAAAAAATCTGGTCACCCTAGCCTAGAGTTCATCATTCATCTACCCTATACTCATTACAATGGTTTATAGTCATTTATGTTAATTTTAATGTTACTAAACATTATTACTGAAACAAACTAACTTAACTCATAACATTTGATTATTTTTAATCATCATATAACATTATATAATGTAACGGGGCTAAATAGAGGAGCATTTTATTTTATTAAATTCATTTTATTTTCAATGGTAACTCCCTGTATAAATACGGTAGCAAGTCCCAGCAATGAAACGGTTTGTGCCTACAAAGAACAGTGGAATGAGATGTATGTTCAGCAACGCAATTTCATTCCAGGAAATCTAGGGTTGTGTGACCCATCAGTGTGCGCGAACACGAGCAAGCGCGCGGACAGGACGCTAAGACACCGGACAAAAAATGGCCCGAAGTAACTTTTTGTCGGCAACGTGGTCCCATGCTGACGGAAGTCTGAATACACCACGCCCATTTGAGTGACGTAACTAGTGGCCTCAAAATTTCGTCAACGTCTAAAACACATGAAGAACCCACACTGTGAGTACAGTGACGAGCATTTTAACAACAGAAGGCATTGGTAATTTCCGTTTTGTCCAAAACTTGGGGAGTGGGGTAGCTTGTTAACACTCTGCGCATTCATCTAACCGTTCTTCGCCTGGCCAGGCAAGCACAAGAAGTCTTCTAAATTTTAACGTAGAAAAGTAATAAACTTTTCCGAAGAAGTGAAACAGTGTACCAAAATGAAATAAGTGCAGTGTAACAGAAGAAAAACAACCAACCATGTATTAAAAAACTTTCGGACAGCAACGGAGTGCAACACGCGACGATGTTAAGTAAACCAACAACAATTCACCACCTAAATGATTGCATTTTCTTTTTTAGGCCTACATTAAATAAATAGGGGGGTTTCTGTATGAATGTCGTGCGTGAGCATACTGGGTGCTTTCTTTAGAATAAGTAACGTGTAGAAATCTATGTTCGGTTAAACGCAATTTTGAGTAACCTATAATGTGTTAAAAGTGAGAGAGAGAAATTGAGTTTTAGAGGAGAATATAAAATGAAATAGTTATATAATAAAAAAATTTGAATTCCATTATATAAATGAGCATAGCGTACATTTTTCATGTAACCTTATAATCATACTTGCATTTCGCAGTTTGTGTGACGTAACCCTGGGCTGAGAAAAAAAGGTAAGTGGGAGATAAATATATTATGATATTGATACAAATGTGATAAATAATAACGTCACAAATGGCGCAACCGAAACAGGGACCAGTTTTTATAAATTGAAATTTATATATAAAGACCGCACCTACAAGTGAATGCAAGTTTGATTTAAAGGTTAAGTAACAGTACGTAAAAATTACGTAAAGTACATAAAACAGCAAACCAAGGTTAGATTAAGTATAAGATGTTGTATATGTAAATTAAGAATTAGTTAAATAAAAATCAGTAAATTTACAACTTAAAAATGGCAGGAAATAATGAAAACGATGGAAATGAAATAACTAATGTTGACAATTTTGATGAATTAAGTATTATGAATAATTTTGAGGTCCACTCGACTCCAAACGGGGGTCAGGACAATAAAATAGAACTAAATGTTACAAGTAAAACAAGATTACAGATGATTCGGGGATTCAAGTAACCCCAAAGTTGAGTAGGGAAAGTAAAATTAATGATAATGAAGTCAGTTTCACTGACAATAAAACAGAAAGTCAGTCGATACCGGTCCAAGGTAAAAAATCTGACGATAGCTATGAAATGTTTAAAATGATACAAGCAATGATAGAAAAACAGAGTGTAAAGTTTGATGAACAAAAAAACGAAATTACGTAAAATTTGACATACAAAATAATAATTTCAATGATAAATTGATGAGTTGAAAAACGAAATACACGAACAAAAAGTAAAATGCGAAAACAATTTCAGTGAGTTAAAAAACCATATTAATGAGATCAATAAGCGTTTTGAAAACAATAATGAAGAATTTGCCAGTAAACTTAATGAGTTGAATACTAAAGTAGATAGTTTAATAAAGAACATAGACGTTCAAATTAATGAGATGGAGAGTGATATATTAGAGACAGTCGATAAACAAATGAATGAGACTAATGAGAAATTAATAAGTTCAGTAAATGAATATAATAATGAAATAGAATCTAAAATAAGTAAGTGTAATACTGAAACCGAATGTAAGTTTAATAGTGTAGTGGTTAAAATGGAAAAATGAATCAAAATATTGATGAGCATAAAAATAATACAGACATTAGAATCAGTGAAATTGAAAATACCTGTAAAACAGAAATACTGTACAGGCATTAAATGAAACAATTAATGTAATAACCGAAAATAGCATTAAAACTGAATGTATTAACGATAAAAAATTGTATTCCATTGAACAAAGTATTAGTAGTGTTAAAGATGAGTTGAGTTTAGCAATTAACCAAAGGTTGAACAATATTACCGAACGAGTAGTAATTACACGAGATGTAAATAATGAAATTGAACTTGAAACTTTTTGTAGTGAGAATCGTAGAGTGCATCCAATGCAATTTTTAAATTGAGTACGGGAATTTAACAAATTTAATGGTAGTAGTTGGGAGATTAAACTTATCAAAATTTAAAAATGTTTCAAGGGTAATTCTGAAATATGGGCAGAGATACATAGAAACGAATGGGAAAGATACGAAAATTTTGAAACCGCGTTCCGTAATAAATACTGGTAGGAAGAGGAGCAGGAGATCTTGCGAAGTCAAATAATGGGAACACGGAATTTCGGGAGAAACAACAGTATAATTATGGTGTATACCATGAGACTGTTTAACGAAGCAAAATACTTAGAACCACCGTTACCATTCCAGTCGTTTGTACGCCATGTCAGCAAAAACTTACCGAGAGAGGTACAGATCACGTTGATGACGAGAGAGGTAAGTGACATCAATGAATTAGAAAAAGTGTTAGATGTGTTTCAGAATATTAGGGACCAGGAAGCCAGCAGACGTCCACAACAACCCAATGTAAGCAATGGAGGGAGTTATGCACCAAGGGGAGGACAAAACGTGGGAAATACACATAATGGTCGAGAACCAGGCAGACGATATCCGATGTGGAAATGTGATGGGTGTCTCGGGGAAAATTATGCTGACCGTAATTTTTGTTATAGATGTAGGAAGGCGAGGCCCGGTCATCAGCCAAGGATGCAGCAGAGATACAACAACACACAGCAGAGAAACAGCGAAGGACGAGCCGAGAATACAAGAAACGAAGGAGGAAATCAGCAGACAGGAAGAGTGTACACGCCCAGAAATACGGCTGAGAGGACGGAAAACTAATAAGGACAATGGATGAGGAGGCCCGGTGTGACGATTTAAATTGTAAAACAAATAAAAAAAATTAATAATAAAAATATAAAATAGGAAGTTAGTGAAAACCATTAAATCGCACTATTAAACCAAATACCCCTGAACTAACTCATAATAGTAATGAGAATTAAAAAAGAAAATTTAACTAAAATAATTAATTAAAACTGTGAAAGCAAAAGTTAAAAAATAAAACTGTTAACCCTTTATTAAATTTATCATGCTATAACCTGTGTATTCCGGATCCAACTTGCATACCGACCCGGCATTAAATAAGGAATACCTGTAAACTATAATGTAAATAATTAATAATTTAAAGTCACTAGTAGTAGTTGTAATAAATTCTGTAGACAAGCAAAGTCTCGATTGTTTATTTTGTCGAACTGTAAGACAGTATTACTAATTAAAAGTTGGAACTATATTATGGCGGAGTATTCACTCCGCGTCGTTGCAACTTTCCTGTTGTAACAATGTAGGACTTATGATGCGGCTTTCAAACTGTAAACAGCTCCAAGCGGGGCTCTGCACAAAATGTTAATTTTTTTTCAATTTTATTTGATTGTTAGCTTCCACTAAAAGTGTGGAGAGCTAGATATAAGTAACTAAGATGTAGTGAGTATTTTTTTAAAAACAAAGATGTGAAAAAAGAAAATGAGTGTATAAGGTGACATCTCCTGTTAATTAAAATAAACGATCAAATATGGTTCAAGTTAAGGGTAATTCCAACATAATGTGAACAGAATATGTAAACTCCAATACTACGGTGCCATTAAATATGTGATGTGAATAACTGTGAATAGTGACGACTAAGACCTAAACTGCATTTACACTACCGCCGAGGATCAGGACGACTTCACGCTAGATGACACCATAACATCCATTTCATCATTAATTGACTCCGAGGACATCCACTGGAAAGACTACCCCGATGACAACCCACGACTAAGAGAGTACAGAAGAATCACGCGGCAGGACATGGACAGATAACATTTAACTAAGAGGTTACGCGGAAGCTCGTCTTCCGTGAATTATGTATATTTAAAATATAAGTATTATAAATGAAAAAGACTTTTAAAAGACAATCTCTAAGCGTTAAGCTTTAAAATGGTGTAACCAGTAATTTCTGAAATCATACGTTGTAACATAACTCTTGTTATGTAACTTTGAAACATCGCTCAACTAAATAAAACCATTCTACAAATGGTATTTAAGTAATAATGTAATTGTCTAAACAAGTAGAGTAAATTTGAAACTTCTTAACTAGTTTAAAGAGACTCGGATCCGAGGTAAATGCATTATCTGTATGATCATTTTTAAGACAGAAAACCCCTTTACAATTTCTGTGTAAGTAACATTTTTATTTGTAACGTGTTACCTATCATATGTAAATAAAGGGATGTCATCTTTGTTACACACTAAAGTGAGTGCATAAATCAGCTAAATTCCATCCCCTTGTTTCTTTTAATTAGAGTAATTATAATTATTGTTAGTGGTGTGTTTGATTTTTCAGTTTGTTACAACGTAGTCAGCCTGTATAATTGGCTAGAGTCAATTATCACGGGTTCCCTGGATTATAACGTAGCTGACACGTTATACCGGCCATTGTCGATAGATAACTGCGGGGTCCATGGAGATAGATACAGGAATCACACAATTCACACAGATATGGCGACCGAATTAATGGAAGAAGAGGAGACGGGAACGATGAGACCAGAAGCATGGTTGATGGAGGTAAAATTGGAAATTGAAGGTAAGACAATTACCACACTAATAGACATAGGTAGTGAAGTATCAGTAATAGCAGAACACGTACTAAATAAATTAAGAGAAACTAACAAAAATATTCCATCTTTCCCAGTTGCGGGGGTAACCATTGTAGGCATTAAGGGTGTTAGAAGTAAACGGGTTACAACACAAGTCCAGTTGAATATATTAATAAATGGGGAAAGTTATGAAAATACATTCTTAGTTGTAAGGGGCTTAAACTTAGGTAATGATTTTCTGATCAGGAATAATGCGTTAATCAATTTTAGAAAGAGAATTTTAGAATTGAACAATGAATGTAAACAAATAACAGTTAATTTTGAGCGGGTGTTAGATACAGTAAAGATTTCGGGCATAAGGGTTATACCAAACAGGGTCATAGATAGGGACACGGAATTTAGTATGAATATGTGTAGAGAGAGAGTGAGTGATGAGAGTGATGAGAGAATATAGGCGGATAGAGCGGTTAAATTTTGTGGTGAGGGTGGCGCAATGGGGAGTTCTCAACGTGAAGCGTTGTAGCGGGTAGTCGAGGGTTTTAGGGGAGTGTTTGCCGGGGAACCAGGAAGGGCAAAAGGTTATGAGTGTGAATTAAAAGTGAGGGAGCATGCGCCATATGTACAACGAAGTTATCCGGTACCATATTCAAAAAGGGGGGCAGTGCAGTTAGAATTGGATAGAATGTTAGAGGGTGGTATAATAGAAAGATCGGTGTCGACCTATTCCAACCCTTTAGTGGTAGTTATAAAGAAGGACGGGAGAGTTAGATTGTGTCTAGACGCGAGAAAAATAAACCAAATTATTATTCCTGATAGACAGTCCCCTGAGGCAATTGAAGAAATTTTTCAGAAGTTCAGTGGGGTGAAATATATGACGTCGTTAGACTTGACAACAGATTACTGGCAGGTACCGCTAGCTCAAAATAGTCGCAAGTATACTGCATTTTTATTTAACGGAAAAAATTATCAGTTTACTAGCTTACCGTTTGGATTGAACACCAGCGTAGCTAGTTTTATTAAGTGTCTTGATGAAATTTTGCAGCCCCATAATTTAGATTTTTTGACTATATATGTGGATGACATTTTGATAGCTTCCAGAACATTTGAGGAGCATGTAGAACATTTAGAGTATGTGTTGGAGAAGTTATACCAGGGAGGTTTAACTGTGAATTGGGATAAATCTAAATTTTTACAGACTGAAATACATTTTCTAGGATTCATCATAACACCTACAGGAATACGGGCTAATCCGGACAAAATAGAATCCATCATGGCATTCCCGGAGCCTAAAAACATAAAACAATTACAAAGTTTTCTTGGCCTATGTAATTTTTACAGGAAGTTCCAGCGAAACTACACCCAGATGACGGTAAGACTTAGCGCCGTGTTGCAGAAGAACAAACAATGGAGTTAGGGGGAAAATGAAAGGGAGGCATTCTGCGAAATAAAAAATAAGTTCGCTGATATGATTTTAATGAACCACCCAAATTTCAATAATAATTTTTATTTACAGACAGACGCTAGTAATATAGCACTAGGAGCCGAACTATATCAAGAGGACGAGGCGAGAGAACACCACACCATTGCTTTCGCCAGCCGGACGTTGCTAGCATCAGAACGCAACTACACAACTACAGAGAAGGACCTCCTCAGCATAGTGTTCGCAGTAAAGAAGTTCCGGACCTATCTGCTGGGCAGTAACACTATCATCAGGACTGACCATAAAGCGTTGTCGTTCCTTGAACACATGTAAGCTCACACACAGCCGGATAACCAGGTGGGTGTTAGCTCTCCAAGAGTACAATTTTTCTTGGGAATACATTAAGGGGGTAGAGAACAGAATACCAGACACACTATCACTTGTAGACACAGACAGAAATAGAACCGGTAGAGATATTAAAGAAATAGAGATTTATAGACTATCCAGGGAAGATAAGCTTTTTGGGGAAGAATTGAAAGACATAAACATAATGCAAAGAGATGATAGTAAACTAAATAAAATTATAACCAGTGTAGAATCAGAATTAGATGAATTTGGGTATAAACAATATTTTCAGGTGTTTAATGGGAGTTTATTTAAGAGAGTCGAGGGTAGAGAGAGGGATTGGAGGTTAGTAATACCGGAGGGATTGA
This sequence comes from Magicicada septendecula, assembly GCA_034769895.1. NCBI lineage: Eukaryota > Metazoa > Arthropoda > Insecta > Hemiptera > Cicadidae > Magicicada > Magicicada septendecula. The sequence goes on along the minus strand of CM068375.1, from coordinate 92,731,881 downwards.
TAGAAAAAATAGTGTGGGACTGTCACTTGGGGCAAAAACGTGTGTGAGTGTATTAAGGGGATCTTGTTTATTTAGAAATATGGAAAGACGCGTTCGAAAAATACTTAGAGTTTGTGAACTGTGTCAGAAATCCAAAGTGGTGAATTATAGGGTAGAAGGGGAGTTAAATTACATTAAGGTGGAGAAACCATTTGATTTAGTAGCTGTGAATTTGTATGGCCCATTGCCAAAGGGTAGGGGTGGTGTTATGTATATTTTCGTTGTGCTTGATACTTTTTCCAAATATGTCCGATTGTATAGTGTGAAGAGAGCAACGAGCAAGGTGCTGAGTGAGAAGATCACACGAGACTACATGGTCAACATTGGAAAGCCAAAAGTAATCCTGTCAGACTACGGACCACAGTTCATCAGTGGAAAATGGCGCCAGACTCTCGGATGGGAAGGTATCATCACAAAACACTGCAGTATATCATCCGCAGTCCAACCAGGCGGAGAGGGTCATGAGGGAATTGGGCAGAATTTTCCGAGCATACTATCACGCCAAAAATAGCGAGTGGCCTTTGTACGTTCAGAGAGTGGAAAACTGGCTGAACAGCGTAACACATGAGTCAACCAGGTTCACGCCTTACGAGCTGGTAAAAGGAAAGCGTCCACCACGGATTTTAGAGCAGTTATTCGATTTTCCACCTGAGATGAGTACAATAAACCAGGACATAAAATTGAGACTGGCTAACGAAAGGTTATTGACGAAAGGAGAAAGGCGGAAACGGAGACATGATATGAGAGGTAAGTGTGTGAAGTATGAAATTGGACAATTAGTATTGGTAAAATGCCATGATTTATTAAATGCTCAGGACAAGGAGATAAAAAAGTTCTTTTTACTATACGAGGGCCCCTACGAGATAATAGAAATTAAAATGAATAGTTCATATGTTTTGCAGAACCGGGAGACACGAGAAATAGTGGGTACACAGAATGCTACAAATTTGAAGTTATATTGGTCATAGTGAAAATTTTGAATTTTAATATTGTAACAGTACCAAAAATATGGTAGTTACATAATATAAACGAATGTAACGTCAAGTATGAGAAAAAACATGGGAATATATCTAGATAAACAAAGCTAAGTGTATATAAGTGTGTATCTACAAAAATATTAATAAAAAAATCCAACAATGAAGAAGAGAATACGAATATATCAACATTAGTTATAAAATGAAGAAAGAAAATGCCACAAGCCCAAAACAAAAATATCAGTAAATAGACCCAATAGGATCCAACAGTGAGGGGAATCAACGAAACAAGGATCAGCAAGCTCCAACAACAATGGAGAAAATTAAAAAGAGCAACTACGATGAAAATATGGAATAAAGAAGAAAGAAGAAGGACCAAGAAGAGCACCAAGAAGAAGAAAGAAGATGGACAGAAGATATAAGGACTCAATATGAACCACATGTACTAAAAACAGTGTAAGTGACAAAAGAAATGATTATAAGTGTGACAAGAAAACCAGTGTGAAACATTTAAGGAACCACAAACAATTACAGTGTGTACTTAATACAAATGTGAAACCTGTGAATAACTAACTATTTCAACTGAATAAACCACACAAACAATTACAGTGATGAAGTTTACAGTGTGAAAAATATGTTAATTTCATGATGAAGCAACAAAAATTAAAAAATAGTCAAATAAACACAGACAATGAGTGTGACTGATTTAATAAAGTTGTAACCAACACACATAATCATAAGACCACCAGATTAGAACAAATAGAACAATGATATTATTGTTCATAAAGAACTGACAACAAATAAAAGACATTTGTTAAGTATCAAACATAACAGGAATTAAATTCCACAATTGACCAGAAAAACATTGTAAATAATACAAGAAAGATTTGTGTTAGTGTATAAGAAGGAATTGTATAAACATGTGTAACAAATTAGTTAAGGTATTATGTTAATATACCATAATGAAGTCAGTTTAGTAGTAGAAAAATACTGCACTAAAACAGATGGTACATTGTTACACAACCCACAAGGAAGAGACCTATTACAACAGAAAATGATACATATTAGTATAAATATCTGATCATCAAATATGTTATCAAATGAGAATTTATTATAAGTAATAATAATAAATATTAAGAAACAATGTAAATAGAACAAGTCAAACATAATGACACAGGGAAGAACAGAAATGAGAAAAGTATACCAATTTAGTTAAGAAAAGTACAGTATCAAAACCAATGTAAATGTTTATAAGAGTATTACCAGTAGTGAGAAATATATCTGATAATACATTGAGAACAGATTTTTAACATGATAAGAACAGTATTATAACTAAATTATTGTAAACCAATTAACCATGTACATATGACCAGATGTAAGCTAAACCATTGTATAGCAAATTAGTTAAGAAAAATACTGTATCGAATATTGAGAACAGATTGTTGCAATTATTACCAGTAGCAAGAGGAAATCCCAAAGCTACTTTGAGAACAGATAATGACCACAAAAGCAGTCATATTACAAACATTTGAAAACCAAATGACCATTACAAGGAAAACCAAATGTAAACAAACAATGACCAACCAGTTATTTATGAAAAATATAGCATATGAACTTATGTAAAAGTAATTGGAAACATTACCAAAAGTTAGAGTGATATCTAATGCTACTTTGGGAATCCAAACCAAATAGGACAATAACAATTTAGTTGTTGTATTAGAAAAAATAAATGACTATTATGACATGACACAACATGAACAGAGCCATTACTAAAAGATTAGAAAGTTCTGAGCTCATTAAAAGGTAACCATTATATATAATAGATTAGGTACTATGTATGTACACTAATTATAATCATTAAATGATATGATTTATATGAAGAGACTAAAAAATAAGATGAAAAATTGTATAAGAACCATATGAGAGGTTTGAACTTATGTAAATATTAAATTAACCACAGTCATACATAAATATTATAGTGGAAAATTGTGTAAATAAACATTTCTAATAATATTAGATAGTAATATAACCATTTGAGATAAGAAAAATTAGTTATAAGCAGATTTATAAAAAATCTAACATGGACGCTTAATGACGCCATAGCGAGATTTGTGTAGGAAACAGTTTTTCCCAAATTGTAAAGTAAACCGACTGAGATACAGACTCAAAGTGTTTAGATAAGAAGTGTTTTATTATATTTAAATAAAATATGGTGTAACGAACTTATAAAAATAAGATGCACCAAAAATAAATAATAAAATCGTTATTGTAATAGTAACAATGAACGAAAAATAAGCGTTTTTGGACTTATTTTGACAAGCAAAACGCCCTGAATTCAATGATATCAACTAATTAACGATAGGACATAAGATAAGAAAGTTATGATAGTTTTAAACTTTCAAGTTAAATATTTGTACCAATGATGACGTAAAAACGCCTCAAACCCAAACTCAATTTTGGCAAAAAATTAAATATTTTAATAAAACGAAGGCTTTCGGGTTAGAGAGTATGACGAATCCAGCCAATGGAATGAATGACTTTCAGCAGACTACCGGGAGACGTCTCAGAGGTACCAAACAGTCTACGAGGAACCACCAAACATACAGGTCACGCCGCTCTAGTCAAGGAAGATATAATTTATATTTAAAACTGTGCGCGCCATGTTACGTCAATACACAACATACGGTTAACCTAAATACAACATTCATACATACGAGTGAAAAAGTGCGGAATTGTGTTAATTGAACAAGTAGGTCAGTGTATAATAACGACCATACTTGCGAGTGAAGTTTTAAATAGGAAACAGGGAGTACAGTTTTATTTAAACAATATTTAAACGAAATTAATAATTGTATGAATATCTGACTTTCAATACTACGCAAGTCGTACAATGCTGAGTATCAAAAAAACAATAATTAAATTATCAGAATTGAGAAAAGATTTAAATCGACATTATTAAAATATTAGAAAAATATTTTAATTAATTATAGTAATTTAAAATAAAATGTTTGAAAATAATTGTTAATAAATACGAGAGTATTTAGTCACTCGTTTGACTAAACGTATTTTTCTTGAATTTTTCTATGTTTTAAAATCTACTTTACTAATTTTCATACAATCGGAATAAATGTAATTCTGATAATCATATATTAAAAATTATTATGAATAATATGTTTACATGTATAGTATAAGAAATATTAGCTAATAAGGAATACTTATCCTTTGTAACCACACCGATTAATTCTAACCTCAGAAAGTGTGGCGGTAACTTGATAATTTCAACATTACCGATCTGTTCTCAAGTAACAATCAAATGAAATAGAATTGCTAACAAGAGTTTTTTGAGAAATTTTTCTCTTGTGAATAAATGATTTTGAAGCTAATTATTAAACGAACGTAATACATTTTAAATATTGTACAAGTCAGACAGCTTGACAATAACACTCGAGTATTAGAGATGCATGCGCATATCCGCGTACGATAATTTTATAAATACCAGACATATGGTACCAAATTTTGATTTTTTATATTTGTTCAATTATTATTCACTATTGTTAATTCAATATAATTATTTGTATTACATCTTGTAACTGGTATCATGTTACCTCAAAGAACCTAACGAAATATGGTAATTCTCTGAATCAAAGTAACATAACCTATGTAGTTAAATTATTGTACTAACAACAGGTCTACCAGCCTTGAGGAATTAAACAGAGTCTTGTTGAATTTTATTGTAATCAGTAATCAAAAGGTTGTTAATTATTGTTTTTAATTGTAAAAGATTTTATCTCTTATCAAATTGTTAATAAACCTCCAATTTTATTACCACAAAAGGAGTATCATTTCTAGTAAAAGTAAATTCATTTATTTTTAATCAGTTCTGACACAGGTGGCGGAAGATTTTAAAAAGTCTTAGAATAATCCAGAATATTCATAAAAAATTGCTTCATTTACTATTGTGTGTGATGATATATTAACTATTCAATCTGAATATTTTGTTGTTGTATTTGAAGTGCCTGTATTTCAGAAGGAACATCACAGAACTGAATTGAAGCATTCAAGTGTGGTAAGTAAGTGAGATACACAACAAAGTGCGCGGATCATATTAATATAAAAAGGAGTGAACTATTACTGCGTACCCACAAAAAACAATACATTAACACCGATAACTTCTACGATTACAATTACACCTTTAGATAAACAACATTATAGTAGACACCGGTGCGTGTCTACAACCACACGAACACACCAGACATCAATACCACAATCTATATACTATAATTATATCTTGTGTACTTGTAATTTTCTATTACAAGTTGGCGCTCCATCGCGGGGCTGAAGTGATTGAAGATAACACACCACATCGATAATATACTAGTATCTATAATTTTCTATTACAATATGTGTTAATGTGTTTTCAGAAGGGCTCCTCCCCCATTTTCGGGCGGTCACGACCTTACCAGTCCTGGCCGTGGGTTTCGGCATTTGGAGGCGGACCATGGTTGGCAGAACTTCCTTCGGGTGGTGAAGCGACAATGGTCCGGCTCCACCAAAATTGGTATAAAATAGAAATTCTAGCATCTTATTGAACGGGGAGGGGGACCCCTGAAGGTACGTGGTATAAAATAATGTTAACACTCAAGGTGCAGCGGTTAGGTGTACCATATCACGTACCAGCACTGCCTTCGAGTGACTGTAAATAGTTATGGAGGCTATATTTTAAAAAGGCAGTGCGTTCAAGTAAAAAAATTTTTGTGTGTCATTGGAAAAATAAGTTTAGCCAGTGACAGTTGTTCAGAATAATCAGGAAAATGAGTTTTGTTGAGAGGAAGATTTGACAACAAAATAGACGGTGGGTTTGGATAAATGGTAGAATAGAGGGAGTAGATTTGGTGTAGGAGGGGGACGTGAATTCACGTAGTGTGTCTATGTTGTTGGCAAGTCTCCCTCGCAACAAAAAACCCCATTTTCGGGCGATCTCGACCTTACCATACCCAAAATTTTGCCTCCAATGTAAATACTTATCAAAATATAATTTGGAATATTTATAATTTTAAATTTATGTGAGTAGCTGTACTTTAGTTTATGTAAAGAAGTGACCAAGTATAATTGTAAAGTTGGTAGTACCAGTGAGAGGTGGGACGTGCAGAAGGGTCTGAAATAAATTAGAAACTTGTTATCATACAAGATGTGTGGGTAATTTTGGGGGGTTATGTGGTGTTAATCGAAGTGAAATAATCATGGAAAGTAGAGACTGCAGCAGTAGAAGGGTTTAAGTTTAGCTATTAGTTATGCTATTGCAGTGGTGGCATGTGCTACTGCAGATAGCGATGAGTGTTGGTGGTAATATCAAGGTATGTTACCATCATCGGAGGCCAAACTGGCGTAATATACACTGCACAACTTGTTATATAATTTCATATTATATGTTGATTTGTTGCCATGCAGTGTATTATCAGATGAAGAGAACATGCATGAAATGAAAGTTGATTTCCCCGCCTTTTCGGGCGATTACTGCCTTTACCAGCACTAATCGTGGTTTTGGACAACAGCTAGCTGTGGGCAGCAATTGTAAAACTGACCACGGTTGGTTGTGCTTGAAATTGGTATAGATTTGAAATTAATGGAGGGTGACTTAGGGGAAATCCCCGGAACTATGGAACAGTGGCTATCACTCTGTTCACGTGGGAACAGTAAACCAGGTGATAGACCCACATTAAGGGTGTATAAATATGTAATTTTTGGATATGATGGTATCTAGCCTTTTGAAAAATGTAATGCAGAAGCAAGGACACGGAGATGACAAAATTCTTCCAAAATTCAGTCCTTGTGGACGCAACTGGACGCCACAGTCCAGGGGGGGTCATAGTGTGTGTGGCAAAGGGGGTTACTCAGGGGAGTAACGAATTAAAATTTGGTAACTTAATGATGGTGACGCGCTACTGAGCTAATTAAATAATTTTATTTTGATTTGAGAAATGGGTGCATTAGATGTTTATTATATTGTGTTTATCATGTTTTATCATGTTATTATTTTATTATGTTAGAATATAAGGATTGTAAACATGTAAGGTATTTCACATGGTATAAATTTTGAAATAAGTTAGAGAAAGGTTATTCACATGACAAAGAGACATCAGCTGACTGCTGGGGCTATAAATGTAGTACGTCACTTATAAGCGATATACATAATTTTATCAATGTAATTAAATATTTGAATATAATAATCTCAATGTGGTTAAAAGATTTTAAGTTAAATGATAAAACGATTTGAGATAGTTTTGAATTTTCACTGCTTAATAAAATGTAAAATGTGGTAAATGTTAGAATTTGGGTGATAGTAATTGTTTAAGTAGGGCATTTAAGCAAATCAAATCAATTTTGAAGGGAACAGATTATCATTATCATTGCTTATTATCTAAGCAAATCAAAATCAATTTTGTTAGAGAGAACAATATTATTGTGAATGAACGTAATGTAGAATTTGAGTATTGATAGTGACACAGTCAGTAGCTGTGGGGAAAATATGTAGAGTAATGAGTGATATATTGAGGTAATAAATAAATGGAGGTATTTTGTAGATGAAAGTGAGGTAATGGGAGAGTAATTATTTGAGAGAGGAATTTTGTAAGGGGGGTGGTGTGATAAGGAGTCCTCAATGAAAAGCGTTGTGGCGGGAGGGGAACCGATAGGCGCCGGAATGGGTTACCTAGGGAGGGTCCAGGAACCAAATAAGGGAATGAGCATAGGGAAGGGAACACACATCCTGAGTACAAAGGGGTAGAGAGTATTTTGTTATGAGGGTAGAATGATGAGGGGTAAGATGATATATAAATGCCAAGTTGATAAAGTGAGTTATTATTGATTGAGAGTCACCCAAACTAATTGAAAATGAAAATATTAAAGAAAGAAAGTCATAGTTAAAATGTAAAAATAATTGAAGGAAGTGACAGATTTTAATAGAATTTGAAAATAATATAAAGCTATAAAATGTGTAAATTTGGGTCAATTTAATTGTGAATTTTATTGTTTATTGTAAGATAATAATAACCATGTTAATTTTGAATGTTCTATTTTATTATGATGTATGATGTTCAAAGGTAAAAAAAAAAATTTAAGATGTTTCATGTATTTTACAGTGTAGCTTTGTGTAGTATATGTATGTCAAGGTCATTGACTTGACCCAGAGAGATCAGCTGATGGTTGATGTTAGAGACAAGACCAGTTTCTAGTAATTGATTGATGCAATTTTGTTTCTTGATTGAATTAAATGATTTTAAATTTTTCTGAGATTGGTAAAAGTGATATTTAGATAAAAAAAAATTATTTTTTATGCCTGCCATATAGGTGATATTTTGAGTTTCAAGTATATTATTGTTTATGTGTATTACCAGTGTGTTTATTGAATTACATTGTTTAGTATATTTGTGTAAACAAATGTTAGAGTAAGTGAATTCATGTTTTAATGGGATGTTCAATTTTTTTTGTGATTGTGAGTAGTGAAGAAAATTAATAGAGTTGATAGATTTATGTAAAAGATTTTTATATTTTTATGAAAGTAATGGTAATGTAACAAGTTGATTTTGAACTTAAATGAAATTTTAACCAAATGTAATGATTTGAATTTAATTTGTTTGTTATATTTTGATTTGGAAAAATGAGTTTAAAATATTTTAGTGAGTTGTCTAGAACATAATAATGAGAGTGTGTACGCGCCCAGTATTTGCCAAAGGCGACCCAGTATGCATGTAAGGGGGAACATATCGGTTGAGGATCTGGTATGGTATAAAGCCAGGGTTTTGATTTTGGGGTGGAATGTTAGAAGGTGAGGTGTACTATGCTGAGTGTCCGTCCGATTTTATGGTGTTGGGATCTCGGATAGAGAAGTCCAGTAATCTCGGTCAGGTGCAGCCATAGTCGCCGAGCTAGGGGGGTAGTTTACCCATGATGCGTTAAGAAATTTATGGGGGGTTGTTGGCACCATATCCTCACCGATCCTCTTAGGCGTAGCAATGAGAGTTCTTCTGTTTCGACAAAAGACCTCTCATTGGGGGGGTATTGTAACAGGGCTAAATAGAGGGGCATTTTATTTTATTAAATTCATTTCATTTTCAATAGTAACTCCCTGTATAAATACGGTAGCAAGTCCCAGCAATGAAACGGTTTGTGCCTACAAAGAACAGTGGAATGCGATGTATGTTCAGCAACGCAATTTCATTCCAGGAAATCTAGGGTTGTGCGACCCATCAGTGTGTGCGAACACGAGCAAGCGCGCGGACAGGACACTAAGACACCGGACAAAAAATGGCCCGAAGTAACATTTTGTCGGCAACGTGGTCCCATGCTGACGGAAGTCTGAATACACCACGCCCATTTGAGTGACGTAACTAGTGGCCTCAAAATTTCATCAACGTCTAAAACACATGAAGAACCCACACTGTGAGTACAGTGACGAACATTTTAACAACAGAAGGCATTGGTAATTTCCGTTTTGTCCAAAACTTGGGGAGTGGGGTAGCTTGTTAACACTCTGCGCATTCATCTAACCGTTCTTCGCTTGGCCAGGCAAGCACAAGAAGTCTTCTAAATTTTAACGTAGAAAAGTAATAAACTTTTCCGAAGAAGTGAAACAGTGTACCAAAATGAAATAAGTGCAGTGTAACAGAAGAAAAACAACCAACTATGTATTAAAAAACTTTCGGACAGCAACGGAGTGCAACACGCGGCGATGTTAAGTAAACCAACAACAATTCACCACCTAAATGATTTTTTTTTTTTTAGGCCTACATTAAATAAATAGGGGGGTTTCTGTATGAATGTCGTGCGTGAGAATACTGGGTGCTTTCTTTAGAATAAGTAGCGTGTAGAAATCTATGTTTGGTTAAACGCAATTTTGAGTAACCTATAATGTGTTAAAAGAGAGAGAGAGAAATTGAGTTTTAGAGGAGAATATAAAATGAAATAGTTATATAATAAAAAAATTTGAATTCCATTATATAAATGAGCGTAGCGTACATTTTTCATATAACCTTATAATCATACTTGCATTTCGCAGTTTGTGTGATGTAACCCTGGGCTGAGAAAAAAAGGTAAGTGGGAGATAAATATATTATGATATTGATACAAATGTGATAAATAATGTCACAATAACTATTTAATAACTCTTTTTAGGTCCATGCCTGTATCTGAATTTTTACATGTGTTTGAATGGTTTTGTTTTAACATAATTTTCAACATAACAATATTTCGGTTAATTACCATTCAAGAAATCTATAATAAAATTAAACATTAAATATGCACTAATATTCCCTTATAAACTCATTTAAGAGAATATAGTGTCTAACTCCCCTTACTGTTTTCAGTCTAACTTATTAGTCCTTTATCCATATTTTCCACGTGGTTAATATAACTTTATAACATTCTAACATAACAAACTAACTTTTCTTCCATTAAATATACTTGTAAATCTTGTGCTATAGTATGTCACGTTACAATATGGATGGCACAAGGAAACTGTCCCAACACTAAGCAGGCACTAACATACATCTTCACCTCTCCAGCAGCCATGGCAACAATGCAGACAACAAACTATAATCCTGAGCAACAGTTATACATGAACATAAATCACTGATTTAGCTAAAGCAGTCTAAGAAGCACATGGAAGTATCTTAGATTCTGCAGAGGGTATGACAACAACAACAACATTCTTCCCAGCATGTGAGACATAATTCTGCCCATTTACTCTGGTCTTTCTTGTAGGTACAAGCAGAATTTGTTTTATATAATTTGTTATTATATTATTGGACAATCTAGTTGAAAGTCTGCTTCTATTTCTGAAGACCACACCTTAATTTCCATTCAGTTATTTGCTGTATATATCTATTGTCCATTAGTTTTGCAGCATGACTAGCTAAATCCCACTTTAATGTAGTTATCATTGAACTAGGTCGTAGGTTTAAGTTTTTGTCCAGTGCTGGTGTCTCGTACTCTGTATCTTGATGTTTATCATTCACTGGCTGTGTGCTGTACACAGATTTTTTAGCCAGTTAAGTGTTTTAGCATCACAAGTAAGACTGGAAGAAAACTTTCTTCTAGTCTTCTTTTTGGTCAAATTGGTATTTTACTTAATGATGTTCTTTAATGTGTTGATATATTTATTACATTTATTTTATTTTTCTTATCTTCCCTAACCAATTTGTACTCCCTCTAGTTGACATTTACTGATACTTAATATAGCCCTTTTATAACTCCTATTAGATGTTTCTTTTATAATGCCTGTTAGAAGTTTCAGATTACCTTGCATTCCGTAATTATCCATAAAATATTCCCGTTCACTCAATCAAAAGCTTTCGCATAGTCTATAAAGCCAATTTAAGTTTAAATTTCTCTGGGTTTATAGGATTTATATTACCTTCATTTCTCTATCAGTTGCCAGAATAGACAGAACACTGTCATTGCAGGATCTATCTTTTTGAAATCCACTCTGTTCTTCCAGTAGGAACACATCAGTGATCCTTGTCAGGCAACTGTTGATAACTCAAGCATACAGTTTTTAGGAAAAATAATAAAATTAATAAATATAATATTATTAAAATTAATAAATAAAATAGGAGACAAAAACAAATAACATTTAATAATTGCATTCATACAATGACAATAATAATATAATAAGTAAGAAAAGAACAATTTTCAGTAATGATGTAACCAAAAGTCTTCATATTGTTCTGGTTTCCTACTGTTGAAACTGCGGTACACTGTTAGCTGTTTTCTTCCTTCTTCTTCAGTTGTCTTTACCAGTCTGATGAGAATGGTGATACTGCTAGATTGTTGAACTCTGTACATTATATCTCAATGCGCTATATTTGGTTGGCACCATCAATGCATAATAACACTGGATAGTGCGCTAGGTGGGAGTGAAAGCGCAAAAAACGGTCCGCCGGGTAACCAGCAGCCCCCCACCACATCAAGGCAAGAAGGCGTCGCTGAGCATAAGTTTACACATTCTATGCTGCCGGGCTTCTGTGTTTTGTTAACTACATACTTAATTATGTTCGGAAATTTTGTCCGTGTTTGTTAGCGAAACTGTTATGTAATTTTGATTATTTAATTGTATGTAATTTTGATTATTGTTATAGGTATAGTTATAGACAGACTATTCGATTATTTTAATAGCAGAGACCCATTTGAGCAGCACTTCAAACAACAAACAAAGAAGAAGAATTTACAAAATTACAATAAAATGTTATATAATATTTGGCATATTTAACAACGTTAAAAATTGAAAATATTCAGGTTCTGCGACACCCTAGGAAACATTTTTGCACGTGGATTTTTACAAATATTACTCAATAAAGATTCTGTCAAACAGATTATTAAATGATTTACAATTCAAGTATATTTTGATTTACAAGTTTTCTCAAGATCATTTGGATCTGTTATTTTCCTGCTTAAGATCTCGAGGGGGGACATAATAACAATCCTAACGTTATGCAGTTTCAATGGGCTTTGAGGAAACTTGTGTTCAGGAACAGTGTTAAACCCTCTGACAAAAGCAACTTTTGGGCTTTGACATGACATTTCAAAATTCTGTTATGAGTTTTGCAGAAGCAGAAGAAACAGTGGACGCACTAAACTTAGTCAACGTCGATGAAGAACCCATTAAAAACGTTAAATGTCTGCTGGAAAACAACAACTCTTATTATAAAGATAATATTCTTTTCTACTTGTCTGATTTCATTGTCAGAAAAATTAGTTTTAAGTTGAAATATGAAGAATGTATAAGACTGCTGATAGCCGATGACAGCAACCTTAGCCCTTAGACCCATTTTGTTGATTATATTTCAAAAGGAAATTTGGTCAGGGCTTATTCAGATGTAATCAGGGTAGTACAATTTATGTACTCCCTTTTGAACAAAAAACATTCAGAAAAACAATTTAGATATAAAAAAAGATTATATTAGCATGTACAACCTTTACTAATAACATATTCAAAGGCCATACTTCTGACAATGATTATGGTGAAGACACTCAGGAAATTAGGTTAGTAATGTTAATAGGTAGTTTATTTTACAAAATTGTATGTTTTAGTATAGCTAAAGAAAAGACATCATCAGATATGTTTTCAAAACTTGGTGTGTGTCAAAATTAAAAAAGTTTGTTTTATTTAGCAATGTTTAACCGAGCATTGCAATATGCTATTCATAATCTAAGATTCTGAAGTTTTATAACAAATGTAATATATTTTGAACAGAATTATCACTGTTACACACCACTATACAAAATTATTCCATTATTATATTTTTTAAAAACTGGTTATTTCCGATCTGACGATGAGCTGTGAAGCTTGAAAGCGCTAATCGAAATATTTTTTCTATAGTGGTGTGCAACAGTGATAATTCTGTTTGTGATTATAACCACTAACACAACTTTCTTATTTAAATTTTTAATATATTTTGATTGGAAATAGTAATATATATTGTAATTAAATGCAGATACGCTGTAAACTAAAATTTTTTTTTATTGTAAATAATCATCAATGCTTATTTGATACTATTATTATTTATATTATTTATACTAAGTAATAAACAATTTCGTTTTCATTATTATTCTTGTTTAGTCAGTTTCCTTTATTTTATTGAAAAAAACTATTACAAAAAAGGGATACCGTAATTATTACACCCTATCAAACCGGTATAGTTCCACAGTTGTAGGATGACAGCGTTTGTTCTCTGCGCACTAGGCGAGAAGGAATTTATATGAACATGACATTTTCATGGGAAAGCTGGCCGACCTGTGCGCGCGTATACGTGAATGCGCACCCTTGCTGATAACTTTTGCATTCCTGTACCACTTCGTACCTCACACGGAGCTATAGTCGGCGCTTTGGTTAAATACAATGAAAAAGTTTTATATTGCAAACCCTCATGGGTTTGTACTGTTACAACTAATGTTAAGATAACACTATGAGTATGCAGACAAAGGGGCGAGTATACAGTTGAGCGGACTGAATTCAGTACACACAGCCAGCAATCCAGTGTTATTATGTGTTGGTTGGCACCTGTGGATATTGTCATCAGCAAAATGACTAAGGACAAAAGATAGGGCTTACACAACCATATTTTAGTCATATAGACAATGGAAACTGTCTAATAGTTGATTTGCTGAATGCTGTGTAAACTCAGATACATGTTTTAATAAATACATACAGCATAATATAACATTATAAATTTCATTACATAATATAATCTATCACACTAAACTTAACATAACATAATATACACATATAACTTAATATAATATACATAACTTAAAAAATATATTTCTATACACTAAATTTGTATGTTACACAGATATGGGACTCATGGACACTGTACTGGATTTTGGACACTGTACTATATTTTGTGGATTCCATTTTACATTCTTAACAACATTCACTTTACAGATTAGTTTCTAATATTGGATTTTGGGTGTCAACACCTTAACTCTGGAACTGACATGAGCTGACAAATCCCACATAATATGCATAACTCATAATAAGTATAAATTAAACATTTACTCCAAATAAAAATTATTTTCTACAGGTAGTGAAGAAATGATTCTTAATACTACAATTCTGACATTGTAGGAAAAATAATTTAACACTTTCAGTTGTTTGCCAATTTGCTAATCACTGTGTTCTAACGAGGCAGCATGTCCTTCACCATTTTCAAGATGCATGTCACTATTTCTGAGCTGTATAATAAGTCTTGAGAACAGTGAAGACAATGAAAACCTTTGTCCAGAAAAAAATGGTGTTGCATATTAAGATACAAAAAATAAATTGTTTATAAAGATGTGTTATAGTAATATACAGTATGTTTCTACCTCAAAATAATAAATATGTACAAATAGGTGTTACTTAATTTTTAATTATTAATGATTTTCAACATAGTTCCAAATACAAAAAGAAAATTGTAGGTCTTTTTAATCAGTGCAGCAAATTATGTTAAATACACCTAAATTGTAAAATTGTATAGGCATACAATGTATCCTGCATTATAGTTTCCTGCATAAAAATTATTATTTTGATAATAACATACTCCAAACTAGTTTCAGTGCTCTTTTAGTATCAGGCTTTCTTTAAGTGAAAACTGAAATTCATTTAAAGTAATAATACATGTCTCCTGATGATATATTAGATGTGACTTAAAGTACTTCCTTTTACATTTTATTTTATGTCAAACAGGAAAATGGTGATAATTTTTGTGAAGAAAAATCTTTTGTTTTTACAAATTGTTTATAACATATGCAAAATTAAATTTTTAATTCTTTTAAATTAGCTAATTAAAACATTCTGGAAAAATTCACGTCATATAGTAAAAAAAATAATAATAATAAGTAAAGAATTTAGAAAAAATACAAAATGCCAAATGTCAATTTAGGGTAATTCTAAATAAATACCCTGATAATTTTATGTCATTAAGTATACTCAAGCATATGTATATAGCATACAGTACTATGCAATAATACCTGGCAGGTTTATATGTCAGACCGACGTAAACCTGAACATAATGCAAGAGGACAGACTTGCAGAGTTTTGATGTAATGATGTAGAGTAGGCTATACAACAAGTACCATAGTAACACACACACACACACACATACACACACTATTCTGTGTGTGAATATATCCTTTTTTACATTAAAGTTAAAAGTAGAATTTAAAAATCCTGGTACAGACAAGCTCTGTGTGTTATAGTTGTCACAAATGTATTGTTTAATGTTTCATAAATTAGTAACTTTTATAAAATATATACCGAGATAGTTTACACTTACAGAAAAGCAGCACAACACTGATAATCACATTTTATACTTCCACAACTGAAGCCAAAATGATGGCTCTTGCTCATTGCTATGAAAGTGTGGATGTTATGTGACTTAAATAATAACTAACAACAGCAATACATTAGCAAAACATTCTGGGCAAGTAATTTACAAATTAATTTTACCCCAGATACTTACTGTACCTTATGTATGACTCAGTAGGTAATTCTCACTGTACTGCAAATTCACTTCTTCTTGTTAGAATGTTACTGGAAATCTTGAAATTTTGCTTGCTTTTCCTCATGGGTAAATCCAAAATGTCATTCTTCAAGGGACATATATATTCACTTCATATTTTATTTGGTTTTTTTTTTAGTACAATAGAATAGTGTCCACATAAATTAATGCCATAATTATAAAAATTTTGTCTTCTTCTGCTGAGTAGTGTCATAGAAAATACTTTAACACATTTTTTCCATTTAGTAGAGTAAATGATGGCAGTAAGTATAAAACAATTTAGTCGTCTTCTGCTGGGCAGACTCACAAAACAACTTCCACATAATTTCTTGACATTAACATTTTTATGGAAGTCACATTCACTAATGCATGCACGTACTAATGAATTTAGAATTCTTGTTTTGGGCAGTGATATAATTGGACCACATAATTTCTTGCCACCAGAGGCTTTATATCAGTAAAGTTCAGCGGTGTCTCTTGTATGTATTACAGTAAATTTAGTCATCCTGTATTGAGCAATACAACCAGACCAAGTAGGTTCCAAGAATTACTTGCCATAGTGGAAGGCTTTCTGTACAGCACAGTTGAGTGAGGTACTTTATTTGCAGTATGATAAATTAAAGTCTTCTTGAACTGAGGCAAGACACGTTTCTGTTTTGTATGATGTTTTTTCGGTCACACATGTGGTGGATGTCCACTTCTTACTGCTATGTTGTCACTTGATACTTCTAGTATATCTACTTACTGCTATAAGGGGACTTCATACTTCTTGTGTTGAATGTTTACTTTTATATAATGATAAGTAACACTTCGTCACTGCTATAAAGAGACTTCAGTATTTCTTGTGCTGAAAGTTTACTGCTAAATCTTCACTTCTTACTGTTATAATGACACTTTGTTCTTCTTGTGTTCAACAGTTACGTGTTTAGTGCTAAATATCCACTTCTTACTGGTATAACGACACTATATTCGTCTTCTGTTGAACATTTTCTTGTTTACTGTTAAATCTCCACTTCTTACTTTTAAAATAGATACCATGCATTGGAGCACGGTTACTTCTTTATGGCTAGACATTGATTTCTTACTGCTACAAGGGTACTTCAGATTCTACACATGATGAGCATGACTATCTGTGAATTCTTCTGTGGTTATTTCAGACACTCTTTCTCATGCCTAGACAGAAAGTATAACAAGATCAACCAGTGTGTAAACACAAATTCATGAGAAGTGTTTTTTTTTTTTTTTTTTTAAGTAAAATACGTTTAAGCAAGTAGCGTACATGTATAGGACAAAACAATAACATAAATATGCGACGTACTTCATACGCACAAAACATGAACTAGATAATAATATTGTATAAGAAGAGTTTACCTGGCTGTTTGGCCATCGTCTACGGTTTAATGACAAACCAAACATTTCGACAGCACCACTGGCTGCCATCATCAGTGGAATTCAAAGAATTCAAGACCTCCTGAACATAGGTTGTTGTCGTCAGGCCTACAGTACTGTGGTAAAGGCTGACGATACCACAGTACTGTGGGCCTGACGATAACAATCTACGTTCAGGAGGTCTTGAATTCTTTGAATTCCACTGGTAAAGGCTGACAGTACCACAGTACTGAGGGCCTGATGATAACAATCTACATTCAGCAGGTCTTGAATTCTATGAATTCCACTGATGATGGCAGCCAGCGGTGCTGTCGAAACGTTTGGTTTGTCATTAAACCGCAGACCACGGCCAAACAGCCCAGTAAACTCTTCTTATACAACTGGCGCCAGCCGTGAAAGCCTTAGAACAGATAATATTATTTGAATACAGTATTTTGTCCTACTGTTTCTTCACCAACACCATTACATTAAACTCTGCAACTCTGATTTTATTTGGCCTTGTCTTAATGCAAACTGATGTTTTCATATGTTTATACAAGGGTGAGAAAAAAGTAA
Source organism: Magicicada septendecula (assembly GCA_034769895.1). Taxonomy (NCBI): domain Eukaryota; kingdom Metazoa; phylum Arthropoda; class Insecta; order Hemiptera; family Cicadidae; genus Magicicada; species Magicicada septendecula. The sequence goes on along the minus strand of CM068375.1, from coordinate 92,713,886 downwards.
AGGGATATTTAAAAAAATATTAAATATAATTATTTCACTACTGACTCAGAACACAAAGTTTTTATGGGTAAAAACGTAAAAGTTTTACCTCAGAGCCTGAACCAGTTTTCACTTTTAAAAACCTTCTTCAGAGGCTGCCGCTGGGAGCACTGTCCGTCTTGTTGCTGGTGATGGTATCGACTTTTGAAAGATCGATATTGTGTGTGTGGGGTGTGATATGTTCGAATAATGCGTGTGATTTGAATTGTGTCTGTTCGTTTAGAATGTCATTTTTATGTGTTTTCGTGTGTTTGTATATTTCCAATTGTTCTGGAGTGTCTAGTTTTTGGCCTTTTGTGTGTACATATGGAATGTTCATGTTATTGTCAATGTTTTTGTATGTGTGGTTTGCTTCAATGGGGTGGTTTGCAAAGGTGGATTCTGTAGTGGAGTGTAGTGCCTTTGTGTGTTCAATGTATCTTTGTTTGAAGCTATGTCCTGTCTGGCGTATGTAGAATTTGTTGCAATCTGAGCAGTTTAGTTTGTAAACACCAGGTAGACCAAATTTGTTTTGTGGTTTGTGTGTGTGTTTTGATAGTGTGTGTTCTGTTTTGTTTGTAGTTTTGTATGCAATTATGTATCCTGCTTTTTTGAATTTGTGGGCTATTTTTTCAGTTTGGTTATTGATGTATGTTAGTGTTAACTTTGTTGTTTTCTGTCTTTGTCTGCTGTTTGTTTTGTGTAGGAGTTTATTGACTATTATTCTGTTGTATCTGTTGGATTCTGCTAGATATTTTATCGTGTTTAGTTCATCTTTGTAGTATTTTTCATCTAGTGGGATGTTGTTAAGTCTATGTATCATAGTTCTGAAGGCAGCTAGTTTGTGTTGTATTGGGTGATTGGAGGAGTTTATTGGTGATCGCCAATATTATTGGCGATGTTTTTGTATGTGTGGTTTGCTTCAATGAGGTGGTTTGCAAAGGTGGATTTTGTAGTGGAGTGTAGTATCTTTGTGTGTCCAATGTATCTTTGTTTACACACATAAGGACGACATTCTAAACAAACAGACAAAATTCAAATTGCACGCATTATTCGAACATATCTCACACCACACACACAATATTGATCTTTCACAAGTCGATACCGTCACCAACAACAAAACGGACAGTGCTCCCAGCGGCAGCCTCTGAAGAAGCTTTTTAAAAGCGAAAACTGGTTCAGGCTATAAGGTAAAACTTTAACGTTTTTGCTCATAAAAAACTTTGTGTTCCAAGTCGGTAGTGAAATAATTATATTTAGTTAAGTAACGGACATGTCATGGACAACAAAATCCAAGAAAAAAATATTATTATTTTTATTTGTACTTATACAAATAAGACTTGTGCTATTTTTCTACATAATCACTGCTTACTTCACTCCCACCACCACATGATCCATATCTTAATGAGTTTTTTAATTCCTTCCTGGAAAAAATTTGTTTTGGAAATTGTGCGGCTAATTCCGTGACTTCTTTGTTTGAACAAACATGTTACCTTTTCAGTTGCTGTTCTTTCAATGGACCAAAATAGAAAACAACTTTGAGCCAGATCAGGGACTGTATTGGAGACTAGGTTCAGCAGCTTAGAAATACTGGTTTACACACACACACACACACACACACTTGCTTACAGTTCTGCAGGCTTCAACAGAAAGTTTAAGTAATATTTATTTGTGTACATGAAATATAATGTACCTATCTATTTTACCATATTTGTTATTTTAATATTACCTGAAACATAGTAAACACTTATTAATAAGTACCAGTTTTGTTTTAAAATGAAAATTAGTTTTTATTTATTGTGTTATGCTTTTATAAAGTAGTAAATTTTTAAAAGTGATCTTGTTACAATGACACAACACTACCAAGAGAATTCCATGTTTAATCAGTTTGTGTCAGATCTAGGAATACATTAGAATTAAATTTTGAATTGTATTTAATATGGATTCGTTGTGATTTTATAGCCACATAAGAGGATTTTGAATTGTTTTTTTTTTTTGGGGGGGGGCTTCTGTATATATCTTGGTAAGCAAGGAACCATCTTGTAACGTTCCAGGCTACGTTATCCAGGGAACCCGAGATAATTGACGCTAGCCAATTATACAGGCTGCCTACGTTGTAACAAACTGAAAATCAACTCAACACATAGAACAATAATATTTACTCTAATTATTAGGACACAAGGGAAGGTATTTTCACTGATTTATGCACTCACTTCAATCTGTAATAAGATGACATCTCTTTATTAACAAATTATATATATATAGATCCCATTACATAAAAAATTTTTTATACTGAAATATTTAAAAAGGGTTTTCTGTCAAACAAGGTATTCATATTGATCATGTAATTTACCTCGGATCCGAGTCTCTTTAAATCTAGTAAAGACGTCTGAATTTTACTTTGCCTATCAAGGAGCTTGCATGATTACATGAACCATTTGAAGAATGGTATTATTTAGTTAAGGGATTATAACTTATATTTCAAGATTAATGTTACAACGTATGATTTTAGAAATTACTGTTTACATTTCTTTTTGTTTTACTTAATGCTTAGAGAAGATTATTGTCTTTTGAAAAGTCTCTGGCATGTATGAAAAGTTATATTTTAAATGTTCATAATTCTCGGTAGGCAAGCCACCGAGTCACCTCTCAAATAAGCTTTTGCTGTCCGTGTCCTGGGGCGTGAATCTTCGGAACTCTGGTAGTCGGGGTAGTCATCTGGGTCGTGTTTCCGGTGAAAGTCTTCTAGGTGTATTAATGAGGAGATGGATGTTATGCTGCATGAAGTCGGGTTGATCCTCGGCAGTTCTGGTAAGTGTTGTACAGGTGGTAGTCGTCCGTATATGCAGTTGAGCACGTCACATATTCACTGGTAGAGTAGTACTGGAGTTTGCATCTTCTTCTTTTTACATTACTATCTGAATTACATCACTCGAACAATATTCGAGAGATCGCCTTTTAATTAACTTGAGACATCACCTTATATATGAGTTCCTTTTTTCTTTACATTACCACATTTCTTTAACAAATTCCTCACTAAATCTTATATATAAATAGAACTAGCTCTCCACGTTTTTAGTGGTAGCTAACACTCATTTAAAAATTTAAAACAAACATTGTTTTTGAAGAGCCCTCGCTTGGAGGTGTTTACTGTCTGAACGCCGCATCGTAACTCTTGCATTGCTACAACAGGTAGATTGCAACGAAGCGGAGTGAGTACTCCGCCATAATATAGTTCCAACTTTTTATTAAATATACATTCTTATAGTAAGACAAAACAAATTATCTAGACTTATTTAGTTTACAGGAATTATTATAACTACTACTTGTGACTTCAAATTATTAATTATTTACATTATGATTTTCAGATATTTCTAAGTTACAGCCGGTTCGCTATGCACGTTGTGTCCGAAATTAAGCAGGTCAACGCATGATAATTTACTAAAGGGTTAACGGTATTATTCTTAACTTTTTACATTACTTTTTTTTTATTACTCATTTAGTTAGATTTTCTTAATATAATTCTTATAACTATTCTGAGTTAGTTCAGGGGTATTTGGTTTAATCGTGCGATTTAAAATACTTACTTACTTTCGTTTTCTTTTTTTTTATTATTAATGTTTTTATTACCATTTAAATCGTCACATACTCCGCCGCTTAAAATCGACATGGGGAATTTTAATAAGGAAAATTCGAAAGTGGGGTACTGGGAGTATGCTTGCCGTTACTGTGTGGAATTTCTCTCCTCCTTTTCCCTTTTTCTTTCACTTAGTTATTGGCATGTGTTATACACATTTATTTCTTCTGAGGATAAAACAATATACATATATATATTCTTACAAACTACTTTTTTTAATACATAAAATTCACACTTAAGGTCTACATTTTAAAACACAAAACTTCTTCTCATTTCTATTACTTAAATCTACTACCGGTTTTTTCTTTGGGTCTTGGTTACTCTCTTCATAGAGTTACTTTCTAAATAATTTCTCATTTAGTGGTCAGTTAGTGGTCAGTTGACTACTCATTTTGCTCATCTTTCGCTGAACAGGATCTAAGGTTGATCAGGCCTCATTCCCAATTCTATGATTAACACATAGCATGGTTACTGAGGTACAAGGTCTACCTAGTATTACCTTTTTTATTTTTGGCGATGCTATTTCCTCTTTTCCTTTTATACAATTTTATCTGCGAAATATGTGTTCTTCGTACATATTCTCGAGTCGCAGGTTCGTACAGGGCTACGGTAACTGGGGTTAAGTACTTCTGGATTTGGTAAGGACCACACCATCGGTATGATAGTTTAGAGGTGGTCTTATCAATTGCACTACTAGTCGGGTGTGTCTTGTACATTACTAAGTCACCGACTTGGTACTTAACTAAATTGTAATTGTTATGAATATTTCTCTCGTGGTATTTTCGGGATTTCTCTAAGTTCGCTCTTAAATTAGCGCGAGCTTTATTCCAGATTTGTTTAATCTGCTTATCCATTATTTGCGGAGGTAGCAAGTCATGTATATTCCATTTTGTGGACAAGGGGTGGTTTGGTTTGTATTTATACAGTAAGTCAAATGGGGTAGACTTATGTCCTTCGTGATAAGCTGAATTAAAGGCGTATTGTATCCAGGATAGGTTCTGGTCCCAAGACGTATGATCGTTAACATGGTAGGCGATTAATGCAGATTTGAGGTTTCATAGATACCTTTCAGCAATATTGCCTTGCGGTCGATACTCCGTAGTGGTAATATGGTCTATTCCTAGCTTGAAACACATATTCTTAAATTCTTTCGCCTTAAATTGTGGTCCGTTATCTGACACTATACGTACAGGTGTACCATAATCTTTAAATAATCTCTCCTGTAATATTTTTACAGTCGTCGACGCTAACGCTCGCCACATGGGATACATCCAAACAAATTTGGTGAACGAATCTACACATATGAGTAGCATCGTATTACCTGATTTAGATCGTGGGTAGGGACCTGAAAAGTCTAAATAAAGTTTAGAGAAAGGGGTAGTAGGGATTTCTGAAATTAATTGGCTTACCTGACTGTTTCTTGCCGGTTTACTGAGAGCGCATAAATTACACTTTTTTACAAAACTAGCTATTTCGCTGTTCATATTGTTCCAATGATATTCCTTTCGAATGCGTGTATTGTTTTATTGATTCCCATATGGGCTCCAATGGTAGTGTGACGATTTAATTGAAACTGTAATCTTAAATAAATAAAAATTAAATTTGCGAGCGATTAAGTATTTTTAAATCGCACTTTTAAACCTAAAGCCCCGTACTAAATCAGAATGAGAATGAGAAGTGAATGAAAATCAACAGAAGCACTAATAAAAAGTCGAATTGTAAAAAAAATTATTAATATCACAATTAACCCTTTGCTAGTCATCATGCGGTGACCTGTTAGTTCCGGACTCAACGTGTTATCGAGTCGTCTGTAATTTAGGAAGATATAAAAATCATAATGTTTGTAATTAGAAATTTGAAGGCACGAGTAGTAGTTAAAATAATTCACTTAAATTATATATGTATAATTAATGTATTGTTTTTGGTAATAAGAATGTCAATTTAAATAAAAATAGGAACTATATTGTCGCGGAGTACTTGCCCCTCTCCGTTGTTATGTGCCAGTCGAATCTAGTAGAGAGTCACTATGCTGCCGTCAGACCGTACAGACGTATGAGCGAGAGCTCCACGAAAATGCATTTGTTTTTTAATTTAATTTTAAAATGTTAGCTACCACTGCTAAACGTGGCGAGCGTTGTGTAATGTGTGAATGATATAAAGATGTGTTAAGAAGAAAAATGTAATAAGTAAAACAAAAACTTAACTAGTAGTAAACAAGATGACGTCTGCCCTCAAGAGGTAAATACAAGTACAACCTTATACATGAAGATGTGATCTGCATAAACTTCATAAATACACGTATACGATGCATAAGACGCTGACGAGGACCTCCGTGGATCTACACCTACTTTCTCAAAAGAAACTTCAACCTCCGCAGTGAACATCCTATCTAGTACTTGCCGAAGACACGACCCAGATGATGATGCCGACTTCAAGAATTCCAAAGAGAGACACCCCAGGACGAGGTTACTACGACCAATTGTAAAGGTGACTCGATAGCTTGCCTATCGAGAGTTAATCATATTTGATACACAACTCACATTAAAAAGAGACTTTTCAAAGACTATAAATTTTGTTTAAAATTAAAATGAGACAAGCTGAGAGTTTACTGTAAGATTCAATATCGTACGTTGTAACGCCTTAAATGTAAATGTAATTTATAATCACTTTAAGTAATAATACCATTCTTCAAATGGTAAAAGAAGTCTTGCAAGCGTCTAGATAAACTCAAAATACTTAGAAGTCTTTGTTATGAATATATACTTAAAGTAAACTCGGATCCGAGGTAAAAGAATACATAATCAGTTTGATCCCTAAGTTTTTATGAAAAGCATTTAAATATTTTAATCTAATTAATGATGTAATGGGATCTTTGAGTAACAGTTGTTAATAAAGGGAAGTCATCTTGTTACACATGAAAATGAGTGCATAAATCAGTGAAATACCTTCCCTTGTTTCCTTATAATTATCTTATGTAATTTGTTCAGTTAAATTTGAGTTTTATAACAGTTCGTTACAACGTAGGCAGCCCATGTAATTGGCAAGTGTCAGTTAAGATGGGTTCCCTGGATTTGTAACGTGGCAATATGTTACAAAATTGCGCCACTCTGCTTAATTAGTAAAAAGGTTGTAAGCATCGTGACATTAACAGAGATACGTCACCCTTCTAATTAAAGTAATTGTTAAGTAGTAAAATAGATAACTTTTGGCACTCAGTTGTCTGATCTATGCACTCAGGCAATGTATTTGATGTAACTTTTATTTTCATAAAATGAATTTGTTTTAAGATACGCAAATGATAGTCAGTAGGCCTATAACTTGAAATATCACTGTATGAAGCCAAATGCAAGTATGTACATGAATTGTAGTGCTTGGTGATCTGCTCAGTCTTTAACAGGTTTATATTATGACAATCCAAGACCTGTTGTTTCTTGAATATGCCTGCATAGTATATGTTAGTGTATGTCTGTCGTCACGGTAAAATAAAAAAAAAAGAAATAATAATAATGCTCCTGTGTAAAGTAGACCCGGTTAATTACGTGGAAAGAATTTTGTAACTTAAATTTGTTACCAAAATAAGTAATTAATTTAATTGGAGAAAGTACGAGAATTAATGAAGTCAGACTGTTATAACCGTAATACACGTGTAAGTTGAAGGCGTGCTTTGTTGAATGAGATTCACCCCGTGCGTCCGAGCTGGCTTCTCCAGTTAAGACCTGTCAAGGAAGTTAGTCTGTGGCATTGTGTAGTGTGACGATTTCATTAATAAAATATATGTTAATTATTTAAGTTGATAATATATAAGCGGAGAAATGTTAAATTCTTAATAAAATCTCACATTGTAAACTAAATCTTATGGCAATCATTTAATAATAATAATATTTAATATAGGTCTAATAATAAAATTAAAAGGGAATGGAATTGTACAGAAAGGGTAAAGCTCATTAATTTATCCTGCATAAACAGGCGCTGACCAGAATTAACTTGTTTTCTGACCCCTAAATAAACTAAGTATTATTGTAAATTTGTTATTATTTAAATAATTAAATAAGACCATTGTTACGTACTTTGATAACTTCTGTAACTAAGAATATCTCTATTTAATTATTTAATCATACCGTAGTCCTTTAATTAAAATTAGAAACACGGAACTACTTTTATGTTGCCTAGTAATTGTCTTGAGATTACTACTCTCCCCCTTAACTATTTCTGCCACTTGGAATGGAGCGCTCACGCCGTAAGCAGCGTAAAGCGTTGTTTCGCTACGTGTATATAAAAATGTGAAAATCTTGATTCAATGACTATTTAAATAAGTAAATTTGTGTGGTGATGACATCTCTCTATATTATAAAATAACGGACTATTTAATTTATACAGTATTACAACCAAGAAGGTGATAGTCAACTAATCTATAATCATGTGAAGTGTATAACAGTGAAACAAACTTTCGATCTATGTATTCTAACTACAAGAATTACGAAGAATAACTACAGTCGCCTGAGATGAATGTACCACACCAGGAATGATTTGACATACTTCTAGAACTTCACCGTCACAGTATGATAAGGTAACGACTGACCTTCAAGAAACATCAGGAGGACCGAAGAACTAATTCTGCAGCAACTTCAGGAAACACACAGGTGACATGGAGGCTTGTCTTCCATGGTTAAGAGTTACAATATCATAAACCCCCAAAGACAATTTAAATTATCGTAATAAAGACTTGTAAAACTTATGCTTTCAATGTAATAACATTAAAGACTTTAGAAAACTGACATTATAGTAACATGTAGTCAAAAATCTAATAACACTAGTTATAGCAAAAAGGTAAAGTTTAAACTAAAAGTTTTGTTGTTTTAGAAGATTAATAAAAAAAAACCATTCTTCAAATGGTTAGAGTTTCAATATTGTACATGGCAAGGTGACCATTATTCATTTAATATATTTGATCCCGGATCCGTGGAATTAATTAAAAAGGATGTACATCATATTTTGAGGCCCCTTTGTAAAGGAGTAATTTATATATATAATCATATAGTAAACTATATTGTTTGAGAACTTTCAATAGAGAACTTAATCACCAAATGTAATAAAGAGATGTCATCTAAGTACCGAGTAAACTGAGTGCATAAATCAACAGTCTCCCCTTCCTAATATCCTGCTATAAGAATTGTTTTATTTGTTGTGATTATTTTCAGTGCTTCACAACGAAGGCAGCCTGTATAATTGGCACATCCAATTATTACTGGTTCCCTAAGTTATAACTCAAGAGAAGAGGTTATAAATTGCGCCACTCTGCTACTATTCTGCTGTAATTTGCTTATTTTGCTAATGTGCTAATTTTGCGTAAGAGAAAAGAAAGAAGTAATTGCGTCCCGATATCCCACGCACAAAAGCTGTTGATCTATTCACTCATGTATTTCAATATGTGTCAGAGTTTTAAATAAGATAAAAATAATAATTAATATTATAGTAATATAGTATAGTTAACTTTATTTGTAAATATAATATGTGTAAAGTAATATTAACATATAATCCAATGTAAACAAACCATGTAGGTACTTGTTAAAAGTCCCATTCATAAACGTGCCACATTCACGACAATCTCGGATATGTAAGTTTCCTGTTGCCGTTGGTTTAAAATTGTCATAGTTGGTCTCCCCCTAAGTTGAGTTAGACAATAAGTCACCCTCCTTGTGTGGTCTATTGTTATAAGAAGCGTGTATTTTCCTGTGTTGAGTAACCGAAGATTCCCCCTTTTGTCGTACGCATATTCATCCCTGTGTGAAATTTCTCTCTCTCGCTCTATGTAAAACGATAAAGGTTGTCATAACATTTTAAGTGTCTATTTGTAAAAAAAAAAAAAAGAAAAAGGAGTAAGAATACGATTGATTTATATTTTTATATTTTTGTGTAAAAGAAAAAGGAAGCGTTGTATAGCATTTAATGCAAATAGTAGAATAATTAGTTATAGCCGCCCACGTTACGAAAATGGCTGAATTTAATCCTGATCTATTATTAAAAGATGAGCTATGCTACGAAGCACTTTTACGAGGTCTAAAACACGTGAATGTAACCGTGTCGGAATTACGCAAATCATTACGCCAAACCGGATCAGATACACCCTCGCAGTTAGATAGATTGCGTGAACTCGATTATGACGGCGAACGAGAAACCTGTTGTGCGAAATATAGGGAACTGATAGTATTATCTCAGAACCTTGAGGACAAGAAATCACCTACGGAATTTTTGCGCGTTACGCAGCGTATAGAACATTTAACCCGCCGGTTAAATAATTTATTAAGCTGGCCCGACGTCACCGTAATCCCCGCCGATGTGCAGAAATTTGCGGATGAGGCATTAAGCCAATTACCCATAATTATCAACGACTTACGACGAAAATCAGACTCATCGAGAATGGAGGAAATTGAGCACTACTTACAAAAATTATATATCTCCCCAGTTCAATCCCCTACTTTAGAACACCCTCTCTCCACCTCGAACCCCGAATAACCCACCGTATCGAAGATACCACAGAGTCATGAACAATTACCTAGTAGAGAATTAAAAACCCAAACTATGTTAGAACCCCCACCGCCAAATGTTCAGCATACTCGCACTAGTAAATATGCGATTACAAATCCTAATGCAAACACCAATCCTTCGAAAAGTATACCTAACGTATGTTTTAATGTAGACCTCTACGGAAAGATTTCCCACCCAGTAGAGAAAATAATTAATGAAATTCCTTACACCGATGGCTTAAGCATCACGACTCTATTGACTTTTATCAGATATCTACTGCAAATAAAAGATCTACAACAATTGAGCGATTGGCAAATACTACAGGTCATCTTACCCAAATGTAAACCACCTTTACGAGATCGTGTGCTCGAATCATTAAACTCGACTCTTCCGGTAGAAGAACTTCATACAAATATAATCAAATATTTTATCCCCACTGGAATATATGAGGAGATCAAAAGAAATACCGTACTTCGAGTACAAAGAGCTCAAGAAAGACTGGCCCACTATATCGCAGACATCAGAGAATCTTCACGTCTACTGCAAGTCGACTGGACTGAAAAACAATTGGTCGATACTATATTGGTAGGCTTATCTCCTGAAGAACGCTCCCGTTTAGCTCTAATAAGTAGATCCCTTACTTTCGCTGACCTTGAACAATGTAGTGTGCACTCTTCAAATGTGTGGTATGCAGATCAGCATCGACATGCACCGGTATCCACAACACCACATAGAAAGGAAACGCAAGCCCTATCCTCAGATACAAGAAGTCTACGAGAACGACGCCCATTTCGGCGACCAAACTATGTTCATGGCCACGGTAAGTCCAAAGAGGCACCACCTAGACACGAAACCAGTGAGACCCCGCGTAAAGAATATATATGCTATAACTGCGGAAAACCTGGACACCTCAGTAGAAACTGTAAACGGAAACAGTATCATCAGAAAACCCATTATCCAAAAAACATGTAAGGCAGGGAGATCCGAAACCCTGTGTCTTCCGCAGCATCGTGAAAACAGGTAAACCCCTGAGAGACCACAAATTAAAACAAAATAATAATAATAACAAAAGAAAATTAGACCCCTATGTTAGGAAATTTATCGATAAATGTAACTCTATTAGTAAATGTGATTACAATAGGTGTGAATTACCTTATATACAAGTTGACATTGGTGTTACATCCACCCTCGGATTAATTGATTCCGGATCCACGCGAAGTTTAATTAGTCAAGAGCTAGCAAATCAATTATTTAAACACAATTTTGTTAAACGCAGTCAATCAGTAAATATTAGATGCGCTACAGCTAATAAGCAAAACTTAATGATAAAACTTATCATCACTTTTAGAGTAAAAATTAAAAATCTAACGTGGTATTTTCCAATGTTGGTATGCGACGAATTAGGACCCGAGTTAATATTGGGAGCTGATTTTATCAGTAAAACAGGAATAATTTTAGACATTCACGAGAAGATATTTTACTTTGGATTCGATCGTTCACGGAAATATAACTTGCATGATAATGCAAATAACAGAGAAAGTACTAGCACCACTTCTACACATATAAAGCATCACGAATCTGAATTAAGTCATCTGGAAAGTAAAGATAGACGGAACATACAGACTTTAATAAAGCAATTCTCCAACGTCCTCACCCCAAAGTTAGGACTGACGGATCTGATAGAGTACAAAATAAATTTGAGCGACAACAAAGTAATACGTTTAGCCCCATACAAATTATCACCACCAAAAATGGAAGTGATGAGGAACCAAATTAATAAATTGTTAGAACAAGGAGTCATCGAACCCTCTACGTCATCTTATTCATCACCCGCGTTTTTAGTACCCAAAAGTAACGACAAACATAGATTAGTTGTGGACTACAGACAACTAAATAAACGGATAGAATTTGAATCTATACCACTTCCCGACATCCACAGTGCATTTCATTATTTTACTAAAGCAAAAATCTTTACCATTATGGATTTAAATCAGGCATTTCATCAGATACCCCTTTCAGAAGAATCAAAACGTCTTACCGCCTTTGCCGTCCCTTTCAACCTGTACCAATTTACAAGGGTACCTTTTGGCATATCCCAAGGTAGTTCTGTATGTAGCAGATTACTAGAAAAGTTATTTCATGACATAAAATTTAAATATGTGTATCACTACTTAGATGACATTGTTATCTACAGCGAGTCAATTGAGCAACATCTTAATCATCTACGTGAAGTACTAACCCGATTGGAGAAAGCTGGATTAACCGTAAATCCCAGTAAAGTAAATTTTGCTGTGACACAAATCTCATTTTTAGGTTACATCGTAAAAGCCAACGGAAAGGTAAGCATAGACCCAGAGCGAACCCGTGCCATCAGAGAATTTTTACCGCCGCGGGATGCGAAAGGAATAGCCCGATTTTTAGGAATGATAAATTATTTCCATAAGTACATTCCACATCTAGCCGAAATTGCAGCACCGCTAAATACCTTAAGAAAGAAGGGAATTAAATTTGAATGGAATGAGCAACACCAAACCGCATTCGAGAAATTAAAAGAAAGCATAATATCACCCCCCGTACTACAATTAGCCGACTTTACAAAACCATTTGTAGTGCAAACAGACAGTTCTAGTGTCGCCCTAGGTGCAGTAATATATCAGGAAGTAGATAACTCAAGGTTACCTATTAGTTACGCTTCTCGCACCCTGACTGAGCAAGAAAAGAAATACTCCGCATACGAATTAGAATGTTTAGCTATAGTTTTCGCTTTTGAGAAGTTCAAACCATTTTTAGAACATAAGGAGTTTTTATTAGAAACTGATAATCAAGCGTTATCCTGGCTACTAAATCACCCAAAACAGTTAGGTCGTATCGGAAGATGGGTATTAAGATTAAATTGTTTTAAATTCAAAGTACAACATATTAGAGGCACCCAAAACGTAGTTGCCGATACACTGTCACGTATGTTCCAGCCTAGTAGTAATACTTACGAAAACAAGAGTAGAGAAAAGCCGAGTATTAATACGTTAATTACCGAATTTCCTCTTGCATTTACAGATTTAGCCCAGTATCAACAACGAGACCCACGTTTGAGTCCAATTATTGAACAACTTGAAAAAGGAAATAAGTCAGAGAAATACATATTAAGTAGGAGAGTATTATGTTGTAGAATAGCGAACGGAAAATATCTACGAATAATTGCCCCTGATATTATTAAACCTATGCTGATGGAATATTATCACTCTTCCACCATTGGAGCACATATGGGAATAAATAAAACCATACACCGAATTCGTAAAGAATATCACTGGGAAAATATGAACAGTGAGATCGCCAATTTTGTGAAAAGGTGTAAGTTGTGTGCACTCAGCAAACCAGCGAGAAACAGCCAAATAAGTCAGTTAATCTCAGAGATTCCTGCTACCCCGTTCTCCAAAATTTATTTAGACTTTTCAGGACCCTACCCGCGTTCCAAATCAGGGAATACAATGTTACTAATTTGTGTAGACTCTTTTAGCAAATTCGTCTGGATGTACCCCATGCGGCGAGCCTTAGCTACAACCACAGTAAGTATTTTACAGCATAGATTATTTAAAGAATTCGGTATTCCTGTCCATCTAGTGTCGGATAACGGACCACAGTTTAAGTCCAAGGAATTCAGGAACATGTGTTTCAAACTAGGTATAGAACACATTACCACTACAGAGTATCGTCCGCAAGGTAATATAGCTGAGAGGTATTTGCGAAACCTAAAATCTGCTTTAATTGCCTACCATGCTAACGACCATACTTCTTGGGACCAGAACTTATCCTGGATACAGTTCGCCTTTAATTCTGCATATCATGAAGGACATAAGTCTACCCCATTCGAATTATTGTTCAAGTATAAACCTAACCACCCATTATCCACTAAGTGGAAAATACATGAATTGTTACCCCTTGAAATTAGGGATAAAAATATTAGGAAAATATGGAATGAAGCGCGCGCTAATTTACGAACAAACTTAGCGAAATCAAGGAAATATCACGTGCGAAATAATAATAATGAAGTAAAGTACCAAATCGGTAACTTAGTTATGTGTAAAACACATCCTACGAGTAGTGCAATCGATAAGACCACTTCCAAGCTATCATACCGATGGTGCGGTCCTTATCAAATTCACAAATATTTAACTCCAGTAACCGTAGCACTGTATGAACCCTCTACTCAAAAATATGTACGAAGGACACATATTTCTCAGATAAAACATTATCACGAAGAAGGAAATGGTAGAGTGCAAGTTAAATAAATGTAAAGAAAAAGAAAGGTATATGTTTCGTACTCAACAGCAAAGGAGTACTAGAGTAACGTTTAGCTAGCTAATGGTATAAATAGGTACGAGGCCTGATCACCCTTGAATCCTATTCTTCGAAAGTATAGCAATGTAAGAAGTCAGCTGACAGCAAATATGAGGAATAATTAAGTAACAAATTACTTAATGAGTAATTCTATAACTAGAATAACTCCCAACTAAAGAAAAACCCGGTAGTAGTCATAAGTAGTAGTGTTAAGAAAATTTAGAATGTTAACAATATGTTTTTTAAAATGTGTGAATTTTATGTAGTATTAGAATTAGTCTGTAAAGTATGATATGTAGATAGTAAGAATAAACAATTCGAGACTGACTTGTGTAACTCATAATTACATACAGAGAAAAACGGGTGAGAGAAATTACACAAGGAAATCCCTAAACATACTCCCGGCATATTAAAAAAAATAAAATAAACCGGAGTCTGTGGCTTAAGCGGCGGAGTATGTGACGATTTCATTAATAAAATATATGTTAATTATTTAAGTTGATAATATATAAGCGGAGAAATGTTAAATTCTTAATAAAATCTCACATTGTAAACTAAATCTTATGGCAATCATTTAATAATAATAATATTTAATATAGGTCTAATAATAAAATTAAAAGGGAATGGAATTGTACAGAAAGGGTAAAGCTCATTAATTTATCCTGCATAAACAGGCGCTGACCAGAATTAACTTGTTTTCTGACCCCTAAATAAACTAAGTATTATTGTAAATTTGTTATTATTTAAATAATTAAATGAGACCATTGTTACGTACTTTGATAACTTCTGTAACTAAGAATATCTCTATTTAATTATTTAATCATACCGTAGTCCTTTAATTAAAATTAGAAACACGGAACTACTTTTATGTTGCCTAGTAATTGTCTTGAGATTACTACTCTCCCCCTTAACTATTTCTGCCACTTGGAATGGAGCGCTCACGCCGTAAGCAGCGTAAAGCGTTGTTTCGCTACGTGTATATAAAAATGTGAAAATCTTGATTAAATGACTATTTAAATAAGTAAATTTGTGTGGTGATGACATCTCTCTATATTATAAAATAACAGACTATTTAATTTATACAGTATTACAACCAAGAAGGTGATAGTCAACTAATCTATAATCATGTGAAGTGTATAACAGTGAAACAAACTTTCGATCTATGTATTCTAACTACAAGAATTACGAAGAATAACTACAGTCGCCTGAGATGAATGTACCACACCAGGAATGATTTGACATACTTCTAGAACTTCACCGTCACAGTATGATAAGGTAACGACTGACCTTCAAGAAACATCAGGAGGACCGAAGAACTAATTCTGCAGCAACTTCAGGAAACACACAGGTGACATGGAGGCTTGTCTTCCATGGTTAAGAGTTACAATATCATAAACCCCCAAAGACAATTTAAATTATCGTAATAAAGACTTGTAAAACTTATGCTTTCAATGTAATAACATTAAAGACTTTAGAAAACTGACATTATAGTAACATGTAGTCAAAAATCTAATAACACTAGTTATAGCAAAAAGGTAAAGTTTAAACTAAAAGTTTTGTTGTTTTAGAAGATTAATAAAAAAAAACCATTCTTCAAATGGTTAGAGTTTCAATATTGTACATGGCAAGGTGACCATTATTCATTTAATATATTTGATCCCGGATCCGTGGAATTAATTAAAAAGGATGTACATCATATTTTGAGGCCCCTTTGTAAAGGAGTAATTTATATATATAATCATATAGTAAACTATATTGTTTGAGAACTTTCAATAGAGAACTTAATCACCAAATGTAATAAAGAGATGTCATCTAAGTACCGAGTAAACTGAGTGCATAAATCAACAGTCTCCCCTTCCTAATATCCTGCTATAAGAATTGTTTTATTTGTTGTGATTATTTTCAGTGCTTCACAACGAAGGCAGCCTGTATAATTGGCACATCCAATTATTACTGGTTCCCTAAGTTATAACTCAAGAGAAGAGGTTATAGTAGAGAACAATACGTGAGCGTAAACCCCGCATTCTCACGCGCACACTTACCCTGCCTTTGTTTACTAAATAAAAGAGGGTAAACATTCCAGCAAGCAGCTGATCGGCGATTTAACTTTGAAATATGTGTGTGTGGAATTTCTGTCTCTCCCTAAGAAGAGAAATTGTTCTTTTCTGAATTATGCAAATGATTTACCCAAGAATTCATCTTATCTATGTAATTAGTGTGTAGTGTTGTAGAATCAGTTTTAAGTACGTTTTAATGTGTTAGAAATAAGAGAAAAAAAATGGCCCAATTTAATCCGGATTTGTTATTAAAGGACGAGCTGTCTTACGAAGCTCTTTTGCGTGGACTACCCCATGCGAATGTAACAGTCGCGGAATTGCGTAGATCAATATGCGAATGTGGATTTGATACACCCGCGCAATTAAGCTACCTAAGCGAACTCGATTATGAGAGCGAGAGAGAAATTTGTAATGCCAAGTATAGTGAGCTAACCTTATTGTCTCAAACCCTCCAAGACGAGAAATCTCCGGCGATAATTTTGCGGACTACCCAGAGAATAGAGCATTTAACCCGGCGAATGAAAAATTTGTTGATCTGGCCTAATCTTACGGAAATACCACGTGAAGTGCAAAACCTAGCTGACGAAGCTTTACGTCGCTTACCCACTATTATTAATGACTTAAGAAGAAGATCCGACTCGTTCCGGATGGATGAAATAGAGAAGTCCTTGAAGAAATTACACATCTCCCCAGTACAATCCCCTACTACTGATCTACCTCCTCCTAACACTGATCAGAACTCACCCGCCGTATCGCAAATGCAAGCTAACCAAGAGCGAAATACAGATAGAGATTTAAATGCCCCTCCTCCCGATAGTTTCCAGATTCGCCCCGGAACTCACGAATTGACCACCCCGAATGCATCATATCGTTCTCCTAAAGGAATCCCCACCTTGCACCATAACGTTGACCTATACGGAAAAATTACTCATCCTGTGGAGAGAATCTTAACTGAAATCCCTTACACCGATGGATTAAATGCCTCCAAACTACTAAATTTCATTAACTATCTCCTGCAGATAAAAGATCTACAGCAGCTGAATGATTGGCAAATTTTGCAAGTTCTGCTACCGAAATGTAAACCACCGTTAAAGAATCGTGTGATAGAAGCATTAAGCTCTACACTTCCAGTAGAAGACCTACATAGCTCGATAATAAAGTACTTTATTCCAACCGGAATTTATGAAGAAATTAAAAGAAAGACCGTACTCCGAGTACAAGGAAATCACGAGAGATTAGCTCATTACATCTCCGATATCAGAGTCATCTCGACTACTACGTGTAGATTGGAATGAGACACAGATGGTCGACACCATTTTAATAGGATTGTCACCAGAGGAAAGATCTCGTTTAGCTTTGATAAATAGACCAAACACAATTGCAGATCTAGAACGATGCAGTATCCATTCGTCAAATGTATGGTACTCCGATCAAAATAGTCATACGATGAAATCCGCAGAAAAAAAATAGAAATGAATTGCGAGCCCTAGAGCCTGGTGTAACAACCCTGCATGAAAGGCAAGTATTCAATAGACCTCATAAATCAGTGAAATACCTTCCCTTGTTTCCTTATAATTATCTTATGTAATTTGTTCAGTTAAATTTGAGTTTTATAACAGTTCGTTACAACGTAGGCAGCCCATGTAATTGGCAAGTGTCAGTTAAGATGGGTTCCCTGGATTTGTAACGTGGCAATACGTTACAGTAGATGAATGGAAGTACTCCATCAGCATGGGCTTAATCACATCAGGGGCAATTATCCTTAATTCCTTTCCATTTCTTATTTTGTGGCATAGTATTCTTTTACTTAATACATATTTCTCGGATTTAATTCCTTGCTCAAGTTGTTCTATAATCGGTTTCAGAAGAGGATCTTGTTGTTGATATTGAGCAATGTTGGTAAAAGCAAGGGGGAATTCAGTAATTACGGTGTTAACAATGGGTGTTTCCGGGAGTATTTGTGGGCGACTGGAACATACGGGACAGGGTATCAGCGATTACGTTTTGTGTACCTTTAATATGCTGCACTTTGAAGTTGTAACAGTTTAACCTCAATACCCATCTTCCAATACGTCCTAACTGTTTAGGGTGATTCAGTAACCAAGATAATGCTTGATTATCAGTTTCCAAAAGGAATTCTTTATGTTCTAGAAAGGGTTTAAACTTCTCAAACGCAAAAACAATGGCTAAACATTCCAATTCATATGCGGAATATTTTTTTTCTTGGTCGCTCAATGTTCGTGAAGCATAACTAATCGGTAGTCTACTGTTTTCTATTTCTTGATAGATGACTGCACCTAAAGCTACACTTGAACTGTCGGTCTGAACTACGAAAGGTTTCGTGAAATCTGCTAGTTGCAATACTGGGGGAGATATGATGCTTTCTTTGAGTTGTTCAAACGCATTTTGGTGTTGTGCAGTCCATTCAAATTTCGCTCCCTTCTTTCTTAAGGCATTCAGCGGTGCTGCTATTTCGGCAAGATGGGGAATATACTTGTGGAAATAATTTACCATTCCCAGAAATCGGGCTATACCTTTTGCATCTCGCGGGGGTAAAGATTCTCTGATAGCACGGGTTCGTTCGGGGTCAATGCTTACCTTTCCGTTGGCTTTCACGATGTGGCCTAAAAATGAATATTGTGGGACTGCAAAATTTACCTTCTTGGGGTTAACTGTTAATCCTGCTTTTTGTAACCGAGATAACACTTCACGCAGATGTTTAAGATGTTGTTCCATCGATTCGCTATAGATTACGATGTCGTCCAAGTAGTGATACACATATTTAAATTTAATATCATGAAATATTCTTTCTAATAATCTACTACATACGGAACTTCCTTGAGATATTCCAAAGGGTACTCTAGTAAATTGGTACAGGTTGAAAGGAACAGCAAACGCGGTTAGACTTTTGGATTCCTCCGAAAGGGGTAATTGGTGAAATGCTTGATTTAGATCCATTACCGTAAAGACTTTCGCTTTTGTGAAGTAATGAAAAGTACTATGGATGTCTGGAAGAGGGATAGATTCGAATTCTATTCGTTTGTTTAATTGCCGGTAGTCCACAACTAGTCTATGTTTGTCGTGACCTTTTGGTACTAAAAAGGAGGGTGATGAATACGGAGATGTAGAGGGTTCAATGACTCCTTGTTCTAACAACTTGTTGATATGGTTCCTCATCACTTCCATCTTGGGAGGCGACAACTTGTATGGGGGTAGGCGTATTACTTTCTGATCGCTCAGATTGATCTTATATTCTATTAGCTTCGTAAGTCCTAGCTTAGGTGTAAGAACAGTGGAAAATTCTTTTATTAATTTCTGCATTCTCAGCCTATCTCTATTTCCTAGATGAGATAATTCAGACTCTTGGTGTACTATGTGTGCAGTCGATGATCTAGTACTTTCTTGTTTGTTAGTTTTACAATCAAAATTATACTTCTGTGTACGGTCGAATCGAAAATAATATTTCTGCTCATGGATGTCAAGAATCATTCCCGTTTTACTTATGAAGTCTGCTCCCAATATTAATTCGGGTCCTAAATCATTACATACTAACATTGTAAAAAACCACGTTAGATTCTTGATTTTTACTTTAATGGTGATGCTAAGTTTTATCACTATATTCTGTTTATTGGCTGTAGCACATTTTATATTCACAGCTTGACTGCGTTTCACTAGGTTGTGTTCTAATAATTTATCTGCTAACTTTTGACTGATAGTAGAGGGAAAGTGAGTGTTAGAAAACAATGGAGATGACGTCACAGAGAGGCACTGGTAGCTGGCTTCCGCGGTGTGAAAACAATTGGTTGGGGAACCCCCAGTTGAAAACACTACCGGGTTCCAGTTCATGACGTCATAGAGGTACTGGCAGCTGGTGTCCGAGCTGTCCATGTGACGTCACTGTTTTGTGTGTGTGTGTGTATGTGTGACTGAAACACTTCCGTGTTCCAGTTCATGACGTCATACAGAGGCTCAAGTCGCTGGCGTCCGCATGGCTAAAACCTGTTTCAAGACGTCACGGAGGCCGTGGTTTCTGCATGTCCGCAATTTGGTAGCCGAAAACAATGTGTAGCGGATGGGGGTACCCGGAATTCGGCGGTTGCCCGCAGAGGCGATGTCATCGGTTACCGTTACTCGAAATTTTGGGGGTATCGGGTACCGTTACCCGAAATGTTTAAATCAACGGATGGGGGTACCCGAAATTTGTGGGTACGCCCTAACCGGGTTCCAGTTCATGACAGAGGCCCTGGCAGCTGGTGTCCGAATGTTAAAACACTTCCGCGTTCTGGTTTATTTTGATGTAACAAAATAATCGTTCTCTCTCGAAATTTTTAATGTCAGAATTTTGGTACCCTAAATGATTAAAACAACGGATGGGGGTACCCGAAATTTGTGGGTACGCCCACATGACGCATGTATAAAACACTGGTTACGACGAAACAGGAGGCTGGGTGGATATGATAGCTGGTTCGACGACGACGTAGAGGGCGTGATGTCTGAAATGTTTAAATCAACGGATGGGGGTACCCGAAATTTTCGGTGTCTGAAATTTAGTACCCGAAATGTTTAAATCAACGGATGGGGTTACCCGAAATTTTTGGTGTCCGAAATTTTAACACCGGAATGTACGACCACATGACGCATGTGTTCAACTGTAACAATGGTATGTCATTGGATATTAATTTTTACATAAAAATAAATTACGGCCCCTCCGGGATTTGAACCCGGGACCTCCGGTACACCAAACCGGCGTGCATCCACTACACCAAGGGGCCGTTATCGCTTAACTGTAATTATTTCTGTACTTATACTTCTCATCTCTTACTTGTAACCATGAGGTGGACGAGTGATATCTACTGTCGTCCTATGTGTAAAATCATAAAAGCACAATATAAGTTTATTTATTATTAAATAAATAAACATTTCGTTATACTTTTATTTTTTTACCTCTCATCCTCTTCCTAGCAGCCTGAGGGAGGCGAATGAGAGCCTGCTACGCTTTTTTTAACGTGGTTTCCCCAACTTTACAGATTCGTAAAGCAGGCCTACTCCACGTTATCTATCGCTGTACTATTGACTAGTACAGTGGTAGATAATAATAAAGATACATTATGCAATGCTAAGCCAATGTGTAAAAGCAGTACATATTTTTTTATTTACTTTTTTATTTATTTTTTTTATTTTTTTAATCGGGTGAATATGTTGTTCATACATGATGCGTATTCACATTTGCTGTACCGTAATGAGTAATTTTCACACCCATACTGGTTCTTGACGAGTTTACAGGTATATCTACCGTGCCAGTGACCCGTCTCGAACTACCAGGACTACGTTTATGAGTATTTCTACCGCGACAGTGACGTAGTCAAGGTTAACACTCACGCACACACTACGGTACCTAATTCTACGTTTATGGACATTTCTGTCACGTAGCATTCACACTAACACCATGATGAAAACATGTTCACAACCGACTATATTTTATTTCGTTGCCGCAACCATTCTGCATAAAACAAAGCTTTGCGTAATGCACAGTGTAAGGGGGGAGTGGTAACGGGTTGACGATGAGGAACAGGACATTGTATGATGGGTACAAAGGATCTAGGAACTACAGGTGCTTGAATATCGTTTAAGTCAATCACCTCACCATGGTGATAAACTGTCGTAAGAAATTTGCCTTCTCAAACCCTTTTGTATAGACAACAGGATAATCTGAAAAAATGTCTGCAACGATGCGTACCATATTCTTGTACGGTACATTACCATCGTTCCATCGTATCCTGTGATAATGTGTTTCCAACCAGTCATTGATTTTTCGGAATTTCTGGTGCAGTCGTGCACTTTCGTATGGTGGAGCGAACAACACGATAACAAAACGTCCGGTTGGTATATCAACTGTAACGAACTCTTTGATTACATATTCATTTTTGTCACCGCGAAACGCTTCAAACTCGGCAATAACCGTCCTATTCAAGTTCATTTTTCCGAGTGACACATGTCCGCATCGAGTACGTTAATTTTTTCAAATTCCCCCTCTACTTTTCCTTCCAATACCAGTTCATCGTAAAGACGATCAAATGTTAGCTGTTGGTCGTGACGACTGCTTTCCAATCGAAAAAACGAGGGGAAAAAGAAGGATGGTGGTACATAACACCCCTTGGCTACTACCTGATTAATGTACGACTTGAAGTGATCTTGATCATAAAACAAGCGAACAAGATATTTCTTTAGTACTGTTAATAAACAACCAAAACGGATCCACTCGGGTTCTGTGAAAACAAATTTTTCGGTCTTACTACCTTTAATCCGAACAAACGTTTTCCCAAAGCTACGACTGATCATCACACTCTTCTTCTTTTCACGGTTTTCACCTTCTTCGTACAATAACATACTCGATAGTAACTGTTCACGAAAGATCAACAAGTAATTCCACTCAGAAAAGTCAAGTAATATACGTTTCTTTTTTCCGTTTGTAAACAAAACACCCGGTTCATAGTTGAGTTCTTTATACAGTCCGACGGTAACGAACTTAGAGTACGAGTTGATTGGATATGCAAGAGACAAGTAAACGTTATACTCACAATGGCTGCTGCTGCTGCTGTCACAGTCACCTTCCATCGTTGAAAAGGACTGAGGTTGTTGTTATGTAGAGATCGCTAATACCTATCTTTATAAACTAGTAGAGGGGAGAACAAGTTTTTTTATGACAAACGATGAATAGTATTCGACAACGCTGTGTACTGTACTATCCTATCGTGTATAATCAAAGCGTAAGCGGTGGTTTTATCTGGAAAATTGTTACTGGATTCAAATTCTAAACGCACATCAACGGCAGACGACTTGATTGGTTCTTCTTGTCTGGAACAATCGATGACAAACAACGGTGCTTTCGTTATAAATTCATTAGGTGTCAAAAGAGGCGCTCTGTTGCGACGGTCGTAGTATGATGTTTGGAAACGTGTATACATGTCGTAGAACAGGGCGTAACGTTTTTTATCGATATCCTGGTTCAGGTTATCGTACGGATAGTATTTATCGTTCAGAAAAAGCTTGACATTCGTTAAATTGCAGTGATCAAATTCCGACGCGTTTTTCGCTATATTGTTCTTCCTATCCGTCTGAAATATTAATATTACATACCGAGGTTTTTCCAACTGTGACGATGTCTTCAAGGTCCACGAATGTCGATTTGTCGTCGGTAGAACGGGATACTCGTGCAATTCCCAACTGCGGAACGGCATCACTAGTTCATGATCCTCCTCGATGTGCTCCAATAGCGGTATTCGGTACTTGTTTGACACGCGCACATAGGGCATCTTCCAGTGTACTTTGTTTATTACGAGATTACCGTTTGCAGTTGCACCCGATTCTTTTAGCACCATTGCGTTCTGATCGGTAGAGGTACGCAACAGAATCAATTCTTGCTTAACGTTCAGCATGATGCGTGTATAGTCTTCGTTGAAACCGAGTAGCATTTTCAACGGAAGACAAAACGTAAAATCACCGGTACTCTCGTGTACTGTCAACGACTCGTCGGTTGCCGTCACCCATCCTGCATTGATTAGATGCTTTCTTTCATGCTCATTGCTCGATAGTAACAATTTCACAGTGCTCGTAATTCCAACGTTTTTTGTACGATCCACTTCCACACCGCACACTTCGTAACGGATCTCCTCAAACAAGAAAGCCATTGCATTGTTGATTAATTTCACGTTCAACGCTGTGTCGGTAGCGTTAACCTTGGTCAATGTTCCTTCGATGTACAGAAAACTCTCCGCCGGTAAAGTGAAAACATCCTGTTGTTGGATGGGTATACGTATTTCATCGTTGTTACCGTATCGGGTGGAAGCATACGGTGCGTGCGTACGATATTCGAACTCAACGATTCTGTTATCGAAAGCCGCTCCTCGTTCGATAGCTAGAATTTCACCCGACATTATTTTAATCGTATAATTTGAATCCAAGTGAAAGTAAGAAACGCTTGTTCCTTGATGTCAATCGCTTCAACGTTGAACACCGACTACCATGTTTCTTTCGTACACACTCCCTTTTTACAGGTGACGTTTGTCCGAAATACAATCCCATATTTTCAGATGCAGTCGTATCGTGATAACTTCACCGCGAAAATCGACTAAATCCCCGTCCTGATCAACGAGAGACAAAATTATGTTGTCTACACGTTGTACGTTTACCGGTAAGTATATTACGTTTGTCGGTGTTTCAACTATTTTGAAACCTGGTGCCACGGTCGGATAAAACGAATGCAACGTGTGCTGGTCCTGGCCGTCCTTGTACGCACCCTGTACGATATTACTCCGTACGTGAACGGTGTTAACTTTGATTATGTCAACGGGTACGTTCGACTCGTGTGTTATATACGCTTCCAGCTGCTGATTCTCCTTGAATCCTAACATACTTGCAATGGTATTCGGTGTATGCGAAAAGTCGATGACATGCTTACAGTAAATTTCACACTTTAATGTGTTGTTGTTTGGACGTAAACTGATTGTTCTCTCGCCTAACTGTTTCTGCAGATACGTTTCGATATCACTGATTTCGTAGGTGCCGGTAGGCAACTTGATGACGGACCACTGATCCTTGGAAATTTTTACTGGAAATGCATTATTTTTTCCTTTAGTAACGTTTGGTATTGAATTATACGATGTAAAATCCAATAGTCCAACGTACCATTCACCGTATAACTCGAGAGGTGGGAAAAAGTTACACACGAGATTCGCAGCGTCGGTACCCGTCACGGTGACCGTTAGCGACGACATGCTGAAGTTTACTGATCAGAAGACGATAAAAAGTCTAAACATAAATGACCGCAGATGACCGTGTTAGGAGGTTGCTTCCGTTCATAGTTGTAACGAACGTCGGCTGTATCACCAAAATATTGCATCAGCTCGAGAGGTGGACGTAAATTACCGAACCCGTCAAAATAGTGTACTCGATTTCCACGCTTCTTGTAACATACCCAGTGGGTTCCCGGTCCGCTCTCGTCGTCCAAATTTACGATGACGCTTTCGTTCTTCCACGGCGCTGTATCCGGTAATGCGTTACGCATGTAAACACCTCTAAAATACGGTATGTTTAGCTTTTTTGCGTATACACGTAATTCATCTTCGGACAACGGGCGGAGCGGTATGTGAATTAGTTTTTTCGGTACGGACGTAGATACAATCCGGACGCAGTTCTCTTCTTTTTCCTAGCGGTTCGGACAGTTCTCTTCCTCCTCTTCTTCATCCCACCACCAGCACCACGACCACGACTACTCACATTCTTTTTATTTTTACGACGTCGACCGCTTCCTATTGCTGATTTTGCTTTCATGGCCGCTGCAACTGCTGTCGCATAAGCTCGTTCGCTGATACCCGAATCCAAAGCCTTTACCCGTCCCCACGCTTTTTCCGCGAGTTTACGATCTGCAATACGTCTACTTTCGTTGTCTTTGTATTGAGCGTAAGCGATATCGGGTTCGCGACAGGCTTCGTCTAGTTGATTGATTCCACGATCACCACGCGCTAATCTTTCTTCGAGTTTCGTGCCCGGTCCACAGAATCTGTAACCCGGCAGATGTAATTCGACAGGTAGTGCGTCCACCGCTCGATTGATAACTGACGAAACAACGGACGGTACAACGTTTTTAAGCACGTTTCCGACGCCCCACCCCTTTTTCCTCTTAACGTTGTTGTACATCGTAAACCGATCTCCAGTCTTTCTCTTCTATGTTTTTATCGTATTCATCTATTAACCTTCTTATTTCCTTCGTGTCGAGTGTCCACTCGTCTTCTGAACTACGTGGCTTAGACAATTTCAATAAGTAGTAATCCAGTTGATACTGAAATGTTTTAACGACTTTATACATCTCGCTCTTTACGTATCGTCTCACGTCATTTAATTGTTGTAAGTTAACAGCATCGCTCTCCGCAAAACCATCCGCTACGTCTGTTATTCTCTTTTCCGCTGCTTTGAAAACACCATCTTCGCCCAAGCTAACGGTGTTCTGCAACATGTATTTTACGTTAACCGCGTCATCTCCAAAAATCGGTGAACTCACTCCCGACAACCAGCTCTGCCCAAACAAATAGCTGTTCGATACTTTTTTAATGACGTTCGAGTCTACATAGTTTTTGTTAACCGCATCGGTCGCTTGTTCCGGACTTCGAACGTTGATTACCCATCGATCTCGTGCATCGATGACCTCACCTCTCTCTTGACTCGAGTGTTGTATACAGTTGTCATCAACGTAATATTTGTTGACTACGTCTTTAACGTCTACAGGAGTATCAACATTTTTCAATCTACACCCTTTAACGTCCACGCTTTTACGTTCATCATCGAGTAGCAGACAATGTGTTTGCATATAAGTCAGAGATACAGCATCCTTTGCTGCATCCGGTTCGTTCAGATTGCGGATCTTTTTGTTTTCAACATCTATATGCCCATCATTCGTAATCTTAAATCCTACAGTATCGCGTAATTGTCTTTTTGTTTCTCGTCGCACGCTCACGGCGCTTTGATGTCTCCCGAACTTGTCCACAACCATTGTACGACTGCACGCTACAAATGATGTGCTAACCGTTTTAAGTAACGACACTGTGGTGACCATCGCGTGTGTAACACAATCGGATCGTCACCCTCTTTCCAACGAAAGATTTCTATACCGCAAAATGAACATCGAACCCTGTCAATTTCATTTGTGTAATGAAAGCCTGCGGCAACCATAGCGGTTGGACTGATGAAATGCACAGGCCATGATGTAAAGGTTTTCAGTCTTTCGTTTTCGACTTCAAAGTCAGCTGTCAAATCTAACCCGCACATGTTGACAGTGTTGACGTCAATGAGTTGTTACACCGACGTTCATAAAATTTATACGATAATGTTGGCTTCACGTAATTCCTCCACAACGGAGATGATTTCGTTGTCGTGTCCGGTGTGACCGGCGCGTTTTGAACTTACCAGCAGTCTCAACCGTTCAACCAGTTTGTTGGGATCGTTCCAGTGTACGTAATCGATACCACGTCCGCTGCGCGGTGGGAACAATCGGGCGATTATCTCTCTGTACTTTACACCTTTGTTTGTATTTATTTTAGCACCGGGTAAATGATAATGTTTATGTGCGTTAGTGTCCGACATTATAGATTTGTACGCTGCTAAATCGTTTTCATCGTAGACGCTCTTGTTGGGTTCTTTCATAAACATAAGTTCGTAGAGACCCGGTGTACCCCTGTATCGTTTTCCAGCTATGTAGAAGCTGTCGTCTTGATTGATCTCCAACACCGAATTTCCCACCATCCCGAATTTGTCTGCAACGTTACGGATACCGTACGTATGATCCATCTTTTTTTCTCGATCATCAGATAAAGCGAGTAGTAAGTATTTCCTCGCGAGCGGACCTTCGACAGACTGTTCAACGTATTCTTGTGCTTCGTGTCGACCTTCGGGTGTTGCTAAAAACTCTTCAAGAGTCACGTTCGATGTTTCGACATCAGGAGTTTGTGCCAACACTTCCGTTCTAAGGAATCGAGGTTGTGATGGTGGTGGTGTCATCTCGACAGCTGTCTTCGTATCTTCATCTTCAACATTTATTTTTTTAATTTTATCACCGGAGACATTCAACTTTTCCGAAATCTGGGTTAACGGTTCCAAAAGAGGTTTGTACTTTCTCGTTAACGCTTCATCGCTCTCTCTGATGTCATGTTTCAACGCGCGATACTTTTGTCTTATGTTATCGCTAATTGCATCGATTTCATGTGTCAATTGCTTGTCATCCATCTTGACACTGATGACTTTCTCGCACAAACTATTCTATTTATGTATAAAACGATCGAAACCCACTCTGTATCTACCCGCGTTTATCGGTGAGTCCTTGTTGATGACTATGAATCCGTAACGATCCTTCCACGCTTAGGCGCACATCGCTTTGAACTCTTCGTATTTCATATCTGTGTTAACGTGATCGTTGTAAACGTGACGTAAATTGAGATCATCTTGTCTGAACAAAACCAAGAAATTGGCATTATCACGCACCAGTTGCTTTGGCACCAGACTGTACGTCTGACAAAGGTACAAAGTGTCCACACCGCTATGCCGTCCCATAGCGAAATATTTTCGTATGTTATTCTGCCGTTCACATACCACATCATCGAACAACATGATTGAATTAGGTACAATTTCGTGCGGAGGTGGTACTTCATCGTTTTCACTGTATGTGAAGTACATCATTCCTTCGTCAGCGAGAGCATTAAAAACGTCTTCCAACATACGATATTTTGGTTGAAATAACGATTTGGAGAACACGTACAGGTTCTGAAATCGCAGTCCGTTTGAATCGAATAACATGTTAAAGGCAACGTTTGACTTCCCGCTACATGACCCGCCGCACACGATACATCGAACTGTGTTTGGAAATAGTGGACTGTTTATTATATGCAACTTCACCGTTGTACTTAGCAGAGTCTACGTTCTTAACATTTAACTTTAACGATTGTTGTTCAATCTTCATCTTAACTCGTTTACGTTCGGTTAAATACTGTGGTAATGTTATTATATCAGATCTTTTTTATGTATCCACGAATCGTGTTTACCGTCAAAGCCGAGCCAGCGCACTCGCACGCGATCACCTTTACGTTGTAATATTTTTTCAACGAGATACACATCACCAACGCTGGTTTTACTCAATTCTTGTTCATAAAACCCACCTTCCACAACGTCACCCGTGTGATCTTTCAACAAGTACGTAACCGGTACGGTTGGCTGAACTCTGTGCACTGTATATATCTCGTTCGTCCAGTTTGGTGTATAACCTTTAACGAATGTGATTTTGTATTTACTGATACGCACTCGATCGCCTATTTTAAACTTATGTTTCATGCTCACTTTCCGCGGTACGATATTTTTTCTTATTCGTTCCAACACAATTTGCTCGTTGCTCTTGTCGACTTGTCGCGGCTTCATCTCTATAGTTCTATGCACTCTGTCGTTGTATTCCATCACCAGTTTAGGCAAAAGCGACAACCACCGATAATGGCCTTGCTCGCTGAACGCGCGGTACATGTTCGTTTTCAACGTACGATTAAATCGCTCTACGATGGACGCTTTCTTCTCGCTATACGTTGAATAGTGTTTGACGTTGAATCTCTTTAGTAAAGCTTGTACGGTAGTGTTAAAGTACTCTTTCCCCTTATTCGTTTGCAGGTATTTCATTTTATTTTTTACAATTATTGGTTCGAGAGCATGTGCTACTTCAACACCCGATTTAGTTTTTAAGGGAATCGCATATGCATATTTGCTAAATGCGTTTATTACCGTCATTAGATATTTGTACCCCTTGTTCAACTTGGCATGCGGTATCATTTCCACCAAATCCGCTTGGTAGAGATCGTGTAACCCCTTCACCTCCACCGCACGTCTGGGAAAGTTCCTTCTCACCGGTCTGTGCAATTCCTTTGCAATAGTTTTGCGTACGTTTTCCATATCGCCACCCGAAACGCGAATCGCAAAATTTTGGTACGAGATATACCGTTACGTTTTCACTGAACCTCACCGACTTCATCGTCGTTACTGACAGTGTGTTGCTCCTGCAAGCGAGTCTTATATCAACGTATATCGAACGCATAATTTATAACGGATTTTCTCGCTTGCTGAATTATCTCGCGTCTGGGTTGACAGAGTTTATAATGACCGTACGCCAGTGTTGTTTCACCGTCATCCAAGACATATCGTTTGTCATCGTATGGTGACAGCGATAATTTTGTAAGCTTTCTTGTGTATATGTTATGTTTTTCGCTTTGGATAGTCTGCGCCGTAGTATAAGTTTGAGAAGTGGTCTTTACACTTTGTTTATAAAGTTGATGTTTCAACTGTGTAGCTATCGCGGAACGTGACACACCTTTCGCTACCTTTTTCTCTTTATCGTTTGCCGTAACGAATGAATAACATTTTGCGCGCAACCCGACAAATTCAAGTATCGGTATTCCATTTGTTTCGTCTTTAAAAGTACCCAACTTTTTCTTGTTTGTTTCACTATAGCACGGATGTGCCTTAGGGTACTCCGACGTGTCAAAGAGTTTGAGATGCTCCTCCATGTCTTTGTACACATCGTCGGTGCGAATGTCGTACAACAGAGAGTCAGTGTCCGTCATACATAGACGTGCACGTGACCCGTACGTATTCATCGTGAATCCGTAATGGAACCGATACATAATCAGCTTACTAATATCCAATACACTGAACCCAACGTACAAAGGTCGGTTCAGTGTAATGGATATTTTTTTCATCGTGAGACCTACCAGGTCCTCGTTATAGATGAAAAAATGTTGTAGCCTGGGGTTAGCGGTTAGTTTGTGAAGTTTCTTCTCGTTTGGAACTAACTTGAAATCGATTCGCTTCCGTACGTTTTCCAACGATTTTCCGTACGGTGCGTTATTCATTAACTTAAAAAAGTCTTTTTCAAAGGTGTTTCTGGCTTCCTTTCGTCGCTCCGTATTAAAATCGATGAAAGGTTTCAACCATACGCACTGTGTGAATGCTAACACACGGTGAATCGCTTTCAACTCCATTCCTAGTTCGAGGTAGAGTTTCAATGTTCTGTAATGAACAATGTATTTTGTCTTGTCCTCGAGGGACGTTATCAGTTTCTCTACCCACAAAGTCTTTTAACAGCTTCATGCGATAGCAGTACGGTGAAAGCATACTGTCCGTAATAGTACGCTTTTCAGGTGCTAAAGGGTAGTCACTGTGTAAGTCGTGTAGGTAATGTGGATACCCCAGATCGACTTCCAGGATATAACCGGTGTCACCATCGTCGCGTAATGTGTGCACGTTCAACGTATCGATCACTGTACGTTCCAACCATCGAAAACCGGACAGTGGTAAAGGCTGTGTCATAGCCGTTCCGTACAGGTTGGTACAATCGAGGTAAAGTAAATAGTTATGCGGCTTGCTTGCGTCATAATCGGGAATGTACGGGTTGTTGGCCTTGGCGTACCTATTAGAAATTGCTGCTAAGCCGCCACGGATACCTCTTTCGATGTACAGGTGTACGTCTATATCGCGGAGTAACTCTAACCTAACTCCTGTCATTTTCAGCATCGCGTTCCACGCTAAACCGGCGGTGGTAAAAACGTTACACGGATCGAGTTCGTAGTACTGTAGGCTCATGTTTCGAAAGTTTTCAAATACATCAGCAAGCAGTAGTACATCCGTTTTTAAATAAAGGTCATGATAATCACCGAACGTTTGCATGTCGAAAGCCGACCAAACCGCTCGAGCGTGCGCGTAATCTTCTTCGTCTATATCCGACTCTGTCAACCCGTTGTAAAAATGTACGCGGTCCGGTAACTGCCTCTCGTCAAATTTTGAATCGTCCGTAACGTATTCGTAAGGGTACACACCTTTACGCAACAGTAAATCAACATTACGCGTGTAAAATTGATTAAGGATTTTAAATTTATCCGCGGATAAGTTGGAGACGAGTTTTTCAAGTGACGCGTTCATGAACCGCAGAGAATCGAGAAACCGGAGCTGTCCGAGTGTAACGGAGATGTAACGTTCGCTTGTAGTAGCGATACACGTTATTTCATCTTCCTTATACTTTCCGAAACCTTGCATCAAATGATGCGAGTCATAGCCACTTAAATTATGGAAAAAAACCGGAACGTGTGTTGGTATTTTGTAATTTATATTACACGCATTGTGAGCAGCGCCTAAATAGTTACCCGTTATGTGGCAATGATTTCGAACCGTGTCGTCCGTTAACGGCTGCTTGCACAGATGACAGTGAGTGGCGTTTCGGAATGACCGTTCATCGGCCGCTGTCATTTGGATCGGTTTATTAAACTTTCTATCGAGTCGTTGAACGTCGGCTAAAAGCACACGAAGGAACGTGTCCACCACGTCTTTACCGCGGTATATTACAGGTTCCTTGACGGCGTTTCCCATCCAGTCAACTATCACATAGCAGAAACTGGCTGGTATATGATGTGCCACGTTTTTACCGGTGGTCGGAACAATAAACGATTCGAAGTCAGCGTATACCGTATAAGGTACGCGGTGACAAAGTGAAAAGTTTTTAAAATACATCCACTTTTCGTCCTCGTCAGGAAGTTTTACTTTCTGTACTCCGTGCTGAGAACAGTTGCGTTCGTGTTCTTCAACTCGTTTTCGCGCCGCGTTAGTATCTTTATTGTCCGCAAATCTGTGTAGACAGTAGTTGCAATAAAACGAAGTGCCCTTTCGTTTTGTCAACGATGAAAGCATATGCGAAAGGTTCCGTATGAGGCAGTAGTGAGTAGTGTTCGCGTCGGACAGTAGCAGTAGGTTTACGTGGTACTTTCGACCGCGGTGTTCAGTGATACGTAAAGGATATACCTCGCCTTCGTAGCCAAAAACGTTAACGGATATGTTTTCGTTTAATTTTTCGAACCGTTTTATCTTATTGACTGCGACGGGATAAGGTATGTCCTTCATGTTTATTTCTTCTTCGTACGGAAGGTAATGGCTAACGCGATGCGGGTTACACGCGATCGGGTGTATACCGGCGAGCACAGACCACAAGAAACACTTTTCATCTTCTAAATTTTTCACATTAATAATTCCTTTCTTACTGTGTGACAATTTCGATGGTGTAGGTAGAAAGCTCGACCCCACAAGAGGATTGTATTTTGTAATATTTATTTCCACCGACTCGACACCATTTTCGACCCACCCGCTTCCGTCACGCGTGAATTTGTCAACGGATTCCATTATTTTCTCGCTAGCTATCGAATACTGTTCATCGATATCGTCATACTGTGACTTAAGTTCTGTACGCGATCTAAATACCGCATTACAATAAATATTTTCGGTGTTTATTAATTTTTTAAAAGATACACGAACTGCTAAATACCACTTTATATAATTATTTAATGCAACGGCTTCGCTACAAATCTTATCAATAACCGTGTGTTTGTAATCTAATAATACTGTTTGTGTGTTTAGTGTATTGTCAAGTATCATAAATTTTATAGTAATTACATTACCATTGATAGCACGGTGTTCGCTGTTGCTGCCGCTGCTGCTGCTGCTGCCGGTCATTGTGAAAGGAGTGAGGCCGGCTTCGCGTCGTCGGTTCCCTATATAGACAGTCCGGTGACCGGTAACGCTGTCGCCGCGCTCCGCTCGCGAGGAGCAGCTGCGCGGGGTGGGGTGCGGGGTTGTCGTGACCGATGCGGTGTGTGCTGGAGGTGCGGGGTGGGGGTGCGGGCTAGGATGTCATCGTCCGGTCGTGACCGATGACGCGCGTTGCGGAGGGCTGGGTGGGGTGGGGAGTGCGGTGTAGGAAGCCGACGTCCGTGACCGATGCGGTGCGGGGTAAAGGTGTGGGATGGTGGTGCGGGGTAGGGAGCTAGGTTGCAGCCGGTGTCCGTGACCGAGAGGTAGGCGAGGTGCGGGGTACAGGATGCCGGCGACCTTGACCGAAGCGCGCTCGTTGAGTCGCCTCCCGCGGGATGTTGAGTGCGGGTACGGGGGGGCTGGGTTGTACGACCGGTCGTGACCGAAAGCAGATGGTGGCCCGAGACGACGCGAGGTGGGGTAGGAAGCTAGGTTGTCGCCGACGGACTCGATTGGGGTGCGGGGGGGGGTAAACCCGGTCGTTGCGGAGCGACAGACAAAGTAATTGAACAAAATATGTAGGCGAGGTGCGGGGTGGTGGTGAGGCTCTGGGTGCGGTGTGGGGGTGCGGGGTAGGATGTCATCGTCCGGTCGTGACCGAAAGCAGATGGTGGCCCGTGACGACGCGGGGTGGGGTAGGAAGCAAAATTATAGCCGTTACCGTTGCGGTGGAGGTGCGGGGTAGGGTGTCGTCGTCCGGTCGTGACCGAAGGAGATGACGCTTTAGAAGGAAGGAACGTGGTCGGGGGAAACAGAATAAATACGCCAGTGTTTCCCTGTGCAGTCATCAGTACTCGCCATGGAAGGAATCGTTGCGAACGCGAAGACAGTTGAAAATTTTTTACCAAAACGAGACTTGTCAAGTCTTTCTTTAGGAGTAAAGTATCATATAATTCACATGAAATTTGTGAAAACGAAATTCGGGGAGTCAGTTGTGGTAGATTTGGAAGATACCGGAGCCTGTCCTCAGCCGGAGGATAAACTTTTCTATGTATACCTACCTAAAAGATGGTGTGACGTATTTACAGAGGAGCAATTGAAAGCTGTGAAGCCTTGTGTCCTATCACTATGCGTAACCTCACACACTCCGCTGGCGAACGAGAAAGTGAGCGTGCAGTTGGATATTGATTATGTGAGTATGATATTTCAGTACCACTAATAATTACTTATACAGAAGTGGTTATGTATTAATTTTTTCTCTTTTTTTCCAGACCAAATAAACGAGAACAGGATTGATTTATTATAATAATAATAGTAATAATAACATTAATAGTAAAATGTTTTTAAATGATGAAGTAGACTTCTCTATTTTTTGTCGTTTTTTAATGTTAACTGTTCATTTTCAGAGAAAGAACAAGGTGTTGCTTGGATCTAATATTGTAGAAAAACTTTTAAACAGAGAAATAAATGGTAATAATAGATTATATTGTCAATGCAACATGATTAAATTCGATTATAATTTTAGAAATAATCGTAAGACACTGAGTAGATGGATATCAATACGAAACGAAAAGAATATTTACAAAATGAAAGTATTTATTCGTAATGAGTTTTTCAAACTCTTCAAAACATCAATTAGTTATTGTAACAACCATAATATTGAATATCTTCAAATAAAAGATTTGCTAATTGCTAAAACAAAGCTGGTTAATCAGATATACTATATGATGTATAATTTTACTGGTACAGCGTATACCTCGCTAGTAAAAAAATATGAGTGGTCAAGGCATGACTCTAGCGGATGTCCGCTTCGTAACCGTTGTCGCGTCTGTTGTTATCTAAGATATCAAAATGACTTTAATTCAGAATACATGTTTTTTTTAATACCACACTAACTATCATTTGATGTGTCTACATTCTTTTGTATTTGATCAAGTATTATTAATTGTAGGAAATTATATTCTGTTTTTAATTATTAAAAAACGTATGTGGTTTATAACATAAAAAGTTGAGATAAACAATCATTAAAGTGTTAATTAAATTTTTATGTGTAATTAAATATTTTAAAAGATTTCTTTCATAGTTACAGAAACCTTGTTTCGATGTTATGTGTTTGTGCGAATGCGAGGGAGATGTATGTCGTTCACCACCATATGGTGACCACTGTAACATTCTGAGTGCTTGTGAGTGGAGAGAATTTACACTCTGAAGAACAATTGTTTTAAAAAATTATTTTGACGAAAAAATGTAATTGGTTAAGGCATAATTCCACTGGATGTGCGCTTTATAAGCGTTGTTACCATTGTTATTATTTAAAATACTAAAAAGAGTTGAATTCAAGGTTTTGGTGTACCATTTTACACATGTAGTTAACACCATATTAATTATCATTTGATGTGTGTCTACATTCAGTATGTTATTATTAATATATTACACATCAACATTGTAATATTGTATGTTATTAATTATTATTATTATTATTGTTAGACATATAAGGCTTGTTTTGGTTGTAGTAAATGTAATTATTATTTTGTTAATTATATGTGTGTGTGTGTGTATATATACATATATATATATATATATATATAGAGAGAGAGAGAGAGAGAGAGAGAGAGAGAGAGAGAGAGAGAGAGAGAGAGAGAGAGAGAGAGAGAGAGAGAGAGAGAGCCTTCAAGGCTGCAAAAGTGAGAGAAAGCGAGAGAGAAAAAAGATTATTTTGTATAATTATGTAAATATATATGTATATATATATATATAGATAAAGTGTCTATTTTGTTTAGTTATGTATATAGAGAGAGGGCGTATGTTTTGCTCAATTATAATTGTCTTGTGAATATAGAACATGTGTGTGTAGAGAGAGAAAAAACTTATAGCTTATGATTTGATTGTAAAAGCTTTTGATATTATTAAAAATTATATATACATATAAACCATAACCTATGTTATTTTTATTATTATACCCCTTATACAAAACAATTATTCCTATCATACTTGAATAATCGCAAAAGCAGTAGAGATGTATGTCTCTCACATGGAATGTAACAGCAAAGAAACCGGTTTTTATAGTAGAGAAAGAGCGCTGCAAGTTACAACAGCTTGCCTGAGCCAGCTCTACGTCAACCTCACACACACACACACACAGCTTTATAAAACACGGACGCCAGCTATCAGTTCCTCTTTGAATACATTAACGGAACGTGGTAGTGTTTCACACACACACACCGCTTGTACCAGCTTAGATGCTGTTTGACTGGTTTACAGGCGAATCGTCACAGGAGTAAATATATTTATTCAGTTAATAATTTTAGTAACGCATAAGAAGAATATATGTTTTCTAAACAGTATTCAAATCGATGCATCTGTTTTATATTAACACAATATAAACATTATAATAATACAATATCCGGTTTTGAGTACCGGAGGAACCGCGTCGGGATGTCATTAATCACCAAATTTCAGAACCCGTCAGGTACCTATTGTCCCAAATTTTAACCGATCAATTTCGCGTAACGGTATCTCCTCCCCGTCCAGAGTTTAGACATACAGGACTTGTTTTAGGGTGTACCCCCCATCCGTTGATTTAAACATTTCGGGTGTCAAAATTCGGACACCAAAAATTTCGGGTAACCCCATCCGTTGATTTAAACATTTCGGGTACTAAATTTCAGACACCGAAAATTTCGGGTACCCCCATCCGTTGATTTAAACATTTCAGACATCACGCCCTCTACGTCGTCGTCGAACCAGCTATCATATCCACCCAGCCTCCTGTTTCGTCGTAACCAGTGTTTTATACATGCGTCATGTGGGCGTACCCACAAATTTCGGGTACCCCCATCCGTTGTTTTAATCATTTAGGGTACCAAAATTCTGACATTAAAAATTTCGAGAGAGAACGATTATTTTGTTACATCAAAATAAACCAGAACGCGGAAGTGTTTTAACATTCGGACACCAGCTGCCAGGGCCTCTGTCATGAACTGGAACCCGGTTAGGGCGTACCCACAAATTTCGGGTACCCCCATCCGTTGATTTAAACATTTCGGGTAACGGTACCCGATACCCCCAAAATTTCGAGTAACGGTAACCGATGACATCGCCTCTGCGGGCAACCGCCGAATTCCGGGTACCCCCATCCGCTACACATTGTTTTCGGCTACCAAATTGCGGACATGCAGAAACCACGGCCTCCGTGACGTCTTGAAACAGGTTTTAGCCATGCGGACGCCAGCGACTTGAGCCTCTGTATGACGTCATGAACTGGAACACGGAAGTGTTTCAGTCACACATACACACACACACACAAAACAGTGACGTCACATGGACAGCTCGGACACCAGCTGCCAGTGCCTCTATGACGTCATGAACTGGAACCCGGTAGTGTTTTCAACTGGGGGTTCCCCAACCAATTGTTTTCACACCGCGGAAGCCAGCTACCAGTGCCTCTCTGTGACGTCATCGCCATTGTTTTCTAACACTCACTTTCCCTCTACTACTGATTAAGGTTCTAGTAGATCCAGAATCGATTAATGCGATAGTGTTGGTAACACCTAGGTCAATTTGTATTAACGGCAATAGACTTTTAGTCCAATTACATTTAGTTATCGCGTTACATTTTTCAATAAACTTTCTAACATAGGGATCTATTTCTTTAGTGTTTCTTTTCCTTCTTTTTTTTTATTGTCGTACATTTCTTTGGGTTCACCGGATCTCAAGTTGCTGCGGAAGACACAGGATTTCGGGTCTCCCTGCCTTACATGTTTTTTGGATTAGGGTGTTTACGTTCGTATTGCTTGCTGTTACAGTTTCTACTTATGTGTCCATATTTACCGCAGTTATAACACATATTCTTATTTCGAGGAGGGTACCTAGTTTCCGTTTTAGGTTGTGTTTCATTTGACTTACCAGGGCTGTGCAAATTGTGAGGTTTATTGAATACTCGCCTTTCACACTGTGTTGTCACATCGGGCACTAGGGCTTGCAATTCATCTCTATTCGCTTCGGTTGATTTCATCGCATGTCTGTTCTGATCTGAGTACCATACATTCGAAGAGTGGATACTGCATTGTTCTAGATCCGCAAAGGTGTTGGGTCGATTTATCAACGCTAAACGACATCTTTCTTCTGGTGACAATCCTATTAAAATGGTGTCGACCATCTGTCTCTCATTCCAATCTACTTGTAGTAGTCGAGAGGACTCCCTGATGTCTGAGATGTAATGGGCCAATCTCTCGTGATTTCCTTGTACTCGTAGTACGGTCTTTCCTTTAAGTTCTTCATAAATTCCGGTGGGAATAAAATATTTTATTATTGTGGTATGCAGTTCTTCTACTGGAAGGGTAGAGCTTAATGATTCTAGCACACGATTCTTTAAGGGGGGTTTAAATTTCGGTAGGAGGACTTGCAAAATTTGCCAGTCATTTAGCTGCTGTAGATCTTTTATCTGCAGGAGATATTTGATGAAATTCAGTAGTTTAGTGACATTTAAACCATCAGTGTATGGGATTTCAGCTAAACGTTTCTCTACGGGATGAGTGATTTTTCCATAGAGGTCTGCGTTATAATTCACGTGTGGCATCGCTTTAGGAGGACCAGATGATGTGTTCGGGGTTATCAATTTGTGCATTCCGGGGCGAATCTGGAAACCACTGGGAGGAGGGGCTTCAAATATAGTCGGGGCATTTAAATCTTTATTTGGGTATTGCTCTCGGGTAGGTTGTATTTGCGATACGGCGGGAGAGTCCCGATCCGTGTTGGGCGGAGGGTGATCTGTCGTAGGGGATTGACCTGGGGAGATGTGTAGTTTCTTCAAGGACTTCTCAATTTCATCCATTCGGAACGAGTCGGATTTTCTTCGTAACTCATTGATAATAGTGGGTAATTGACGTAAAGGACTTCAGGAGGTATTTCCGTAAGGTTAGGCCAGTTCAATAAATTTTTCATTCGCCGGGTTAAATGTTCTATTCTTTGAGTTGTCCGCAATGTTACCGCAGGAGATTTCTCGTCTTGGAGGGTTTGGGACAATAAAGTTAACTCGCTATACTTGGCATTACAAATTTCTCTCTCGCTCTCATAATCGAGTCCGCTTAGGTTGCTTAACTGCGCGGGTGTATCAAATCCACTTTCGCGTATTGACTTGCGCAATTCCGCGACTCTTACATTCGCATGGGGTAGACCACGCAAAAGAGATTCATAAGACAGCTCGTCCTTTAATAGTAAATCCGGATTAAATTGTGCCACTTTTACCTTATTTCTACCACATTAAAATTTACTTAAAATTTATTTTACTACACTATACACTTATTACATAGACAATTTATTTCATGGTTAAAGCATGTGCGTTGTTGATAAGAGAATAATCTCTCTTCTAAGGGAAAGACAAAAATTCCACACAGATGTCATTGTAAAGTCAACGATCAGCTGTTTGCTGGAATGTAGGTCACCCTAGTTTACTTTGTAAACAATGGCATACTTGTTGTATGCGTGGGAATGCGAGAAATACACTCAGGTATTGTTCTATATAACAATAGCTGACGGCTATCTTTATCGACCGGTTTCAACTGGGGGAGCCAGTCTCAACAAGGGGTGAATCGATGCAATGATACATGCTTTACAAGTTACGGGGTGTATTACGGGCTGTAACAAGCTGAGATTAGTTATTAATTGTTTTACGTTCTAATTTTAATTTCTGAAATTATTTATTTATTTTTTTTTTTTTAGTAACAAAATTAAGTTACGAATTTATTTACACGTAATTAACCTGGTCTACTTTAGTCAGGAGTTTATATTTTTCACCGTGACGACAGACATACAACTTACATACAATGCAGGCATATTCAGGAAACTACTGGTCTTGAATTGTCGCAATATAAACCTGTTAAAGACTGAACAGTTTGACAAGCACTATAATTCATGTACGTACTTGCATTGGTGTAATACAATGATAGTTTGTATTATTTTGCGTATCTTAATTAAATTATACGCAAGTTCGTGCGTAATCTTATACAAAATAAATTCACAATGGTCAATTAATATAGTGTAATAATCTATTAATGGTAGCAACAGTATTAACCGCTAATACATGAAAAACATTATGTAAATTAATATTAACATGAAATACATTAACTGAGTGCATAGATCAGCAGAGAGCTATCAATTTTATTTTACTACGTAACAATTATTTTACACGCGCAACTTTATACGTCACGATGCTCACAAACCTTTTTTATTTAGCAGAGTGGCGCAACTTTGTAACGTTCCGGGCTACGTTACAAATCCAGGGAACCCGAGATAATTGACGCTAGCCAATTATACAGGCTGCCTACGTTGTAACAAACTGAAAATCAACTCAACACATAGAACAATAATATTTACTCTAATTATTAGGACACAAGGGAAGGTATTTTCACTGATTTATGCACTCACTTCAATCTGTAATAAGATGACATCTCTTTATTAACAAATTATATATATATAGATCCCATTACATAAAAAATTTTTTATACTGAAATATTTAAAAAGGGTTTTCTGTCAAACAAGGTATTCATATTGATCATGTAATTTACCTCGGATCCGAGTCTCTTTAAATCTAGTAAAGACGTCTGAATTTTACTTTGCCTATCAAGGAGCTTGCATGATTACATGAACCATTTGAAGAATGGTATTATTTAGTTAAGGGATTATAACTTATATTTCAAGATTAATGTTACAACGTATGATTTTAGAAATTACTGTTTACATTTCTTTTTGTTTTACTTAATGCTTAGAGAAGATTATTGTCTTTTGAAAAGTCTCTGGCATGTATGAAAAGTTATATTTTAAATGTACATAATTCTCGGTAGGCAAGCCACCGAGTCACCTCTCAAATAAGCTTTTGCTGTCCGTGTCCTGGGGCGTGAATCTTCGGAACTCTGGTAGTCGGGGTAGTCATCTGGGTCGTGTTTCCGGTGAAAGTCTTCTAGGTGTATTAATGAGGAGATGGATGTTATGCTGCATGAAGTCGGGTTGATCCTCGGCGGTTCTGGCAAGTGTTGTATAGGTGGTAGTCGTCCGTATATGCAGTTGAGCACGTCACATATTCACTGGTAGAGTAGTACTGGAGTTTGCATCTTCTTCTTTTTACATTACTATCTGAATTACATCACTCGAACAATATTCGAGAGATCGTCTTTTAATTAACTTGAGACATCACCTTATATACGAGTTCCTTTCTTTTTACATTACCACATTTCTTTAACAAATTCCTCACTACATCTTATATATAAATAGAACTAGCTCTCCACGTTTTTAGTGGTAGCTAACACTCATTTAAAAATTTAAAACAAACATTTTTTTTGAAGAGCCCTCGCTTGGAGGTGTTTACCGTCTGAACGCCGCATCGTAACTCTTGCATTGCTACAACAGGTAGATTGCAACGAAGCGGAGTGAGTACTCCGCCATAATATAGTTCCAACTTTTTATTAAATATACATTCTTATAGTAAGACAAAACAAATTATCTAGACTTATTTAGTTTACAGGAATTATTATAACTACTACTTGTGACTTCAAATTATTAATTATTTACATTACGATTTTCAGATATTTCTAAGTTACAGCCGGTTCGCTATGCACGTTGTGTCCGGAATTAAGCAGGTCAACGCATGATAATTTACTAAAGGGTTAACGGTATTATTCTTAACTTTTTACATTACTTTTTTTTTATTACTTATTTAGTTAGATTTTCTTAATATAATTCTTATAACTATTCTGAGTTAGTTCAGGGGTATTTGGTTTAATCGTGTGATTTAAAATACTTACTTACTTTCGTTTTCTTTTTTTTATTATTAATTTTTTTATTACCATTTAAATCGTCACAATCTTCCCTCTCTCAACAAAAGATGTTATAGCTATGTATAAATTTACTTTTAAAATGCTAAACAGAAAATAGTTTTATAATAATTTTATAGTCAAGGTTAATAATATTTTTGATTTAGTTGTAAAAAAATTTTTTAATATTTTTGTACACACAGCTGCTAAAAAATTAGTTAAATAATACTATATTTGTAATTTCATACAGCACTGTGATTACTTCACAATTTAAAACACAGTTAAATAGTTAAATACAGACTTTAATTAATTAGTTAATAATAACAACATTTTTATATTGACACCTTAGCAGTTGAAGGCTTTTATGCTGTTTTATTGTGTTGAAACAAATTGTTTAGAATATTAAGTTTATTTTGATTATCAAGAAAAGTTCATATTAGATAAATAGAAGTTCACAAAAAGGTAAACAAATTTAATAGTTTTAAAGTTTTACATAGATTTACGTGTAATTACATGCAATATCCTAATGACAATGAAACATAACATGCATAAAATAACAGTACATGCTATTTTTGTACCTTTAATCTAAATATATTAGGATATTTCTAAACATTGGAGGCTGTAGACCAGAAGCCCACCCACCACATTTATTGCAGTTACCATAATGTGTATATCTCATAAAATATGCAACTTTTCTTTCATTAAGAGAATAATAATAGTGCACAATGATATTTATAAGAAAACAATAAAACAATAAGTAATATTAAATACTTTTAATTTGATGAAAGTATTGTCGTATATAAAAAACACAATATATTACCTTGCACTGGATGACTGTGTCAGTAAATGATAATGTATTCACATTGGACTCCACTGCATACTGAATTCGTTGACAGAAATTTGACTTGTACCATGAATATTATTAGAAACATAAAATGGAATCCACAACATAATATGGTACATATAATAATTAGATCCATAACTGTAAACTACACACATCTGATGTGTACTAATATTATTATGAGATGGATTAGACTAATAATAAAATATTATTTTTTTACTTGTTTGAGTACCCTACTAGAGTTTTTGCTTTTTTCATAAATATCTATATATTAATACGTGAAGAGAAAACTTTGTACCCCTTTTTAAGCATATTGCACGCACGGAGGAGTGTGAGATTTGGCATAGTTAAAGTTTATATGGAGAAGGAGTGCAGAAAGCTAAAATTTATATATAATATGTGTTACAAATACATTAACTTAAATAAAATAAAATAAAACATTCATTTGCACTTGAAAATTCATTTAAACTTTTTCAAACAATGGTAATTGTTAAAAATAAAATAATTTTGTTGCCAGGCAATAAAATTATAATTTTTTCATTTTAGTGTACGTTCATACTGCCAATGTCAAACACATAATAGTCTGTCATTTGTTTACGTTCATACTGCCAATGTCAAACACATAATAGTCTGTGGTCAAACAGTCGCACAGAGTAGAGATTGTCGCCAAAGAATTTTAAAATGTTGCCAACAAATAATTACTGACAGATTGACT
This sequence comes from Magicicada septendecula, assembly GCA_034769895.1. Taxonomy (NCBI): domain Eukaryota; kingdom Metazoa; phylum Arthropoda; class Insecta; order Hemiptera; family Cicadidae; genus Magicicada; species Magicicada septendecula. Next base: position 92,669,857 of record CM068375.1, on the reverse strand, counting down.
GAATGAGCTGTGAATTTTGTGTGATTTCAAATGTTCCTTTTTCAATAGTCTGTGGAGTGTATGTCAAGGCAAAAAAGCGTTTATTTTATATTTTGTATATTAGATATCTGTGTTTTATATATTAATGTGCAGTTGAAAGTGAAATACAGCTTGCTTAATATACACCTGTTGCAAAAGGAAAATTCTGTAGCAGCAATTTGAATTGACTTACTCTCGCCTAATTATTATTGGTGGTTTCAAAAAAGTGAGTACATTTTATTATTTTTAAATTAAACCCTGTCTAATCTTAGTTTCAGTAATTTCATTACATGTTTTTTTTTACATTCAGATATTCGCACCTACTTCCATTATGCCTCGACATAGAACATTGACGGGTCGGAGTGAGAGACAAAGAAGAAGGAATATATATTCGCGTGAAAGTCAAAATGATAATAGACTAAATGCAAATTTAAATAGTGTAAATAGTATAATATTGACGGGTCGGAGTGAGAGACAAAGAAGAAGGAATATATATTCGCGTGGAAGTCAAAATGATAATAGACCAAATGCAAATTTAAATAGTGTAAATAATATACAAAATGATGAAATTATTTTGAAGGATACATTTAAATGCGCACTGAATGTCACTCCAAGAAATTTTAATACTTTTGATTGTGGATTAATGCATTTACAATGCAGGTTTTGCAATGCAAAACATTTCGAATCTGAGGTCACTTTAGGTGAAAGGACTGCATTCACTTCATGTTGTCATAAGGGTAAAGCAATATTACCGGCTTTAAGTCAAAATGAATACTTTAAATCATTGCTATTTCTTTTATGAATTTGCTAACTGCTATAATTTTTTATTGTTCGACTAAGCTTTTCGAATAAAAAATAAAAAAATTATAGCAGTTAGCAAATTCATAAAAGAAATAGTAAGGATGGCTGCTAATTTAAACAATACGAAGAATTTAAATCATTGTATGATGGACTTACTTCAAATGAACCTTCAATAAAAAGAAAGTCAAAAAATTATTTTGAAAACATTCGTAAATACAATTCATCATTTGCTATGGTTAGCTCAGAAGCTAAAATTTCGGATACAGTTACGCGTGGAGTGTATCATTTTAAAGTACATGATGTTTTTTATCACAGATCAGGTCCAATGACTGCTGGATATATCACTCACTATGTTATACGCAATTATATTTTTATGATGTTGACACTGCTGTCAATTATAGATTACGTGAATACTATAATCAAACATGCAATAACAATATAATGCGCGAAATCTCTCTTGAATTGGAATGCATTAATCCTTTCGTTCGGTCATTCATTGCAATGAAAGATCATTGTCAGAGAGTTGAAAATCAAAATAAAGAAATTTGTATGCTCATTAAAGTAAATCGTGATTTAGATCTACGCCGTTATAATGATGCAATTCAAACTCATGTAGCAGTAATATTTAGTACAGTTGATGGTGAGCCACCCTTTGAACAAAATATGGTTTCGTTTTCAAAAGTTAATAGTACCATTACAAATATCTCTGTTTTGGATTCATCATTGGACCCTTTAGCGCATCCATTACTTTTTCCAAATTGTGATACTGGGTGGCATATCAATATTTCTCATAATGTACCAACTACATCTAATTCAAGAGCGCCCAGAAATAAATTAACCATGCTTCAGTATGCAGCCTATCGACTTGCAATTAGAGAAGATTTTAGCATGTTGCACCATTCACAAAAATTATTTCTGCAGTGGATAGTTGATATGTATGTGAGAATAGAGGGCACAAGGTTACATTTCATTCGACAAAATCAAACAAGTCTTAGGTCTGAAGTTTACAACAATTTAACAGATTATTTAGAATTGAACCCCAATGCCAATAATGTTGGTCGTAGAGTAATTTTACCACCTTCATTCAATGGATCTCCAAGAAATATGTATCAGAATTATTTAGATGCAATGTCAATTGTACAACATTTCGGAAAGCCTTCTTTGTTTGGAATGACTTGCAATCCAAGTTGGCCTGAAATAGTTACCAATATTGGTGTAGGTGAGTCAGCTAATTTTCGATCTGATATTGTTTGCGTGTATTCAAGTCCAAACTGAAAGCATTAATTGAGGGCCTTACACTAAAAAAAATCTTCGGTAAAGTTGAAGCACTCATTTATACAATTGAGTTTCAAAAGAGAGGATTGCCTCATGCTCACATTTTACTCTCTTTAAATGAGCAAGATAAAATTGTTAACGCTACCGATATTGATAAAGTTGTATCTGCGGAGATTCCTAACATTCAAACACATCCTACATTACACGAATATGTTGTAAAACACATGATGCATGGTCCATGCGGTGTACTTAATCCAAATTCTGTATGTATGAGAGATGGAAAATGCACAAAAGATTATCCAAAACGATTTAATGAATTTGCATGTGAATCATTAAATGGATATCCATTATACAGAAGGCGTGATAATGGTATTAATGCTGAAGTTCGCGGTAGTTGCCTTGACAATCGTTATGTTGCCAAATTGAATTGCCATTTAAATGTTGAAGTATGCACTACAGTTAAAAGTGTTAAACACATTTATAAATACGTGTATAAAGGCTATGACAGTGCATCTGTTGAATTAGGTTCAGAGAGAAATGAACCAGGTCAAGAAATACAAATTGATGAAGTTAAAAATTTTTTAAATGGCCGTTATGTCGGATCAACTGAAGCTGTATGGCGCATCTATGAATTACCAATGCATTTTCAATCACATGTCATCGTTAGACTTGACATTCATTTACCGCGTAGACAGAATGTTTACTTTCGAGAAGGGCAAGAACGTCAAGCAATTGAAAATGCAAGACAAAGAAAATTATTAGCATTTTTTGAATTGAATCGATCAGATCCATCAGCGCATGAATATAAGTATATTGAAATTCCTTTGTATTATGTGTGGGAAGATTCCCGAAAAAAAATGGAAGAAGAGAAGGTGTGGAGGTGATAAAATCATTACCCGCATATATGTAGTATCACCAAAAGACAACGAACTTTTCCATTTACGATTGCTTTTATTACATGTCTGTGGTCCAAAATCATTTGAGGATGTTAGAACATACAATGGAATTATACACACTTCTTTTGTTGAAGCGTGCCATGCTCGTGGCATTGCTTCAAATGATAATCACCAATTAGTAAATGACCAATTACACTATAGATCACATATACTTTTTGATACACTTGTTCAAACACACACTTTGAATCCCAGTGCCAATTCCCTCCCACCAGCAACCCCCACCACACACACCTACAACCCATAACGGTTACTTTGTACTGACACTCTGTATTTCAAATCCCACTGAGGAAGACGGACACCATGTCGAAACGTTTGGGACATAAAACCAAAAGTAAGTGTTCACGAGTGAAAGTTTGAGTATATATATAAATAAATACTGTGTAACTTACATGATGTAGTAGTATTCAATTCACTCCAACCAAACAATCCTTTAGAATTATTAGTGCAGCATTCATTGCTGATGAATGGATTTTCTTTAGTAAGTCCTTTTTATCACCCAGAATTTTGTAAAAGTTTACACAAGTGTGATTAAAGTTCACCTTATTAATTAACATAGCTTTTAAAGTTTGTACTGAAAGAGCGTTCTTGTCACTTGTCCACAAACCATTCATGTAAGAAAACACTCGTTCAGTGGGGGCGTTAGTTCCAGGTAAACAAAGAAGAAATTCCAATATTTTAAGAAAATTGGAATAAGGCACATTGTTCACATTAAAATGTGAAATAATTTCTACCCAACAGTCAGAAAGAAGGTGGAAAGAAGGTGGTGTTCTTTCCAGCTTCAATTTTTTTAATATGTTCGTTGTTATGTATTGTTTAATGTACACATACTCATCATACAGACTGGTACCATCTATTATAGATGAAGGACAGGGGCGGCTCGTCAGAGGAGGCAACGGAGGCCTGGCCTCCCCAATAACTGAATAACTCCCAGCAAACTAAAAAATATATAAATAATAATATAATTTAACTTATATTTGCAAAAGGGCACTACAGGTTCACGCATTATCTTAGAAAAAAACATTTAAAATAAAGTGTATCACATGCACACATTAGCAGCGGAATGCACCAATAATAAAAATGTGTCGGAGGCCAAATATTTGCTGTCCGCCCGCCATGGCCATGCAATGCCGTATAAACTTGGTCAGACGCGCGTGGTGGGGGACCGCACAGTGTTTTATACAGCGCTTGACGCCAACGAAGCATTGGCCTCTCGCACTCGTTACAGTACAGAGCGCGCCAGATTTTGTCGCTTCGCGTGTGTTTCAATCGCGCGTGTCCTGTGTTTGTGCTATTTTGCATTACCGCCTGACCTCTGTGTCATGGATTTACAGCAGGTGAGTAGTAGTTCTTTAACAAACAATGACATTTTAGTATCTTTACTTAATGTCCTGTTTTCAAGACGTAGTGATATTGAAAGGAACGAAATACTGAAACGTGGACGACCCACACCAAAGTTATCTATTTTAAAAAAGTATAAAGACTGCAGTAGATCTTTTCAGTCGTCATGGTATGACCAACATAAATGGCTATGTGGTAATGGGGAAAAGTCAAAATTATTTTGTTGGCCTTGTTTATTGCTGAGCACAAAGAAGACTGTATGGTCTGCTGAAGGGTTTGATGACTTAAAAAATTTATCTAGAGCTTTGGTGAGGCATGCATCCTCTAAGGATCATTTACATGCACACCTATCATTAAATAACCTTTCAAATCAAGTTTTCAAAATATCTGAACTGTTAAATGAACATAGCAGATTGCAAAAAATAAAATATAACGAGTAAGTTAAAAAAAACCGGGAGGTTTTTAAGATTTTAGTTGATGTCACTAGTTTAATATGTAAACAGGAGCTTGCTTTCAGAGGGCATGACGAATCGGAAGATTCACTTAATCGTGGCAATTTTAAAGCATTTTCAACCTTGTAATAAGCAGGAATCCAGAGTTAAAACAACACTGGGATAACATGGAGGATTGTCTGAAACCATACAAAAAGAACTAATTGAATGCTTTTAGATGAGTTAAAAAAAGTTATTGAAAGTGACATATATCTAGCTCCATTCTTTGCATGCCTGGTAGATGAAACTACAGACATTTCTGAGAAGACATACATAGTTGTAAGGTTAGTGGATTCTAACGGTGAAATTCAAGAGTACTTTTGGGGTTTTTATGGCGTTAATGAAGACAGAACGGCAGATGGTTGTGTAATGTTTTGTGTAAGGCTCTTGAAAAATTCAATATAAAACACAAGTTAGTTGCTCAGACTTATGATGGATGTAGTGTTATGTCAGGTGAATTAAATGGTTTACAGGCTAAAGTTCGGGAAATCGCACCTCAAGCTATATTTACTCATTGCTTTGCACACCACCTAAATCTAGTTTTACAGCAGAGTTGCTCTAAAATAAAACCTGTTAAGGTGTTTTTGTCTACCCTTCAAGGAATACCTGCATATTTTCATCGTTCGTCGAAGCGAACAGCAGTTTTAGATAGAGTTTTGGGCAAACGTGTTCCAAGAAATAGTGAGGTTCGTTTGGATTCTAATTCCAAAATTATCAGTGCAGTTCATACAAATAGACTGACATTGATTGAGGTTTTCAGAGAGTTATTAGAATCATCAGATGCTGTAACTGTTAGAGAGGCACAAGGATACTTAAATAATTTAGAAGATTTCACATTTGTTTTTCTGCTGTCGGTATTTCAAAAGATTTTTGAAAAAACCGATTTACTATTTAAAACCCTTCAAAAAATTTCAAGTGACACACAATTCTGTAATAATTCAGTTGTGGAATGTATTTCGTATATGAGAAAACTGAGGGATGATAAGAAATATGACGAGTTCATCCAGCTGACTGAGTCTGCTACTGGCTCCAGATCATCAGTTATGAAACGTCACCAGTTCGTAAATAAGGACGTCGCTTCCTCAAATTACTACAAACAAATTTATTTTGAAGTGTTAGACAACATTAAAACACAGCTAGAGGTACGATTTTCAAGATGTGAGGAATTAACATTTCTTAAGTTGGGTGAGACAAAAAACTTTGCACAGTATGATAAAGAATTCCCAAGTGATGCTTTGACTTCCTTAATAAACACATATGGTGAGCATTTCAACAAAGAAAATTTAAGAACAGAACTAGAAACTATTTTTTCCTTTAAACACAGAGATAAATTTAACAGTTTAAGACTCAATAAATTGATAAAACAGATGACTAATGATGACACAAAAAATCCTTCCGGAAGCATTCAAATTATTCACCCTTATAGCAACAATACCTGCGTCTAGTTCTTCAGTAGAAAGAAGTTTTTCATGTCTTAAAAGAATTAAATCCTACTTAAGGAACACTATGACTCAATACCGCCTCTGTGCTTTAGCTTTAGTTCCAGTTGAAAAGGAAATCCTGCAAAAATTGGAACGCAGACCTTCGTGGTAAGATGATGTAATCGATTGTTTTGCAAAGAAGAAGGAGCGCCGAGTGAATTTATTGTATAAATAAGTTCAGACAATCAAACTGTATCGAGTGTGCGTCACTGTTTTGCAGCTGTTCACAAAAACTATAAATACAAGTAAGTTTTAGTTTAAGACGCTATTAGTTATTACCGACACAAGGCCTGTATTTTGAGTTACATGGACGGACAAGGCGTAGAAGAGAAAGAAAGACAGCGCGAAGCGCAAAAATTTTCTATGCCCAGTACTCTTTTATGCCATGTTTACTAACAGTTCGAGCGAGTGAAAGTTTATAACTATTATTTGCTTCATCGCGCGTTCTGTTGATATTTTCGTTGTGCAGGCATTTTTCGAATTTGCGTCAACATCATTGTGTGCCTTGGGGTCTCGCGTAGTTTGTTGTCTCTCGCCTCTACGCCTGAAGGTCTCTACACTTTGACTCTCACTATAGATATTTTCCCCGAACAAAACATTCAGCTTCACATCTTTATTTTGAAAGTTAAAAATTGGTTTGAAAATTTCAAACAAAAACTACTCAATTCTTTGTTTATTTAATTATACCTAAAATTAATACCATTTCATTTTAAACCAACTTTAACATCAGATCAACAATACAAAACCAATAACTCTGCTAGGAAAAGTAAGCTTCCAAGAAATTGGGCAGCGCGTGCGTATTTAAAGGTGAGAGGACAAGGGGGAGGGGGAGGACGCTTCCGTTCGTCGAACTGATAACATTCTTGGGACAGTCCCGGCCTCCCCTCCCCCATGACTCACGAGCCGACACTGATGAAGGAGCCACTTCGCGAATGAAATCTTCAGTCTTTTGTATATCCTTCCACTGGGGTATCCCTGCCTTAAGTGTTACCCAAATGTAGTCCCGCAAACTCTCAATGGGTACAATCCATTTATTTAAATCCAGTTTGATAAAATATATGGACATACTGTTTAAATTTTGCAATCTCTGATGACAAACCCTCCTTTTCCAATTTAACAAGAATTGATCTGACAGCTGATGTTATGAAGCAATCTTCACCCTTGGAAACTAAATTAGCTTTTAAATCATTTAAAACAGAAATGACCTCAAAAACAGTAATTGTTTGAACCTCTACTCTTTGAACTGCAGAGTGAAAAGTTGATGCTTGGTTGTGAAGAAAGTACAGCCATGCTTCTGATAAAGGATTTTCAAAGAATGATTTGATAACAAATGGGCATTCATTTTGAGATTCAAAATATGATTTCAGAGGAACAAACGTAGTCAGAAGACGTTCGACCGCAGGGAGTAAAGCAAGCCATCTTGTTTTTCTATACCCTAAAACTTTGTTTGTACTCCTGGTCTACAAATTTACAAAATTATTTAAGACTTTCAACCCTTACAGTATACACATAGAAATAAGAATATATTTTAGAAACAATGCCTTCAATATCAATAGGAAGGACATCAGCAGCCATCTGGATAGTATTGTGAATTATATGAGCAGAACACGCAACCCCAAGTAAGTTATGCCTTAAATTTCCTATCAGTTTTGTGAAGACGTTGTTGATGCCCTTTCTAGATACACCTCCAAAATTGCAGTTCGTATTATCTGCACAAAGAGCGATTGTTTCTTCTTTTAAGTTAGTATTTTCCTTAACTCACTCAAAAACGTAGCAATGGTTTCTGAAGTTTCTCCAGGCAAAGATTTAAGATCCAGCATTTTAACTTGAATCCCCTCAGTAGGATTAAATTACCTGACAATCAATGGAAATATTTTTTTCTGTCCTTATGATTCGATGCATCCGTCATTACTGAAATAAAATTAGCTTTCTGTAAATCAGATTCTAGTTCAGAAATGGCAAATGGGGTTAAAACATTTAGTACAATTGCCTCGGCTTTACTACGGTCACATATAAATTTTGGTTCAAAAGTACATTGGATAAGTTTAGAAGTACAGTCCATGGATCTGAAAGATTGGTTGTGCTGGACAGTATGATAAGCGAACGCTCCTTCAGCAGCTGCTAATTTCATATCTTTATCACCAAAACTTTCACTTTTAAAAAAATTTGTCAATGTGGTGCTAGAAGACGCACTTGCGCGCACCATTCTTTTATGTTTTTCACTGTTTATATGTTGTGATACATCCGATCGCCCCCCATGGCTTATACTGAAAGTAGATGAAAACTTATTGCATCTGTAACGGTACGAAATTGTAGGGCCAAGTTAACATTTTAAAAATTATATTCCCCATGCAGTCATTGTTCACCTTTTTGGAACCTCGACTTAGTCAAAGTATGCAGTGTTTATTACAAAACAAAACGTCTATGTTTTGTCTCCGCACTCAAACAGTCCAGACAGACTGTGAAGCAACATACATATTTTCGTCAGCCGTGAATCACGGAGGAAATAACGCCAAGTTATGAATTGCACCAGACGACTAAATGTTGCTAAACCTTAGGCCTGCATTATAGCGCTCTTTTAAACAGCACCAATGGGAGCGCAGTCTCACGATCACATGACCAGAAAAACCCTGTGTACTCGGCCTTAGCAGTATTGAGTTCAGTTCTATTGTAACTCCTGGTAGAGCGGCCAGAAAAAAATCAGCATACAGTTTGTTTTACTTTAAAAAAACAGTGGCCTCGGACGTGAAGGATAGGCCATAATTAATAGTCGGCCTATCCGGCAAAAAACAACTAACAGTGCGCAAACAAAGTAGCGACCATTGAACATCTAAGTGCCCGGGCGAATCTTAAAAGCCAGCCGGATATATATAAAAAAAAATATATATATATATATATTACAGTGCATAAAGAGTTTTAAAGTAATGAGGTGAAGTAATTAACGACATAATAAGTTCAACGAAAACAGTTACGTGAGTGCAGTAGGCAGAAGCAAATGGCAAACACGAGTGTCTGACCAGCCATATGAACATGCAGCTGAGGGGTAACAGTACTGAACCTAATTTACTAACAAAAAATAGAAAAAAATTCTAATCAAAACACAAGTACCGTCTAATAGCCACAATTTAAAAGATTTTGTTAATGAGATCTCAGTGAGGGAATGTAAAGAGTATGAGTGAGAGAGTGTAGCAAAGTGTTGGTTAAAATAATAACGTTATTGTCAATTCATTTCATATTAGTAGTTTATATTGAAAGATTAAAGATACACGTATTCCTGTCTTATTATTGAAATTGCAGTGTAGAGTTAAAACAAAATGAAATAGTTCAGGTTAATAAATGAAAGTTAATTTGGTAAAATTCTCAAAATGTGTGTTAGTGTGATTATTGCGCAACTTAAACCCAGATAACCTTTTTCTGCAGCTGATTTTCATCTGTACGACCTTGGAGAAGTAACCCTAAGGTAAGATAAGAGTTTTATTATTTGCACATAAAGTTATAGAGTCTCAATGGCACCCGAACAGGGACGATTTGCGTGATTTAATATAAATCACACAGATCAGACCTAATTAAGCTGCAGAACAGGTTATTGGGAAGTAGGGGCAATGGTATGGTTAGTTCATATGATATAAACAAATATACAAAATACTAGACATAGAAGTAAGATAAGGTGTGTACAATAGTATAGGTAAAAAAGAAAAAACACTATATAAAATGAAAAATAACGACGATGAAGTCAGCATGACTGACTTAACCGAAGTCAATGCAGAAAATACAACTATCAATAAACAAAATAGTTTGACCGAATCAACGGTCATGAGTGGGTTGGAGGTCCATTCGACTCCAATCTTAGTTCAAAATAGAGAATTAAGTAAGTCAGCTGACAGATGACTCGGGGATTCAAATAACCCCGAAATCAGTTAACAAAAACAATCAATCTGACAGTAGTGAGATGATGAGTATGATGCAGTTGTTGTTAAAGATAGATAGTAAGTGTGAAAATTTGGACGCTAAACTTAACGATATTAATCAACGTTTAGATAGTAATGAGGAAAAGTTTGAGACAAAATTTGATACATTAAATAAACGTTTTGATATAAATGACCATAAATTTGATGAAATAAAGAGCGATATTAATAAGATTAAACTACAAAACTGTAATATCGAGAAACGTATAAATGATATAAATGATAATTTAAAAAGTTTTGCAAGTAACAGTGGTAATATGATAACAGATAGTGAAGAAATTAATAATAAGGTGAGTAATACCGATGATAATGATGTGTTAACAAGTGATAATAACGATGTTGAAAATGGTAATGATGTTGAAAATGTTAATCAGTTAGAGAGAGAGTATGAAGAGAGTGTACAGAGGGTAAAATTTTCCCGTGGTGTGGTTGTGGGTGAAGAAAATGCTTCTCGAGTGTATTTGGGAGACGTATGGTCTACAAATAATTGTCCCTTGATTTTTTGTGCACCTGGTAAGTCCAGATGGAATAATAATAAAGTGGTATTGCCCTCTGCGTGGAGTGAGAATGTGAAATGTTGTGATGATGAAAGTAATTATGAGAGAGAGAAAGAGTGGTTTAAGCTAAATAGAGGTTATGGAGAGTTGATAGAGAATATGAATATTAAGAGAATTATAATAAACCATGTAAACTTACCTTGTGTAATAGTAAACAATGAGTATATGGATGATAAACATTTACCTGTGGGGAGAGTTAATGTACCTGTAGTAGCAGAATATTGTAATAATGATGTAATGGTAATAACAAACACTGACGGAGACTTTATAAAAAATACTAATTCTTGGATTTCGTTGTCCATGACGTGTCCGTTACTTAACTAAATATCACTATAATATTGACGACTCAGAACACTAAGTTTTTTATAAGTAAAAACGTAAAGTTTTACCTTACAGCCTAAACCGGCTTTCACCTATAGAAGGCTTCATCAGAGGCTGTCGTTAGTAGCGCTGTTCGTCTTGTTGTTGGTGACGAGATAGTTTTTCGAAAGATCGAAGCTGTGTGTGTGTGGTGAGATGTGTTCGAATAATGCGTGCGATTTGAATTGTGTCTGTTCGTTTAGGATGTCGTTTTTATTTGTTTTTGTGTGTTTGTATATTTCTAATTGTTCTAGAGTGTCTAGTTTTCAGCCTTTTGTGTGTACGTGTAGTATGTTCATGTTATTGTCGATGTTTTTATATGTGTGGTTTGCTTCAATGAGGTGGTTTGCGAAGGTAGATTAAAATCATGAACATACTACACGTACACACAAAAGGCCGAAAACTAGACACTCTAGAACAATTAGAAATATACGAACACACAAAAACAAATAAAAACGACATCCTAAACGAACAGACACAATTCAAATCGCACGCATTATTCGAACACATCTCACCATACACACACAGCTTCGATCTTTCGAAAAACTATCTCGTCACCAACAACAAGACGAACAGCGCTACTAACGACAGCCTCTGATGAAGCCTTCTATAGGTGAAAGCCGGTTTAGGCTGTACGGTAAAACTTTACGTTTTTACTTATAAAAAACTTAGTGTTCCGAGTCGTCAATATTATAGTGATATTTAGTAAAATACTAATGTCAACTTGATTTATGATAAGATAATTATAGGGGGTAACCCTATATATTATTATTTTGGTACAATGGAAAAAATAAGTTCTTATGGTTATAAAACAAAAAACAGCCGTATGTTGTGTATCAATAAAATTGAACAACGTTTTGTGAAGAAAAGACTAATTTTTTATTATGGGGGTTGAGCAATACTGAATGAACATTTAATTATGTGAGTAATGGTTCTGACCTTGGCTAATCTAGGAAATGAGGTGTGGTATACTGAGAAAATAATGACAAAAGATTGTAAATAAAATCATAGTGAATCTAATTGTGTGTGTATTATAAAATGCTTTATGTAACCATGTGTGTATGGAGTAGAAATTGATTTTAATAATAATAATATTTTATTTTGTTAATTAACAATAATCTATATATATAAAAGAGAAATACCACTGACACTGATTCATCACGAAATCTCCGAAACTATAACACCTAGAAACTTGAAATTTGACATGTAGGTTCCTTATGTGATGTAGGTATCCGCTAAGAAGGGATTTTTGGAAATTCGACCTTTAAAGGGGGAAAAGGGGGGGAGTTTGCTTGACTGACTGACATAGAATCAACGTAGAGCAAAAATTACTAAATGGATATCAATGAAACTTTGAACATAGCTTCATCATAGGTCTTAGGTGCTCACTAAGAAACGGTTTTAAAAACTTTCACTCCTAAGGGGCAAACCCCCCCCCCATTATATCTATGTATGTATGTTCCACATCTCCTCCTAAACCACTGGACCGATTTCAACCAAACTTGGCACAAATATTTTACGCGACGGGAGAACCAACATAGGATAGGTGTTTTTTTTCGATGGGGTCCTTTGGGGGGTTCTTTGGGGTCTTCCACATCTCCTCCTAAACCACTGGACCGATTTCAACCAAACTTGGCACAAATATTTTACGCAACGTGAGAACCAACATAGGGTAGGTGTTTTTTTCAATACGATCCTTCGGGGGGTCCTTTGGGGTCTTCCACATCTCCTCCTAAACTACTGGACCAATTTCAACCAAACTTGGCACAAATATTTTACGCAACGGGAAAACCAACTTAGGACAAGTGTTTTTTCGATACGATCCTTTGGGGGGTCCTTTGGGGTCTTCCACATCTCCTCCTAAACCACTGGACCGATTTCAACCAAACTTGGCACAAATATTTTACCCAACGGGAGAACCAACATAGGACAGGTGTTTTTTTTTATACGATCCTCTGGGGGGTCCTTTGGGTCTTAAAAATCTATTAGATCTGGTTACTATGGCAACCCAATAGAATAGATTCTGGTTACCATAGCATCGGTGGAAGTCTCCCGCGTAGGAAGTAGCGCGGGAGTCGTCCGACGGGCCTTCCAGGGAGTCCATCCATGGAACCCGGGGAGTCTTAGGTCGGATCCCACGAAAGACGTCGGGGCCAGAGTCCACGGTTCTTATAAATAAAGATATAGGTTATGATATCAAAGGTGGTGTATGCAAAGCGGTGAGAAAATACAATGAAAAGAGGTCACTTATTCCCTGGAAGAAAATCTTTGTCGGGCTTTAAATATGACTTTAATACTGACTACAACAATGACAAGATTTTATCTATTGGTGATTTTATACAGTGTAAATGGTGTAATGCTAAAAAGTGGAAAGAGGAAAGTGCTGGGTTATGTTGTAGCAACGGAAAAGTCCACCTTCCTCTCATTAAAGAACTACCAGAACCTCTCCACAGCCTTCTGAGGGAATACTGTTTCTCTCATGGCCAGTTGTACGTTGCCTGTTCAAGAGTTAGCACTCCTGACAGTCTGGTTATTCTTCACCCAGAAGGAAAAACTAAAAACTTTGTGTACAAAGAAGTTCTTTAATGATCTGATGATTAGTTCTTCATTACAAGTTCATAAATTGAAGAAAAATCTGAAATGTTTTCATACTGAACACAACTTCATATAACAAAAATGTTTAATGTTTATTTTAAATAAAATATATAAGAGGTTTTAATTATTTATTTATAAGAAACCTACTTTAATTGAACTTTATTAATTAAATAAGATTTTCATTATGTACAACGTGAAACTCCGTAGCGAAGCACGGGTATTTAGCTAGCAATTGATAAAAGGTAATAATGAATTTAATTTTGAATTGTGTGATCAAGTAATTTAAAATTATATCTGACCTGAATTATAATATATAGTAGTTGATAAATATGTTAACTAAAAGATTTATAGAAATTGAAAATTAGAAGTACAGGTATTAGGGGTGACGTAATCAGAATGTTGAGACTGAGATGGTGTTTATAACACCAGTCTGGCAGATAACTGTTAATGTAAACAGGTATGTGGCCTATTGTGACTAATGTCTACAGTCATGCTGAGTTGACAATAACAAAACTGTTGTATTCTGCTGAATCATTGCCAGTAGTAAAATCCTATTATGACATAAAAGAAATGTAAGATGTGTTGAAATGGAGGTAGCTTTTTATTGTAATGCAATTAATATTTTTGCTTTGAGCAGATAAAATAATAATGAGGTAATTACTGTAACTTAGAGTTTTGAGGAATTAAAATTAAATTAATTTGTCATTAAATTAATTGAAAAGATGAATTTTAATAATGAGTTTAAATCTATTTTGAATTGATAAATAATAAATAATAATTGATGAATGAAATATGTACTTTATTTAAATTGAAAACTGAAGGAAATTTTGTATGGATATAATAAAAAACTTTCAAGATGAGATAGTGTTTGGAAAATAAGATATGCTTATAACTACTCATGTAAACTTTTATAAATGTCAACCTATGTTTTATGTTTGACTGTAGATTCCCCACCTAAGTGCGGCCCTGACCTCACCGGATCATGACCGTGAAAGTAGTTAATAGTGACAAATCATAAATTTTACTTGATATAACCGGCTTGTGGTTTGTTTTATTTTGTTAACCCGGTGGTTTGTTAGACTTAGTAGGGGGGTTATTTTTTGGGGACTCTACCACATTTTGGAACAGGGCTATTTTCACCCAGATAGGGGTGGTAGTCCATTAGGGGCGTATCATTCAACAACAGTAAGTGCAATACTGAATTTTTATTGTAACGCCGAAGCAAGGATGGGGGTGGAATAAAAGAAAAAAATGTCCATCCTTTCCGCATCAGTCCTTGTGGAAGCAACTGGGCGCTACAGTCCAGGGGGGTAATACTGATTGTGGATTAGGCGGTGACCCAGTTACAGGTCACGAGGGAGATGTGATTACGGCTAGGTTGTGGTCTGCAAGGGCCAAGAAGCCTAGTGCTGAACGCAGTAGATTGTAACGGGTATCAGGGGTTAAGGGACTATTAGGGGGGTAGCAAAAAAAAATGTATATAGTAGTTAAGTACAGATATTTGGAGAATAATTTGTATAATAATGATAAATAACAAATTGTTGGGATTTAAGGAGATTTTGTATAATTAGTGTGTTATTTTGGATGGGTGATATTGTATTGGGAATATGAGTTAATTTGTATGGTATTCATATCAGTCAGACATAAATGTATTGTAAGTTTATATAACCCAGTGGGGATTTTGTATTTCGTGAAGGCCAGTTATGGTGTTGATGGAAAACAATGTTGATGACAAATTGAATTCAACCAAAGCTGAATTAAGTAATTTAACAGATAGATCATCTAAAAGGTCTAGTAATTTATTTTTGACTTATAATGAATAAATAGTAATGTTTTGTTTATAACTTAAGGTAAAAATGGTAATATCCAGTTGGAATGTTTATTATGTCATATCCTGTTTATGTAATCATGTATGAATATAGAACAGTTGCCATTGTAGGGCGACCCACCTACAGGAATAACCAGCACTTTGTATAAGAAGAGCCAGCACTTTGCAAAGAATGAGCCGGTATGGCTAAGAGGAAATGAATCAGTTGTGGGACATGGTATAATGGAAGGCCTGTTTGTTAATGTTTCAACTGAATGTTACAGAGTCCGGCGATACTGTGGCGTGTATCGTCCGAGCTTATGGTGTTGGGATCTCGAGGAGAGAAGTCCAGTAAGGTCGGAAGGGTGCTGCCACAGTCAACAGACTAGGGGGGTAAGTACCCATGATTTTAGTAAAGAGTTCAGGGGGTTGTGGCGCCATATCCTCACTGATCCTCTTAGGTTTTAGGCAATAAGAGTTTGTATGCTTCGGCATCCAATCTCTTATTGGGGGGTATTGTAACGGTACGAAATTGTAGGGCCAAGTTAACATTTTAAAAATTATATTACCCATGCAGTCATTGTTCACCTTTTTGGAACCTCGACTTAGTCAAAGTATGCAGTGTTTATTACAAAACAAAACGTCTATGTTTTGTCTCCGCACTCAAACAGTCCAGACAGATTGTGAAGCAACATACATATTTTCATCAGCCGTGAATCACGGAGGAAATAACGCCAAGTTATGAATTGCACCAGACGACTAAATGTTGCTAAACCTTAGGCCTGCGTTATAGCGCTCTTTTAAACAGCGCCAATGGGAGCGCAGTCTCACGATCACATGACCAGAAAACCCTGTGTACTCGGCCTTAGCAGTATTGAGTTCAGTTCTATTGTAACTCCTGGTAGAGCGGCCAGAAAAAATCAGCATACAGTTTGTTTTACTTTAAAAAACAGTGGCCTCGGACGTGAAGGATAGGTCGTAATTAATAGTCGGCCTATCCGGCAAAAAACAACTAACAATGTGCAAACAAAGTAGCGACCATTGAACATCTAAGTGCCCGGGCGAATCTTAAAAGCCGGCCGGATATATATAAAAATATATATATATATATATATATTACAGTGCGTAAAGAGTTTTAAAGTAATGAGGTGAAGTAATTAACGACATAATAAGTTCAACGAAAACAGTTACGTGAGTGCAGTAGGCGGAAGCAAATGGCAAACACGAGTGTCTGACCAGCCATATGAACACGCAGCTGAGGGGTAACAGTACTGAACCTAATTTACTAACAAAAAATAGAAAAAATTCTAATCAAAACATAAGTACCGTCTAATAGCCACAATTTAAAAGATTTTGTTAATGAGATCTCAGTAAGGGAATGTAAAGAGTATGAGTGAGAGAATGTAGCAAAGTGTTGGTTAAAATAATAACGTTATTGTCAATTCATTTTCATATTAGTAGTTTATATTGAAAGATTAAAGATACATGCATTCCTGTCTTATTATTGAAATTGTAGTGTAGAGTTAAAACAAAATGAAATAGTTCAGGTTAATAAATGAAAGTTAATTTGGTAAAATTCTCAAAATGTGTGTTAGTGTGATTATTGCGCAACTTAAACCCAGATAACCTTTTTCTGCAGCTGATTTTCGTCTGTACGACCTTGGAGAAGTAACCCTAAGGTAAGATAAGAGTTTTATTATTTGCACATAAAGTTATAGAGTCTCACATCGAACATCTGAGTCAGAAATTGTTTTTTTAATGTATGGCTATTCCTTCTGTAGGTCACTATTAAAAACACACTTCCTTTTCAGCGGTGACATATTATTTTCACGCGTTTTAGCACTCGCAGTTTACAAAAGTACATTGTATTTGAGTATTTCATAAGTTCAGAACACAGTACTGTTAACTGTCTTCTACCAGAGTCACAACTGTAATGAATTTCTTTCGACTGAAGCATATGCCATGTTTGCAGTTTTCAATATTGTTGGCGGCATTCATATGAAACAGAGTGATTATGATTAGTTAGTTGGCATTGTCTTACCATAGCGAGCGCAGAACGGCAGAGCGGCGCAGATCAATTGTCAAGTCGGCTACATCAATCGTTTACTGTACTTCCCCAAGCCTCACCCCACACTGTTGCAGGTGTACACTGATAATATAAACAGCTCTGTTGTGTTGTCAGTTGTCAGTAATCTTTAAATTTTTCATCAAACTGATACAAAGCCAAAGGAGTACATTATGATAAATTAAATATTGTTGACAGCATTTTATGCCGATAAGCCATGCCACAAAAAAGGGACATTTTGGCGTCCCGTTTTTCCTTCAAAAAAAGACGGGACACAGACTCAAAAAAAGGGACTGTCCCGGCTAATACGGGACGTCTGGTCACCTTAGTCATGAACAACAAAATTTAAGAATTTAACTTACATTTATTATAAAACACATAACTGCCCACAAATAACAATACACAATTCACCAATTCCAATTAAATCAAAAGGTTATATTTGTATTTTTTTTACAAATTGGCATGGTGAGCTCATAAGAAACCACAGAACCAACAATTAACCTAAAAGTCCAGACAAATGAATTGGCTGATTGGAAAGTATTCCCAGTTACCAGTATTAAGTAAAATCATAAAGTCTTAGCTCATGACATTGGGCAAAGAGGTTACGCCAAGCCAACTAACAAAAAAAAGTTCAGTCCAGTATTTTTTCACATCATTATCATGAGTGTAATGATGAATGTTATCATGTTATCAATATATTCATAGTGTTATCATGAAATGTATGAATCAAACTAAATTGTTCATGAGGATCTAGAAAGTCCCATCACCACAGACACAACTCACTGGTAGGCTGCAAGATAGAGAGACCGATGAAAGATCACAAAATTCAGCTGATTAAGTATCTTTTCAACCAGCACATTTTGGAAAAAGAGCTGAAGAGAAACTTTAATTTTAGGTGGCTGGAGGATGTGGTTAGATAAATATTGACAAAGTCAGTAGACATTTAGGATACTTATTTATACTGCATTTATTTATTGTCCTATGTTTTATTGTAAATGAGTAGACTGTAAATTTGCAGAACAATAAATAATGAAAAGTAAACAGTAAATAACTCTAAAATTATATGAAAGATTATTTTTATGAATGAGTTATGTAAACTGTCAATTTTAATCTTTCAGATAAGGGTTCATATTACTGAATTAATTTCAGTGACCATTTAATCTTAAGAGTTTTATTTATTATTATAAATTTCTGTAATTTTCTATTTTTTGTTATAAACAAAACAATATAAGGTAATTATAAAACTATAAAGTTATATAGGAAAAGCACTGAACACCTTGTAAAACAGGTAGAATTTAAATGTGAATTAAGTATCAAATATATGTGAAGGCATGACACAGAAGATGAAATATGCGATACACATAATGTTATATTATTTTTGTTTGGCAAAATAACATAATGTTATATTTGATCTAATTGTGGTTATGCTATTCTTACCAGCATCTCTTCACATTTCAAGGTGCCCACAAACATCGATCAAGTAATAGTGTAATTGTGGCACTCTTCACTTTTCTAAATACATATGAAATAATTCCAAACCCGCAACAGACTTAATAATTTGAATAAATGAAATAAAATGTTTGTTGCTAATAAATATAATGTATATTGTTTAACATTGTTTCTGTTTTTAATGTTACTTTCTAATACATACTGTCTACAGTACAACTTGGAATGTAAAAACCTGTAGTGTCAGATGGGCAAGAGGAGTTTTGTTGGAGGGGGGCAGATAGAATAGGTGGCAAATGTGGAGAACTGAATTCATATTCACTCTTACTCAGGCCCCCCATAGCTACGTGGCAGCCAGGATTGTTGCCTGACCTAGAATAAGTTTTGCCCAAGCAAATATGTTTTACAAAAATTCTTCACAAATTTTGAATCACAAATTTTTATTTTTTAATAGTCTTATTAAATCTAAAAATTCAGAAAAATTCCATTAATTCAAGTAGCAAAATAAAATGAAGTTTCCACTGCTTGAACTTGTGTAGTCTCTAGAGACTCGTTATAGAATTACCAGTGCATCATGTAGCTTGTTGGGAATGTGTTTATAGTAGATTTGCTGTGTATGTTGTTTCCGAAATTAAGAATATGAACCGTGTTACTTTTGTTAGAAGGTGTGCAATTTTGTGATTAGCATGTGCATGTAACATCGGACAATTTCGAAGTTGAAGTGACTTTTACTGCTATGTACAAACGTTTATTTTTAAACAACAAGCCTTGAGTGTGACGTGAAGCAAGTAGTCTTGAATCTTGTAGACCTAAATTAACAAACATGAAGATGCTACGCTACTTTCCCTGTCTGTGGGAGACCGGAAACATCATTCTGATTATGAAATCTAAGAAACTGCAAACCATCCTGAAACCATCCTCATCTCACTCTTGCCAGGAACCTTCAGGACATTCGAAGGATTCCTGCTGGTCGACAACCGCCTCCTGATGGATGACGTCATCTGTGAGGAGCTGTTTGGGTTTTGACAGTGCATTTGACTACTCTTCAGCTAGTGAGAATCATCACCCACTAGCACACGTCATCAATAGGCTTTAGTCCACACTGTCCTCTTGGACATAAGCAAACTTTTGACAAAGTTTGGCATGAAGGCTCGGGGGTGCCCACGGGGGGGGGGATCATAGCGCAAGTTGAGCATTGAGAATTTTTAGGGGGGATTTTTTCAAGAATAACATTTGAAATCCAACATTGATGGAAATTTCTACTGTGTTTATGCAACAAACTAAGCTATTTGATTCTATCCTGTGAAAACAGCGAACTGAGCCAGATACAAAACGAAGAAATCATTAACAAATTTGCAACCACAAGTGTACAAAGAAAAAAGCTGCTTTTGTACAAGACATTGAAACAAGGTGATAACTAATGTAAATGTATATTTTTGCACAAACATATTTTTCCTATCATAATTTAAACTACATTGTACGTCGTATTTGCATCATTTCATTGTATTGGTTTTAATAGTACAATTATTTAAAATGTATTTTTAGTTTAGCAACACATTTGTTAAATACAATTTGCTAAGTACAATATTTGCTTGGTTTTTAATTACGCCAATACCCTTTGAATCTAGCCTGTTTTGTTCAAAGTAATGACATACAAAACTTCTAAAGAATATTATTAGGGCTAATGATAAAATTCTGTAAGCTTAAACTGGCCATCCATGTTCCAATATGACCAATATGTTTTAAAATATATCTCTCAAAATGTCTTTGCTTCTCATCCACACCCACACCAGTGTAGCGCCTTATCTTTTAAAACAATGATACAATTTAAAACAACTTAACAAGTGTAACAATTATCATAACTGTAGTGTAGGATCTTGTTTTGTTTTTCATGACTTTTTTAACTAAAATAATTTGTATAGGCTGTGCCGTGTTTTGGGAAAAACTCGGCGGTGTTTTTTTTATAGTGGAATTATTAAATTACGTATTTATTAATGTAAGTGTTTACGTAAGAATTTACGTACGTCCGTCATCTGGCCACTGGGCCGATCCGCGCGATCTCTGTGTCCAGCACTTCATACTATTATTTCGGCCGCTGGTCAGTTCAGTTCAATTGTAGCATTCAGCGTATTAAGGTCCGGGTCCGGCTGACAGCAGCGATGTAAAATTTTGTCTACTATCTGCTACTATGTATAAGTAGAAGTCTACGCGACCTTCCGGTAAGTGTGTTAAGATATATATTGTACTTAAACCGACGTCTTGCGTCTTATAATGTGACCCTCGTTATGAGCGTCAATTTGTAATCTAACCTCGGCTCTTACGTTGTCTCTTACGGCCGCGGGATTCTCGTTATTTCCGCCCAACGTTGCCGGCGTCAATTTGTACTTAAACCGGGGTGTAGCCGCTACTGTTCAAGCCACGGGATGAAAGCCAATTTGTACTTAAACGGGTTTCCTCTCCTTAAAACCCCACTGTTGTATTTGTCAATTTGTTTTGTATTACTTTAATTATATAAATCTCGGAGATATTTGGAGTTGTGGAATATATGGATGTAATTAACTAATATTAACTTAACTCTTTAATAATTATCAGTGTTAGTGTGCCTAGAACTTAAACAACTTAATCGTTATTCTACAATTTCATCCAACCCTATTATACCTTGAAGAGAGATCTGTCTAAATTCGTAATTTTACGCTCCCTCTTTGGTGTCGGATAATTCCGCTATAAGCGCTGCAGTATCGGCTCAATGAAACTTATAGGTTATTTCGATGTTTATATTAACCATTTATTCTATACTTATTCAGTTACTTTTTGTTCCCAGTTCACTAACCATACTCCAAATAACAAGATTTGACAAATATATAAAGGTTCTTTATTTGTTTACTTGATTCACATTAAATAAGATATGTGCTAATTAACATATGCTTGGACTATAGACTTCAGGTATCGATTGTTGATTATTTTAATCCTTTATTTATATTTGGTTATATATTATGTTTTGATTTGTATTTAATTTATTTCAGGGTGTGAAGGTTCTTGTAACTGTGGGGAAGACTAAAAATACATAGATAAGAATGCAAGATTTACAATATTTATGTGTTGTGTATTTAGTATGATTAATATAATATAATTTACCAGACTCGAACGAAGCAAATCGTGTAGGCGGTTGATCGGTAAATTTACTGTTTTGAATGGTTATGCAGTACGGTTTTCTGTCTTCGGTTTAATAAAAGTAATTCTTGTCCTGTCCACTTCGGAATACAGCTTCTGGATTGATTTACAGCTCGATTGATGTTTCTTCTGCACCGCCAGGATCCAAATAAGTTCTTCCTTCGGTTGAAGCAATTAGTGTTGTTCCGTGTATTTGCAAGGTTATAATTTCTGGTGTTGTGATTATTATGAGTTGTGTTACTGTTAATTCTTTCTATTTGATTAATATCTCATCAATTCCCTTCGGATATGGGACAGTTCAAGTTCTTTCTTGTAGACTTCAGTTATTTACTCTCTATTATTATTTCAGATTGTAGTGTTATTTGGTTAATCTGTATTGGTGTTAGACATAACTATTGTCATGAGAATCTTGTACTTTATAATCGTATCTGATAGTTATAATATTACGATTAAATAGATTATTCTTGGGTTTTTAATCTCATCACTTTCAGTTTTTTTTTTTAAAGCAATTCTTGTCTTGTCTAAAATCAACAACTTCTTTTTCTTATTTGTCGTCCCTAGCAACATATAATAATTTCTGCCTTCCACATGTTTTGAATATATAGTGTTTCTTTCATATATTTTTTATCTATTCTTTATCAATTTGCTGTCCTATCGGAATGTAACTTTACCGATAGTTGGTTTATTATTTTATATACATATTCTACTGGTTTTTTGATATAAGTCCGTTTTTTTCTTTTTTATTATATTTAATCCACCTTCGATATTATATTTTACCAATTGATATTATGTCATTATGGTATTATTATAATTTGTATAAATTTTATTAAATATTATTATTAATTTAATGTTTTTTTTTTCTAGTTCTTCATAGCGTATTTATTAATTATTATTAATTGATGCACCTAATCTTTATGTTATGAGTGTTTATATAGTAGTTTTGCCTGTTAGGCCTTTTATTGTAAACTGATCTACCTGTGGTTATGTCTGTTAGGCATCTATAGTCCCTTTTATATAAATTCATACATACAATCAAATCTTAATTATTAGCACTTATATAAACAATTATTTTTCTATATCTAATAACAATTTTATCTTGATCTCTTGATCACATACAACAAAATTCGAATTTATGAACATCGATTAACTGCCTCACACTTCATTCTACGACAGTCATTGAGTAATACAACTTGTTTCATTATTTTTCATTAACTCAACACATATTTGATATAACATCACATAAACTTTATCATAACATTTTTGGCATAAAATAATACTTCTTAACACAAAATTCTTATTTGTTATTACCATAACTTAAGTCATTGTTTCATTTTTTTGTTTTGCTTTTCATTAAACATATATCATTAGCTATTATTTATCTTACAGGTTCGTTTATTCTAGTCAACACTACCTTGCATCCTTATTTAATTTTGTCTATGATTATAATTGTAATTATTGGATCTCTGTTCTATTATGGGGTTAAATATCAATTTGTTTATTATTCTGTGAATCTTCTTTTATGTAACATGAATGCTAGCATTTCTGTTGCGTTACATATGCTTCCCCTCCTAAAAAAGTTTAGTTTACCTGAATGAAGTTTAGGTCAAATAAACTTGTCTTTTTCACATGCCTTTTCTTCATTTCATGGTTAATGGTTGACGATGGGATTCTCAATGTAACTTCATTAGACTAGTATTAATACTTTTTTTTATTTAATAACATTTCATCATTTTAATTAACATTCTTCATCATTTTATTTCTGTAAACCTTACTTGTTGGTAGTTGGCTACACTATTCACTGATACATTAGTTTTACATCTCTTCTATTTATAATTACTGTATTTTTCAATTATTCTTCTGTCAACTCACTTCTTTCTGTTTTCTTCGTCACATTCCTTTGGAAACTGAATTTATTCTTGCAACTATTCTAATATTCCTTAAATATTTAATTTCCCTAACAATCCCTAACACATGCGTTGGTACAGTTCAGAGAGGCACTGTTTGGCTTCATACTCTGCTGCCCACACCACATTTTAATATAGTACTGCTGGAATTCATCTTACAGTCAGCTATAAAATATAATAATAATCTCCTAATAATCTCTTTAATCATTTAATAATAAATATTTGGGAAAAGATTTTTTCTTTGTTGCATTTATTTTTCTTCATTACTATTCTTCATATTTCGTAATTCCATTTTAATTCCTTAAACATTCGTTGATATTGACTTTGACAGTTATCATTTGTAGTCATTTTTGTTTTCATTTTTGTTGAGATTGTAATGTTAAGTATCTTCTTCGTTTGTTTTTTTTCTCTGATCACAATATTTTCTAAATAGTTGTTGTGTGATGATCATTATAATTGTATTTTTGACTAAATACATTCCTTAGCCCCAACTATTCTTCTTCTTATCGTATTTCACTATTTTGGCTGTTTATTTTTTAATGAATTATGTTCATAAATACTCTTTCTTTCTTGTCTTCTTTAACATTATATTGGTTACATTCAATCGTTTATTGAAATTGTTCCATCATTTGGCAATGTAGTATATATTTTAGGTCACATGATTTTTTTTTTTCTTTATTTTGCATATGTCGATTTGAGGTAATAACTTTTATCTTGGGGTTTCATTCTTCATTATTCACAATATTTCTTTATAAACATTTAATAATAATTCTCGCCTTTTTCTGTAATCTTGGGTTTGTTATTCATTATTCACACTATTTCTTTATAAACATTAATAATAATTATCGCTTTCTTCGGTAATCTTGGGGTTTGTTATTCACACTATTTCTTTATAAACATTAATAATAATTATCGCTTTCTTCGGTAATCTTTAATAAGTTGTTCTTATTATTTTTAGAATTTAGTGGTAGTATTCAACTCAAATTCTTTTTAAATTCCAAGTAATTTTCTTCAAGACTGGTAATAAGTTGTTCTTATTATTTTTAGAATTTATTCATTTTATAATATTTCCGTATCTTGTCAATTGGTTGCCTGGTCAGTTTTCGTCAAATCAGTCCCATTTTTCTGGTTGACTGCTTCTTTTTCTAACCATGGTCCATTAATTCGACTGCACCCGTTGTCCGGATTACTGCAGTGTTCATACCAGTTTTTATACTTGATAAATATCTTTCGTGTATCTGGTACCGCAACTTGGCTGATGTAAAATCTTCATTTAAGTCAGGGTATTCAGTTATATTTAGCTCCTTTTGAATTATCAAGTATCGTATCTCCTCTATTCTAGCATAATCATTTGTATACCCTATCTTTCCATTTCCTTGGATATCGGTACTATTTACCAAATGTTTTACGGGTATTTTCCGTATTAACGATATAATTGACTTGGTCAAATATTCTCTAATCATTGACATTTTCATATAATATTTAAATTTATTTAATGTTTTTGTGATTGTTCTATGGTGGGTTATTTTGGTTATTTTCATGAAGTTTCCTCTATATTTACTACCCTTACACCACTCCCTTCGTTCATTAATTGGGATGTTAAACGCACTAATTAATCCACCCTTCCTCATCTCCATTTCTTCCTTTGTATAAACTATTTTCCTTCTCCATATTTTCCTTATTTTCTGGATATTCTCTTCTATGGTCAGATTTATTATAATACCTTCGGAAGTGCTGCCTAGTGTTTTAGACATATTCTTTAAACACAGCTCCATTTCTTTATTTGTCTCCCCCTCGTATTTATCCACTTCTGGGCTAACCGTGTTATCGTTTTCAAACTTCCCTTCGAAAGTTTCCATTATCTCATTATTGAACTGCTCCTTCTTGTCCTCAATCTGCTTTAAACCTGCTTCGTTCATTTTTTCAATTCTTTCATCCATTCGCCTTAAGTTTTCTTTGTTCATTTGTAGGATTCCTTCCTTCATTTGTTTTACACCCTCATCATTCCTATCTAACCTTTCGTGAATTTGGTTTAACCTTTCGTTCATTTGTTTTGAGGTTTCCTTAATTTCCTCATGGGTTTTATCGTATTTTTCCTCCAGTCTCTTTGAGTTTCCCTCCTGTCTCTTCGATTTTTCCAATAGTAGTTTCAACATTTCCTGTATACTCAAGTCTTCCTTTTGGTTAGGCTTATCTGGTTGATCCCCTTGGGCAACTTCTTCAATTATTTCCTTTTCCTTGTCCGTAATAATTTCAGTTTCCGTTATTTCGTCTGTCTGTTGTTCCATTTCACTGTCTGTTATTAGTTCTATTTCCTGTTCTTGTTCATCTATTTCCTTCTCCGTTTCTCCTGCCCTAATCCTTGATCTACCTCTGGTATGCATGTTTACTCTCCCACAGTTGCCTGCTCTGGTTAAGTAATGTTATTATACTTACAGTTACTTAACTTAAGCCCTACACAAGTTGAGCGCCAATTTGTACTTAATCGACGTCTTGCGTCTTATAATGTGACCCTCGTTATGAGCGTCAATTTGTAATCTAACCTCGGCTCTTACGTTGTCTCTTACGGCCGCGGGATTCTCGTTATTTCCGCCCAACGTTGCCGGCGTCAATTTGTACTTAAACCGGGGTGTAGCCGCTACTGTTCAAGCCACGGGATGAAAGCCAATTTGTACTTAAACGGGTTTCCTCTCCTTAAAACCCCACTGTTGTATTTGTCAATTTGTTTTGTATTACTTTAATTATATAAATCTCGGAGATATTTGGAGTTGTGGAATATATGGATGTAATTAACTAATATTAACTTAACTCTTTAATAATTATCAGTGTTAGTGTGCCTAGAACTTAAACAACTTAATCGTTATTCTACAATTTCATCCAACCCTATTATACCTTGAAGAGAGATCTGTCTAAATTCGTAATTTTACGCTCCCTCTTTGGTGTCGGATAATTCCGCTATAAGCGCTGCAGTATCGGCTCAACGAAACTTATAGGTTATTTCGATGTTTATATTAACCATTTATTCTATACTTATTCAGTTACTTTTTGTTCCCAGTTCACTAACCATACTCCAAATAACAAGATTTGACAAATATATAAAGGTTCTTTATTTGTTTACTTGATTCACATTAAATAAGATATGTGCTAATTAACATATGCTTGGACTATAGACTTCAGGTATCGATTGTTGATTATTTTAATCCTTTATTTATATTTGGTTATATATTATGTTTTGATTTGTATTTAATTTATTTCAGGGTGTGAAGGTTCTTGTAACTGTGGGGAAGACTAAAAATACATAGATAAGAATGCAAGATTTACAATATTTATGTGTTGTGTATTTAGTATGATTAATATAATATAATTTACCAGACTCGAACGAAGCAAATCGTGTAGGCGGTTGATCGGTAAATTTACTGTTTTGAATGGTTATGCAGTACGGTTTTCTGTCTTCGGTTTAATAAAAGTAATTCTTGTCCTGTCCACTTCGGAATACAGCTTCTGGATTGATTTACAGCTCGATTGATGTTTCTTCTGCACCGCCAGGATCCAAATAAGTTCTTCCTTCGGTTGAAGCAATTAGTGTTGTTCCGTGTATTTGCAAGGTTATAATTTCTGGTGTTGTGATTATTATGAGTTGTGTTACTGTTAATTCTTTCTATTTCTTTAATATCTCATCAATTCCCTTCGGATATGGGACAGTCCAAGTTCTTTCTTGTAGACTTCAATTATTTACTCTCTATTATCATTTCATATTGTAGTGTTATTTTTGTTTATCTGTATTGGTAGTAGACGTAAATATTGTCATTAGAATTTTGTATTTTTATAATAGTATCTGGTAATTTCGAATATTACAATTAAATAGATTATTCTTGGGTTTTTAATCTCATCACTTTCAGTTTATTCAAAGCAATTCTTCTCTTGTCCAAAATCAACAACTTCTTGTTCTTATTTTTCGTCCCTAGCAACATATAATAATTTCTGCCTTCCACATGTTTTGACTATATAGTGTTTCTTTCATATATTTTTTATCTATTCTTTATCAATTTGCTGTCCTATCGGGATGTAACTTTACCGATAGTTGGTTTATTACTTTATACACATATTCTACTGATTTTTTTATATAAGTCCGCTTTTTTCTTTTTTATTATATTTAATCCACCTTCGAGATTATATTTTACCAATCGATATTATGGTATTATGGTATTATTATAATTTGTATAAATTTTATTAAATATTATTATTAATTTAATGTTTTTCTTTTTTTTCTAGCTCTTCATAGCGTATTTATTAATTATTATTAATTGATGCACCTAATCTTTATGTTATTAGTGTTTATATAGTATTTTTGCCTGTTAGGCCTTTTATTGTAAACTGATCTACCTGTGGTTATGTCTGTTATGCATCTATAGTCCCTTTTATATAAATTCATACATACAATCAAATCTTAATTATTAGCACTTATATAAACAATTATTTTTCTATATCTAATAACAATTTTATCTTGATCTCTTGATCACATACAACAGAATTCGAATTTATGAACATTGATTAACTGCCTCACACTTCATTCTACGACAGTCATTGAATAATACAACTTGTTTCATTATTTTTCATTAACTCAACACATATTTGATATAACATCACATAAACTTTATCATAACATTTTTGTCATAAAATAATACTTCTTAACACAAAATTCTTATTTGTTATTACCATAAATTAAGTCATTGTTCATTTTTTTTGTTTTGCTTTTCATTAAACATATATCATTAGCTATTATTTATCTTACAGGTTCGTTTATTCTAGTCAACACTACCTTGCATCCTTATTTAATTTTGTCTATGATTATAATTGTAATTATTGGATCTCTGTTCTATTATGGGGTTAAATATCAATTTGTTTATTATTCTGTGAATCTTCTTTTATGTAACATGAATTGTATCATTTCTGTTGCGTTACAATATATAACTTACTAATTCATAAAAATAAATTGTATTTACTTAATATTAACGCAGATGCAGGGCGATAGGTATTGCAGTAATTTATCAGCACGTGGCAGGCAACAGGTTAAATTGGTTTATGTATCTTTCAATGATAACGCTGGCTAACAGATATTAACCCATTATCTCATTAATAATGTAATAATAATAATAATACTCAGTTCATTAAATTAGAATGGGGCGTAAGTCAGTCATTTTTCTGAGATGATTGTACATCACGAACTTGTTAAAGTTTGCTAGTTCCTGTCAGGGGGGGTTAAGTGCTTCACGAAAACTTGTGAATAACTATTTATTTGAAATGATTATTATGTTGAATGACTATATTTGAATATATTATAGATTATAATATTTAAAGGTGTTATTTTGAAGTGATTTATTTGATTCAATGGGGTTCAATACAGAAGTGAATTTTCGGAGATTGTAAACTGGGCAGGTCACGAAATGTGGGTTCAGCTGGGTAAATGAGGTAGTGTGGTTTATTAAACCTGTAAGTAATTACCGATATAATTGTGCAGGGTTTCCGATGTAGACGACAATCTGTCTCGCTCCAGAGGATGGCCGAATACCTGCTTTTTATGATATAGATTCCGACTTCCGTCAGCTGTCAGCCCGGATGGACGGACACACTCGACCAGATCCTCTACCCATATGCTGCTAACCAGGTGACATTTAAGCTTTTTGAACAAAATGTTTGTGGCCGATAAACTCTTTTTGAGACACGTGTGGAGATGCTCCAGTTTGGGGACTTAGTTCCGGGCAAGTCCAACGGGACAATTGGGTTTACAGGTTACTTTGTCATTGTTTTTTTATTAAGGCTTACGCCTCATTAACATATTAATGTTTATCTCATTCAGAGAATTGTAAACTCAGCCAGGGTCATGCATCACCCAAGTTGATGTGAGTTTTCTGTAAATATGGTTGGCATTTCCGGCCACTAAATTATTTCTGTGTTAAGCATGCATGTACGGATGTATCTGTCCCCGTTGGGAAATTTTATGGTTAATTGCTTTACATTTAATGGGGTTGTGTATTGGATTATTAAATTTAAAGGTCGGGGGAGGTGTCTTAGCCTGTGGACGACACCTGTAGGTGCCGTTCACTACAGGACTGTATCATGTCATATTTTGCTGGATCTCGTCCGGGCGCATGACCGTGCCTGAGGCCAAGTGGATTTTTTATGAACACCTTAAGCATGTTTTAGTACATTAATTACATAGATTCTGCTTTTCAAAATTCAATTTTACTGTTCAGCTAATTTTGTAACCATTAAATTTTGCCATAGCCAGCACAATAATTGTTAGACTTTTATTGCTCATAATACCAATTAATTAATGAATGTTAAAGAATGCAAGACAAATCAGTACCAGTTATAAGTATTTATGGGTGGTCACGTTCCACTGTTTTTGCAAATTTTTTTGTCAGGAAAATAAAGGAAATGAGAAATGCAGTTATGCAACCGAGCATCCATGTTGACCTCGTGATGGCACTTAATATCATTATCATTATTGAGATCCAAAATTGATAATTAACTTTTGCTTGGTACTTGTGTGCCGTTCGGACTGTTTAGTCACAGTGACTTTGGCTGTTCATATACTTAGAATTTTGGGGCATGTCTACTTTACTCTTTTGGGATTTATTAGTTGGGTTTGAGTTTATTAATTGAAAATTTATGGTGGGCCGGATACTTGATCTGAATAAGAGGGTTGAGGGTGTATGCTGACAAAATATACGCTGTTAACAGGTGAACATGTGGTGTGCCATTTATATGTAAATGTGTATCTATGTTAATTATATGTTGTGTATTATGCCTTATGTGACTGTTAGATTGTTATACTTTATTATGCATATATATATATATATATATCATGTTATGATTTATGTAATTTACTGGGAGGGTCGAGACTATGCGCCATTTTACATTATTATTATTTACGCGCCATTATTATTCAAGCTCAACTATTTGGTGATACCTATGTCTAATGGAATTATAATAACGATTGGGGGTTTTGGAAGTGAGCTATTCTTGATTATGAAACACTTGTAATATGATCTTACTTTTTCAAGGGCGCATATATTGTACAAAGCAGAATACAATAAATCCTGTTATTGTTATCTTAGAGCAGAGTTTCATTTGCAAGTCCCATCATACTGGACCCAGCGCATTTTTGGCTTCTCTAGGCTCTTGCCTAGTTTTAAATAACTTGTGGCCTCTCTTTCAAAAAAAAAAAATAAAAAGAAATAAAAAAAAATGAAAGGAAAAAAAAGAAGTTTGTTTTCTATATATAAAAAGCATAAAAGGAAAGAGGAGTTACAAATGGTAGCAGAGAGCGTGGTTCATTCTAGGGTTGAACCCTTGGGTCCTTTGGTGTGATGGGGCTTGCAAACTCGGAAATAGTTTGGAAAAAACAATAATATTTGAAAATATTTGAAAATGATAATAGATAGATGCAATGGCAGGGTTGACATCCTATGTAGGTATATATATGTACTATGTAGGAATTATTGTTAGGTGATTTGAATTGTAAACCTGGTGCCGCCACGGGCAGGTGTGTAGTGGGGTTTTGTTGTTTTTGAGATTGGACCTTACCGGAGATCGCGTGGGGATGGGCTCCCTTATTTATTCTATGAAAGTAATAGCACGTGCGGTTAGCGGGATGCGGTATGGCCCGACTGGAAGTCGGTACCGTCCGACTGCAATGGTGATAATGTCTTAGTTGAAATGTCATATGTTGTGGTTAGTGTTTGGAGGTGTGGATTGTATGTTGGTGTTAGTGTCTGATGTTGTTTTTCTTCGAGTCTGGCGACTGACGGAGAGTTGGTTCTGGAGCGGGTCAGGTTTTCGCAGTGCTAGGAAACTCGGGGGTCCACTTGATGGAAGAGAGAGTACTCAAGTTTTTCTTTTTGTAGGTCATGTTTGTGTTAGGTGTTTAGTGGGGATTTGTGTTATTATTGTTTGTTTTGAATTGTGCAATTCTTGAGAAGCTAGTGATTTATTATAAAAAAAATTATTAAAAATAATATACACTCCTCACAACTCTTACCTTTCTCGGGTCCAAAGTTCTTAGCACGAAGTCGTGAAGAATAAGCGTGACTTAGGTTAACATTATTCAAGAAATCATACTCTCAATTATATTCAGAAATAGCTGTATTTATTTACTCATTCTTTGACATTAAATTTTATTGTTGTACTCTTTCATTTAATCACAAAACTAACATTGATCTTTTTTATCATTTTCAAAAAAACGTATGTCCACCAAACCTAGTAGTTTATCTGTTCTGATATACTGTGAAGATTCATTATTTTTGAATTGTCTTTCTCTGAGAGTTGTTTTCCAAACAATATAAATAAATGCTACATATTCTCTAATATTATTCTTTACTGAAAAAAAATATAAAGTTCTTAAAGTATTACTTAAATTCTAATTTTGAGACGACCCAGCAATGCTCACACTCGACACTCACACATTTTTTAATTCCCCATTTTAATTATTTATAAACCCTTTATAAAATGACATAATTATATTGATCGAGGATTACCCAACCGGCGTCATTCCTCTCGTCATCATGCGTCGCGTTGTACGTATATGTCCGAACATTTGCCTTTTTCCCTTCACCACATTTTATTTTAGATTCGTTCACTTCACTGGTTCAGTTCTGATTTACCGCTTCACTTTTTATACAATTGTTACGGGGTCTCACTGGTTAGGTCGGCCGACACTAGTTACGCTCAAGCAAAATGTTTATATTACCGCGCGCTCTATTGTTTGTACTTTTAATATTTATTATGCTTTAAAAGATAGTCCGACACTTTATAACGACCTGTCTTTCACCCGAGGCCACTGTTTTAAATTCACAAACTTTATGCTGCTTCCTGCTGCTGGCTAAGGTTACAACTGGTGATAGACTGCATGCTGTTATTCACCAGGACTGCTGCTTACTGGGCGGTTACGCAATACGTCTGTGCAATTGTTTTGGCTAACAATGTGCATTGCTGTACTGGTGCTCCTCACAGGTGAAGTCTGGCAATTTGAAAAGTGATTGAATTGATGATTTGAATTCATATAAAATTAAACTGGGGTAGCTCACAATTTTGTACCGTTACATTCTGGTGGCGGTATGCTACCAGAAATTGCTCCACCCTCTTTCAGGAGTTCTCCAGAAATTTCCGGTGGTGAATGGATTTGATGAGGACCAGCTGCTGGTTTTCTTGGACCTGGTCCTGCAGGTGGCAGATTTCCCGGGGGTGTCCGATGGGGAGGTCTTGTCTCTTATATACCTGTATTGCCGGGGTACGTTGACTGAGCTGGTCACCAACACTCTGCGTCGGGGTGACAGTGTTGATGCTTTCCATGGGGAGGTGTTGAACTTCTTCCTACCCATTCGATGACGTGCCCAGCTTAAGTTTGAAAAATTCTATCGCCTACAGGCCAACGGAGAGGCGTTAGGGGACTTCGTGCACGATATACGGAAAGCTGCCCGGGTGTTAAGGTTGGGGTTGCCCGAGACAGAAGTTATACAAGCGATTCTGGAAGGACTGAATCCCCAAGAGAGATCTCGTTTGGTATTCGCGGACCGTCCACGTTGTTTTGCGGACCTTGAACGGCTGTGTGTGGTTTCAAGAACAGTCCAGGAGGTTGACGAGTCCCGGGGAAGAGATGCCGCAGATGTCCAATACTCCAGTGGTTTGTTAGGAAGATCTAAAAAGGACAAACATGGTGGTTGGAGGAGAACACAAGAGATGCTTAGAAAGCCTGAATATTCCGGAAGTAATGGAGGCTACAAGGGGGTGGCAAGTGAGAAGATGGTAACAACAGCTACAGCACAGAAAACAAAGAAGTATGAAATTAACAGGGGAAGAAGAAATTATGTTAGGGAACAAACATCGGCAAGTAGGGAGCCTGTAGTTAGGCGTTATTCTTATTTGGAGAGAAGTGAGAGTTTCAAGGTTCCAGAGGAATTACAGGTGCCTAATAGAGTAGTGGATGAAGAAGGTGAAGCAGAAGAAGAAAAGCGGAATAACTTCTGTGGATCGATACAGCATGACAAGAAAACGTCTTTGGATACTGAGTTACAGGACTCGAAGAGGACGTCATGGTTGAATCCAGATGCCGCAGAATTTGTTCCGGTGTCTCCATCTCGGTTCGTGACGGATCCTGATCCGGTAACATCGTCATCGCCTACGCCGGGATATGAGAAGTCACTTGATGGTGTAGCTTTACCATCGCCAGTAGAAATTAATTTAGTCATTGCACATGAACCTGGACAGCTGGATTCCAGGGTGGAAAATGTTGAGGATGTTGTAGTTGCTGAAAGTGGTGAAGGTGTGGAATCGACAGAAGAGTCAGAAGAGCGGTCTGCGGATGCTGCACAGGAAGGTATAGTTGTAGGTGTTAGGGAGACTGTAGAGTCTGAAGTTGCAGATGGACACAGGGATGTCCGGGCTGCAAGTGTTTCTGAGGTTGTTGATGGACAAGGGGATGTTCATGCCGCAAGTGTGGTAGAAGTAGATGAGGTCGAAGTTGAGGAGAAATTTGGTGGCAGCGTCGTGAAGTGTGTGAGTGAGAATGATGTAGTGTGTGAAGATGTGCAGACGCCTTTTGTAAGTAGTGTTGAGGATTCCGAGGAACGGAAAGAAGTTTCAGGTGGACCAGGTGAGCAACTAGAGGAGGACGAGGATGTGCAGTGTTCGGGTGGTGGTAGTGGATATGATGGCGATGATGTTGATGATAAATGTGTTGGGGAAAACGAGATCGGAGAAGAGGTTAGTCAAGAAGTTCGTGAAGGAGCTGGCGAGGATTGTGATGAAGAAATTGATGAGGAGCTGAGGGAAGATGCGGTTGAAGATGGATCAGAGGAGCAACTGGAAGATGCTGAGGAGGTGCAGTGTCAGGAGGTTGATTTGGATTATGGGGATGAAAAAGGGGAAATTGTAGAAGAGCAGGAAGAGAAGGGAGGATTGGAAGAAAGACAAGTAGAGGAGTTAGATGATGAGCATAATCCAAAGCGGAGTCAAAGTAGTGAGGTAAGTTGCCTTGATTCTGATTCAGAGGAAACAAGTCAGTACAGCTCAACACGAAATAGTTTCTCAGAGAGTGGTGTCCGAAAGGAAAGAGTACCCAAGATCCGTCATAGAAAGGTAAGAAGAAGAGGTTAACGGGTAGCGGGTAGATGTTGCCCACAGTCCCAGTGGTGTTCGTCTACTTCAGGGTTGCACCCCTGCCCACGCGAGCCTTGGTTTTCTCCAGTCATCTCTTTTTCGGAGGGAACCATGTCCTTACCCTTACTCCTAGCTATTGACCCTTTAATGATTCTTGCCCCGTTTCATCTTCCCGATTTCCTACCCCTCCCCTTAGTAAAAAAAAAACTACCAATAAGGAGTTAGAGAGACTTGCCGGAAGTGATTACATTGTGGTCCTCGAGATTGTCGGTTTCCCCTGTTCTGGAAGGTTATCATGGAGAAAGTTAGAGAGTTGGAGAGTGCCCTTAGATTTGCCGTGGTCTTTGAGATTGTCAGTTTCCCCTGTTTTAAAAGTAAGATGGAGAGTGATAGTGTGCTGTTGTTTCCTTGTACATAGTGGTGGATTTTGATTTTTGGTTAGTGTAGAGGTCGAGCCATGCCGCATTCTCCGGTTGTTTCCCGGGTGTTGTTGTTGAGAGAGAGAATTGTATTTGTTGTGTATTGAAGTCGGCGAAAAGTGAACCACCCCTGGCTAGTCATGGTGTTTTGTTGAGTAGGAGTTAGGATGGATGTTCGCGTGCCCTTGATGCAGTCCTCTCTGTCTGGCTAAGCGGGGCCGTCCGCCCTTGTGTAGGGATGTGGGCCAGCCATATGGCAAGGATGGAGATGCCTTGTGGGTGCATGTGGCTGGTCGGTCCAAGAGATGGACGAGAAGTAGTACGGTCGCTCACATACCAAGGTGGGAAATACCTTGTTTGGTCTTAGGACGGGTATGTGAGTGGGACCAGTGGAGGTAGATGATGGTCACCGGAGAGGGTGACGTGTTGGGGCGGTCCCGTGGGGTTGGCGTGGCGGAGAGGGTCGCATGGGAATGGACGCAGTTGTGAGGTTTCTCTGTTCTCCTGAGAGCAAGTGCTGCTGGGCCGCCATAATCACGAGACCACTAGCTTGTTTTGGGAAGTGGGGTACACTGCAGGGTACCCTCCCTGAGTTTAACTGTGAGGCAACCAAGTTGCCCTTTTGGTGTGGGGGTGTGCCGTGTTTTGGGAAAAACTCGGCAGTTTTTTTTTTATAGTGGAATTATTAAATTACGTATTTATTAACGTAAGTGTTTACGTAAGAATTTACGTACGTCCGTCATCTGGCCACTGGGCCGATCCGGGCGCTCTCTGTGTCCAGCGCTTCATACTATTTTTTCGGCCGCTGGTCAGTTCAGTTCAATTGTAGCATTCAGCGTATTAAGGTCCGGGTCCGGCTGACAGCAGCGATGTAAAATTTTGTCTACTATCTGCTACTATGTATAAGTAGAAGTCTACGCGACCTTCCGGTAAGTGTGTTAAGATATATATTATAACAAATTAGCATGTGTGACTTCATTCGATTTTATTTTGTTTTATGCCCCACTGTTGTGAACGTCAATTCTACAATAAATAGAATGTTGAGTACTTGTTTGTGGGTTTGCTCTATTCAGCCCCCCGTTGTTGACGTCAATTCTATAATATATATAATCAGTAGTGTATGCCTTCTTTAAAGCCTCACGTTTGTAATAATATTACTAACGTGCATATTCTGTATGTACGGTTATTTTGCCGCACGTAGGATGCGTAATTCTATCACTGGTGTTCTGTATAATGTTGTTCTGATAATGCGTTTGTATTTGTGGGCTAGTAGTGCTTTTAAATTTTCCCGCACTTCTGGTTGACACGGCGACCGGCTCTAACCGTATGTTGGCAATTGTAGGTTAGTTTGTTTCTTTTGTCGCCGGCAAAGCTATGTTCGCCTTGCGTACCTGCTCGCTCCCACAAATATCTGTGAACAAACTCTTATTCTACTCACACAGATGAAGTGACAACTCTGGTATTGGTAATCATAAGTTTGTTTTATTATTTTTTCAGTTTTTTTGTTAAACAACACAAGTGGTTCGGTCTTGGATCGACCTTAACAGTTCAGTATCGATTCATTATTGAATCCACTCTTCAATGATTTGTAAATAATTTTAACATAAATTAAATATCTCAGGGCTAGGGTTCTTTGGGCCAGTTATGAAGTCAGAAAAATGCTTTAAAAGGGAGTACAACACATTACAATTACATATAAAACAATAAAACTGAATTACCAATGTTTACAAAATAAAATATTTAGTTTTTTCACCGTCAGCGGTAACGAACTCTGTCGGCACAGGAAATTGAATAATAAACAAGATGGCCGCTTGGTCGGCTAACCCAAACGTCATGTATGAAGGTTTTTTGGTTTTAAATAAAGTTATTTTTATCGTTAATCACTATGTTAATGATCAACGGGTGTTCCAATTAGCACTGTAAATTGTTTATATGGTGTAGTGAAGTGGATTTGTTTATATTGTGGTAATGGAAATACTTCGGATTTATAATTACGTTCCTGTAGTACTGCAAGAAATCATTCGCTAGCGTCTTTGTGGTTCGGAGGTAGGATAATGCTTCCCTCGGTCAGTATTTACTTCTTTATAAAGTCTGGGAGTTTTTCTTTACTTCACTGGTTTATTTTACAACATTGGATGAGTATTACTTGATTAATTTGGTTTTATCACAAGCGTCCGCTATAAGACTCAACTCTTCAGCGTGGCATCTAACAATACAACTCTCCGTTCATCTCGTCTTTGTAACGGCTTTTTGACCAGTAGACTAGGGTTTTGATTGGTCAGTTTCCGTGAACTTGAGGTCAAGCGGCACATATTACAAAAATTATATCCTTGCCTTTACAGTCAAAAAATACTCCCTTGTTAATTTTTGTTTAAACTAAAATTGGTTTACATATTTCTGTTCCTTTTTTAAAGGTCTACATTTTGGTATATAATTTCGGTATAAGTTAACTTCATATTAGGTGACCTTTCACCTTTACAAAATCTATAAATCTGGACTATAACACTGCCCCTACATTCACTATGATACAATACTTAATTTTCATTAGATTAATTTCATTTGATACACAATTACTCTAAGACTTGTCCATTATTAAATTTTGATCCTATTTTGTTATTATTGTATTATATTGATTTGATAACTTAATCATTTCTGACATTATTTTATTTTATATTTCATTTTCGGCCTAGGCCTCAAATTTGACTTCATATTCATTGTCTAAATAACATTAATTATTAAATTGTTTTCTGGTTTGAACCCTTTTGCCTGACTACATTTGTTTTTAAAGATTACTACACTTTTCTTTAACTTATTCTAACAATGTTTATTAACTAACACAAAATTCTTTAACATACTAACTAAAATGGTTGCCTTCATGGCCAAGATTACATTCATTTTTTGACAAATGATAACATAAAATATTCAGTTTACCATAATACCCATTAAATTTTCATACTATTAAGCTCTACTAATGGATCATTAATAGTGTTTCTATGAGACCTCTATTTAAGTATTTTTGGGTATTATTGTTGTAACATATACCTTCTATTCTTCCTATAGGCTTAATACACTCCTCATAATCCTTTACATATGATTTATTAATGATAATAATTATTGGCATTGGCCTAAATAAAAGAAAAATAAACATGGTTAAGCACTGCTAATGCCTTCTACTTTAACAACCAACAACATGGGATAAATAAATATAAAACCTTTCAATAAATAATGCTACATTACTACAATTATTTGTTTACACTCTAAACATTCAGTATGTCTGTCACTTTACAGTGTTTTTTAAGAGTTGTATCTCTAGTATAGACCTATTTGGTTTTTTTTTTACATTTAACATAATTAGAGGGATCACTGATCTTTACAGTCTTATCTGTGTGATTAGTGATCACCCTTGTTTTCCACTTTTCACTTATGCACTTTTCACAGGTTTTGTCTTATTATCTATAGTACATGGCTTCTTATTTATCACATTATTGTGTTGTACTTTTTATTTTAAATTGTTACATACTGGATTTTATTTATTCTGACTTTATTATTATTATTTGGACCATTTTCGTTACTCGTTTTGGGACTCTCATTATGTCACATTACAATATATATAACTTACTAATTCATAAAAATAAACTGTATTTACTTAATATTAACGCAGATGCAGGGCGATAGGTATTGCAGTAATTTCTCAGCACGTGGCAGGCAACAGGTTAAATTGGTTTATGTATCTTTCAATGTTAACGCTGGCTAACAGATATTAACCCATTATCTCATTAATAATGTAATAATAATAATCCTCAGTTCATTAAATTAGAATGGGGCGTAAGTCAGTCATTTTTCTGAGATGATTGTACATCACGAACTTGTTAAAGTTTGCTAGTTCCTGTCAGGGGGGGTTAAGTGCTTCACGAAAACTTGTGAATAACTATTTATTTGAAATGATTATTATGTTGAATGACTATATTTGGATATATTATAGATTATAATATTTAAAGGTGTTATTTTGAAGTGATTTATTTGATTCAATGGGGTTCAATACAGAAGTGAATTTTCGGAGATTGTAAACTGGGCAGGTCACGAAATGTGGGTTCAGCTGGGTAAATGAGGTAGTGTGGTTTATTAAACCTGTAATTACCGATATAATTGTGCAGGGTTTCCGATGTAGACGATAATCTGTCTCGCTCCAGAGGATGGCCGAATACCTGCTTTTTATGATATAGATTCCGACTTCCGTCAGCTGTCAGCCCGGATGGACGGACACACTCGACCAGATCCTCTACCCATATGCTGCTAACCAGGTGACATTTAAGCTTTTTGAACAAAATGTTTGTGGCCGATAAACTCTTTTTGAGACACGTGTGGAGATGCTCCAGTTTGGGGACTTAGTTCCGGGCAAGTCCAACGGGACAATTGGGTTTACAGGTTACTTTGTCATTGTTTTTTTATTAAGGCTTACGCCTCATTAACATATTAATGTTTATCTCATTCAGAGAATTGTAAACTCAGCCAGGGTCATGCATCACCCAAGTTGATGTGAGTTTTCTGTAAATATGGTTGGCATTTCCGGCCACTAAATTATTTCTGTGTTAAGCATGCATGTACGGATGTATCTGTCCCCGTTGGGAAATTTTATGGTTAATTGCTTTACATTTAATGGGGTTGTGTATTGGATTATTAAATTTAAAGGTCGGGGGAGGTGTCTTAGCCTGTGGACGACACCTGTAGGTGCCGTTCACTACAGGACTGTATCATGTCATATTTTGCTGGATCTCGTCCGGGCGCATGACCGTGCCTGAGGCCAAGTGGATTTTTTATGAACACCTTAAGCATGTTTTAGTACATTAATTACATAGATTCTGCTTTTCAAAATTCAATTTTACTGTTCAGCTAATTTTGTAACCATTAAATTTTGCCATAGCCAGCACAATAATTGTTAGACTTTTATTGCTCATAATACCAATTAATTAATGAATGTTAAAGAATGCAAGACAAATCAGTACCAGTTATAAGTATTTATGGGTGGTCACGTTCCACTGTTTTTGCAAATTTTTTTGTCAGGAAAATAAAGGAAATGAGAAATGCAGTTATGCAACCGGGCATCCATGTTGACCTCGTGATGGCACTTAATATCATTATCATTATTGAGATCCAAAATTGATAATTAACTTTTGCTTGGTACTTGTGTGCCGTTCGGACTGTTTAGTCACAGTGACTTTGGCTGTTCATATACTTAGAATTTTGGGGCATGTCTACTTTACTCTTTTGGGATTTATTAGTTGGGTTTGAGTTTATTAATTGAAAATTTATGGTGGGCCGGATACTTGATCTGAATAAGAGGGTTGAGGGTGTATGCTGACAAAATATACGCTGTTAACAGGTGAACATGTGGTGTGCCATTTATATGTAAATGTGTATCTATGTTAATTATATGTTGTGTATTATGCCTTATGTGACTGTTAGATTGTTATACTTTATTATGCATATATATATATATATATATATATATCATGTTATGATTTATGTAATTTACTGGGAGGGTCGAGACTATGCGCCATTTTACATTATTATTATTTACGCGCCATTATTATTCAAGCTCAACTATTTGGTGATACCTATGTCTAATGGAATTATAATAACGATTGGGGGTTTTGGAAGTGAGCTATTCTTGATTATGAAACACTTGTAATATGATCTTACTTTTTCAAGGGCGCATATATTGTACAAAGCAGAATACAATAAATCCTGTTATTGTTATCTTAGAGCAGAGTTTCATTTGCAAGTCCCATCATACTGGACCCAACGCATTTTTGGCTTCTCTAGGCTCTTGCCTAGTTTTAAATAACTTGTGGCCTCTCTTTCAAAAAAAAAATAAAAAGAAATAAAAAAAAAATGAAAGGAAAAAAAAGAAGTTTGTTTTCTATATATAAAAAGCATAAAAGGAAAGAGGAGTTACAAATGGTAGCAGAGAGCGTGGTTCATTCTAGGGTTGAACCCTTGGGTCCTTTGGTGTGATGGGGCTTGCAAACTCGGAAATAGTTTGGAAAAAACAATAATATTTGAAAATATTTGAAAATGATAATAGATAGATGCAATGGCAGGGTTGACATCCTATGTAGGTATATATATGTACTATGTAGGAATTATTGTTAGGTGATTTGAATTGTAAACCTGGTGCCGCCACGGGCA
The DNA here is from genome assembly GCA_034769895.1 of Magicicada septendecula. Taxonomy (NCBI): domain Eukaryota; kingdom Metazoa; phylum Arthropoda; class Insecta; order Hemiptera; family Cicadidae; genus Magicicada; species Magicicada septendecula. Next base: position 92,627,859 of record CM068375.1, on the reverse strand, counting down.
GGTGTGTAGTGGGGTTTTGTTGTTTTTGAGATTGGACCTTACCGGAGATCGCGTGGGGATGGGCTCCCTTATTTATTCTATGAAAGTAATAGCACGTGCGGTTAGCGGGATGCGGTATGGCCCGACTGGAAGTCGGTACCGTCCGACTGCAATGGTGATAATGTCTTAGTTGAAATGTCATATGTTGTGGTTAGTGTTTGGAGGTGTGGATTGTATGTTGGTGTTAGTGTCTGATGTTGTTTTTCTTCGAGTCTGGCGACTGACGGAGAGTTGGTTCTGGAGCGGGTCAGGTTTTCGCAGTGCTAGGAAACTCGGGGGTCCACTTGATGGAAGAGAGAGTACTCAAGTTTTTCTTTTTGTAGGTCATGTTTGTGTTAGGTGTTTAGTGGGGATTTGTGTTATTATTGTTTGTTTTGAATTGTGCAATTCTTGAGAAGCTAGTGATTTATTATAAAAAAAGTTATTAAAAATAATATACACTCCTCACAACTCTTACCTTTCTCGGGTCCAAAGTTCTTAGCACGAAGTCGTGAAGAATAAGCGTGACTTAGGTTAACATTATTCAAGAAATCATACTCTCAATTATATTCAGAAATAGCTGTATTTATTTACTCATTCTTTGACATTAAATTTTATTGTTGTACTCTTTCATTTAATCACAAAACTAACATTGATCTTTTTTATCATTTTCAAAAAAACGTATGTCCACCAAACCTAGTAGTTTATCTGTTCTGATATACTGTGAAGATTCATTATTTTTGAATTGTCTTTCTCTGAGAGTTGTTTTCCAAACAATATAAATAAATGCTACATATTCTCTAATATTATTCTTTACTGAAAAAAAATATAAAGTTCTTAAAGTATTACTTAAATTCTAATTTTGAGACGACCCAGCAATGCTCACACTCGACACTCACACATTTTTTAATTCCCCATTTTAATTATTTATAAACCCTTTATAAAATGACATAATTATATTGATCGAGGATTACCCAACCGGCGTCATTCCTCTCGTCATCATGCGTCGCGTTGTACGTATATGTCCGAACATTTGCCTTTTTCCCTTCACCACATTTTATTTTAGATTCGTTCACTTCACTGGTTCAGTTCTGATTTACCGCTTCACTTTTTATACAATTGTTACGGGGTCTCACTGGTTAGGTCGGCCGACACTAGTTACGCTCAAGCAAAATGTTTATATTACCGCGCGCTCTATTGTTTGTACTTTTAATATTTATTATGCTTTAAAAGATAGTCCGACACTTTATAACGACCTGTCTTTCACCCGAGGCCACTGTTTTAAATTCACAAACTTTATGCTGCTTCCTGCTGCTGGCTAAGGTTACAACTGGTGATAGACTGCATGCTGTTATTCACCAGGACTGCTGCTTACTGGGCGGTTACGCAATACGTCTGTGCAATTGTTTTGGCTAACAATGTGCATTGCTGTACTGGTGCTCCTCACAGGTGAAGTCTGGCAATTTGAAAAGTGATTGAATTGATGATTTGAATTCATATAAAATTAAACTGGGGTAGCTCACAATTTTGTACCGTTACATTCTGGTGGCGGTATGCTACCAGAAATTGCTCCACCCTCTTTCAGGAGTTCTCCAGAAATTTCCGGTGGTGAATGGATTTGATGAGGACCAGCTGCTGGTTTTCTTGGACCTGGTCCTGCAGGTGGCAGATTTCCCGGGGGTGTCCGATGGGGAGGTCTTGTCTCTTATATACCTGTATTGCCGGGGTACGTTGACTGAGCTGGTCACCAACACTCTGCGTCGGGGTGACAGTGTTGATGCTTTCCATGGGGAGGTGTTGAACTTCTTCCTACCCATTCGATGACGTGCCCAGCTTAAGTTTGAAAAATTCTATCGCCTACAGGCCAACGGAGAGGCGTTAGGGGACTTCGTGCACGATATACGGAAAGCTGCCCGGGTGTTAAGGTTGGGGTTGCCCGAGACAGAAGTTATACAAGCGATTCTGGAAGGACTGAATCCCCAAGAGAGATCTCGTTTGGTATTCGCGGACCGTCCACGTTGTTTTGCGGACCTTGAACGGCTGTGTGTGGTTTCAAGAACAGTCCAGGAGGTTGACGAGTCCCGGGGAAGAGATGCCGCAGATGTCCAATACTCCAGTGGTTTGTTAGGAAGATCTAAAAAGGACAAACATGGTGGTTGGAGGAGAACACAAGAGATGCTTAGAAAGCCTGAATATTCCGGAAGTAATGGAGGCTACAACGGGGTGGCAAGTGAGAAGATGGTAACAACAGCTACAGCACAGAAAACAAAGAAGTATGAAATTAACAGGGGAAGAAGAAATTATGTTAGGGAACAAACATCGGCAAGTAGGGAGCCTGTAGTTAGGCGTTATTCTTATTTGGAGAGAAGTGAGAGTTTCAAGGTTCCAGAGGAATTACAGGTGCCTAATAGAGTAGTGGATGAAGAAGGTGAAGCAGAAGAAGAAAAGCGGAATAACTTCTGTGGATCGATACAGCATGACAAGAAAACGTCTTTGGATACTGAGTTACAGGACTCGAAGAGGACGTCATGGTTGAATCCAGATGCCGCAGAATTTGTTCCGGTGTCTCCATCTCGGTTCGTGACGGATCCTGATCCGGTAACATCGTCATCGCCTACGCCGGGATATGAGAAGTCACTTGATGGTGTAGCTTTACCATCGCCAGTAGAAATTAATTTAGTCATTGCACATGAACCTGGACAGCTGGATTCCAGGGTGGAAAATGTTGAGGATGTTGTAGTTGCTGAAAGTGGTGAAGGTGTGGAATCGACAGAAGAGTCAGAAGAGCGGTCTGCGGATGCTGCACAGGAAGGTATAGTTGTAGGTGTTAGGGAGACTGTAGAGTCTGAAGTTGCAGATGGACACAGGGATGTCCGGGCTGCAAGTGTTTCTGAGGTTGTTGATGGACAAGGGGATGTTCATGCCGCAAGTGTGGTAGAAGTAGATGAGGTCGAAGTTGAGGAGAAATTTGGTGGCAGCGTCGTGAAGTGTGTGAGTGAGAATGATGTAGTGTGTGAAGATGTGCAGACGCCTTCTGTAAGTAGTGTTGAGGATTCCGAGGAACGGAAAGAAGTTTCAGGTGGACCAGGTGAGCAACTAGAGGAGGACGAGGATGTGCAGTGTTCGGGTGGTGGTAGTGGATATGATGGCGATGATGTTGATGATAAATGTGTTGGGGAAAACGAGATCGGAGAAGAGGTTAGTCAAGAAGTTCGTGAAGGAGCTGGCGAGGATTGTGATGAAGAAATTGATGAGGAGCTGAGGGAAGATGCGGTTGAAGATGGATCAGAGGAGCAACTGGAAGATGCTGAGGAGGTGCAGTGTCAGGAGGTTGATTTGGATTATGGGGATGAAAAAGGGGAAATTGTAGAAGAGCAGGAAGAGAAGGGAGGATTGGAAGAAAGACAAGTAGAGGAGTTAGATGATGAGCATAATCCAAAGCGGAGTCAAAGTAGTGAGGTAAGTTGCCTTGATTCTGATTCAGAGGAAACAAGTCAGTACAGCTCAACACGAAATAGTTTCTCAGAGAGTGGTGTCCGAAAGGAAAGAGTACCCAAGATCCGTCATAGAAAGGTAAGAAGAAGAGGTTAACGGGTAGCGGGTAGATGTTGCCCACAGTCCCAGTGGTGTTCGTCTACTTCAGGGTTGCACCCCTGCCCACGCGAGCCTTGGTTTTCTCCAGTCATCTCTTTTTCGGAGGGAACCATGTCCTTACCCTTACTCCTAGCTATTGACCCTTTAATGATTCTTGCCCCGTTTCATCTTCCCGATTTCCTACCCCTCCCCTTAGTAAAAAAAAAACTACCAATAAGGAGTTAGAGAGACTTGCCGGAAGTGATTACATTGTGGTCCTCGAGATTGTCGGTTTCCCCTGTTCTGGAAGGTTATCATGGAGAAAGTTAGAGAGTTGGAGAGTGCCCTTAGATTTGCCGTGGTCTTTGAGATTGTCAGTTTCCCCTGTTTTAAAAGTAAGATGGAGAGTGATAGTGTGCTGTTGTTTCCTTGTACATAGTGGTGGATTTTGATTTTTGGTTAGTGTAGAGGTCGAGCCATGCCGCATTCTCCGGTTGTTTCCCGGGTGTTGTTGTTGAGAGAGAGAATTGTATTTGTTGTGTATTGAAGTCGGCGAAAAGTGAACCACCCCTGGCTAGTCATGGTGTTTTGTTGAGTAGGAGTTAGGATGGATGTTCGCGTGCCCTTGATGCAGTCCTCTCTGTCTGGCTAAGCGGGGCCGTCCGCCCTTGTGTAGGGATGTGGGCCAGCCATATGGCAAGGATGGAGATGCCTTGTGGGTGCATGTGGCTGGTCGGTCCAAGAGATGGACGAGAAGTAGTACGGTCGCTCACATACCAAGGTGGGAAATACCTTGTTTGGTCTTAGGACGGGTATGTGAGTGGGACCAGTGGAGGTAGATGATGGTCACCGGAGAGGGTGACGTGTTGGGGCGGTCCCGTGGGGTTGGCGTGGCGGAGAGGGTCGCATGGGAATGGACGCAGTTGTGAGGTTTCTCTGTTCTCCTGAGAGCAAGTGCTGCTGGGCCGCCATAATCACGAGACCACTAGCTTGTTTTGGGAAGTGGGGTACACTGCAGGGTACCCTCCCTGAGTTTAACTGTGAGACAACCAAGTTGCCCTTTTGGTGTGGGGGTGTGCCGTGTTTTGGGAAAAACTCGGCAGTTTTTTTTTTATAGTGGAATTATTAAATTACGTATTTATTAACGTAAGTGTTTACGTAAGAATTTACGTACGTCCGTCATCTGGCCACTGGGCCGATCCGGGCGCTCTCTGTGTCCAGCGCTTCATACTATTTTTTCGGCCGCTGGTCAGTTCAGTTCAATTGTAGCATTCAGCGTATTAAGGTCCGGGTCCGGCTGACAGCAGCGATGTAAAATTTTGTCTACTATCTGCTACTATGTATAAGTAGAAGTCTACGCGACCTTCCGGTAAGTGTGTTAAGATATATATTATAACAAATTAGCATGTGTGACTTCATTCGATTTTATTTTGTTTTATGCCCCACTGTTGTGAACGTCAATTCTACAATAAATAGAATGTTGAGTACTTGTTTGTGGGTTTGCTCTATTCAGCCCCCCGTTGTTGACGTCAATTCTATAATATATATAATCAGTAGTGTATGCCTTCTTTAAAGCCTCACGTTTGTAATAATATTACTAACGTGCATATTCTGTATGTACGGTTATTTTGCCGCACGTAGGATGCGTAATTCTATCACTGGTGTTCTGTGTAATGTTGTTCTGATAATGCGTTTGTATTTGTGGGCTAGTAGTGCTTTTAAATTTTCCCGCACTTCTGGTTGACACGGCGACCGGCTCTAACCGTATGTTGGCAATTGTAGGTTAGTTTGTTTCTTTTGTCGCCGGCAAAGCTATGTTCGCCTTGCGTACCTGCTCGCTCCCACAAATATCTGTGAACAAACTCTTATTCTACTCACACAGATGAAGTGACAACTCTGGTATTGGTAATCATAAGTTTGTTTTATTATTTTTTCAGTTTTTTTGTTAAACAACACAAGTGGTTCGGTCTTGGATCGACCTTAACAGTTCAGTATCGATTCATTATTGAATCCACTCTTCAATGATTTGTAAATAATTTTAACATAAATTAAATATCTCAGGGCTAGGGTTCTTTGGGCCAGTTATGAAGTCAGAAAAATGCTTTAAAAGGGAGTACAACACATTACAATTACATATAAAACAATAAAACTGAATTACCAATGTTTACAAAATAAAATATTTAGTTTTTTCACCGTCAGCGGTAACGAACTCTGTCGGCACAGGAAATTGAATAATAAACAAGATGGCCGCTTGGTCGGCTAACCCAAACGTCATGTATGAAGGTTTTTTGGTTTTAAATAAAGTTATTTTTATCGTTAATCACTATGTTAATGATCAACGGGTATTCCAATTAGCACTGTAAATTGTTTATATGGTGTAGTGAAGTGGATTTGTTTATATTGTGGTAATGGAAATACTTCGGATTTATAATTACGTTCCTGTAGTACTGCAAGAAATCATTCGCTAGCGTCTTTGTGGTTCGGAGGTAGGATAATGCTTCCCTCGGTCAGTATTTACTTCTTTATAAAGTCTGGGAGTTTTTCTTTACTTCACTGGTTTATTTTACAACATTGGATGAGTATTACTTGATTAATTTGGTTTTATCACAAGCGTCCGCTATAAGACTCAACTCTTCAGCGTGGCATCTAACAATACAACTCTCCGTTCATCTCGTCTTTGTAACGGCTTTTTGACCAGTAGACTAGGGTTTTGATTGGTCAGTTTCCGTGAACTTGAGGTCAAGCGGCACATATTACAAAAATTATATCCTTGCCTTTACAGTCAAAAAATACTCCCTTGTTAATTTTTGTTTAAACTAAAATTGGTTTACATATTTCTGTTCCTTTTTTAAAGGTCTACATTTTGGTATATAATTTCGGTATAAGTTAACTTCATATTAGGTGACCTTTCACCTTTACAAAATCTATAAATCTGGACTATAACACTGCCCCTACATTCACTATGATACAATACTTAATTTTCATTAGATTAATTTCATTTGATACACAATTACTCTAAGACTTGTCCATTATTAAATTTTGATCCTATTTTGTTATTATTGTATTATATTGATTTGATAACTTAATCATTTCTGACATTATTTTATTTTATATTTCATTTTCGGCCTAGGCCTCAAATTTGACTTCATATTCATTGTCTAAATAACATTAATTATTAAATTGTTTTCTGGTTTGAACCCTTTTGCCTGACTACATTTGTTTTTAAAGATTACTACACTTTTCTTTAACTTATTCTAACAATGTTTATTAACTAACACAAAATTCTTTAACATACTAACTAAAATGGTTGCCTTCATGGCCAAGATTACATTCATTTTTTGACAAATGATAACATAAAATATTCAGTTTACCATAATACCCATTAAATTTTCATACTATTAAGCTCTACTAATGGATCATTAATAGTGTTTCTATGAGACCTCTATTTAAGTATTTTTGGGTATTATTGTTGTAACATATACCTTCTATTCTTCCTATAGGCTTAATACACTCCTCATAATCCTTTACATATGATTTATTAATGATAATAATTATTGGCATTGGCCTAAATAAAAGAAAAATAAACATGGTTAAGCACTGCTAATGCCTTCTACTTTAACAACCAACAACATGGGATAAATAAATATAAAACCTTTCAATAAATAATGCTACATTACTACAATTATTTGTTTACACTCTAAACATTCAGTATGTCTGTCACTTTACAGTGTTTTTTAAGAGTTGTATCTCTAGTATAGACCTATTTGGTTTTTTTTTTACATTTAACATAATTAGAGGGATCACTGATCTTTACAGTCTTATCTGTGTGATTAGTGATCACCCTTGTTTTCCACTTTTCACTTATGCACTTTTCACAGGTTTTGTCTTATTATCTATAGTACATGGCTTCTTATTTATCACATTATTGTGTTGTACTTTTTATTTTAAATTGTTACATACTGGATTTTATTTATTCTGACTTTATTATTATTATTTGGACCATTTTCGTTACTCGTTTTGGGACTCTCATTATGTCACATTACAATATATATAACTTACTAATTCATAAAAATAAACTGTATTTACTTAATATTAACGCAGATGCAGGGCGATAGGTATTGCAGTAATTTCTCAGCACGTGGCAGGCAACAGGTTAAATTGGTTTATGTATCTTTCAATGTTAACGCTGGCTAACAGATATTAACCCATTATCTCATTAATAATGTAATAATAATAATCCTCAGTTCATTAAATTAGAATGGGGCGTAAGTCAGTCATTTTTCTGAGATGATTGTACATCACGAACTTGTTAAAGTTTGCTAGTTCCTGTCAGGGGGGGTTAAGTGCTTCACGAAAACTTGTGAATAACTATTTATTTGAAATGATTATTATGTTGAATGACTATATTTGGATATATTATAGATTATAATATTTAAAGGTGTTATTTTGAAGTGATTTATTTGATTCAATGGGGTTCAATACAGAAGTGAATTTTCGGAGATTGTAAACTGGGCAGGTCACGAAATGTGGGTTCAGCTGGGTAAATGAGGTAGTGTGGTTTATTAAACCTGTAAGTAATTACCGATATAATTGTGCAGGGTTTCCGATGTAGACGATAATCTGTCTCGCTCCAGAGGATGGCCGAATACCTGCTTTTTATGATATAGATTCCGACTTCCGTCAGCTGTCAGCCCGGATGGACGGACACACTCGACCAGATCCTCTACCCATATGCTGCTAACCAGGTGACATTTAAGCTTTTTGAACAAAATGTTTGTGGCCGATAAACTCTTTTTGAGACACGTGTGGAGATGCTCCAGTTTGGGGACTTAGTTCCGGGCAAGTCCAACGGGACAATTGGGTTTACAGGTTACTTTGTCATTGTTTTTTTATTAAGGCTTACGCCTCATTAACATATTAATGTTTATCTCATTCAGAGAATTGTAAACTCAGCCAGGGTCATGCATCACCCAAGTTGATGTGAGTTTTCTGTAAATATGGTTGGCATTTCCGGCCACTAAATTATTTCTGTGTTAAGCATGCATGTACGGATGTATCTGTCCCCGTTGGGAAATTTTATGGTTAATTGCTTTACATTTAATGGGGTTGTGTATTGGATTATTAAATTTAAAGGTCGGGGGAGGTGTCTTAGCCTGTGGACGACACCTGTAGGTGCCGTTCACTACAGGACTGTATCATGTCATATTTTGCTGGATCTCGTCCGGGCGCATGACCGTGCCTGAGGCCAAGTGGATTTTTTATGAACACCTTAAGCATGTTTTAGTACATTAATTACATAGATTCTGCTTTTCAAAATTCAATTTTACTGTTCAGCTAATTTTGTAACCATTAAATTTTGCCATAGCCAGCACAATAATTGTTAGACTTTTATTGCTCATAATACCAATTAATTAATGAATGTTAAAGAATGCAAGACAAATCAGTACCAGTTATAAGTATTTATGGGTGGTCACGTTCCACTGTTTTTGCAAATTTTTTTGTCAGGAAAATAAAGGAAATGAGAAATGCAGTTATGCAACCGGGCATCCATGTTGACCTCGTGATGGCACTTAATATCATTATCATTATTGAGATCCAAAATTGATAATTAACTTTTGCTTGGTACTTGTGTGCCGTTCGGACTGTTTAGTCACAGTGACTTTGGCTGTTCATATACTTAGAATTTTGGGGCATGTCTACTTTACTCTTTTGGGATTTATTAGTTGGGTTTGAGTTTATTAATTGAAAATTTATGGTGGGCCGGATACTTGATCTGAATAAGAGGGTTGAGGGTGTATGCTGACAAAATATACGCTGTTAACAGGTGAACATGTGGTGTGCCATTTATATGTAAATGTGTATCTATGTTAATTATATGTTGTGTATTATGCCTTATGTGACTGTTAGATTGTTATACTTTATTATGCATATATATATATATATATATATATATCATGTTATGATTTATGTAATTTACTGGGAGGGTCGAGACTATGCGCCATTTTACATTATTATTATTTATGCGCCATTATTATTCAAGCTCAACTATTTGGTGATACCTATGTCTAATGGAATTATAATAACGATTGGGGGTTTTGGAAGTGAGCTATTCTTGATTATGAAACACTTGTAATATGATCTTACTTTTTCAAGGGCGCATATATTGTACAAAGCAGAATACAATAAATCCTGTTATTGTTATCTTAGAGCAGAGTTTCATTTGCAAGTCCCATCATACTGGACCCAACGCATTTTTGGCTTCGCTAGGCTCTTGCCTAGTTTTAAATAACTTGTGGCCTCTCTTTCAAAAAAAAATAAAAAGAAATATAAAAAAAAAATGAAAGGAAAAAAAAAAGAAGTTTGTTTTCTATATATATAAAAAGCATAAAAGGAAAGAGGGGTTTAAGGCTTATTGAAAAACACCGAGATTTAGGTCTAAAATATACCTAAAACTCGAGTTTTGAAGTCTTAATTTTCAAATATTCCCCTTTTAGTGGGGGGTATTCCATGCTCCCCAGACCCCCTGGAACGGCTTGCAACCCCTGGGTCATTATTAGTGGGGGGCTTTTCAATTGGGGGGTGGTGAGACTTTGGGGGGGATGGGCACCCCTGTGAAGCCCTGTTCTACAAGCTGGCTCACACAAATACCATTGTCCATTGTGCATTTCATATGTATTTAATAGACCAAATCAGGGCTAGCATCGAAAGTTGAGGAGCGTGCTCTTGACTTTGCCCCATTGCCCCTGGCATTCCTCAAGAAGCTGTCCTTGGTCCTGTTCTGTACCTTGTGTACACGAATAACTTTCCAGTGTATCATGGAATCATGTTGAACCTTTTGCTAATGAATCAATGTTCCACTATAGCCGCATGTTCATGCTACAGGCAAGTGTAATGATACAATGCCAGTTGGGCATTCTTCAAAATTGGTTGTGGAACTGGTTGCGTAGCATCCAACACAGGCAAATCCAAAGCGATCTGCTTTACATGTAAGTCTACTTCTGTATGTCAGTATATTATATTGGAGAGGAAACCCATCCAGTGGGTTTGAGGAGGCACAGCTAAACTTGTCCCCATACTTTCATGGAACAACCACTTGGCTGTCCATAACAAGATACTGTGTCTATTGTTGTTGCAGACACCAATAAGGCTGTCAAGGTTGACAGCATTCCAAAACTATATGCTCAGGTTCCTCTTGGGGACCCCATGGTAGTCAGAAATTATGTTCTACATCAGAGCCTCTTTGTTCTTCCCTGCAGGATTTCATTTGAACCCTGATAACCAATTTGTTTGCAGTATGGACATCGGCTAAACAGTACAGACAAAGCACCACCTCCTACTGCACGTCAAATGACCTCAGGTGACACTTCTTTAAATTAACCCAAAACGAATTCACCACCACCTTCCTAATCCCCCATGATCTGTTACCTGGCACAAGCCAGAAACATCTCATTGAAGTGGCTAGCCCAGTGTCTGCATCAAAATTCAGCAACAGATGGAACTGGAACAGCTTGAGTCACCTCGGTTGTGCTGTCATCTAGCCATGGGAACCATGAGGTGTGCAAGTGCCTCCTTGTGACACCCAGCTGCCTCAACATGGCAGCGCATCTATCCATCTTAATGTGACAGACATACAGCAACCGGCTTAACGTTCCCACAAGTGTGGCTGTAAGCTCCTCCGGGTGAATCCTTAAAGGTGGCAATGGAGTTGAACTCGAATGTGGAGTCAGGTGGAGCAATCCAAACATGAAAGTTCTTACTTGCACACCACACTCTATTGTGCGAAGGGGTCTGCATCTTACACCCCTGTAAAGCATTACTGTGCTATAGTACAAGAAACTGGAGTTCATTATGCTGGACAATGCCCAGACACACCAGGATGCTAAAACACCCCTCACAACTTCTATCTGACTGTCAATGTGATAACAGCATTAACATCACAAAGTAGCCTATGTTTATCACAAACAGAAGCAATATTTTGTTTTGAGAAAAGTAACCCAATAAAATAAACCATATGTTAGACAAGTCATAATTTTTTGACCCAAAACAAAACAATAACCGTTGTTTTCGAGCTGCTTGGTATACTTTATTAAATGCCTGGAGTGCTTATTTGTATTTGTATTTCTCACATGAAAGCAGGATAACAGAAGAATTACAAATACATAAATGGAATGAAAAATAAAAAATGTATATATTAATAGGCCTAAATATACAAATACATAAATAGTCAAATAAAAAAGTCATCATCATCATCATCATCACTTCATGGATAGGATTTCTCCTGTTCCGGCCTCATAACTCCCACCATCTTGTGACTGGCCTGCCTACAGATCTTTTTCTAACTGACTCATACTCATAAGCCAACTTCGGAAAGCGGGTATTGTCCATTCTTTCTAGATGTTGTTTCCAGCAATTTCTGTAATTCTGAATGAGTTCATTTAGGGAAACTATATCAACTTCTCATCTAATATACTTGTTGCTTATAGGATCGAGTCATGTATATACTTTTACCAATCCCTTGGCTGAAGAGAAGCTATGGGCCCCACTGGAGCTCAATCACCTTCTCCAACCATCGGACTTGTGAGGCCCAGTGCCCAGTCAACCGAGAGCAAAGGTGCTACCTCTTCAAGCCCCCTCGACCCTTCAAATAGAAAATATATAAACATATGCCCTGTCTGAAATATGTTTTGCCTGTCCTAAAATATATTTTTCCCCTCCTGACAGCTATTTCTGGCTACAGACCTACTCTTACTGAGTTTACAGTTTCCCCACTCTTACCAACCAGCACTGGGTTACTGCATAACTCAAAGCTGCATGGCAGGTCACTGCACAGCAGGTCTTGTGTCTTCATTTGTTTAAAAATTTGGAAGACATTAAGTTTGATGATGAAGTTTTCTAAACAGTAACTTTTATTATTGTAACCAGAACACAATTATTGATTTCAACCCTAAGAGTAATACTTACCTAGGAGTATGCTATATACTTCATACTTCATAGGAGTATGCTGTTACGTTATAATTAGGTAAAAAAAAAACATAGGGTAGACTGAAGGACTAATGTCCTAATGTGGTGTGTGACCTAATGTTGGCCGAGCTAGATAACAAAACAATGAGGTTGACAGTGAATCATTTTTTTCTGCAGTTGATGCTCACTATTTTTGATTACAAATTAGTAACAGTATTCTCAGTATAGACTTTCCATCTTTTCAAACAATAAATTCGGATATTTTAATTACATGAGATACTTATATAAAAATTGGATTAATAAATAATTACCTTAATTTTATCCACTAAGTGATCTTCTTTTTCTAAATTACAACATGTTTCAGGGCTTATATCCCCATCTTCAGGTAAAAACAAAATCTACCCTATTGTTAGGGTTTCGTTAAAAGTTCACAAAGACACAAACACATAACACTTAAATAAATTAACATAGAATTTGTGAACTTTTAACGAAACCCTAACAATAGGGTAGATTTTGTTTTTACCTGAAGATGGGGATATAAGCCCTGAAACATGTTGTAATTTAGAAAAAGAAGATCACTTAGTGGATAAAATTAAGGTAATTATTTATTAATCATATACAGTGATCTGGAGACCATACAGTAACTATGTATAAAAATTGGAAATACACTTTTTACAAAACTTTAAGATTATTTAAAAAATATTGTATTGTTGTATGACACAGATTACATTAAGAAGAAATCTGTATTCTAAAGTTAGTTTAAAGGTTTAATGCAAGGTGATTACATGAGGAAAATCATTTCAACAAGTCCAGACTTGAAAACATGAAAAAACTTGTCTAAGACTTCAGAATGTCGACATGAAAAATCTAGCTCCAAACAAATTTACGACTTTATATACACATGGCTTCTGAGTTTCTTCAAATGAGTACTATGCCACTGCAGTGGTAACTCATATAGTGACACTTTATGAATCATTTAGAGATCAAATTTAACTTTAATTATTCTATAATTCATTAATTATAATCAATAATCAATTTATTGTTTTATAACTTTTGCTGTTTTGTGTCTAATTGAAGTATGTAATTAGACATTGGTGCCAAGTTTGTAAAATTACTTGGTCATTGGTATCAAGTTATTCTGTTTCCACTCAACAACACTATAATCGGAGTTGACAATTCAGAATATTCCTAAATAAAAAGTTCCAAACACATTCTTCTTTCTAATTATTAAGTATTATAAGTAAATACAACTATTTCATTAACAACTCGGAACACAAAGTTTTTTATGAGTAAAAACAAAGTTTTACCTTACAACCTGAACCGGTTTTCACTTTTGAAAAGCTTCTTCAGAGATTGCCGCTGGTAGCGCTGTCCATCCTGTTGTGGGCGACAGAATCGAATTTTGAAAGATCGATGTTGTGTGTGTGGGGTGAGATATGTTCGAATAATGCGTGCAATTTGAATTGTGTCTGTTCGTTTAGGATGCCGTTTTTATTTGTTTTCGTGTGTTTGTATATTTCCAATTGTTCTAGATTGTCTAGTTTTCGACCTTTTGTGTGTATGTGTAGAATGTTCATGTTTTGTTTTTAGAATATCAGACAACACACACAACTAGACAACAACATTGCAGTAAAAAACAACACAGACCTAGTAACAAAAATAAAAGACATACACATCCCCCATAATGCCACATTAGCCTCCTTTGACATTAAAAACCTGTACACAAACATCCCCATCTCTGAAACAATCACCATCCTACAAAACAAACACAAACAGAAACACACCAGACGAACTTATCAACGAAATAACAGAAACTCTGAACATTATCACAAAACAAAACTACTTTACTTATAACAATAAATATCGCAGAATGATGGTCTACCCATGGGCTCCCCCATATCCAGCATTCTAGTAGAAGTCTTCCTCTAACACTTAGAAAAAACAAAAATACTCACAAACAATGACAGACACTCACATAAAATACTATAAATGTTCCAACAGTAGAAAAATTATACCATTTGAATCCCAATCCCTTCTTCGTTATCAGTCACCTGACTAGTTTGATGTAGTCCCCAGCTCCCGCCTACCTCACCAAGGCATTCCTGCAACATCCCACATTTTCAACAACCTGCCTCAGATACTCCAGTTTTTTCCTTCCCCTGTAGTTCTTCCCCTCAGTGAACCCTCCTCCATCAATGGAGTCATTAATCCTGGCCGTCTCAATCGTTGTCACCAACCTGTCTCCTCTTCTTGTTACAGTTCTCCACAAACATTTCCTTTACCCCATTAAAGTTGTTCATAAAAAAAAAACAATTAAAAAAGCAAAATGTGAAACCATATATAGTTCAGTAAAGCTCGTCTTATGTAAATGACTTCAGATGTATTTCTGGACCATTATGCACTTTCAAATGAATATGAATATGCATTTTCACAACCTTATGAATTATAAATGGTTAAGATGTACTTTGATGAACTAGTTTTTATTATAAATTAAATAAGTTAATTTACTAAATTATAAACATACTATTTATGACAACACTAAGTAGCTTCACTGTAGCAGTTCAGGACATTCATGAACTCCCCTCTTGTTGCTTTCTTTTGATAGCTAAAAATGAGACATGTGAAGGCAGAAAGAATTTCTTGAGTGAGCACTTTTGGTACAATAAAAGTAAACCTAAGGAAGATGCGTAAACAAACAAAACCTGTCTGGACTTTTGATGAACAATTCAGGGCATGCACAAAGAAAATTAACATAAAAAGCATCCAGATATTTGAAAACAAAGTACTAAGGTGTCATCGTAAATGCCCTGTGGTACATACAAAATGATGGCATCCACAAACATTTGAAAAATGTTTTCTGAGTTACCAAGAAGCATGAAAAGTGACCATGAAACATGAGAATGTCAAGATGTAGCAACTTTGTGATAATATTGTACTTGTGTGGTGGTAAAACACAGTGAAGAAGTTTCTGTTAGTTTAAGTTGTAATGTGTCAGGCAACAGTTATCACAAGAATTAAAGAGATACATTTTTTAGTAGAGTACACGTAGGATTCTCATCCAATAAATGGCAGAAAATGTATAAGAGGTTAATTTTTAAGTTTCATTCTATATGTTAATCAAAATAAAGAACAAGTAGTATCACAGAAACCTTGCTACAATACTAATGTCTATGTGCCATGTATCATGAAACCAGGGATGAGAAAGTGTGCTGTAAAGTGTAGATTGAACAAGAAAAATTTTAATTTTGGCTTTTTTTTGTTTCTCCATAGGCTGTGGATCTTGAGCTTAATGTTTGTGCCATCTTTAGCAAACTCACCTCCAACCAACATACAAACTTCACTAAGGTACTACAACAATTCATGTGGTACCACAGAGCACAAATATGTGCGGTATTATGACTATTCCTGGAGGTTATGTCTAAGATTAAAAATCTGACAACCTTTTAGATTATTAAAATTAATTAGACTTAACAAAAATTTCCTTAGTTAGTGTGTATTAAAAGGCTGTATTTATTGTATGGACAAAAGGCTGTATTTATTCGAAGTACCAGAATTAAAACCTGTTCCAATTTATTGCACATGATTACAGTACAGAGACGATTTTACATAAATCTAACGTATAACCAAACAAGTACATTAAAATCCTTTTTTCAACATAATGCAATAAAAAGCAATGTGCAGTTTCTGTTAACACGCAAATGATTAAGTATTAATAATGTGTTACTGTGGAATTTTGTGTTACTACGGTCTGAATTAATGCAAATAAAATTGGAGAATCACGTAAAAATATTAAAGAATGCTTGTATATTACATACAAAATTATTACAGTATGGACCTTTATTAATGAATTGAAACAAATAGGACTCTATACTTTAGTATGTACAAATAAAATTCACCTTTTTTTAAAATATTGATATCTATTGTTTTTATCATACTGTACTCTTAAAAAAAGGTCATTAACAATATATTACAACATTACATAATAACATTTGTTGTATTTAAATTTGTGGAGCCACGTTCTTGGGACGCCATTTTATATAACGTAACAAAGTAGTGTAATTTAATTTATGTGGCCCCACGCTGTTTGGAGACAATTTACAACACTACAAATTGATGTATTTATTTATATATTGTGTATTGAATTCATAGGTGGGTGTAATCGTAATAAGAAGATGATACGTTATTTACGTTTAAAATCGTTCCATTATTTATTTATTTAAACACATGTATCATATCGGATATTAAACAATAACTCATTAGTCAATCGTTTGTATGAAGTTTTCGTACATACCTTATTGGTAACAAATTTATACATAAGTTATATAGAACTCTTATTATCTAATTGTAATTACTTTAAAATGTTTATTTTGCTCTCGGCTTACTCATGGTGTGTTCATATTTATGCAATTGCTGATTCATTAGCTTCAAAAAAATGAATTTTCTTCTATTCAAACCTCTTTATATTACTTTGTTTTACTTTCTACTGCATATGCTTATTTTGTTTCATTATCATCAAAGACTTTACTAATTACGTTAATTCAAAAAATTACTTATTTCTCTTATCATTTACGTTACTACTTTCTAAATTTGATACACGAAATACTATTCTAATTTTTACTGCTTTACATTTTTGTATCATTTATTATTTTTAATATTGGTTGAATGTCTTCCATTCAAACTTTAATTAGTGTCTTTAAAATTTTTTTTTTATCACCTCGTTTGACGTGGTTATTCATCTGTACATCCTCAGTGTCCTCGTCATGTGCTTCAGGTCCTCCGTGTGTCCTCTGCATGTGCTTCAGGTCCTCCGGTCGTGTCCTCCATGTGTGTAGATTAACAGTCGTCTCGTCTCACATTGTATGCTGTCAGTGTGTCCATAGACTTCATCGTATGTATTTTGCAGCTCTGGCTGTATAGCTAGTTGATCTGGTGACTCTTACGATAACTATGAATTTGTGTCGTCGACTGACATAGCCTCCTGCGGCAATGGTTGAATCGAGAAGAAAAAACTTTCTTAGCGCGGCCTGGTATTTATAGTCAGGTCGTGCAAAAATTCCTGTCTGAACACTTTTCAACTTGTCAGATTCTGTCGAGGCGTCACTCCCCCCACTCTGGTTCAATTCACTATTTTCGCTTATTTTCGCGAATTACGAAGTCTGTTTCACCTCACTCAATGTTCAATCGATCACTAATTTTTATGTGATTACTATACGTAAATTGCACTTTTTTATGGCATTCACAAAAAGAGTTATCATTTTTTACATATAGTAATTGCACTTTTCGTCATCTCTGTATGGTTTTTTAACATTTTATTTATTTATAAATTCTACACTCTTTGGTGTCTTTTGTTTTCTCCTATCGTACATAGTTTTCTTATAATTAACAATAAACATATAACTATTCACTTGAAAAGGGTTGGTTACTTTTCAGGAACGGACAGGTTTCACACACACCAACAACATACGTGCATACACAACGCTAGCGGCAGGTGTGCCAAAACTGCATGTCCATGCATGAATCTTTGTACTCCCTATTCTTACTACGATTCAGATTGAATGCAATCTGTATCATGTTTATTAATTTATATTTATTCATTTTTATTATTTATTTTATTTATTTGGGCAATGCACAGTATCGTTACAGTTTGTACTGTTGCAATACATTATGAGAAAACATGATTACAAATCATAACCTCCCATCAGTTACTTGTGAAGAAAACAGATATAACATTTCCAAAGAAGAAATCTTCAATTCTCTCCCTATTTGTTTTATAAAAACTGGAGTTTCTACTGCAGGTTTTTAAGTCCACTAACTACTTAATTTAGTATACATAATTGTTCCTGATCTTGTTGGGTAACATTATATTATATTGTTGGGTTACATCTGCTTCCTACTCATATGTGCAAACAATGTTTTTAATGTATGGTCCTAAACATCTTTATCAACACTTTATATCTTTAAAATTTATACAAAGTCTAATGAGCAATTTGACCTAACCTGAATTACTACATCTAAGAATATCTTATTAGGTCATTTTGTTTTATTTATACATTTAATATATCTTAATTAGTGTACTAACAGTACTGCTCCGTCTCACAGTAACACAACACATTACACTAACTCTAAAGAATTTCTTGTTTTCAGTTTAAAAAAGTTGAAATTGTGAATTTCTTTTCTTTTCCATTCAATTTTTGCGTAAACATGCTTTACACTAATATGTGCACCCTTACTATATTTTAAATCCAATGTCCATTATCCAATAGTTAAAAATTTTGTCGAATTGTGAAAATTGTGAAAACACTATGTACTAATGTGTGATTATCAATCTATATTATCAATTGAATTTCTGAATTCCTTTGATTCATTAATAAATTTTACTAATTTGTTTCTTTATGTCTATTGAATGATTTCTTATTAGTTTTTAATCTTTGTGTTTTCATTATTCATTTATAAATTCTTGGATTTTGTTGTCCATGATATGTCCATTGATTAACTAATTATCATTAAAACACACAGAGGACTGATCCTCTTTTGCAAGACCACAAGTATGTTTCAAGACCATTTGCAGGTCAGGTATTGTTCTATCTGTTCACTTTCTGAAAGTGGTTGAGGAGCAAGGGGGAAGATGTCTCGTTTTTGCCGTATTTGTTAATGATATTTTCCTTTTTTCCCTTTGTTGCCAGATGTTGAGGTTATATAAATATATATTATATATATATATATATCTATATATTCAACTTAGATGTTTGTCAATAAACTTATAATATCCCTGTTCTGGGGGCAATTTGTCAATAAACTTACTACTCTACACATTTTATTTAAAATTATTGTGACTTTACTCACATTTATACATAATTTATTTGTAATTATATATGTATAAACACTATCAAAGTATGGTACACATGTGTACTTACCGTTTTTTGTTATTTGAGAGCACGTGCTTTTCCTTTTGCAACACTTTTTACCTAAGGGATCCAGGGTTTCGTTACAGCGAGATTTGAATACACAGAAAAGGCGACACAATGATAACACTGTTTCTTGATAGAATATGATTACTAGTTTTAATTGCATGAATAACATAACATACATTAAAAGGTGCCCCAAAATGGCGTCAAGTGTTATTACCAAAAACAAAATGGTGGCTATATTTCTTCCAAACTTATTCCATTATTTTGACTAAGTATATGAATTGTAAATCTCATCATCAGTTTTAGATATATATTCTTTTTGTTTTCTAACTGCAGTCATCGTATTATATAAAACACAAACCAATGCCCTCTATGTATAGAAGCATGGCCACGCCTTAGTTCAATCGCACACTCATTCACACTCTCTGTTACAATTACATTTCATACAATCTTGTGATTTATTTAATGAGCTCATTAATATGATAATAGAAAAAGATATTGTGACTTCTCTGAGAACGGTGTAGCGTCGCTCCCTTGCTGGTATCAGATGTTCCCCACGAGTATGGCCGGTGTTCGCCTCATCATTCTGGCTTTTTAAATCGTCTGCACTGACTCTACATTTAATGTTTTTTACTATATACTGTTGTTTAAGTGTTCTCTGACTTTGTAATCACATTTTATGAATTTTGACTAGGCTTTTTTTACAACTTTTGGATGAATACTAATGCCAACAGCGATACATCGCTGTGGCCTCTCTGGTGTACTGTGCTGAACTGAGACCGATGAATATGCAAATTTATGCTTGTGTGAGTGGGTTTGACATCATTAAGCTTTGTCATGCAGGACAACGCCTAGTCGTATGCATTGTATTCAGTGCGTCATTGTTTTTGGTTATGACGGAACAGCGTTATTGTCCAATCACAATGTATATTTAAAGTCATTCATCACAAACACCGCCATGGCTTTTACTGACTCCCGCACGTCCAACGGTGACCTTGGTATGGTACTCTTGCTGAATTTGCTTTGTTCCTCCGTATATAGGGACAATGGACCTAACCATTCTGTATTTTAATTATTAAACAATATAAAACATTGAAAAATTACCCTTTTATGGTATTGGGTCATTATGTACTGTTACAAACCCCCTCAATGAAAGATTTTGTGTCGAGACACAAAAACTTTCATTGACTCATTCACACTTTCCTAAAAGGATCAGTCTAGATATGTCACCACAACCCCCTGTAATGTTACTATAAAAAAAATTTGTCATCACTTACCCTTGGTCCAATGATGTTGGTCGCACCCTCTGACCTTACTGGACTTCTCCGGAGAGATCCCTACACCATAAGGCCATGAGGCACTCTACACTCCTGTTCTGACGCTCCAGCCAGCCCAGGATCGCGGTCACAACACCACAAAACTCTGAAACATTGAATACAAAATTTAAAATAGTGGTCTAATATACTTACATATCTACAACTGATATGTTCCCTTTTAGACGCATTGGTTTGTGTTCGAGGCATTGGTTTGTTCTAATTTAAAAGTTAACATAACAACAACAAAACTTCAAAATGTATATTCTTTTACCACCACCAAACTAAATTTCTTCCTTGTAAGAAAAACAAACTATATATATATAACTACAAATAACACAATACATCAACAATTCTTTAATATTCCCCAACATACCTTCACCTACTTATTTCTGTCAAACTCAACCTACAACTATTATAGCAGACACTTTTATTATTCAAATTTTATTACTCAACTTACAATCAGCTATCTATTGCAACATGTATCATACTATGTTTTTGCTCAACTTCAATTGTACCTTTGGACTTTCAACTTTTAAAAGCTACTATTCTTTGACACTTGTTAACGTCATTACTAATAACAATAAAACATCATAAAACATTAGACATTACACATTAACATTGTTACATTTACATTACATTAAACAATTTACATTTACATGACTTGTACCAAAACTGTATCACATCATTACTATCAACAATTCTCTATTAACTTTTAATCATTTAACATTCATTAGATTCTATACAACAATTTCAAATTTATCCTTTACCTTTCCGTTACACTACCTTCCTACTATGAATTTTTCTTTTCTAACCCTTTTATCCTTACTAGTTTGGGTGACTCTCTATTATTCACTATTTTCTATATCTTATTTTGGCATTGTCAATCTAACCTTACTCACCTCTTTTTTACACTAACCGCTTCTAACCATTAATATAATATGACACCAATATCTCTATAATAACCCCCTTCACAAATCCCATTTAAAACCTCTGGCACCGCTCATTTTTTGTACTAGTATGTGTGTTCCCTATCTATGCTCATTCCCTCATTGGTTCCTGACCCTTTCAGATAACCCTTTCCGGCACACAACAGTCCCTTCCTGTCCAGACTTCTCTCGTTGCGGACTCCTACACCAATACCCTTATTACAAAATATCACCATCAATCAAATATAATTACCATTCACATTACTCAACTCTACCTATAATCACTAACCACTGTGTCCCTAAAATATCTAACACCTCTTTATATATTATCAACATCTCAACACTTTATTCTCCCTAATTCCCAATAACTCTATTTAACTAACTCCAATGCCTCTATCTATCACTATTACCCAAACTCTTTACAACAATTCACTTTAATATACCATTAGAAAATTCATCACTTACCTACTAACAACAATACCTCTCAACATCCAAATATATTACCTGCTTCATTTATTAACCATTAGAATCTGAATCTCATAATATCATTTAAAATCATTAAACTTCCTTAAATTATTTAAAATTCTACAATACATGTTTACATAAAAACAATACATAAAATACACAACAGCAAAATACACCAATACACTGACATTAATATACACAAAAATATACAATCCACATAATCATTAATCATTTACCATAATCAGTCCTAAACAGTCCATCCTGAAAAACACTGTTCACATAATTAAATGTTCATAAACACAATTAAAACAACTACCCTCCATCGTCAAATAATAATCGAACCTTAAAACTATATACATGGTTTAATATTAGATATTTTATACTAACATCCTTATACATGCACCAACTATTCAAATTTTTATCCGTTTCCACAAATTCATATAAATACTGATCGGGTAAGTTTCCGTCACCTTCAGTAAAATCAGTCATAATTCGGTAAGTTATATTACCATTATTATCATCACCTCCTACTACTTTAGTTTCAATACAAGGTAAGTTTTTATTATATTCATCACTTCTCTCTCCACCTAACCTTTCAATAAACTCTTCATAATCTCTACATATCTTAAAAATCTCTACTTCTCTTTTTCTCTCACAATACCTCTCACTTTTAAAACATCTCTCTCTATCACACCAAGCTACATTCTCTCTCTCTCTATATTTGCATCGGGCACTACTATTTCATAAAAACACCTCCTGGCCTCACCAGGGACACTAACACAAAAAACTAAGGGATCATTTGGAGACCACACGTCTCCCACATAAACTCTAGAGGAACCTTCCTCCTCAAATAACAATTTTGGAGTCTTTACTCCAACTATAACACTGGGAAAATTTGCCCTCTGCTCACTATACTCATTTAAACTCTCCTTACCCCCACTTTCACTCTCATCTACAACTGTCACCTCACCATGAACCTCTACTCTCATTAAACTCTCAATATTACTACCAACATCCACACTATTATTTTTATTTATTTTATCGTCATTTCCACTACTACTTACCTTGTCTTTGTTTCTATCTAATCTGTCTATTTCTCTACTCTTTATTTTCTAACTGTATCTCATTAATTCTCTTGTCTAATTTCTCCTCTAATCGACTCAGTTTTACATTTCGTACATTGTTTTGTTTCTTTAATTCATTCTCAAGGCTATCAAACTTTTCGTCAATTTCTTTTAATACACTATTTTGTGTTTTAATTAATATAAACAGATCTTCCAACGATATTTTATTTTCGACTGCCCTAGGCGTAGAATTCGCGCTTACTTTGTCTAATAAAATAGATTCTGTGTCTGTATTGTTTACACATAACATACTATCATTTCTTTCTGCCATAATTTAACTGTTTAAATGACTATTTATTTTTTAATTATACAATTACTGGTTGCTTTGTTTCATCAACATAACCTCTTGTGCATTAGGTTATGTTCCGTCTTGTATCACCTTCTCTGTTTTCAAATCTGGCCTGTTTTATATAAAATAATTTTATATAATGTCCCTGTTCGGGCGCCATTTGTGACTTTACTCACATTTATACATAATTTATTTGTAATTATATATGTATAAACACTATCAAAGTATGGTACACATGTGTACTTACCGTTTTTTGTTATTTGAGAGCACGTGCTTTTCCTTTTGCAACACTTTTTACCTAAGGGATCCAGGGTTTCGTTACAGCGAGATTTGAATACACAGAAAAGGCGACACAATGATAACACTGTTTCTTGATAGAATATGATTACTAGTTTTAATTGCATGAATAACATAACATACATTAAAAGGTGCCCCAAAATGGCGTCAAGTGTTATTACCAAAAACAAAATGGTGGCTATATTTCTTCCAAACTTATTCCATTATTTTGACTAAGTATATGAATTGTAAATCTCATCATCAGTTTTAGATATATATTCTTTTTGTTTTCTAACTGCAGTCATCGTATTATATAAAACACAAACCAATGCCCTCTATGTATAGAAGCATGGCCACGCCTTAGTTCAATCGCACACTCATTCACACTCTCTGTTACAATTACATTTCATACAATCTTGTGATTTATTTAATGAGCTCATTAATATGATAATAGAAAAAGATATTGTGACTTCTCTGAGAACGGTGTAGCGTCGCTCCCTTGCTGGTATCAGATGTTCCCCAGGAGTATGGCCGGTGTTTGCCTCATCATTCTGGCTTTTTAAATCGTCTGCACTGACTCTACATTTAATGTTTTTTACTATATACTGTTGTTTAAGTGTTCTCTGACTTTGTAATCACATTTTATGAATTTTGACTAGGCTTTTTTTACAACTTTTGGATGAATACTAATGCCAACAGCGATACATCGCTGTGGCCTCTCTGGTGTACTGTGCTGAACTGAGACCGATGAATATGCAAATTTATGCTTGTGTGAGTGGGTTTGACATCATTAAGCTTTGTCATGCAGGACAACGCCTAGTCGTATGCATTGTATTCAGTGCGTAATTGTTTTTGGTTATGACGGAACAGCGTTATTGTCCAATCACAATGTATATTTAAAGTCATTCGTCACAAACACCGCCATGGCTTTTACTGACTCCCGCACGTCCAACGGTGACCTTGGTATGGTACTCTTGCTGAATTTGCTTTGTTCCTCCGTATATAGGGACAATGGACCTAACCATTCTGTATTTTAATTATTAAACAATATAAAACATTGAAAAATTACCCTTTTATGGTATTGGGTCATTATGTACTGTTACAAACCCCCTCAATGAAAGATTTTGTGTCAAGACACAAAAACTTTCATTGACTCATTCACACTTTCCTAAAAGGATCAGTCTAGATATGTCACCACAACCCCCTGTAATGTTACTATAAAAAAAAATTTGTCATCACTTACCCTTGGTCCAATGATGTTGGTCGCACCCTCTGACCTTACTGGACTTCTCCGGAGAGATCCCTACACCATAAGGCCATGAGGCACTCTACGCTCCTGTTCTGACGCTCCAGCCAGCCCAGGATCGCGGTCACAACACCACAAAACTCTGAAACATTGAATACAAAATTTAAAATAGTGGTCTAATATACTTACATATCTACAACTGATATGTTCCCTTTTAGATGCATTGGTTTGTGTTCGAGGCATTGGTTTGTTCTAATTTAAAAGTTAACATAACAACAACAAAACTTCAAAATGTATATTCTTTTACCACCACCAAACTCAATTTCTTCCTTGTAAGAAAAACAAACTATATATACTATAACTACAAATAACACAATACATCAACAATTCTTTAATATTCCCCAACATACCTTCACCTACTTATTTCTGTCAAACTCAACCTACAACTATTATAGCAGACACTTTTATTATTCAAATTTTATTACTCAACTTACAATCAGCTATCTATTGCAACATGTATCATACTATATTTTTGCTCAACTTCAATTGTACCTTTGGACTTTCAACTTTTAAAAGCTACTATTCTTTGACACTTGTTAACGTCATTACTAATAACAATAAAACATCATAAAACATTAGACATTACACATTAACATTGTTACATTTACATTACATTAAACAATTTACATTTACATGACTTGTACCAAAACTGTATCACATCATTACTATCAACAATTCTCTATTAACTTTTAATCATTTAACATTCATTAGATTCTATACAACAATTTCAAATTTATCCTTTACCTTTCCGTTACACTACCTTCCTACTACGAATTTTCCTTTTCTAACCCTTTTATCCTTACTAGTTTGGGTGACTCTCTATTATTCACTATTTTCTATATCTTATTTTGGCATTGTCAATCTAACCTTACTCACCTCTTTTTTACACTAACCGCTTCTAACCATTAATATAATATGACACCAATATCTCTATAATAACCCCCTTCACAAATCCCATTTAAAACCTCTGGCACCGCTCATTTTTTGTACTAGTATGTGTGTTCCCTATCTATGCTCATTCCCTCATTGGTTCCTGACCCTTTCAGGTAACCCTTTCCGGCACACAACGGTCCCTTCCTGTCCAGACACCTCTCGTTGCGGACTCCTACACCAATACCCTTATTACAAAATATCACCATCAATCAAATATAATTACCATTCACATTACTCAACTCTACCTATAATCACTAACCACTGTGTCCCTAAAATATCTAACACCTCTTTATATATTATCAACATCTCAACACTTTATTCTCCCTAATTCCCAATAACTCTATTTAACTAACTCCAATGCCTCTATCTATCACTATTACCCAAACTCTTTACAACAATTCACTTTAATATACCATTAGAAAATTCATCACTTACCTACTAACAACAATACCTCTCAACATCCAAATATATTACCTGCTTCATTTATTAACCATTAGAATCTGAATCTCATAATATCATTTAAAATCATTAAACTTCCTTAAATTATTTAAAATTCTACAATACATGTTTACATAAAAACAATACATAAAATACACAACAGCAAAATACACCAATACACTGACATTAATATACACAAAAATATACAATCCACATAATCATTAATCATTTACCATAATCAGTCCTAAACAGTCCATCCTGAAAAACACTGTTCACATAATTAAATGTTCATAAACACAATTAAAACAACTACCCTCCATCGTCAAATAATAATCGAACCTTAAAACTATATACATGGTTTAATATTAGATATTTTATACTAACATCCTTATACATGCACCAACTATTCAAATTTTTATCCGTTTCCACAAATTCATATAAATACTGATCGGGTAAGTTTCCGTCACCTTCAGTAAAATCAGTCATAATTCGGTAAGTTATATTACCATTGTTATCATCACCTCCTACTACTTTAGTTTCAATACAAGGTAAGTTTTTATTATATTCATCACTTCTCTCTCCACCTAACCTTTCAATAAACTCTTCATAATCTCTACATATCTTAAAAATCTCTACTTCTCATTTTCTCTCACAATACCTCTCACTTTTAAAACATCTCTCTCTATCACACCAAGCTACATTCTCTCTCTCTATATTTGCATCGGGCACTACTATTTCATAAAAACACCTCCTGGCCTCACCAGGGACACTAACACAAAAAACTAAGGGATCATTTGGAGACCACACGTCTCCCACATAAACTCTAGAGGAACCTTCCTCCTCAAATAACAATTTTGGAGTCTTTACTCCAACTATAACACTGGGAAAATTTGCCCTCTGCTCACTATACTCATTTAAACTCTCCTTACCCCCACTTTCACTCTCATCTACAACTGTCACCTCACCATGAACCTCTACTCTCATTAAACTCTCAATATTACTACCAACATCCACACTATTATTTTTATTTATTTTATCGTCATTTCCACTACTACTTACCTTGTCTTTGTTTCTATCTAATCTGTCTATTTCTCTACTCTTATTTTCTAACTGTATCTCATTAATTCTCTTGTCTAATTTCTCCTCTAATCGACTCAGTTTTACATTTCGTACATTGTTTTGTTTCTTTAATTCATTCTCAAGGCTATCAAACTTTTCGTCAATTTCTTTTAATACACTATTTTGTGTTTTAATTAATATAAACAGATCTTCCAACGATATTTTATTTTCGACTGCCCTAGGCGTAGAATTCGCGCTTACTTTGTCTAATAAAATAGATTCTGTGTCTGTATTGTTTACACATAACATACTATCATTTCTTTCTGCCATAATTTAACTGTTTAAATGACTATTTATTTTTTAATTATACAATTACTGGTTGCTTTGTTTCATCAACATAACCTCTTGTGCATTAGGTTATGTTCCGTCTTGTATCACCTTCTCTGTTTTCAAATCTGGCCTGTTTTATATAAAATAATTTTATATAATGTCCCTGTTCGGGCGCCATTTGTGACTTTACTCACATTTATACATAATTTATTTGTAATTATATATGTATAAACACTATCAAAGTATGGTACACATGTGTACTTACCGTTTTTTGTTATTTGAGAGCACGTGCTTTTCCTTTTGCAACACTTTTTACCTAAGGGATCCAGGGTTTCGTTACAGCGAGATTTGAATACACAGAAAAGGCGACACAATGATAACACTGTTTCTTGATAGAATATGATTACTAGTTTTAATTGCATGAATAACATAACATACATTAAAAGGTGCCCCAAAATGGCGTCAAGTGTTATTACCAAAAACAAAATGGTGGCTATATTTCTTCCAAACTTATTCCATTATTTTGACTAAGTATATGAATTGTAAATCTCATCATCAGTTTTAGATATATATTCTTTTTGTTTTCTAACTGCAGTCATCGTATTATATAAAACACAAACCAATGCCCTCTATGTATAGAAGCATGGCCACGCCTTAGTTCAATCGCACACTCATTCACACTCTCTGTTACAATTACATTTCATACAATCTTGTGATTTATTTAATGAGCTCATTAATATGATAATAGAAAAAGATATTGTGACTTCTCTGAGAACGGTGTAGCGTCGCTCCCTCGCTGGTATCAGATGTTCCCCAGGAGTATGGCCGGTGTTCGCCTCATCATTCTGGCTTTTTAAATCGTCTGCACTGACTCTACATTTAATGTTTTTTACTATATACTGTTGTTTAAGTGTTCTCTGACTTTGTAATCACATTTTATGAATTTTGACTAGGCTTTTTTACAACTTTTGGCTGAATACTAATGCCAACAGCGATACATCGCTGTGGCCTCTCTGGTGTACTGTGCTGAACTGAGACTGATGAATATGCAAATTTATGCTTGTGTGAGTGGGTTTGACATCATTAAGCTTTGTCATGCAGGACAACGCCTAGTCGTATGCATTGTATTCAGTGCGTCATTGTTCTTGGTTATGACGGAACAGCGTTATTGTCCAATCACAATGTATATTTAAAGTCATTCGTCACAAACACCGCCATGGCTTTTACTGACTCCCGCACGTCCAACGGTGACCTTGGTATGGTACTCTTGCTGAATTTGCTTTGTTCCTCCGTATATAGGGACAATGGACCTAACCATTCTGTATTTTAATTATTAAACAATATAAAACATTGAAAAATTACCCTTTTATGGTATTGGGTCATTATGTACTGTTACAAACCCCCTCAATGAAAGATTTTGTGTCGAGACACAAAAACTTTCATTGACTCATTCACACTTTCCTAAAAGGATCAGTCTAGATATGTCACCACAACCCCCTGTAATGTTACTATAAAAAAAAATTTGTCATCACTTACCCTTGGTCCAATGATGTTGGTCGCACCCTCTGACCTTACTGGACTTCTCCGGAGAGATCCCTACACCATAAGGCCATGAGGCACTCTACGCTCCTGTTCTGACGCTCCAGCCAGCCCAGGATCGCGGTCACAACACCACAAAACTCTGAAACATTGAATACAAAATTTAAAATAGTGCTCTAATATACTTACATATCTACAACTGATATGTTCCCTTTTAGACGCATTGGTTTGTGTTCGAGGCATTGGTTTGTTCTAATTTAAAAGTTAACATAACAACAACAAAACTTCAAAATGTATATTCTTTTACCACCACCAAACTCAATTTCTTCCTTGTAAGAAAAACAAACTATATATATATAACTACAAATAACACAATACATCAACAATTCTTTAATATTCCCCAACATACCTTCACCTACTTATTTCTGTCAAACTCAACCTACAACTATTATAGCAGACACTTTTATTATTCAAATTTTATTACTCAACTTACAATCAGCTATCTATTGCAACATGTATCATACTATGTTTTTGCTCAACTTCAATTGTACCTTTGGACTTTCAACTTTTAAAAGCTACTATTCTTTGACACTTGTTAACGTCATTACTAATAACAATAAAACATCATAAAACATTAGACATTACACATTAACATTGTTACATTTACATTACATTAAACAATTTACATTTACATGACTTGTACCAAAACTGTATCACATCATTACTATCAACAATTCTCTATTAACTTTTAATCATTTAACATTCATTAGATTCTATACAACAATTTCAAATTTATCCTTTACCTTTCCGTTACACTACCTTCCTACTATGAATTTTCCTTTTCTAACCCTTTTATCCTTACTAGTTTGGGTGACTCTCTATTATTCACTATTTTCTATATCTTATTTTGGCATTGTCAATCTAACCTTACTCACCTCTTTTTTACACTAACCGCTTCTAACCATTAATATAATATGACACCAATATCTCTATAATAACCCCCTTCACAAATCCCATTTAAAACCTCTGGCACCGCTCATTTTTTGTACTAGTATGTGTGTTCCCTATCTATGCTCATTCCCTCATTGGTTCCTGACCCTTTCAGATAACCCTTTCCGGCACACAATGGTCCCTTCCTGTCCAGACACCTCTCGTTGCGGACTCCTACACCAATACCCTTATTACAAAATATCACCATCAATCAAATATAATTACCATTCACATTACTCAACTCTACCTATAATCACTAACCACTGTGTCCCTAAAATATCTAACACCTCTTTATATATTATCAACATCTCAACACTTTATTCTCCCTAATTCCCAATAACTCTATTTAACTAACTCCAATGCCTCTATCTATCACTATTACCCAAACTCTTTACAACAATTCACTTCAATATACCTTTAGAAAATTCATCACTTACCTACTAACAACAATACCTCTCAACATCCAAATATATTACCTGCTTCATTTATTAACCATTAGAATCTGAATCTCACAGTGGCGGCCCGTGCTTAGGTTGCACGGTTGCACAACCCACATTAAATCGCGAATTATAGAATTATAGTATTTTAAAATATAGAATTATGAATAAGACAATAAGTAATAATAGTGTTTTCAAGCTAAATCATCGTAATTAATTATTTGCCGATTGAAAAGCGCAGAACAATTACTAAAAACCGTACACGCTCTTGCCGCGGTGTACATGGCTAGTGTGCACCAACTGTGACGCGCTTTGTATATGGGGAAATACAATGGAGTAGTGCTCTGGCTGGCTAGACTCGGTTGTTCCTATTGCAGCGGTATAGGCTCGCTTGGTGTGATTAGGGACTGCAAACTCCGCTTGTACCTCACGGCGCCACCAGTCTGTTTGTTGGTAAAAAACATGTGGTGCGCCGGGTTGGAAGTTCGTTGTTAATGTCAGTTAAGTGTCAGTCCTGTTCATCGTTAAATGTAAATAATAGTACATATAAGGAATTAAGGTGTCATAGTGTAAGATATTTATTATATGTAACTGGTAGGACGCAATTAATTCTGTTGTAATCTTAACAAAAAGGCTGTTCAGTTTGCGTCCTATTAAAGAAAAAATTGAAATTAAAGAGCAGGTAGGCCTACACCAGACCTTTCAAATTTTAATCAAAGTGTAAAATCAGGTAACAGAATATTTAATCGTAAATTTAAAAAAGATGAACACAATAAATATTCGTGGTTATGTGGGTGTGACACTAAAATTGCATTATTTTGCTTTCCTTGTGTATTGTTTGGAGGCGAGGAGGCTTGGACATTTTCTATTCAGAGAATAAAATTTAATACCATTCAACCCAACTGCAACCCCCAAATTTTTCAACCACCAGCCGCCACTGGAATCTCATAATATCATTTAAAATCATTAAACTTCCTTAAATTATTTAAAATTCTACAATACATGTTTACATAAAAACAATACATAAAATACACAACAGCAAAATACACCAATACACTGACATTAATATACACAAAAATATACAATCCACATAATCATTAATCATTTACCATAATCAGTCCTAAACAGTCCATCCTGAAAAACACTGTTCACATAATTAAATGTTCATAAACACAATTAAAACAACTACCCTCCATCGTCAAATAATAATCGAACCTTAAAACTATATACATGGTTTAATATTAGATATTTTATACTAACATCCTTATACATGCACCAACTATTCAAATTTTTATCCGTTTCCACAAATTCATATAAATACTGATCGGGTAAGTTTCCGTCACCTTCAGTAAAATCAGTCATAATTCGGTAAGTTATATTACCATTGTTATCATCACCTCCTACTACTTTAGTTTCAATACAAGGTAAGTTTTTATTATATTCATCACTTCTCTCTCCACCTAACCTTTCAATAAACTCTTCATAATCTCTACATATCTTAAAAATCTCTACTTCTCTTTTTCTCTCACAATACCTCTCACTTTTAAAACATCTCTCTCTATCACACCAAGCTACATTCTCTCTCTCTATATTTGCATCGGGCACTACTATTTCATAAAAACACCTCCTGGCCTCACCAGGGACACTAACACAAAAAACTAAGGGATCATTTGGAGACCACACGTCTCCCACATAAACTCTAGAGGAACCTTCCTCCTCAAATAACAATTTTGGAGTCTTTACTCCAACTATAACACTGGGAAAATTTGCCCTCTGCTCACTATACTCATTTAAACTCTCCTTACCCCCACTTTCACTCTCATCTACAACTGTCACCTCACCATGAACCTCTACTCTCATTAAACTCTCAATATTACTACCAACATCCACACTATTATTTTTATTTATTTTATCGTCATTTCCACTACTACTTACCTTGTCTTTGTTTCTATCTAATCTGTCTATTTCTCTACTCTTATTTTCTAACTGTATCTCATTAATTCTCTTGTCTAATTTCTCCTCTAATCGACTCAGTTTTACATTTCGTACATTGTTTTGTTTCTTTAATTCATTCTCAAGGCTATCAAACTTTTCGTCAATTTCTTTTAATACACTATTTTGTGTTTTAATTAATATAAACAGATCTTCCAACGATATTTTATTTTCGACTGCCC
The DNA here is from genome assembly GCA_034769895.1 of Magicicada septendecula. NCBI lineage: Eukaryota > Metazoa > Arthropoda > Insecta > Hemiptera > Cicadidae > Magicicada > Magicicada septendecula. The sequence goes on along the minus strand of CM068375.1, from coordinate 92,594,797 downwards.
TAGGCGTAGAATTCGCGCTTACTTTGTCTAATAAAATAGATTCTGTGTCTGTATTGTTTACACATAACATACTATCATTTCTTTCTGCCATAATTTAACTGTTTAAATGACTATTTATTTTTTAATTATACAATTACTGGTTGCTTTGTTTCATCAACATAACCTCTTGTGCATTAGGTTATGTTCCGTCTTGTATCACCTTCTCTGTTTTCAAATCTGGCCTGTTTTATATAAAATAATTTTATATAATGTCCCTGTTCGGGCGCCATTTGTGACTTTACTCACATTTATACATAATTTATTTGTAATTATATATGTATAAACACTATCAAAGTATGGTACACATGTGTACTTACCGTTTTTTGTTATTTGAGAGCACGTGCTTTTCCTTTTGCAACACTTTTTACCTAAGGGATCCAGGGTTTCGTTACAGCGAGATTTGAATACACAGAAAAGGCGACACAATGATAACACTGTTTCTTGATAGAATATGATTACTAGTTTTAATTGCATGAATAACATAACATACATTAAAAGGTGCCCCAAAATGGCGTCAAGTGTTATTACCAAAAACAAAATGGTGGCTATATTTCTTCCAAACTTATTCCATTATTTTGACTAAGTATATGAATTGTAAATCTCATCATCAGTTTTAGATATATATTCTTTTTGTTTTCTAACTGCAGTCATCGTATTATATAAAACACAAACCAATGCCCTCTATGTATAGAAGCATGGCCACGCCTTAGTTCAATTGCACACTCATTCACACTCTCTGTTACAATTACATTTCATACAATCTTGTGATTTATTTAATGAGCTCATTAATATGATAATAGAAAAAGATATTGTGACTTCTCTGAGAACGGTGTAGCGTCGCTCCCTCGCTGGTATCAGATGTTCCCCAGGAGTATGGCCGGTGTTCGCCTCATCATTCTGGCTTTTTAAATCGTCTGCACTGACTCTACATTTAATGTTTTTTACTATATACTGTTGTTTAAGTGTTCTCTGACTTTGTAATCACATTTTATGAATTTTGACTAGGCTTTTTTACAACTTTTGGCTGAATACTAATGCCAACAGCGATACATCGCTGTGGCCTCTCTGGTGTACTGTGCTGAACTGAGACTGATGAATATGCAAATTTATGCTTGTGTGAGTGGGTTTGACATCATTAAGCTTTGTCATGCAGGACAACGCCTAGTCGTATGCATTGTATTCAGTGCGTCATTGTTCTTGGTTATGACGGAACAGCGTTATTGTCCAATCACAATGTATATTTAAAGTCATTCGTCACAAACACCGCCATGGCTTTTACTGACTCCCGCACGTCCAACGGTGACCTTGGTATGGTACTCTTGCTGAATTTGCTTTGTTCCTCCGTATATAGGGACAATGGACCTAACCATTCTGTATTTTAATTATTAAACAATATAAAACATTGAAAAATTACCCTTTTATGGTATTGGGTCATTATGTACTGTTACAAACCCCCTCAATGAAAGATTTTGTGTCGAGACACAAAAACTTTCATTGACTCATTCACACTTTCCTAAAAGGATCAGTCTAGATATGTCACCACAACCCCCTGTAATGTTACTATAAAAAAAAATTTGTCATCACTTACCCTTGGTCCAATGATGTTGGTCGCACCCTCTGACCTTACTGGACTTCTCCGGAGAGATCCCTACACCATAAGGCCATGAGGCACTCTACGCTCCTGTTCTGACGCTCCAGCCAGCCCAGGATCGCGGTCACAACACCACAAAACTCTGAAACATTGAATACAAAATTTAAAATAGTGCTCTAATATACTTACATATCTACAACTGATATGTTCCCTTTTAGACGCATTGGTTTGTGTTCGAGGCATTGGTTTGTTCTAATTTAAAAGTTAACATAACAACAACAAAACTTCAAAATGTATATTCTTTTACCACCACCAAACTCAATTTCTTCCTTGTAAGAAAAACAAACTATATATATATAACTACAAATAACACAATACATCAACAATTCTTTAATATTCCCCAACATACCTTCACCTACTTATTTCTGTCAAACTCAACCTACAACTATTATAGCAGACACTTTTATTATTCAAATTTTATTACTCAACTTACAATCAGCTATCTATTGCAACATGTATCATACTACGTTTTTGCTCAACTTCAATTGTACCTTTGGACTTTCAACTTTTAAAAGCTACTATTCTTTGACACTTGTTAACGTCATTACTAATAACAATAAAACATCATAAAACATTAGACATTACACATTAACATTGTTACATTTACATTACATTAAACAATTTACATTTACATGACTTGTACCAAAACTGTATCACATCATTACTATCAACAATTCTCTATTAACTTTTAATCATTTAACATTCATTAGATTCTATACAACAATTTCAAATTTATCCTTTACCTTTCCGTTACACTACCTTCCTACTATGAATTTTCCTTTTCTAACCCTTTTATCCTTACTAGTTTGGGTGACTCTCTATTATTCACTATTTTCTATATCTTATTTTGGCATTGTCAATCTAACCTTACTCACCTCTTTTTTACACTAACCGCTTCTAACCATTAATATAATATGACACCAATATCTCTATAATAACCCCCTTCACAAATCCCATTTAAAACCTCTGGCACCGCTCATTTTTTGTACTAGTATGTGTGTTCCCTATCTATGCTCATTCCCTCATTGGTTCCTGACCCTTTCAGATAACCCTTTCCGGCACACAATGGTCCCTTCCTGTCCAGACACCTCTCGTTGCGGACTCCTACACCAATACCCTTATTACAAAATATCACCATCAATCAAATATAATTACCATTCACATTACTCAACTCTACCTATAATCACTAACCACTGTGTCCCTAAAATATCTAACACCTCTTTATATATTATCAACATCTCAACACTTTATTCTCCCTAATTCCCAATAACTCTATTTAACTAACTCCAATGCCTCTATCTATCACTATTACCCAAACTCTTTACAACAATTCACTTCAATATACCTTTAGAAAATTCATCACTTACCTACTAACAACAATACCTCTCAACATCCAAATATATTACCTGCTTCATTTATTAACCATTAGAATCTGAATCTCACAGTGGCGGCCCGTGCTTAGGTTGCACGGTTGCACAACCCACATTAAATCGCGAATTATAGAATTATAGTATTTTAAAATATAGAATTATGAATAAGACAATAAGTAATAATAGTGTTTTCAAGCTAAATCATCGTAATTAATTATTTGCCGATTGAAAAGCGCAGAACAATTACTAAAAACCGTACACGCTCTTGCCGCGGTGTACATGGCTAGTGTGCACCAACTGTGACGCGCTTTGTATATGGGGAAATACAATGGAGTAGTGCTCTGGCTGGCTAGACTCGGTTGTTCCTATTGCAGCGGTATAGGCTCGCTTGGTGTGATTAGGGACTGCAAACTCCGCTTGTACCTCACGGCGCCACCAGTCTGTTTGTTGGTAAAAAACATGTGGTGCGCCGGGTTGGAAGTTCGTTGTTAATGTCAGTTAAGTGTCAGTCCTGTTCATCGTTAAATGTAAATAATAGTACATATAAGGAATTAAGGTGTCATAGTGTAAGATATTTATTATATGTAACTGGTAGGACGCAATTAATTCTGTTGTAATCTTAACAAAAAGGCTGTTCAGTTTGCGTCCTATTAAAGAAAAAATTGAAATTAAAGAGCAGGTAGGCCTACACCAGACCTTTCAAATTTTAATCAAAGTGTAAAATCAGGTAACAGAATATTTAATCGTAAATTTAAAAAAGATGAACACAATAAATATTCGTGGTTATGTGGGTGTGACACTAAAATTGCATTATTTTGCTTTCCTTGTGTATTGTTTGGAGGCGAGGAGGCTTGGACATTTTCTATTCAGAGAATAAAATTTAATACCATTCAACCCAACTGCAACCCCCAAATTTTTCAACCACCAGCCGCCACTGGAATCTCATAATATCATTTAAAATCATTAAACTTCCTTAAATTATTTAAAATTCTACAATACATGTTTACATAAAAACAATACATAAAATACACAACAGCAAAATACACCAATACACTGACATTAATATACACAAAAATATACAATCCACATAATCATTAATCATTTACCATAATCAGTCCTAAACAGTCCATCCTGAAAAACACTGTTCACATAATTAAATGTTCATAAACACAATTAAAACAACTACCCTCCATCGTCAAATAATAATCGAACCTTAAAACTATATACATGGTTTAATATTAGATATTTTATACTAACATCCTTATACATGCACCAACTATTCAAATTTTTATCCGTTTCCACAAATTCATATAAATACTGATCGGGTAAGTTTCCGTCACCTTCAGTAAAATCAGTCATAATTCGGTAAGTTATATTACCATTGTTATCATCACCTCCTACTACTTTAGTTTCAATACAAGGTAAGTTTTTATTATATTCATCACTTCTCTCTCCACCTAACCTTTCAATAAACTCTTCATAATCTCTACATATCTTAAAAATCTCTACTTCTCTTTTTCTCTCACAATACCTCTCACTTTTAAAACATCTCTCTCTATCACACCAAGCTACATTCTCTCTCTCTATATTTGCATCGGGCACTACTATTTCATAAAAACACCTCCTGGCCTCACCAGGGACACTAACACAAAAAACTAAGGGATCATTTGGAGACCACACGTCTCCCACATAAACTCTAGAGGAACCTTCCTCCTCAAATAACAATTTTGGAGTCTTTACTCCAACTATAACACTGGGAAAATTTGCCCTCTGCTCACTATACTCATTTAAACTCTCCTTACCCCCACTTTCACTCTCATCTACAACTGTCACCTCACCATGAACCTCTACTCTCATTAAACTCTCAATATTACTACCAACATCCACACTATTATTTTTATTTATTTTATCGTCATTTCCACTACTACTTACCTTGTCTTTGTTTCTATCTAATCTGTCTATTTCTCTACTCTTATTTTCTAACTGTATCTCATTAATTCTCTTGTCTAATTTCTCCTCTAATCGACTCAGTTTTACATTTCGTACATTGTTTTGTTTCTTTAATTCATTCTCAAGGCTATCAAACTTTTCGTCAATTTCTTTTAATACACTATTTTGTGTTTTAATTAATATAAACAGATCTTCCAACGATATTTTATTTTCGACTGCCCTAGGCGTAGAATTCGCGCTTACTTTGTCTAATAAAATAGATTCTGTGTCTGTATTGTTTACACATAACATACTATCATTTCTTTCTGCCATAATTTAACTGTTTAAATGACTATTTATTTTTTAATTATACAATTACTGGTTGCTTTGTTTCATCAACATAACCTCTTGTGCATTAGGTTATGTTCCGTCTTGTATCACCTTCTCTGTTTTCAAATCTGGCCTGTTTTATATAAAATAATTTTATATAATGTCCCTGTTCGGGCGCCATTTGTGACTTTACTCACATTTATACATAATTTATTTGTAATTATATATGTATAAACACTATCAAAGTATGGTACACATGTGTACTTACCGTTTTTTGTTATTTGAGAGCACGTGCTTTTCCTTTTGCAACACTTTTTACCTAAGGGATCCAGGGTTTCGTTACAGCGAGATTTGAATACACAGAAAAGGCGACACAATGATAACACTGTTTCTTGATAGAATATGATTACTAGTTTTAATTGCATGAATAACATAACATACATTAAAAGGTGCCCCAAAATGGCGTCAAGTGTTATTACCAAAAACAAAATGGTGGCTATATTTCTTCCAAACTTATTCCATTATTTTGACTAAGTATATGAATTGTAAATCTCATCATCAGTTTTAGATATATATTCTTTTTGTTTTCTAACTGCAGTCATCGTATTATATAAAACACAAACCAATGCCCTCTATGTATAGAAGCATGGCCACGCCTTAGTTCAATCGCACACTCATTCACACTCTCTGTTACAATTACATTTCATACAATCTTGTGATTTATTTAATGAGCTCATTAATATGATAATAGAAAAAGATATTGTGACTTCTCTGAGAACGGTGTAGCGTCGCTCCCTCGCTGGTATCAGATGTTCCCCAGGAGTATGGCCGGTGTTCGCCTCATCATTCTGGCTTTTTAAATCGTCTGCACTGACTCTACATTTAATGTTTTTTACTATATACTGTTGTTTAAGTGTTCTCTGACTTTGTAATCACATTTTATGAATTTTGACTAGGCTTTTTTACAACTTTTGGCTGAATACTAATGCCAACAGCGATACATCGCTGTGGCCTCTCTGGTGTACTGTGCTGAACTGAGACTGATGAATATGCAAATTTATGCTTGTGTGAGTGGGTTTGACATCATTAAGCTTTGTCATGCAGGACAACGCCTAGTCGTATGCATTGTATTCAGTGCGTCATTGTTCTTGGTTATGACGGAACAGCGTTATTGTCCAATCACAATGTATATTTAAAGTCATTCGTCACAAACACCGCCATGGCTTTTACTGACTCCCGCACGTCCAACGGTGACCTTGGTATGGTACTCTTGCTGAATTTGCTTTGTTCCTCCGTATATAGGGACAATGGACCTAACCATTCTGTATTTTAATTATTAAACAATATAAAACATTGAAAAATTACCCTTTTATGGTATTGGGTCATTATGTACTGTTACAAACCCCCTCAATGAAAGATTTTGTGTCGAGACACAAAAACTTTCATTGACTCATTCACACTTTCCTAAAAGGATCAGTCTAGATATGTCACCACAACCCCCTGTAATGTTACTATAAAAAAAAATTTGTCATCACTTACCCTTGGTCCAATGATGTTGGTCGCACCCTCTGACCTTACTGGACTTCTCCGGAGAGATCCCTACACCATAAGGCCATGAGGCACTCTACGCTCCTGTTCTGACGCTCCAGCCAGCCCAGGATCGCGGTCACAACACCACAAAACTCTGAAACATTGAATACAAAATTTAAAATAGTGCTCTAATATACTTACATATCTACAACTGATATGTTCCCTTTTAGACGCATTGGTTTGTGTTCGAGGCATTGGTTTGTTCTAATTTAAAAGTTAACATAACAACAACAAAACTTCAAAATGTATATTCTTTTACCACCACCAAACTCAATTTCTTCCTTGTAAGAAAAACAAACTATATATATATAACTACAAATAACACAATACATCAACAATTCTTTAATATTCCCCAACATACCTTCACCTACTTATTTCTGTCAAACTCAACCTACAACTATTATAGCAGACACTTTTATTATTCAAATTTTATTACTCAACTTACAATCAGCTATCTATTGCAACATGTATCATACTACGTTTTTGCTCAACTTCAATTGTACCTTTGGACTTTCAACTTTTAAAAGCTACTATTCTTTGACACTTGTTAACGTCATTACTAATAACAATAAAACATCATAAAACATTAGACATTACACATTAACATTGTTACATTTACATTACATTAAACAATTTACATTTACATGACTTGTACCAAAACTGTATCACATCATTACTATCAACAATTCTCTATTAACTTTTAATCATTTAACATTCATTAGATTCTATACAACAATTTCAAATTTATCCTTTACCTTTCCGTTACACTACCTTCCTACTATGAATTTTCCTTTTCTAACCCTTTTATCCTTACTAGTTTGGGTGACTCTCTATTATTCACTATTTTCTATATCTTATTTTGGCATTGTCAATCTAACCTTACTCACCTCTTTTTTACACTAACCGCTTCTAACCATTAATATAATATGACACCAATATCTCTATAATAACCCCCTTCACAAATCCCATTTAAAACCTCTGGCACCGCTCATTTTTTGTACTAGTATGTGTGTTCCCTATCTATGCTCATTCCCTCATTGGTTCCTGACCCTTTCAGATAACCCTTTCCGGCACACAATGGTCCCTTCCTGTCCAGACACCTCTCGTTGCGGACTCCTACACCAATACCCTTATTACAAAATATCACCATCAATCAAATATAATTACCATTCACATTACTCAACTCTACCTATAATCACTAACCACTGTGTCCCTAAAATATCTAACACCTCTTTATATATTATCAACATCTCAACACTTTATTCTCCCTAATTCCCAATAACTCTATTTAACTAACTCCAATGCCTCTATCTATCACTATTACCCAAACTCTTTACAACAATTCACTTCAATATACCTTTAGAAAATTCATCACTTACCTACTAACAACAATACCTCTCAACATCCAAATATATTACCTGCTTCATTTATTAACCATTAGAATCTGAATCTCACAGTGGCGGCCCGTGCTTAGGTTGCACGGTTGCACAACCCACATTAAATCGCGAATTATAGAATTATAGTATTTTAAAATATAGAATTATGAATAAGACAATAAGTAATAATAGTGTTTTCAAGCTAAATCATCGTAATTAATTATTTGCCGATTGAAAAGCGCAGAACAATTACTAAAAACCGTACACGCTCTTGCCGCGGTGTACATGGCTAGTGTGCACCAACTGTGACGCGCTTTGTATATGGGGAAATACAATGGAGTAGTGCTCTGGCTGGCTAGACTCGGTTGTTCCTATTGCAGCGGTATAGGCTCGCTTGGTGTGATTAGGGACTGCAAACTCCGCTTGTACCTCACGGCGCCACCAGTCTGTTTGTTGGTAAAAAACATGTGGTGCGCCGGGTTGGAAGTTCGTTGTTAATGTCAGTTAAGTGTCAGTCCTGTTCATCGTTAAATGTAAATAATAGTACATATAAGGAATTAAGGTGTCATAGTGTAAGATATTTATTATATGTAACTGGTAGGACGCAATTAATTCTGTTGTAATCTTAACAAAAAGGCTGTTCAGTTTGCGTCCTATTAAAGAAAAAATTGAAATTAAAGAGCAGGTAGGCCTACACCAGACCTTTCAAATTTTAATCAAAGTGTAAAATCAGGTAACAGAATATTTAATCGTAAATTTAAAAAAGATGAACACAATAAATATTCGTGGTTATGTGGGTGTGACACTAAAATTGCATTATTTTGCTTTCCTTGTGTATTGTTTGGAGGCGAGGAGGCTTGGACATTTTCTATTCAGAGAATAAAATTTAATACCATTCAACCCAACTGCAACCCCCAAATTTTTCAACCACCAGCCGCCACTGGAATCTCATAATATCATTTAAAATCATTAAACTTCCTTAAATTATTTAAAATTCTACAATACATGTTTACATAAAAACAATACATAAAATACACAACAGCAAAATACACCAATACACTGACATTAATATACACAAAAATATACAATCCACATAATCATTAATCATTTACCATAATCAGTCCTAAACAGTCCATCCTGAAAAACACTGTTCACATAATTAAATGTTCATAAACACAATTAAAACAACTACCCTCCATCGTCAAATAATAATCGAACCTTAAAACTATATACATGGTTTAATATTAGATATTTTATACTAACATCCTTATACATGCACCAACTATTCAAATTTTTATCCGTTTCCACAAATTCATATAAATACTGATCGGGTAAGTTTCCGTCACCTTCAGTAAAATCAGTCATAATTCGGTAAGTTATATTACCATTGTTATCATCACCTCCTACTACTTTAGTTTCAATACAAGGTAAGTTTTTATTATATTCATCACTTCTCTCTCCACCTAACCTTTCAATAAACTCTTCATAATCTCTACATATCTTAAAAATCTCTACTTCTCTTTTTCTCTCACAATACCTCTCACTTTTAAAACATCTCTCTCTATCACACCAAGCTACATTCTCTCTCTCTATATTTGCATCGGGCACTACTATTTCATAAAAACACCTCCTGGCCTCACCAGGGACACTAACACAAAAAACTAAGGGATCATTTGGAGACCACACGTCTCCCACATAAACTCTAGAGGAACCTTCCTCCTCAAATAACAATTTTGGAGTCTTTACTCCAACTATAACACTGGGAAAATTTGCCCTCTGCTCACTATACTCATTTAAACTCTCCTTACCCCCACTTTCACTCTCATCTACAACTGTCACCTCACCATGAACCTCTACTCTCATTAAACTCTCAATATTACTACCAACATCCACACTATTATTTTTATTTATTTTATCGTCATTTCCACTACTACTTACCTTGTCTTTGTTTCTATCTAATCTGTCTATTTCTCTACTCTTATTTTCTAACTGTATCTCATTAATTCTCTTGTCTAATTTCTCCTCTAATCGACTCAGTTTTACATTTCGTACATTGTTTTGTTTCTTTAATTCATTCTCAAGGCTATCAAACTTTTCGTCAATTTCTTTTAATACACTATTTTGTGTTTTAATAATATAAACAGATCTTCCAACGATATTTTATTTTCGACTGCCCTAGGCGTAGAATTCGCGCTTACTTTGTCTAATAAAATAGATTCTGTGTCTGTATTGTTTACACATAACATACTATCATTTCTTTCTGCCATAATTTAACTGTTTAAATGACTATTTATTTTTTTAATTATACAATTACTGGTTGCTTTGTTTCATCAACATAACCTCTTGTGCATTAGGTTATGTTCCGTCTTGTATCACCTTCTCTGTTTTCAAATCTGGCCTGTTTTATATAAAATAATTTTATATAATGTCCCTGTTCGGGCGCCATTTGTGACTTTACTCACATTTATACATAATTTATTTGTAATTATATATGTATAAACACTATCAAAGTATGGTACACATGTGTACTTACCGTTTTTTGTTATTTGAGAGCACGTGCTTTTCCTTTTGCAACACTTTTTACCTAAGGGATCCAGGGTTTCGTTACAGCGAGATTTGAATACACAGAAAAGGCGACACAATGATAACACTGTTTCTTGATAGAATATGATTACTAGTTTTAATTGCATGAATAACATAACATACATTAAAAGGTGCCCCAAAATGGCGTCAAGTGTTATTACCAAAAACAAAATGGTGGCTATATTTCTTCCAAACTTATTCCATTATTTTGACTAAGTATATGAATTGTAAATCTCATCATCAGTTTTAGATATATATTCTTTTTGTTTTCTAACTGCAGTCATCGTATTATATAAAACACAAACCAATGCCCTCTATGTATAGAAGCATGGCCACGCCTTAGTTCAATCGCACACTCATTCACACTCTCTGTTACAATTACATTTCATACAATCTTGTGATTTATTTAATGAGCTCATTAATATGATAATAGAAAAAGATATTGTGACTTCTCTGAGAACGGTGTAGCGTCGCTCCCTCGCTGGTATCAGATGTTCCCCAGGAGTATGGCCGGTGTTCGCCTCATCATTCTGGCTTTTTAAATCGTCTGCACTGACTCTACATTTAATGTTTTTTACTATATACTGTTGTTTAAGTGTTCTCTGACTTTGTAATCACATTTTATGAATTTTGACTAGGCTTTTTTACAACTTTTGGATGAATACTAATGCCAACAGCGATACATCGCTGTGGCCTCTCTGGTGTACTGTGCTGAACTGAGACCGATGAATATGCAAATTTATGCTTGTGTGAGTGGGTTTGACATCATTAAGCTTTGTCATGCAGGACAACGCCTAGTCGTATGCATTGTATTCAGTGCGTCATTGTTTTAGGTTATGACGGAACAGCGTTATTGTCCAATCACAATGTATATTTAAAGTCATTCGTCATAAACACCGCCATGGCTTTTACTGACTCCCGCACGTCCAACGGTGACCTTGGTATGGTACTCTTGCTGAATTTGCTTTGTTTCTCCGTATATAGGGACAATGGACCTAACCATTCTGTATTTTAATTATTAAACAATATAAAACATTGAAAAATTACCCTTAAAACCCATAATTATGGTATTGGGTCATTATGTACTGATACATTATGTATGGATAATTATTACCATAATATGGTACATATGTGTACTTACCGATTTCAATCACTGCAGGGCTCGTACTTTTCTTTTTACTATGCTTTTTACCTAAGGGGCCAGGATTCATTAACAGCGAGATTTTTGATACAAAGAAGGTGACACAAATGATAACACTTTTTTTATATTGAAAGTAACTATCAAATTTTAATTTCCCAAATAGATTTTGCATATACACCATGTGCTCAAAATGGCGTCATACAGTGTTATAAAAAACAAAATGGTGGCTACTTTAATTTACTCTATTAATTCTTACGATTCTCATTTTGTCTCCAATCAAGTCTATTATGTTCTTTTATCTTTAGCTGCAGCTCTAATTACTTATTATGTTGAAATCTCATCTACACACAAACCAATGCCCTCGGCATGTATATTCATGGCCATGTGCTCACTCACACACTCTCACACACATTCGCCCTATTACAAGTACATTTGTTCAGTTGTTTTATTTTTGATTAATGAGCTCATTAAAATAATAAAGAAATGATAAAAGTGGACTTCTCTTAGTTGTGGTATGCGCTGCTCCCTCGCTGGTGTTGGTTAGTTCCAAGGTGTATGGCCGGTGTTCGCCTCATGTTTTGTTGTTTTTTACTTAAAGATGTTTACACTGATTCTACATGTTCTGTTCTAACTGTTATTACGCTTGAGCATCTATCGCTCCACCATAACAATTTTACTTGAGGAGCTAGTTGTTTTTAAGCTTTTAATTTGAAACTGATCAGACAGCGATACATCGCTGTTGATCCTTTGAAGAACTACGTTGATTTGAGACAGAGGCAAATGTAAATTTGCGCTTGTGTGTGTATTTTACGTCATCAAGCTTTGTCATACAGGACAACGCCTCGTTGCATGCGTTGTAGTCAGTGCGTCATTGTTTTTTGTTATGACGGAACAGTGTTATTATCCAATCACAATGCATATTTAAAGTCATTCGTCACAAACACCGCCATGGCTTTTACCGGCCCTCGCACGTCCAACGGTGACCTTGGCATGGTACTCTTGCTGAATCTGCTTTGTTCCTTCGTATATAGGACAATGGACCTAACCATTCTGTATTTAATGATTAAACAATAAGACATTGAAAAAATACCTTTAGATCCCATAATTATAGTATTGGGTCATTATGTACTGTTACATATTATATAAAGACAATATCTATTTTTATGTAAGTATAATGTCATCTTGCACACACTGTTTCTGTAATATCATTTACTCCCTTAAGCTCCCAAGGAAGCATAAGCGTGAAAATGAAACACCAGAGAGAGGGAAAAAGAAGAATTTAGTCATCAACCAGACGACGTTATGGCATTTATACAAGAGGATAACACTGAATATAATATTGTAGTTCATGCTGATCGAAGAGCGAATAATACAGAACACCAGGGCCACTATAATGTACATACAGTGAATAAAGTTGTGGTAGTTACAGTTAATAAAGACTATGAAAATAGAGGGATATTGTAATCACTCTAGGAATCACAGACTATATTGTATTGCAGAAACAACTGTGTTTACAATGCTTTGTAATACCCTTTAATGTTATGTTAAGGAGAAGATGAGTATCTAAGGAGTAAGAGAGTCTAATACTGGAAAAGAAACAAACAAGAAAATTTCAGCTTTACAATTTTATTCATGTAGGCTCACAGTTAGGAAGATAAATATAATCTAATAATATATATAAAACTTTCACATATGAACTTACTATTCGTTGTCACTTTCCCAAACGTTTCAAGGTGATGTACCTCTTCTTCAGTGGGAGTATACTGAAACATTGTATATGTAAAAGTTATATGTGAAATTTTTATATATATTATTAAATTAATAAGTGACGAAGAGGATGAATCAACAAGATAATTATAAATATAATCATTTGATTTATTTCAAACAACTGTTGAATCAGTATATTGTAGACATGTATGCTAAAATAGAAATGGAAAGATTCATATTCTGTTGTACCAACCAAATTAAGTTAAGAGCTCAAAATTACATACCTTTTCAAGACACGTTAAGAAATGAAGGCATTGAGGACTTAGGCTGTTTGGTTATTCTTCTGTTGAGCTTTACTTGTGGACTGCAATGTATGCATGAACAAACTCAAGATGCTTTTTGCTACGTTCATAAGTATTCCTGTCTTGACTTATTTATAATGTTCACTACAAATCCTAAATGGAAAGAGATTTTTCAGGAATTACATCAGTGTCATTCATCTCAAGATCAAAATAACTTAGTAGTATGAGTGTTTCATTTTAAATTGGGGGAAAAAAATGAATCTCTTAGTACTGCTCACTGTGTATGTAGACATACACAATTAAAATTATATTAAAATACATATTAAAAATCAAATATTTGTGTGCAAAGCCGCAGATAACAGCTAGTTAAATAATAAAATATGTGTCATACCAATTCAATTACTTTAAGGAATCCTTCTAATATTTGTAAAGAGCTTTACTAATCTCAGCAATCATTTTACTCAACATCTGCTTGGAAATTATAATTATGAACTCCTAGTCATTATAACTTCTCCCAGTCACAAAGAATTATACCATGACACTCAGTATCTCATCCAACACTTTTCTCGTAGAGGTGTTTTTCTTAATGTCAACAAATTATTATAAGTTTCAGGGCCCATCCTCAAGAATTATGCCCCCTTGTTCATTGCATAGTTCCTCTAACAGCCTGAGAAAATTCATACGATTTTGTATCTTTAAAGCTATTCCGTGGACCACCTAAATCTTCAACTGCTAAGATCCATTTATTTTGACATTTTAAAAATGAAAACAGCAATTTACCACAGGATTATTAGCTCCATGGCAGGGTGTATGAAGCTGGTGAGGGGGAATTTTTGAGGGTGTTACAACCCCCCCATTTGATAGGACACCTATAAGGCCTTGGTGACCTTACAGAATCTGTAGGCAGGCAATTATAGGCTTATTTCTAATTGCTGTGATATAGTACGCCGAGCATTTAACATGTGAATTTTTTAGTACTACCAATGCACATCCTTATCATCAATAACCCACCACCATAGAAAAATCATAATCATAACTCCTCCTAATGGAAATATTATGGCTATGATACTGGGTAATTGTAGAAGAGATGGTTCCATGGCAAAACGGCACTATGTGATTACCATAAAAGCAGATCTTGTTAAGCGACTTGTACAACTGATTTTTCTAGGGTTACCATTATGTTTCTCTTTTTCATGCAAGAGTAAATGTCCAGGAAGAATTTTTATCCAAGTCCAGGATTTTGACTTTTTTAGCAATCTCACAAAAAACTTAAAATCCTAAAAAACTTTTATCGTGTTTCCAATCAATCCTTAAAAAAGAACTGTTAGTAGGCTGACTGGAGGAATACTGGCGGAATTAGGCATTAATTACATAGGCCTACGATGGAAAAATTGTCTTAAATCTAATAGGTGAGTTATAGGTTTTTGGGTGCTAATTACGGGAAAAATAGTGAAAAAATTCCATCACGTATGGTTTTTTCACAATAAGCAATTTTACTTCCATGTTCCTTAAGGAAATGGAAGTATGGTGATGGCAAAAAAAATCGTGTTCGAGATTATTGCAGATTCTGATTGTACTACACTCAAAACATGAAAAAAAGTCATTTTTCGAAGTGTGTGTGTGTGTGTGTGTGTGTGTGTGTGTGTGTGTGTGTGTGTGTGTGTGTGTGTGTGTGTGTGTGTGTGTGTGTGTGTGTGTGTGTGTGTGTGTGTGTGTGTGTGTGTGTGTGTGTGTGTGTGTGTGTGTGTGTGTGTGTGTGTGTGTGTGTAGATTTGTTTTCTATGGCAAACGATAACAGCCGCAAATTCAAACAGAATCAAACAATGTTTTGCATACAGACCTGATTTGTAAGAGTACTCAAGACCTGTTGTTTTTGGTGAAGATCGGTTACGGGAAAGGGTTAGTTTACCTGCAACGTATTATGTTTTAAAAGGGTATTTTCTATGGCAAACGATAACAGCCGCAAATTCAAACAGAATCAAATAAGTTTTTGCATACAGTCCTGATTTGTAGAGTACTCAAGACCTATTGTTTTTGGTGAAGATCGGTTAAGGGAAAGGGGTAGTTTACCAGCCACATTTTATGTTTTAACAAGGGTAATTTTTTATATGACAAACGATATCTGCCGTAAATTCAAACAGAATCAACTACGTTTTTGCATACCTTTTTGAACAAAATAGAACTCAATGTCTGTTGATTTTGGTGAAGATCGGTTAAGGAAAAGGGGTAGTTTACCTACAACGGTTTTTTATCAAGGGTAATTTTACTTTTTACTTCCATATTCCTTAAGGAATGGAAGTATGGTGATGGCAAAAAAAATCGTGTTCGAGATTATTGCAGATTCTGATTCTACTACACTCAAAACATGAAAAAAAGTCGTTTTCCGAAAAGTGTCTGTGTGTCTGTCTGTGTGTCTGTGTGTCTGTGTGTCTGTCTGTCTATAGATTTTTTTTCTATGGCAAACGATAACTGCCGCAAATTCAAACAGAATCAAATAATTTTTTGCATACAGCCCGGTTTTGCAGAGTTCTCGCGACCTATTGTTTTTGGTGAAGATCGGTTGAGGGAAAGGGGTAGTTTACCTGCAACGGTTTTTTTTTAGCAAGGGAAATTTTGTTTGTTTGGCAAACGATAACAGCCGCAAATTCAAACAGAATCAAATAATGTTTCGCATACAGCCCTGAATTGTAGAGTTCTCAAGACCTATTGTTTGTGGTGAAGATCGGTTAAGGGAAAGGGGTAGTTTACCTGTAACGTTTTATGTTTTAACAAGGGTATTTCCTATGGCAAACGATAACAGCCGCAAATTCAAACAGAATGAAAAGATTATTTGCATACAGCCCTAAATTGTAGAGTTCTCAATACCTTTTGTTTTTGGTGAAGATCGGTTAAGGGAAAGGGGTAGTTTACCTACAACGTTTTTTTAACAAGGGTATTTTCTATGGCAAACGATAACAGCCGCAAATTCAAACAGAATCAAATAATTTTCTGCATACAGCCCTGATTTGTAGAGTACTCAAGACCTATTGTTTTTGGTGAAGATCGGTTGAGGGGAAGGGGTAGTTTACCAGCAACGTTTTTTATCATGCGTATTTTCTATGGCAAACGACAACTGCCGCAAATTCAAACAGAATCAAATAATTTTTTGCATACAGCCCTGATTTGTAGAGTACTCGCGACCTATTGTTTTTGGTGAAGATCGGTTGAGGGGAAGGGGTAGTTTACCTGCAACGGTTTTTTTTATCAAGGGAAATTTTTTTTTTTTTTTGCAAACGATAACAGCCGCAAATTCAAACAGAATCAAATAATGTTTCGCATACAGCCCTGAATTGTAGATTTCTCAAGACCTATTGTTTTTGGTGAAGATCGGTTGAGGGAAAGGGGTAGTTTACCTGCAACGTTTTTTTAACAAGGGTATTTTATATGGCAAACGATAACAGCCGCAAATTCAAACAGAATCAAATAATGTTTTGCATACAGTCCTGATTTGTAGAGTACTCAAGACCTATTGTTTTTGGTGAAGATCGGTTAAGGGGAAGGGGTAGTTTACCTGCAACCTTTTACGTTTTATTTTCTATGGCAAACGATAACAGCCGCAAATTCAAACAGAACCAAATAATGTTTTGCATACAGCCCTGATTTGTAGAGTACTCAAGACCTATTGTTTTTGGTGAAGATCGGTTAAGGGGAAGGGGTAGTTTACCTGCAACGTTTTTTTATCAAGCGTATTTTCTATGGCAAACGATAACAGCCGCAAATTCAAACAGAATCAAATAATTTTTTGCATACATCCCTGAATTGTAGAGGTCTCAATGACTTTCGATTTTGGTGAAGATCGGTTAAGGGGAAGGGGTAGTTTACCTGCAACCTTTTACGTTTTAACAAGAGTAAAGTACTTGAAAATTTATTTAAACTTTTTGAAACAATGGTAATTGTTAAAAATAAAATAATTTTGTTGCCAGGCAATAAAATTATAATTTTTTCATTTTAATGTAATATAATATTTTTCATTTAATACAGCAATAAAAAGGCAGGTAAGACACAGCCTGGCTGTTTGGCTGAAAATGATTTTAAATATAAATCTTAGAATATGGAAGTCATGTATGGTTCTCCATACCGATATTTTACTTCCATATTCCTTAAGGAATGGAAGTATGGTGATGGTTACTTCCATATTCCTTAAGGAATGGAAGTATGGTGATGGCAAAAAAAATCGTGTTCGAGATTATTGCAGATTCTGATTCTACTACACTCAAAACATGAAAAAAAGTCGTTTTCCGAAAAGTGTCTGTGTGTCTATCTGTCTATGTGTCTGTAGATTTTTTTTCTATGGCAAACGATAACTGCCGCAAATTCAAACAGAATCAAATAATTTTTTGCATACAGCCCTGATTTGCAGAGTACTCGCGACCTATTGTTTTTGGTGAAGATCGGTTGAGGGAAAGGGGTAGTTTACCTGCAACGGTTTTTTTTTAGCAAGGGTAATTTTGTTTGTTTGGCAAACGATAACAGCCGCAAATTCAAACAGAATCAAATAATGTTTCGCATACAGTCCTGAATTGTAGAGGTCTCACGATCTGTTGATTTTGGTGAAGATCGGGTAAGGGAAAGGGGTAGTTTACCGGTACCGTTTTATGTTTTAACAAGGGTATTTCGTATGGCAAACGATAACAGCCGCAAATTCAAACAGAATCAAAAGATTATTTGCATACATCCATATATTGTAGACTTCTCAAGACCTATTGTTTTTGGTGAAGATCGGTTGAGGGAAAGGGGTAGTTTACCTGCAACGTTTTTTTAACAAGGGTATTTTCTATGGCAAACGATAACAGCCGCAAATTCAAACAGAATCAAATAATGTTTTGCATACAGCCCTGATTTGTAGAGTACTCAAGACCTATTGTTTTTGGTGAAGATCGGTTAAGGGGAAGGGGTAGTTTACCTGCAACGTTTTTTTATCAAGCATATTTTCTATGACGAACGGTAACAGCCGCAAATTCAAACAGAATCAAATAATTTTTTTCATACGTCCCTGAGTTGTAGAGGTCTCAATGACTTTCGATTTTGGTGAAGATCGGTTAAGGGGAAGGGGTAGTTTACCTGCAACCTTTTACGTTTTAACAAGAGTAAAGTACTTGCAAATTTATTTAAACTTTTTGAAACGATGGTAATTGTTAAAAATAAAATAATTTTGTTGCCAGGCAATAAAATTATAATTTTTTCATTTTAATGTAATATAATATTTTTCATTTAATACAGCAATAAAAAGGCAGGTAAGACACAGCCTGGCTGTTTGGCTGAAAATGATTTTAAATATAAATCTTAGAATATGGAAGTCATGTATGGTTCTCCATACCGATATTTACTTTTTCTATGGTAAACGATAATAGCCGCAAACTCAAACAGAATCAAATAATGTTTTGCATACAGCCCTGAATTGTAGAGTTCCCAAGACCTGTTGATTTTGTTGAAGATCGGTTAAGGAAAAGGGGTAGTTTACCTGCAACATTTTATGTTTTAACAAGGGTATTTTCTATGGCAAACGTTAACAGCCTCAAATTCAAACAGAATCAAATGCTTATTTGCATACAGCCCTAAATTATAGAGTTCTCAAGACCTATTGTTTTTGGTGAAGATCGGTTAAGGGAAAGGGTTAGTTTACCTGCAACGTTTTATGTTTTAACAAGGGTATTTTCTATGGCAAACGATAACAGCCGCAAATTCAAACAGAATCAAATAATTTTTTGCATACAGACCTGATTTGTAGAGAGTACTCAAGACCTTTTGTTTTTGGTGAAGATCGGTTAAGGGAAAGGGGTAGTTTACCTGCAACATTTTATGTTTTAACAAGGGTAATTTTTTATATAACAAACGATATCTGCCGTAAATTCAAACAGAATCAACTATGTTTTTGCATACCTTTTTGAACTAAATAGAACTCAATTTCTGTTGATTTTGGTGAAGATCGGTTAAGGGAAAGGGGTAGTTTACCTGCAACATTTTATGTTGTAACAAGAGAAATGTTTCCATGACTAACGGTAACTGCCGCACATTCAAACAGAATCAAATATTTTTTTGCATGCATCCCTGAATTGTAGAGGACTGAAGGTCTATTGATTTTGGAGAAGATCGGTAAAGAGAAAGGGGTAGTTTACCTGAAACATTTTATGATTTAACAAGAGTAAAGAACTTAATTTTTATAAATAAAGTATCCTGATAAGTAGCTCATAATAATCCACTGTAGAAACGTAGATGAAATATCTATAAATGAAGAGGTTAGGTGAATGGGGTGGGGGTAATTTTCTATTATTAAAATTTATAGTTGAAGGTGGAGGGGAGAATGTTTTATATGTGTACTACGTTATCGGCAGCAAAGAAGTAGTTCTTTGTTAAAATTGCTTCCCGAGCTGTTTAGCCGTAGTCCAATGTTTTCTGCAAAACCAGACTTTTCGGCAGTGGCATCGACTGCCATCATCAGTGAAAATCGAGTGCGAAAACATGAAGTGGTATACGTTAGTGACCACAGTACTGTGGTTAATGCTGAAGCAATAAGTAGAAAGATGTAGTTTCTATAGAAATATTTCATTTCGAATATGATTTTAAATATAAATCTTAGAACATGGAAGTCATGTATGGTTCTCCATACCGATACTTTATATTGATATTTGACAAAATCCAGCTAAATTAATGGTAATTTGTTTGTATGATTATAAATACCTACACTGAAAAATTGTTTATAATTTACATATCAGAAGTAAAAGAATAATGTAATAAGTTAATGTGAATCAGTAAAAAGATATTTAGAAGAAAAGAACACAAGTTGAGACCTGCATGCATTCAGGCGCCTACACGTCTATCCCCCTCACCCCCTTCCAACTATAACACTATAATGTTTACTTCTGTTCCTCAGTTGTTTGTATACTTCATTGAGGTGCACATGTCATTTGTTTGTAGTGTGTAGTCATAATACAGAATTAGTTTTGAATTGTCATCTTGCTTAGTTTTTAACTTAAAATGGCTTCAAGAGGTTGTGTAAATTGTAACATAACCAGATGTTACATAACCTAAACATATACTATCAGGTTTAATAAACGCATAATGATAATATAAATAGATAAGGTAATGATAAGGATAACCAAGAAGAGAGGAATCATGGAAGAAGACAGAAACAGAAGTGCCACAAGAAACAGTAAACCCAAATACTGTTTGACACTACAACCAGACTATAACTGACACAAACTGATGGACAAATTTAAATTCACTTTAAGCTGTCAAGCGAGTCAGTGAATAATGTAAACAGAATATGATATGTTACTAAAAAATGATTAAATAAGAATCTGAATAATGTGAGATCAGAATCAGCATTTGGCTGATAATAAATTAAATGTGACTAGTAATTATTGAGGCCAAGAACTAAAATTAGCTATGGCCACAAAATGAAAATGAAGCTATATTTCAATCTCAAATATACTTATGACAAATAAACACGTTTGTAAGAGGGAATCTTATACCAATAAGCTACCTCAGCAAAATTACCGAATTGTGAACTAATAAAAGCTGTTAAGGCAGAATTCCAGTATAAACGGTATGCCTTAACAAGGCCTAGACCAAACAATCATCAATGAGATGATTATTAGGAAGTAATATAAATGTAGGTCACCTACACTTAACAATTGTTATGCGCAAACATAGCAATAAGCATTATTAAAATGATATGATTTATAATTCAATTGTTAGTTAGTAGAATAGAGCAAATTAATGTGAAACGAAATATCATAGCATGTAAGGACAGTTCATTACCATGTCTAAAGTTAAGGTTTATTCATAATGTACAGTAATTAAACATCAGTACAGAATTAATAGTGTTCTCACATAAACGTTTGAGTGATAAAACGCGATGTAGAACATAAACAATATTGGTCAAAGTGTATAATCGCCGATTTTGATAAACAGACGACAGTGCGAAATAGTGTACCTGAACATTGTTTATGTAGCAATGTCAGTAAAAGTGAAACTAACTCGGTATCAAACTATATCAAATTAAAGAGGACAAAATATTCTTTAATTTGATGGCGATACAGCCCCAATCGCAACTATATTAAGTGCGTGAAAGGCGTTAGCATCATTTACAAAATATGTTTAAGAAATTTAGTTATCAAAACTAATAACATCGACAGCTGTCAATCATCTCAGCGTTTGGCAGTTAGGAAACCGTTTTTGACGGTTGAAAAGACAATACGTCACGTTCGACACACCTGTCTAAGCCAATGACAAAATTTCTTAGTAATTAACAATGTTGCCTAGAGCCGATCAAGGGGTCGGGTATATAAGAGACTGCAACAGATTAACGACAGACACTTCTTAATCTCATTCGGCGTGAAACGTGCGCTGACCATCTCAAAATTTTTAATTACTGACAGCGTCATTACCATAGCACATCAAAGGAAACAGTTTGACAACAACATACAACTACTTCAAGATATTCTACAAAGAATCGTTGTGATTATGTGCAGTATTATTTCATTTTAGTGCGGGAAAAAATAATGAACAGCAGAAAGAATTAAATAGTATTATTTATGATCCTTTAAGTTAGAAGTGGATCGAAATTCTCTGTTCTTGTGCGTGTGTAGTGAATAACGATAATCATTATAATCCGATTATCGAGGTGTTAATTGAAATTTTAATCAAAAGATTAAAACACCAGGTAACAGTGTAAACATTTTTTCATTTTTACTACGAGCGCCATAACCTGTACGTTTTAATACACTGATCTGTACTGACGCAAAAACACTGAAACATTTTTTATGTTACACCATGTCTAAATTTATTTTATGAATTTGTCAATATTAGTTAAGCTGAATGTTAGTTATAAGTGTTCTCAAAACATAACGTTGTAAATCATAAATCAAGCGTGACGAACGCATAACCTATGAAATAGGTTATTTTTATTTTTATTTGTAATAGTAACATCAAAGATATTACTAGTCTATTTTATATCAGAAATTCATTAGCTATTGTGTAGGCATAAACTTTCTTTTTTGTGTCTCAAAGAACTTACACCTGAGATTTAAATAAGATTAATGTTTAAAGTAAAAAGAAATATCTGGACTTAACCAGATTTATCGCTTATGCTCTGAGCAAGCCTTATAGGGTTTGTAACAACTTATTTACAATTGTATATCATTGTATGTTTTTAATTATATTTGTTTGAATTCTCCATCAAGGGTATGAATAAAAACCCATTATTAACAGCATAACTCGACTTAATTTATTTCTAAAAAGTAACTAAATAAAATATTCAGAAAAAATTCAAAAACAACCTTCAGTTGTGATTAAATATTTTGAATTGCATTGCCATAAAGGTAATAAACAACTATTTTAATTTTTTTAAATCATTAATTAATGCTATTCATTGGTTTTCCACGGGATTTTCCCAAAATAAATCCGTTTGGCACCCACTAGTAAACAAGGCAACTTAACCTTGTAGCTAAAGTGAGTTGGTTTTTGTAAACCGTTTTGACAGCTTATTGAACTTCTAGAAAACACGACCAGGTACGTGAAAGTATATTATATTTATTCTATTGTCCAGACATTACTAGACGTAACGTACTTAGACTATTATCGACCTGGAGGAGAAGTTTCACAGCTAGTGTCAACAAGACGATCACCATCATCAAGCGACCAACTATTATACTTTACTATTAAACTTAAGCAAAGCTAGTACTTAAATAATATTAACATAACTATTTTATTTGTTTTATCTAAGGGAATTCTTTTCAGATAATTATAATTCTACAATTGTAAACACACTTTGGGTAACCTCAAATGTTACATTTTAAATCGCTTTTGAAAGTTAGTAACCTTCAATTTTCAACCACTACAAACTTTAATATATTTCTAAATAATATTTTACACATAATTAAATTTTATTTAAACCATCCCAGTTTAGTTGAGTTACAAATTGGCTAGCCCAACAGTGTGGCTTTAAGGAGAGGAGTTTTTTTATTAGGTTACAAAATTCACCAGATTCCTTTTGTTATATTTGTGGTAACTTCACAGTAAAAACAACAGAGAAATATAACTGATTTTGTGAGGAAGGTGTACTATACGTACTTTGGTGTAAAATTAGGAGACCAAGACAAATCGTGGGCTCCTCACAAAGTGTGTTCAATGTGTGTTGAAGAGCTTCGGTAGTGGTCCCAAAGGAAAAAACAATTTCTTGACTTTGGAATACCCATGATTTGGAGGGAGCCAAAAAACTATAGTGATGACTGTTATTTTTGTTCTTGCAATGTCCGGGGATTTAATTTAAAAAACAAAAAGGAAATATCTTACCCAAATTTTCGATCAGCGATTCGGCTGTGCCTCATCGACCACAAATTCCTGTTCCTTTGCCTCCAGAAAAGTTAGACAATGTTTACGAGGACGTTGAATCAGTTCCCGGTATTTCTAATGACGATCATAATGATGATGATGATGATGATGTGTATGATCCAAGTGTTAGTGATGAACCACAGCTGTTCACCCAATCAGAATTAAATGACTTGGTGAGGGACTTAGACCTACCTAAAGACTCTGCAGAGCTTTTAGGCTCTAGATTGAAAGACAAAAAATTATTAGCTCCTGGGACTTCTTTTTCTTGGTTCCACAACAGGGAAAAAAATTTTATTCCTTTCTTTTCTCAAGAAGGTGAGCTAGTTTATTGCAATGATGTACTTGGGCTTGTGAAAAGTTTCAACATTGCCTATAAAGCAGGTGAATGGAGACTTTTTATCGACTCTTCAAAAAGAAGACTCAAGGCTGTTTTGATCCACAATGGAAATAAGTATGCCTCATTGCCAGTGGCTCATTCTGTACGTGTGAAAGAATGCTATGAAAATCTTGATTTGGTTCTTCTAAAATAAGATACAAGGACCATGATTGGATCATTTGTGGGGACTTTCTTTTTCTGTAAGGTACTCTCTCTGCTTCTTGGCCAGCAAGGTGGTTATACTAAATTTCCCTGTTTTTGTGTGAATGGGACAGTCGTAACACTACACAACATTACGTAAAAAAAGATTGGCCATTAAGGGATACCTTAAGGCCAGGAAGTAAAAATATTATATACGATAGTTTAGTTGATCCAAGCAAAGTCTTGCTCCCTCCACTCCACATCAAACTTGGCCTCATGAAGCAATTTGTCAAGGCATTGTCTAAAGATGGAGAATGTTTTAAGTATCTCTGCAACAAGTTTTCTGGATTGTCAGAGGCAAAATTGAAGGAAGGCGTATTTGTCAGGCCAGATATTAGAAAGCTTATGAAGGATGAAACATTTGAAACTACGATGGACCAAAAACAAAAAGAAGCATGGAAAGCCTTCAAAGATGTAGTGAAAAACTTTCTTGGAAACAAGAAAGGATCAGACTATCAAAATATTGTCAGAAATATGTTGAACAAATATAAAAAATTGGGATGTCGAATGAGCTTAAAAGTACATTTTCTGGATTCTCATTTGGACTATTTTCCGGAAAACCTTGGTGCAGTAAGTGAAGAGCAAGGTGAAAGATTCCATCAAGATATTAAAGAAATGGAAAGAAGATACCAGGGAAGATGGAATGTAAACATGATTGCTGACTACTGCTGGATGCTTAAGACAGACGACCTGCAGAACGTTCATAAGAGGAAAAATACCAAAAGAAGCTTTGACAGCCAGTGAAAAAGGTACCGTACCATAAAGACTTATAATAATGTACAGTGATCTTTAAATGATTTTTGGACCATATTTAAGTAGATTTTAGTTGTAATTCATTTGGCAACATTTTGTATTAATAAACCTTCATTTAACAAAAATCTCATTAGGCATAATTTTTTTTAAATCTTAATACCTTTTTTCTGAAAAAACCTTACATGATGGAAAAATGGAGGTCATATTTGAAATCAGTGCTAAAAACAATACAAAGTGCACATAAAATATTTAAAACAATTTTCAAAAAGTGTATTTTTGCAGGCCTGTGTTACCTACAGGTAGTCAGTTGATAAGAGTTTATATAGTGCTTATTACGTTATGACTTTGTGTTTAAATTAGTGCCAGTTTATTTCATTTTTAGTTCTTTCATGTTTATTGCTGAGGTAGAAAAATGTATCGTCACTCAAAAAAGGAAAATTCGGTTCTCAGGGAAGCTGAAAATTGAGAAAGATCTTAAAGAGTGGGCATACTACTAAAGTATTGTCTCTCCCTTAAGAAAAAAAGAAAAAATTATGTATTACACATTTTCGTTTACCTTTCTGATTAACGTTTTATTTTTTTTTATAATTATTTCTTAATATGTAGTTAAAATATCATTATATTTAAGAAAACGGTATTACTTTATAGAGAAGTGTATTGAACATGAATAGATTTTTTTTATTCTTGGAGTTTGTTGTCCAAGTGTCCTATGTTATCAATTAACTACATAGAATAATACTGACATGGAACACAAATTATTGTTGATAAAAATGATTAAATTTTTACCTTGCTACCTAAACTATCTTTCGCTCCTTAGAGCTTCGTAAGAGGCTGCCATTTTGGCTATGTACAGTCTTGGCTACTTTTTTTTTTTTACTTTTTTTGTTAAGTATATATTATAAACTAAAAATAGAGCTTTTCAAACGAGGTCATTTAGAAAATCAGTTTTTTTTTTACAATATAATAACTTTTTGTCCTACTTTTTGAACTTTATTTTCAACAATTTCATTTTAGCAGATGGCAACTCAGTTTTATCTTTTATCGTAAGATAAGTTATTGCTTGTGGACCTAGCGTTACACATCCTGTAAACACAGAAACAATGAAATGTAATTATGAAATAGTAAGAAATTAGTGAAATGTGTAAACGTTCTTTATAGTTTGGAAGAGTAAAAACACAAGTGGCTTTCCGATACTAAATTATCCGAAAGCTTATCGATATTCACATTAGGTTTACTAGGTTTACTTAAGGAGGGTCACGGGATGCAATTTCAATTCCATGTATACCGTGTTGTCTTGGTACCACGCGCATGTGCACTATTTCTCACTTGGTACCACACATATGCGCGCTGACTGTTTTCTCCCACTCTAGATAACATACAAACTACCCCGTACTACCTCGCGACAATTCGTGGAGGTTATGTCTAAGATTAAAAATCTAACTTAACTAAAATTTCCTTTGTTAGTGTACATTAAAAGGTTGTATTTATTGGAAGTACAGAAATTAAAACCTAGTATGGTACAGAGACGATTTTATGTAAATCTAACATATAACCAAACAAGTAAATTAAAATCCTTGTTTGTATAAATTTTAAAGATATAAAGTGATGACAAAGATGTTTAGGACCATACATTCAAAACATTGTTTGCACATATGAGTAGGAAGCAGATGTATTAATATAATGTTACCCAACAAGATCAGGAACAATTATGTATATTAAATTAAGTAGTTAGTGGACTTAATAAGCTGCAGTAGAAACTCCAGTTTTTATAAAATAAATAGGGAGAGAACTGAAGATTTCTTGTTTGGAAATGTTATATCTGTTTTCTTCACAAGTAACTAATGGCAGGTTATGATTTGTAATCGTGTTTTTTCATAATGTATGTTGTTAATGACCTTTTTTTAAGAGTATGAAAAAAACAATAGATATCTGTATTTGAAAAAAGGTGAATTTTATTGGTACATACTAAAGTATAGAGTCCTATTTGTTTCTATTCATTAACAAAGGTCCGTATTGTAATAATTTTGTATGTAATATACAAGCATTCTTTAATATTTTTACGTGATTCTCCAATTTTATTTGCATCAATTCAGACCATAGTAACACATAATTCTACTGTAACCCATTATTAATACTTAATCATGTGCGTGTTAACAGAAACTGCACATTGGTTTTTATTGCATTATGTTGAAAAAAGGATTTCAATATACTTGTTTGGTTATACGTTAGATTTATGTTAAATCGTCTCTGTACCATAATCATGTGTGATAAATTGGAACTAGGTTTTAATTCCGGTACTTCGAATAAATACAGCCTTTTGTCCATACAACAAAAACAGCCTTTTAATGTACACTAACTAAGGAAATTTTTGTTAAGTCTAATTAATTTTAAAAATCTAAAAGGTTGGGTCAGATTTTTAATCGTAGACATAACCTCCAGGAATTGTCATGGTACCGCACGAATTGTAGTACCTTAGTAAGGTTTGTATGTTGGTTGGAAGGGGTAGGAAGACAGTGGGCATGCGCATGGTACTTATTAAAACCAGGACAACCAGGTATACACTGAATTGAAATTGGGTCCCATGGGCCTCAAGATCCCAACAAATTCATAACACTAACATACATCAACATCCACACTGAAAAAATACCACACAAATTCAAAAAAGCAGGATACAGAATCGCATACAAAACTACAAACAAAACAGAACACACACTATCAAAACATATACACAAAGCATAAAACAAAATTGATCTACCTGGTGTTTACAAACTAAACTGCTCAGATTGCAACGAATTCTACATAGGCCAGACAGGACATTGCTTCAAACAAAGATACATTGAACACACAAAAGCACTACACTCCACTACTGAATTCACCTTTGCAAACCACCTCATTGACAGAAACCACACATATACAAACATCGACAACAACATGGATATTCTACACGTACACACAAAAGGCCGAAAACTAGACACTCTTGAACAATTGGAAATATACAAAAACACATAAAAACAACATCCTAAACGAACAGACACATTTCAAATCACACACATTATTCGAACATACCACACCCCACAAACACAACATCGATCCTTCAAAAGTCGACACTGTCGCCAAGAACAAGACGGACAGCGCTCTCAGTGGCGGCCTCTGACGAAGCTTATAATAAGCAAAAACTGGTTCAGGCTGTAAGGTAAAACTTTTATGTTTTTACCAATAAAAAACTTTGTGTTCAGAGTCAGTAGTGACATAATTTTATTTAGGTAATTATTTGTTTATTATTCTGTTATAAAAATAATTATGGAGTAACCAAGAATGGTCTCATGAAGTGCAAAATGTTGCAAAACAAAAACAAGTGTTGTATTTGCCAATAGTGTTTTACAGACAACGAAACTCACCAAGAAAAGGAAATTTCATATTGTTAAAGTGATACCTGTTATAATAGTCCTTGATAGGACCAGGACTGCTTATTTAGTCTTCAACAGGAATAGCATGCCAGGCCTATATACTATAAGTCTGGGTCTCTTCCTTAAAATTAGAAATTAGATCATCACTGTGTGAACATTGAGGGTTGTCAAGACACACACACACACACACACACACACACACACACACACACACATACACACATACGTGTGTACATGACAATAAACTGAGTTATTTAAACTACATATATAAGAGAAATGGTACAATAAAGAATATGTTAAAAAAAGTAAAAACCTGTAAATAATGTGGATAAATTGTAAATAGTAAAATTGCTATAAAATTTTTATGCAAGAGTACAAAGTAAGAAATTTAATATGGAGATTGAATTAAGCAAAATAACCATTTAAATTCATTAGGTACTATTAGAGCGCTGACTTTAATTTTAATTTGCTCTAATTATTATTTCAGTGCAAGATACCAGATTCCTCAGAGTATGAAAATTACTGAAGAAATCATTTGAAACAAAACTCTGTTAAAACACCTTACATGGATTCTCAGTAACTGTTTATCAATAAGTTATGCTGATAATAATGTCTACTCAACGTTAGTTGAACTTCAAGTGACTACAAGTAATTTAATCAGATTACTTCATCTGTTAAACAACATCTCAGATTTCTGTTAAGTGGTACAGCTCTTCAAAAATAGTTGTATTTTTTCATCATGTATTTGTTGTTCTTGGGTGTTTGGCTATAAGATGCACAGTTTTCTATACTTACAGACACAACTGGTGGCACTACAAAGAAACAGAAAATCATGCTTGCACGTGAAAGTCCTTTCTATGTGTACCCCATACAGTGGTGAAGCGTCAGGGGAGACAAGGTAGACAGTGTCTCCCCAAATAATTTATCCATAAAATAATTAATTTTTATTTATGAATTAAGTTAAGAAAGGATATAAAACTAACTTAAGGAGTTAAATATCATGCGACATGACGCGAGTATGAGCCATGAAACCTTACAACTGTACAGTGAGTGTCAGGGTAGACATTACTTGAAATGTCTTTTTAACAAAGCTGGAGGTGAGGAGGGCTTCGGTGGATGACAACGGGAGCAGACCTGTGCACGCAGCATAAAAATACCTGTACATCACATCAGAAGACACATCTCCCCCACACTAAAGAGCACAGAGTTCTCGCCTGGCCACCTGTGTTTGTTTCACTGTGCTCGCATATATTTGTTTTTGTTGAGTTTACAACTTATTTTTAGTTTTGAAAATAGTCCTATAGACTAAGAAGTGTGTAACCATTTACATACTAATTATTTAATAATACACTGTGTAACGGTACAGAAGTTTGGTGTTTATTTTATTAGTTTATCAATAGTAATAACGGGGAATCGCC
This sequence comes from Magicicada septendecula, assembly GCA_034769895.1. Classification (NCBI taxonomy): domain Eukaryota; kingdom Metazoa; phylum Arthropoda; class Insecta; order Hemiptera; family Cicadidae; genus Magicicada; species Magicicada septendecula. The sequence goes on along the minus strand of CM068375.1, from coordinate 92,564,250 downwards.
CAGACAGGGTTTTGGTTTTAATACGCAGAGTGTACTTTTGAAACACCCAGTTGTTGGTTTGTCCTGTAAGCCCAGCAACATGCGACAAATCCTGGAGCATTGGAATGTGTCAGAGCACACGGATGCCCGTCCGGACAGAGTGAACATCTCGTACGATTTTGCTGGTTGCCGGCGGCGAGTCTACGATAAAATGCTCTTGTCTAATGAGATATCACGTGACACTCGCCCAGCCTATCACAAGGCAAGTTGCCACTATCAGGAGGACGCTTGGCCATATTGAAAACGAGCCGCTAAGCGTCAGTCATCTTCCAAACTCAAAACCGCGCAGTTGCGTGGGTGCGCGATTCGCCTAAAATCTTGCAACAATGTAGAACGACCGGCCGACAGAGTGAAAATGTGTTAACTATAACAAGAAATAAGTGTCAGTCGATAAAAGTACTTAGCGTCATCCAGCAGAACCGGCCGGTTCAGTAAGTAGGCTTTCGAGCTGAAAAAAAATTAATAAAAGTGTTAAGAAATGTGTTAAACTATGAGTAAAAAGGTAATACAGGATTTAAACAATTGTGAAACATCAAACAAGATTAAGTGAACAACAGTTAACCAGCGAAAACCTACTTCGGCATGCAACAGTGATCAGAACAAAATTCGGGAGTGTTGCCACCACGTGTCGGACACAACCAGGAATGTAAACATATAATTTAAACAAATATAATAATGAAAATTCAGAAAAAGCGCTAAATCAATAAAGGGAGAAAAAAAGGTATGAAAGAATGTGTGAGCATATGCTGGGTTGCCTTAGTATATAGATGTACTATAGTATACGTTAAGATCTAATTTAAGAAGGCCTATTCGTCAGGTCGTATTTTATGTTCGAGATGTTAATTGCAGAATCAAAGTATACCGTATATAAAGTAAGCGTTCATAAACAACTTCTAAAAAAATGTATCAGGAGCGAGATGAGGTAAATTTGTAGTAAAGAAAGTAAAACAAAAAGAATGACAAAACAAAAAATGTCAAATTTTAACCATTTTTATAATAAACAAAACTGATTCATGTAAGAAATGCGAGTAAGTATTACATCGTAGAACCCTAAATCACACTTATAGGTCACGAGTTCGCGTGGAGAACCTTGGACCCGATAAAGGTAAGAATTGTGGAAAATGTGTATTCTTTATTAATTATTATTTTGTCATTTAATTGTAGCTTCTCAATGGCGTCCGAACTAGGGATAAATTTATAATAATGGTCATTTATTTGTAGCTTCTGAATTGTTTTAAGTGTCATCCTTTTGAATGCTTTAAACATACTATTTACTTGGTTTAAATGGGCAAAATGAATACAGTTAGTACCAGTTCTACCACAGAAGTATTTGATATAAACTCTGAAAACTTTGGTTCTCTAGAATTTTTGTTAAAATACGAAAGCAGTACATTACATTTAGAGTGAAAGGTAGGCCTATTGCTAAAGTTAAAAATATCTCGGGCATTTTTAGATTTGTCGCAGAAGGATGGAAAAGTTGTCAGAAAATTTCAGAATGTTTTGTATAGGTGGCTCTCTGGTTGTAAGCAAAACAAAACTCTGCACTGCTATTATTGTTTGATATTTAATGAAGAGGAACCATGGGAGCAAAGTTGGAGTAGGCGCTATAAAATATTTTGAAGCTAAAGCCGCTAAACATGCTGGTAGTAAAATTCATATGAAAAATTCTCAGATGTTTCACATGCTAAAACGTAACAAAATTGAACATTGTTTGTCCGAAACACCTAGAATTTACACAGTACAGCACAATGAAAATGTGGCACGAAATCAAAGGATAGTAGGCCATTTGATATATGTTTGTTATTTAGGGAGGAAAGAGTTAGCTTTTAGGGATCATAAGTAAAGTGAGCAATCTCTTAATAAGGGTAATTGTTCAGAAACTTAAAATTTATTGGCAGTGGAAGAGTCTTTCATGAAAGAACATACACAGAGTGATTCAAAATTGCATGGCAATCTCTCAGGAGCTCATTCCATAGCTAAAACTAAGAAAACATGAGACACAGCGTGTAACACTCATTTACAAGAAAATTTGAAAGTTTGTATTTTGTTTAACAAAATTTATATTTTCCTAGCAATATTTTCTAATTAAGATTCATAAAGGACACCAATACAATAGTTTTTCCTTGATATTGTAATAAGACCGCTGTATGCCGGTCGTTACAAAAGATAAAAAGTTGATGGAAAATTTTATAAAAAATAAAATTTTCAAATAATAAAAAATTTTGTTTATGTTTACTAATGTGTGTTTATAGGAAATAAATCTGTTTTAAATGTTCTTGTAAAAAATTTGATAATCAGGCAGGTATTTATTGACTATCGAGCACTTCTTGAAGATTTGAACCAAGTCTGGAGTTAAATAGATTAACTCCAGTTAGCAATCGATTGGTGATTTTTCTTGCTGGTCCAATATCTCACACAAATAAAATATTTTTTTCTTCTTTAAGTCCCTCAGTCTTAATAAATACTCTTAAATTAACCTGTGAAATAAATAACAGATAAGAAATAATGGAAATATAAAGATTTATTGAACAATTTAAATAAATAATCGATTTTTATCGATGGAGAGCAATTATCGACTCCGTCTCGGGAATTATCGATTGTGCATACAGAACAAAATTTATGATATGTATTATATAAAAGACAGGTTCTTTGAGCGATTAAAATTAATAGTCAGAGAAGGGTGACGAGAAAGTATAACATTAACAATTAAAAACAAATACAATAATTATTATTCAACAGAATTTAAATAATTCCAATATATAATGTGTAAGAAAGTTGTCGAACCATATGCAGGCTATGACGTCACTGCTGGATAATGAAGGCTGGCTCTGTTGAATTAAAAGATGGCCGCTACTATTTCTGGCGTAGTTACTGCGAGATCGACATGTCCAAAAATCACGACAAAATTACCTTTGTGAATGTCTGAAATCTTCCCGCACTGATGTAATATGTCTGTTAAGTTATTTGGTGTATTCTGAAGATGTATTCCGTGTAAACTTGTGTTAATTAGTTTATTTTGTATGTGTTCACTCCGGTGGGTTAAGTTTCTGTAAATGTGGTTATGCGTTGTAGAGTGAATTGTGTCAAATATACTGTTTTACTGTTTTATATCACTCGTATCATGAAGTTAGGTGTTATTTCTCACTATTGCTGTTAAAGGTTAGGTAAATTTAGCTATGAAAGTGTTCAATTCATCTACCTCTCGTTGCACTGACATTAATAGTAATTAGACGTACCATTTTCTACTCGATTTAAAGAACGTTTTGTCACTCAACTATTCAGCTTGATATTCAACAAAAGACTAATTAACTTGGTCAAAATTTGGCCCAGTTAATCCTTGAAAAAGTATTGTTAACATATTTCGATTACCCATACACATGATAAAATATTACATTATATATGGAATTTATTTATTTTATTCATCACTTTTATGAATTATGAACCTTATCATTGGTTTAATCATCTCATTCCTTTTAAATTGATGTATTATAGTCCCTATCTGTAGACATTTTGTGGAAATTAACAAATTTCTTTACTTTTTGGAAATATAGGCTCAAAATTTGGATTTCCGTCTTTATACAGATTTCCTCCATTTTAAATATCATTAATACTATTATAATAAATTTTAATTAGTCATATTCCTCTTCCTTTCCTTAAATACATATAAATTAAACCTTTAAACTGGTTTTTTGTGTTAATCTCTGAATTTGACATTGCTCTTTAAAATTAATTAATTTATATATTTTGAAAATTTACAATATTTTAAGGTATATTTCCTTATTATCATTTTAACTCCTAGGATCATTCCCAGTAGTGGTTAACGGATTTACTTTATCTAAATCTGGCTAGTTTACAGGATTTATAAGTGAATTATTCTGGTTTATATCGTTTCTGTGAATTCACCAAATGGCCTAGATTTTAGAATTTTATATTTCTGTTTTTCTCAAATAAATTTAATCCTACTTCCTCCTCTGACTTTACATAGTTACTATTACATGAAAATAAAATGGTTTATAACTTATTGTGAGGTGTGGTATTTAATTAACACTACTGTTATTAAAATAAATAATTATGAACATTATTTAGCAATCTGCACAATTGAACATATTGCTGATATGGTTTGAACATATACTTTTAACTATTTTTGAGTTAACATAGCATACCTATTGAAACATTATTAATGGTATGTAGGCTATTATTTAGCAAACATAATTCATTTTAAAACACATAATATAAATCTTATTTTCTAATAACTCTTACAAATACATTTTACTAACACATTGATTTTATGGCTGTGAATAAACAGTCTATTTAAACATTTTAAACTTACGAATACTAAATTAATGCCAGTCCTTTCTGGTCTAAACCATTATTATTTATGATCCCCTACATCAGTAAACATGAACTCCCATACTCTATTTATTAGCATTTTTTACAAATGTCTTGTAAATAAAGAGTTACATTAAAATAATAAAATACTGGAAATCTTCCATTTTATTATTTTATTATGCTGTTTATTATTGGATATTAAAGTTGTTATATAGCATATTGATAAGTCATAGTATCACTAACTTTAAGTTTATTGCATTTCCAAAAAACACTTACACAAATTCACTTTCACTGTTGGTTCTGATATTTTGAGTCTTATTATCTCAGACCAGACCTTTAGTAATCATGGACTGTTAAGACTTGTTTATTTTCTTATCACACAATAGCTTTAGTCGGTTCACTTCTTATAATACTATACAGCACTTTAGTTTTCTAAATAATTACATTTTTATAGGATTTTGGGTATGTTATACTTTCTTTTGAATCGTTTTTGTGGGTTTGGGGTTGATGGTATTTAATTATAATAATAGGTTTTACAACGGTGTTTCTTTCATACTATTTCTTCCTCTACTCCTGTCTTCTTTCTTGTCCTTCTTCTTATCTTCTTTCTTGTCTTCATTCTTGTCCTTCTTCTGGTCTTCATTCTTGTCCTTCTTCTAGTCTTCATTCTTCTGGTCTTCTTGTCTTCCTTCTTCATTCTTGGGTAAACCAAGGTACTTGGTGTATCTCGACTGATGTTTAGTTTGGAGCATCTAATTTATTCACTGATACTGACCTTGTTCTTCTCTAAAGGTTTCAGGGTATTGTTTTCTTCCTGATCACAAACTTTATTCTTCCCTCTTCTTGTTTTTTGGGGTATTTTGGTATTCACCACTCTTAAACTGAGTCTCTTTCTTCTTGATCTGGTGTTATTTATTTTGTTTACTGCTCCTAGCTTCCTGGGTAAATTACAGATATTATAATATGAGTTGCTTTTGATACTTTCTTTGATATTTAAACAGTGGTTTTTATATAATGTAATGAGGATTTTTATTTTATCGTGGCTCATTCCTTTGATTTCCTTAAATCTCATTCAATATTATTTTAACATATTTGATGTAATTAAACTTTATGATTTTATATGACTTAATAAGTAGTGGATTTTCTGTCACGCTACAGAATGCCCTTCTCCAGAAGTAATTTTTTCAGACTATACTTGCTTTGTTTGAAACAATTGCTTATGATAATTATTCTATGTTTGTTATTATTCTGGACTTCCTTCCATTTTAAAAGTTTTCTTATTTATATTTGAGTTTATATCATTCTCACTTGATCTCCCTTGATAGTAATAGTCATCTGAGTTCATATTTATTATTCATTTTCATATTTCTTCTTAGTATTTTCTCCTTGGGATATTTCCTCCCTATCGTTCCCTACTTTGTGAGCTGGTTCAGTTCAGAGAGGCACTGTACGCTACTTTCCTCTGCTGTCCAATACTTCACACATATTTCAGTACAGAGGCAAATCATCTCTGCTCAAAAAACATATTAATACTGCTGGAATTATCTACAGACAGATTAAAAAATTATTCAGAATAGTACACATTTGTTACTATTTAAAAAAAAAAATATCTTTGTGATACTTCACTTATTACTTATTATATTTCTCAGAGATTTTAATATTCCTATCTCAGTTGTTCTTCTGACTCGTTAACTGGATGTTTCTTTCATTTGATATTATGGTAGGAAGCTCTTCTATTATTACATTTTTCAACTTTTCTTATCATATAAATTTTTTGGTTATAAATTCTTTATTACCTTCTGGTTTTTTTATTATAATCTGCATTGTTTATAGTAACATATCTTTATGACATTTTTAGACTGTTTCTTTGTTCTTATTATTTCCACTCGTTCTATTTTCTAGAACTTTTTATAACTGTCATTATCGTAATTGACATTTAATTCATAAATCATTTTATATTAATTCGTTTAATTACATAAATCTTTGATATTATTCTCACATTATTCCTGTCATGGTTATTATACCTTCGAATGAATGTTTTTCATTAATTTCATAGTGTGGTCATAATTTCTCCTCATACCACTTCAAAGTTTTATTATCTCATAATTCCAAATAAGTTTTTGTACTTTATTATATTCAATCACTCAAATCGTATCAACTCAAATCGTATTAAAGAATTTTTTTTTTTATTTCCTTTGGCATCATTTTATGGAAAGGTTTTTACTCTCTATATTGAAATTAGACATGATCATACTGTCCAGAATTATTTGTTTTAATTCTAAAGTCTGTTTCCTTTATTCATCCCATTATGATCCTTTATTAACATGGTAATTATATTTTATGCTTACCATAAATATGGTATTAAATCTCTTCTGTTTATCTCACCAAAGTGTTTTATTAATAATTGGTTGGTAAGTTGTACTTATTCTTGGTTTGGAAACTTGATTTATACACAATTCAAAATTTACTCTTCTTATATTATTCCATAAAATTTTCTTCAATTAATTTGTATGTAAGGTGGGCTTGCTTTTCTTTTTTAGAACTTATTTTATTTCAATCTAAATTCTGTCTTATATTTATCTCTTCAAAATGTTTTAATCTTTTTAAATTTAGATGATTTCTCATTCTAAATTCATATTTATATTCTTGCCATAAAGTTTTCTTCAAATAGTTGTTATGTAAAGTATTACATTGTTTTTAAAATTTTAATGATTTTAAATTCTAACTTCTTCTTGTACATATCTTCTAAATGGTTTCATTAATAATGGTGTAGTAAGATGTACTTACTTTGTCTTTGGAATTTTGATGATTTTAAATTCTTCTCTTAAATTATTGCCATAAAGTTTTTCTTCAAATAATTTTTTATGTAAGGAGAACTTACTTTTGTTTTAGAATTTAGGGGTTTTAAATTCTAACTTCTTCTTATATTATATATCTTCTAAATGGTTTCATTAATAATCTTGTAGTAAGATGTACTTACTTTGTCTTTGGAATTTTGATGATTTTAAATTCTATATTCTGTTTTATATTCTTGTCGTAAAGTTTTTCAAATTTTTTGTTAGTAAGGTGATCTTACCCTTGTTTGGAATTTTGATAGTTTATTTTTCTAAATTCTCTTCTTCTTTATTATTATATTATTGCCACATAGATTTTTCATAAATAACTGGTATGTAAGGTGAGCTTACATTTGTTTTGGAATTTGATGGTTTTAAATTCTAATTTCTTCTTATATCATTGCCATAAAATTTTCTTCAAATATTTTTTTATGTAAGATGGGCTTACCTTTGTTTTAGAATTTTGATGGTTTTAAATTCTAACTTCTTCTTTCTCATGATACTTTTCATAAAAAATGGTAATAGTTTTCTATATTATGTGGTAAACATATCATATTAGTTTCATAAATATTGTATGACTCCTTTCTCGTCTTTATTCAAACGTATTTCTTATTATTATTTTTTCTTTTATACCCAGGTGGATGCTTTTTATTATGGTGCATTGTTGCTCATATTTCCTTTGTAAGGTGTAGTTTCTTAATTAATTTATTTCTTAAATCCCCGTTTTGGTTCTTTGTCCCTTCTTCTTCTCATTTTTCCTCAGTGGTATTTATTTTCATCTTCTTTGTGGTGGGTTTTTGCCGTTGTCGGTTATCATGACATCAGTCCCTTTTAATGGAGGTGTGTGGTACTTGATTTAACCATAGTCTGTCATTTCAGTTATTCTCATGGTCCGGATGACCATAGTCTTCATACTTGTTCCGGTACCCGTGACATTTTTAGCCTTCGCCTTATATTTTATCCTTCTGGCCGTTATTCCTTTGTTGGCTACAAAGCTTATGTTATTCCCCTTATCATATTGTCTTATATACCAATATGTCTCAGGTCCATATGCTGTATGACCTAAAAAATATCTGTGAGGTTCTTCATCTGGTTTATCAATTATTTGCTTCTCTGAAGCCCCATAATCTGGTTCACCATCACCTATCCATCCTGAAGGTATACATTTTTGTGTAATTGTACACTGGAACTGTCCTGGATGGTGCACTAATGGAACACACTCTGGTGATTCACCAGTGCCATCGTCACAGTCTGATAAGATGTTATATTTCCATCCTTCTGAAATACACTGTCCAGTCCAGCACTGAAACTGATCTGGTCCACATGTCGTATTCCGTTTACCTCTGGTCCTCCCCCATTGGTAAACTATTGTCTGTTGGTACCTCATTTCTGAGATTACCTTTAATCTCCTTCCGTAATTTCTGGAATTCCTGATTTCTTCATGGTCGGTAATTGGAATATTATTGACATCCATTAAACCATGGTTCATCATTTCCATTTCTTCCTTTGTTTTCATTAATTTCTTAGGAAGCGTTTTCCTCCTTTCCTTTGGTTCCACTTCCATATCTTTAGTATTTTCTTTGTTTACGTTAGCTTCCTTTTCAGGTAATACTACTATTTGTTCCAAGGTTTTTTCGTTTGGTATTTCTTCTGGTTCTGGTTTGCTATTATTTTTTATCTCTTCGGTCTTCTCTTTTCTCAATTTTTCCCTAAACCGTTTATTATCATTACTTATACCATCCAGTTTCCCCATCATCGACTCGTGGCTCTCATCCATTTTTTTCATCATCGACTCGTGGCTCTCATCCATTTTCTTGCTTAAATTTTCCACCAAGGATTGATTGCATTCATCTATTTTCTTCTCCACGTTCTTTCCAAATTGTATTATCATTTCCATCAATTTGTCTAACTTCTCATCTTCTGTAAGTTTTGCCATTTTGATTTATCACTGTTGCCCTTCTTCCTGACTGGATAACCGCTGCCAGGCTTATCTTATCAAGCCCTCTAAGTTGGACGCCACTTTGTAACCGGACCGCTGTATGCCAGTTGTTACAAAAGATAAAAAGTTGATGGAAAATTTTATAAAAAATAAAATTTCAAATAATAAAAAATTTTGTTTATGTTTACTAATGTGTGTTTATAGGAAATAAATCTGTTTTAAATGTTCTTGTAAAAAATTTGATAATCAGGCAGGTATTTATTGACTATCGAGCACTTCTTGAAGATTTGAACCAAGTCTGGAGTTAAATAGATTAACTCCAGTTAGCAATCGATTGGTGATTTTTCTTGCTGGTCCAATATCTCACTCAAATAAAATATTTTTTTCTTCTTTAAGTCCCTCAGTCTTAATAAATACTCTTAAATTAACCTGTGAAATAAATAACAGATAAGAAATAATGGAAATATAAAGATTTATTGAACAATTTAAATAAATAATAGATTTTTATCGATGGAGAGCAATTATCGACTCCGTCTCGGGAATTATCGATTGTGCATACAGAACAAAATTTATGATATGTATTATATAAAAGACAGGTTCTTTGAGCGATTAAAATTAATAGTCACAGAAGGGTGACGAGAAAGTATAACATTAACAATTAAAAACAAATCCAATAATTATTATTCAACAGAATTTAAATAATCCCAATATATAATGTGTAAGAAAGTTGTCGAACCATATGCAGGCTATGACGTCACTGCTGGATAATGAAGGCTGGCTCTGTTGAATTAAAAGATGGCCGCTACTATTTCT